>OZ018325.1:83721681-84434181 GCA_963969495.1 Ceratothoa steindachneri | reverse complement strand
GCTTGAATCACTACTGCTGGGTAGATAAGCTTAGCCCGGACGTACATCAGGTAAAATTCCTAATGTTGGCAGAGCTAAGATCTCTAAACCTGAATAGCTTAGAGATTTCTCTCTTTGCCAGGTTACACCTCTCCGTGTAGTGTCTCGAGTATCCGTGGTAGACGACATCCTCGTAGATGACGAACACTACCCGTACTCTAACGAAGGAAAAGTCATGGGCTTACGACTGACCAAGGGTTAAGGTAGTGCCGTAAGGGTGGGCATGTTTTCTAATTGTCCCATCCTGTAGGTGAGCCGTCAGTCGCCTCGAGAGAGCGATGTACGCTGATGTACTTGGAATTGCGGTGTTCACAGTCACCGACTTTACACGTTGTTAGTCTCCTGGAGTTCGCTCGTTGGAGGGAGATAGCTGTTCTTCATAATGCAACTACTTGTTTTCTTTGTCTTGTAATATATTACTAGGTTTATATCCGTATTAGGGTCGGTTGGAGTGACATTTCGATGTAAACTGGCTTTGAGGGCCTTTTCGTCTTCACGGTATCCTGTATTCATATTGGCCTTGTAATAAAGATCGATGGTATTTTTCTTCGCTGTGCACGGGGCACCAGATCCAGCGGCTAAGTTCATTTTTTATTTCATAGTGGCATCGATGGATTCCTGTGAGTAACCGTTGTTGACCAGAAGGCGGAAAGCCCTATTCACTTCAAGATCGACAGCCGTCGATCTTGAAAATTGCCCTGTTAACCAATGAATTGATGACTGATTTCTTGAAGCGTTCAGGACACTCAGAAGTACCGTTTAAGCAGAAGCCTAAGTTTGTGGCCTTAACGTACACTTGGGTCGTAAATTTAGACTTATGGGACTGAGTAGAATATCAAGGAATGGAAGGGATCCTTCATCTTCCGTTTTGTGCGTGAAATTCAAACACGAGTCGTTCTTAAATGTGTCAACTGCAATTGAGAACAAGATTTTCAAAAGTAATATAGCACCCAAACCTTCCAGACCAGAAGTTATGGAATTTCTTTGCGCTAAAATCGACATCCCCATCATGAGACTCGTGGACACACCCAACGGTTATCCAGCTATCTGTCATTCTATGGAGGACGTGGAGAGACTAGTCTCTGAAAAGGCCAAAAAGGAACTTCAAAAGGTTGGGCTCGAAGCGTCAGTTCCCCAAGATATTCTCGTCCGCCGAACCCTTATCGTAAGACGGCTCGACCCCTTCTTCACAGATAACTCCTGCGAAGAAATTAAGGAAGAGCTGAAAAGGTAACAGAAGTGGGCGATAATATCCAAAGTCAAAATTTTGGTAAAGGGAACGGCATCCTTAAGATCGTATTTGAGAGTATCGAGATGCCGGACAGGGCCAAAAAGTAGGGCTTCCTAGGATTTTACCTACGCATGGCCCCGGAGCAGATTGAAGCAGAGGAGTACATTCACGTGGACTGCTGCTTCAAATGCGCTCGCCATTGAGATGTACTTTCGAGAGAGTGTAAGCAAACCCATGTCACTTGCTCTAACTGAGCCTAGCCCGGTTACGAATGAAGGGAGTGTGGGGCTGAGAAGCTTAAATGCGTCAACTGCGGAGGAGAACACAGGGCCTTGGCCATGAAGTGTCCCATCTGCGAAAAGGCGATACGGACGAAGAGGGAACAAGCAAAACTAGTAAAGGAGGCAAAGGCGAAGTCATTCGCAGAAGCGACAGCTACAACGAATAACTTTGGACGACTCACAGCGTCGAAGCTTGTGATGCCATGCGAGGGTCGGGAGATAATGGCTATGGTCATTTTCGCCCACCTGGCAAACCTGGCAAGTCCCGGTACTTTTGCAAGGGAACTCAGCCACCTCGTGCAGAAAAAAACGGGACTAAAAAAGAGCTGTGGTTCCCGCTTAACCCCGCCTCCCAAGACGTCCTGAAAATACAGTTTACTGACTTTCCCCATAAAGAAGAAGAACCGGCGCAACAAGAAAAAGAAGAGACTCTGGAGAACAAACTACCACCAATATTACCCTAATATCAAACCCTAAAAAGAAGAATTGGAGAGAAGAAAAGGGAAAAAAAACACAATTAGAAAAGGAAGAAAAAGACACCCATACGTCGGAGGAAGGGGGAGAAAAGGAAAGGCACGTTACCAAGCAGTCCCCATCACCGAGAGATTGGAAGTTCTTAAATGGGGCTTCTTCTTCGACGGAGAGGAACTGTCCATCAAGGTCTTCGGAGTATCGGCTGGTGTTCATTCTCCTCAAGGAAACCCGCGGAATCTAATCGCGGGCATACGGAAGGGGGACTACGAGTGGTCGAGTGCGAATCAGTACTCCTCACTGGAAGTTAACAAACTACTGTGGGACGGTGCGATCTACTTCCCTGATTCGTGCGTCCAAATCATCAAGTTGGTTAGTAGGGGATAAAAATCTTCCGAAGGCGACTTATATATAAAAGTGGCAGTGTGAAAAATTATAACGAAAGTGTCTCATAATAATTAAAAAGTGTCAACAGTTCAAATAAAAAGAAAAAAAGTTTCAGAAATATGATATAAGTAAATATGTCTAATTATAACATGGAAAATAACGGTCGCCTTAATAATTAAAAATAGCATAAAAGGTGATAACAAAAGGGTAAATAGTTCAAATGATTAAAATCCAAGTGTCATAAACGATAAACAAAGCAGTGGAAATAAATCATCCGAAAGTGACTTACATATAATAGTAGTGTCTTACACTGTCGTGGTATGACATTATATTATATCAATACCATATTATATCTATGGGGGAGGGACCAATAACTTAAAGGCGAACCGACAAGGGGACGGAACACCACGAGTTTCGACGCGCGTAACAGCGAGAAAGAGTGCAACGAGGTTAGGTAAAATTTGGGCAATGGCAAAGCTCAAGGTTATTTAAAGAGGCATGTACAAAAATATAATTTTATTTAAATAAGAATAAGAGAATTAATGGGCAAAATTACATCGGTAAACGAGGGGGGAATTGCAGAGTTATGCATCAGACGCTGAAGTTAGAAATTAATGCGAGGAGGATTAACTCAAATGGGTTGCTGAAGGGGGAGGGTAGTTGGCTTACGGAGGATTCCGGGTAAGACGTCAGGGTAAGGCTTCACGGATGTCTTCTGCCGGCAATAAATGTGAGGACGAGGGCGCTCGGAGCTTCTGAGCGGGAAGTTGACGGGATGACGGTTTTCCAAAAGGGGGGTGGGCGGTAACGTCCGGTCCAGGTGAGAGTATTTCGGCCACCCGAAAATGAGGAGGGAACGCGGAGGGCTTCGGCAGGAATTGATGAGTGGAGTCAGAAAAATTGCTCGGTGGCGATCGTCAAATGGAATTACCTCACTCGGGGGCTAATTCCAACACACAAAAATGTTCAGCCGTCACTTTGCTTTGTTGTTAGCACCTGACTTAGAACTAGGGGAATCTTCTTGGGTTCGGGTGAGACTCCTCAACTCTGTGTCTCCCACATGGAAGACAGCTCTATATATATCCGAGGCTCCCCCCCGCAGGGGTTGGGTGAACAGCGCTACTCTCGAATGGCCTCGAATCTTCACGTCGAGGCGATTCTAACCCGCGTAAAGGTGGTCCGAGGTGGACGCGGTTCGAGGCTACCGCTTGTGGATGGGAGGGGGGATTACCAATTTGAGCCTAACCAAATTCTACAACCTTCTCCAGCGCATGGACGTCTCTTCCGTGCTGGAAAAGTAGTTCCACGTGGAATTCCTCCACACACACACTAATTAAAAGGGGTCAATACTTCATAAAAGTGATATAAGTAAATAGGTATAATCATAACAAGGGAAAAAGTGGTGGTAGTAATAAGTAGAAATGTCTAAAAAAGATAACAAAATATCAATAGTTTAAATTATTAAGGTCCAAGTGTCATAAACGTTAAATATAGCAGTGGAAATAAAGGCGGTAGTAACTTAGTTACAATTATATTAATGGCAAATAAAAGCTAGTTAAGATAAGTGACGAATAATAACTGAGTCAAAGGTAGGTTAAGGGAAAGCTCAATAGAAACATTGTGAAAATAGTACAAACTTAACTATCATTGTAAAAAGTTTCAAAAATCAAAAGTGAGTTAGAACAAGATAAATGATCATTGTAATAATATCCAAACAATCAAATGTGGGTTAGAACAAAATAAACATAATTGTAAAAATAATTAAATAATCAAACGAATGTTAAAGTTATAAAAGAAATCATATTATTAATAATAATACTAAATTTATACAAATTGTAATTGTTAATGTTATATATAAAAATTAGCTAGCTGGTCGCCCGGCGCCTTTAATTCCTATTTTTGTATTTAATTTCAACAAAATTTTCATTCCTTCTTTGTAACTTGTACCCCAACCCACGAAAGGGTGGGGTGGGTTGAGTTCCTAACCTTTCATCTTTTTGAAAATAAAGTTAAAGTTAAAAAAGTCATTCCATTTCTCTTCATTCCCTGAAGATGACTGACCACGGTCGAAAGCATCTCGGAATACAATATCTTTTGCGAATGTTTTTTCTCGCCTACAAGAAAGACCCAGACAAAAAACTTGTAAGAAAAATAAAGAGAATACAAGTTAAATCATAACGCTGCCACTGCTGTGGACTTCAACAGTGCATGTATACAACATGGCCACTTACCTATATATATATATATATATATATATATATATATATATATATATATATATATATATATATATATATATATATATATATATATATATATATATATATATATATATATATACAGAGTGTCCATAAAGTCTCTTTACAATTTAAAAAAATTATTACAATGGCAATTGAATTGATAAAATATCTTAATCAGACTTGTTCTATTGTACTCAGTGGTTTTCAGGGTGTATTAAATGAGGTAAAAAAGATATCCAATAGAACAAGTCTGATTCCAGGCGTAGTAGACGTATTTTTAGGATAAATAAGCAAGCTAAATTTAGGAAGTACATTATTATATATTAACTTATTGATACCGACGTTTCGGTTAAGAACCCATTTTCAAGAATATGACATTATAAATAAAATGGTAAAGTTCAAAAATAAATATAAGTATCGAAATTTTGTGAATTTTTTAAAACCCAAAGAATTACAAATGGTGAAGTTCAGAAAATTTATTTTTATATATCTTCTTCTATAACTATATTTTAGCAACGTGATATTTTGAAAGGGGGGAAATTTCGTTTAGATTTCCTTTTTAAAATTATTATAATTGGCGAAGTTCAGAAAATTTATAAAAATTTAACCATGGCTGTTTTCTTTAGATTTTAAATTTTAATCTTAGTAGCGAAGAACAAGCTTTCCTTGTAGGGGTGAATGGCAAAACCATTATTGCCTGGTATTCAAATTATAAAAATGCAGGGCTTTTAACTATTAGGGAATAGGAAATATGTTTTTGTTTTTTAAAATGAAACTGAGATTAATTAGTTTTGGGTGTCTTCGTTGTAAAAAGGGGAGATAATAGAAATATTTGAATATTATGGGGTTTTGGGGGGGAAGTGGATTTGGCGTGTGAAATTCGTGGGTGATTATAGTTGTATTAAAAGTGGAAATGAGCTTGTGTCGGAGTTTAAAGTGGGGTTTTATATCCAATATAAAGAGATTCCAGTGTAGTTAGTTGGTTTTCGGTGTTTGCTGTATCTTTAATTGAAAAATTATTTAAGTTTGGTTTATGGTGTGGATGTCTGTTTTCGTAGTGTATTCGGATGGAGGAGAATTCGGGAGTAGTGTGGGGCTCCAGTTTTGTTGCTGATGCCTAAATGTACGCAAATACGGGTATGTAGTGTGCGCTGTGACGATCCCAAATACACCTCGGAATTACATCTCAAGGAGTTGAATTCATATATGATGAAGGATCGAAGCAGCTTTGGTATTTTGTGTTTAATGTTGAAAAGATGTTGTACTCTGCGTGTGTTTTGAAAAGTTGGTATAAAATGTGTTGCAGGAAATAAATTTTTAAGAAAGGGTGGGATTTGGCCCAGAGATGTGAATTGAGGGGTTCTATATATGGGAGAGGTACAAAACCTTTTCTTTAGGGACGTTGTATGAGGGATTTTTCAGGTTAAATATTTTATTGATAAAATTTCGAAAAGTTCGATCGGATAAGTTTGAAGGAGATCCGTTTTATTGGAAATAGTTAGTGAGGAAAGTGACCTCGTTGTGGAAATTGAGGTATGATGAGGCGAGATTGTAAGCGCGAGAAAGGTAGATTTTGATAGTTTAATTTGATTTTGGTGGCCAAAATTATGGGGGAGTTATGAAAAATGGAAGAATATGATTGAAACTCATTTATTTCATATTTGAGATAATAATAATTAATATTTGAATTGTCCTCCTTTTGCTTTTATAACCACCGCTTTAATGCTTTTTTGCATATTGTGCATAAGTGGTTGGGGAAATCTTCTGCCGTTTAATGTGTGATACTAACGTTTTATTCCTATTTTTTCAGTAATTATCTTATTGTTAACTTACAAGTGGTAATAATTTATTAAAAATATCTCCGAAAAAACAGATTCCTGAGTCAAAATTACAAGAAAACTGGAATGCTCGAGAAACGGTTTCCAAACAACCATTAAAAGGTACGAGACCAATTCTTTCAAAATCCCTGATGGTCAAGGTCGCAAATTGTGTACAACTCCGAGGAAAGAGAAGTTGCTGAAAAGGACATCTCTGGCCGATAGGTAAATAAACCTCTTCTGATGTAGCTGCTGAGTTTCGGCTAGCAACAAACAGAGATTTTAAGACGCACAGTAAGAAGGTTATTAGAAATTGGGCTCAAAGGATGTAACAGGTGAACAAGAAGAAGCATTTGTGTTAGGCCAAAGAGCATTAAGATTGGACTGATGATGCTGTAGGTTCTCCAAGTTAGTTTCTACCGATTTATTACGCTTGTACACATTTTTATTAGATACCAAAAGTTATCAGTAAAATTTGTATTTCTCCTCAGATCTTTGAAACCTCTGGAGCTGTTTATGCCCAAAGAAGAGTTGGGGAAACTTATGATCCGAGATGTGTTGTCCCAAAAGTCATATTTAGAGGTGGCATTGTAATGGTTTGAGGCTGCATGTTCTCTTCAGGTCCAGGATTGTTGTTCACTTGTGAGGCCAGAATGAATTTCAACACTTACACCAGCATGTTAAACCAGGTTTATGTCAAGTGTGAAATAAATGAGTTTCAATCATATGCTTCACTTTTTCATACCTGCCTCATAATTTTGGCCAAGGATTTTTTGTTGCTTTTAAAAATTTTAGGAGCCCATCTGATGACTGCCTACTTGGGCATAGTTCGCCCTACTCACTACAGCTTACGACTTGACTATATTGAAAAAACAAATGACAAACAAGAAGGATAAAAAGATCATAGGCTAAAACAAAACAAAAAAGAAAACAAAGAAAAAGGTAAGAAGGATGCGCGCTCCAGCGTAGGGGGTTGGCCCGCCTCTTTCCGGCGCAGGAGCATGCGCCCCACAAAGATTAGTCAAATAAAGAGGAGGAGGCCATCCTCCTCCAAAAAGTCGTATAGTCCGCAAGTATGTATGGAAGAAACCAGTCCCGAGTACAAAGGAAAAGTGGTAGCGACCCCGCTCGTTACGGTACCTGGACAAGTAACGTGGGCGAAGATCATCCAGACTAGGACATTCAACAAGATTGAGCCAAACAGTCTGGGAGACAGCGCAGTCGTCGCAATAAGGCACAAGCGAGCGCTTCATCAAATGGTGGTGCGTCCAGCGCGTGTGTCTGATTAGGAAACGACAGAAAGAAACCTGAAGTAGTCGCGGCATTGGGGCTAGGTCCATGAGAATAGTCGCGGTGCAAGCCGTCCGGAGGGCAGCCCGTATTTCTACCATGTAGTCGGTGTGAGGAAGAGCAAAACGCTGGTCCGGTTGCAGGCGAGGACTCTTTGACATCCTCATCGGCGCGCTCCTTCCCCGCTATTTCTACATGTCTAGGAACCCAGCAGAAGATAACCTCGCCATCTGCCCGGCTCGCCAAAACCGTGGCGTCACGGATATCGCGAACCAGGGGATGTGGAGATTCCAATGCCCCGAGAGCACTCAGGGCGCTTTGTGAGTCGCTATAGATCACAATCCGATCTCCGAACCGGTCACGTCGCTTAATCTCCCGTTGCGAGTGATGTATTGCCACCAGTTCGGCCGTGAAAACAAACGGAGCGCCTGGCAGAGCCCCGCTAACTTCAAACAGAGGGGATACGGCGTGAAAACCACCCCCTCGTGGGACTTGGAGCCCTCCGTATACACTGGCAGGGTTCCAGGGTGACACGAAGTGTGCTCCAAAAAGGTCGAACGCGATACTCCCGTCATTATAGAAGCTTTGGGAGCAGAGGTGTGGTGACAAAGGGTCAAAGGTGGTACCCTCTAGGGTGGCCTCCTGGGCAGAACCAGGGGCGACACTGTCTCGAAATCTATACCTACCTCTCGAAGACGTTTCCTAACCCCAAACCCAAAGAGCTTAGGGTATGACTGGCGTCTCTCGGCAGCATAGGCACAATCAAGATTACCTGGGGATGCAGTGAGAGCAGTTGGCGACTGAGGGAGTCACCGGTCTCCTGCGTACAGCCGAATAATGTGCACGGCGCAGAGCGAGTGGCATCTCCCAAGCATCGACAAGTAGGCTCTCAATGTGGGAAATACGGAAGGCTCCAGTTGCCAAGCGAAGACCGGTGTGGTGGATCGAGTCCATCTTCCGCACTACACGCTCGGTTGCGGATGCATAAATCTCGCATCCATAGTCGATTTCAAACGAACAAAGGATCGATAAAAAAGTACGGCAGTAGCCCTATCAGCGCCCCAGGTACTGAACGTCACGGAGCGACCTATATCCAAGGCGTGAGTACAAGAGACCCTAAGGCTACGAATATGAGCCTCCCAGGGAAGGCGTCAGTCAAATACAAGACCAAGGAAACGGTGCGAGTCCATCAATTTTAGGCGAACCCCATTTATTAGCGATTCGCCAGAAATCTGGAGGATACCCTCTACCCAGATCCTGTTGAAAAAATCTGACAAAAAGACCATGCCTCGCTTACTCAGGTGTCGAAGCGTGACGTAAGGGACATCTTCTGGACCAGGGGTGGTGTTTGCGCACGAAGCGAGAGCGGAAGAACGCAACTCACTCACAGTAAACCTTTCGTTGAAGGGTTCTCCTCCACTGGAGGTAAAGTCCAGTGGATGGCCTTCCGCGACATCACGACCTGCATTGAAAGCTGGCGGAGCAGTATCCCGGCTAGAGAATGCGGAGAAAGCGGTCGCGAAGGATTCCGCCACGGACGCGGTTTTCGAGATTACGATCACATTCTCCTAGAGAACGGGAGGCGGGGGGTCCTGCGAGAACTTGCTCCGAATCCTTTTGACTCGCTTTTATATCTCTGCTAGAGAGGTCTTCCCGTTAAATAAAGTCACGTATGCCCTCCAAGAAAAGTGGCGGGTGTGCTTTTAAATATACTAGGACCTAGCCCTAGCATGAGGAAATTCACCGACAGTGAAGTTGTTCGGGGGGCGCTTATAGTGGCTGTAGGCATAACGCTTCTGTTTAAGAGCCGTCTCACACTCGGCTGACCACCACGGAAGAGGTCGGCGTCCAAAACGCCAGACGTTCTAGGAATAATAGTTAGGCCTATGGCGATGAGTTTGCCGGAGAAGAAATCAACGGCCTAATCTACCGACTTAAATCAGTATGTCGTGGTATAGGAAGGACCGAGTGATGACTGGTTTCGTACGTATGTGTTGTTTACGTACTCAAAACTCCGTGATTACGTTTTATCCCTAAGAGTGCTATATTTTTAATTATTATTATTATTAGTAGTAGTAGTATTAGTATTATTATTATTATTATCTGATTATTACTTCTTTGGGGGTTCCTAGTGCTTTGCCTAGTGTTTTGAGAATTGAATAAAAATTTGTTTCTAGAAAAAACTCAAACTTTAATTAAAAAAAAACTTGAACCAACAACATTTAACACACTAAATACACATAAATGAATTCAGCAAATTTAAGTGAGGCTTTTTAAATGACATACTTGAATTTATAGTAATGGTTAACCCACAGCTCACTTTAATATAAAAATGCAAACTGACCTACACTGACACGGATACCGGGGTTTAAATCTCTTTATAGATTCATACTAGAATCGGGTTTGAGTCTGACCTTGAACCCTATTGTTACGTCACGTCAACAATGTTGTTTCCGAGGATGACGCGTGGATCGGCGGATAAAGCTGTGTTCTCAAGGTGGAAATTCTTTAAAGCCACAGAGGCCTTCGGAGCGTGTGGCAGATCGACAGACGCACGCCTTCTGGAGGAAATGATCTTGCCACGAGACAGGAAAAGAAGGTTTCTTTTTCTCTTCGGGATATTCGGGGAATAGTTCGCACTGGCGAGCGATGAGTCAATGCTTGAATCCTTTGACTTATGGGAGTGCTGGAGGGAGTTCACTCGGGGTATTCCTCAAGGGTGAGGACTATCTTTGTGCTTTGGGATACACCAGGATAGTGGGGTTTCTCTGACGAGAGTAAGTTGAACTTGCTTCTTAAATCAAGTTAACTTAAAGTTCGGTGTGACCACCAGCAACTAGCTCGAGGATGAGCTTCTTCTTAGTTCCGGTATTCCTCAAGGGCAAGGACTATCACTGGACTTTGGGATAAACCAGGATAGGGGGCGTTTCTCTGACGAGAGTTGGCTAAACTTGCTTCTTAAACCAAGTTAACTTAAAGTTCGGTGTGACCACCAGGAACTGGCTCGAGGATGAGCTTCTTCTTAGTCCCTTCTGTTGGTAGCAGGGCCTCTTGCCAGGGTCTTCGTCGCCTTAATGACTAACGTAATCTACCTCGTTTTTCCAATGATATTTGCTTTTATACGCCGCCACCCCACTGGGGCAGGGGAAGGAAAGGATGGGGAGGCGTGGACAGGCCGCATGAAGTCTCCTCCTCCAACGGTTTTTCTCAGAGCGTCATACAGCTGGCCCTGAGGGGCCTTCTGGCTTTAGGGCGACGCTCCTCTAATTTCGCCTATGCGGGGAAATTTAATACCAGCTCTTGGGGGAAATCTTGCTGTTTTAACCGATGTTAGAGCCTCGGGTCCGACCTGAGCTGATTAGTGCATTATGTGGTCGGGGACAACCTCAGCTTCTCTCCGAGAGGAGGGGTGAGAAGGAAGGAGGTTAAGTGGTCGAGCTACGCTGCCTCCACTGACAAGACGTTGTGGAAAAGACCAGAGGCTCACTTGTAAGGAGGGAGGGGGGGGGGAGGAGCATCTATTCCCTCACACGGTCATTTCGTGAAATGCGGACGGACCACCGCGCCTGTGCCAAGCACTACCCAGGAGGGCTCTCGAGAGGCAGCGACCCAGAAAATGATATTTGAATGGCCAAAAGATCACTAACATGGAGGTCATCGACTACTCCACATCAAAAATCAGGCTGTGCATCCAGAGAGCACAAAGATAGATCAAGACAGGAAAATGAAGCGGTAGTCATGCGTATTTTTGTAACCTAAATCTCTACATTCTTTGCTCACAGTTTGAATTTCCGGAAGTAGACTTTATCTATTTAGTTTTATGCTTCATATACCTCTTTGATGATATTTTTCTATTTGTGGCATTTCGTTGTACATGGAGAGAGCATTACTCTGTTGTTTCTCATACATATACTACCTTTGTAAAATTTTTCGTTATTCATCGAGAATTAACTGAACAAGTTCAAAAGTACTTGGAATCCGCTTTTCATTTTCCTGTGGGATTTTTTGCATTTATTGCTCTATTCACGCGCTACTTTGTGAGTTTCTCATATCCATATATATATATATATATATATATATATATATATATATATATATATATATATATATATATATATATATATATATATATATATATATATATATATATATATTGTTCTCATGTTGTGAAAAAAATAGGGGGGAGTCGCGGGCGACTCTACATCTTACTACGTCGGTCGGTCGCGCCCATTTTGATTATTTTTTTTGTTATAACATTGTAACTATTAAGCCGATTCTAATGAAATCGGAAACCCTTATGTTGTTTTACATTCTCTTTCGAATGATATAATTTTCAAAGTCTTCCTAAGGTTAGCCGGGAAACTATTTTATTTTGAATATAACATCATTACTATTTAGCTGATTATAACGAAATTTGAAACCCTTATGTTGTTTTACATTCTATTTCGAATGAAATAATTGACAACGTCCTCCCAAGGTTAGCCCGGCAATTTTATTGTTTTGGAAATAGCTTCAATGCTATTCGTCCGATTATAACGAAATTAAAAAGCCTTATGTTGTTTTTCATTCTCTTTCGAATGATATAATTGCCAAAGTCCTTCCAAAGTTAGCCCGGGAATTATTTTGTTTTGGCCATAACATCATAACTATTCGATCGATTCTAACGAAATTTTAAACTCTTATGTTGTTTTACATTCTCTTTTGAATGATAGAATTAGCAAGGTCATCTCTAGGTTATTCCTAGAATTATTGAAAGTTTTGAAGAATGTAAGGTCATAAATCAGAATAAGTGAGAGCACGTGACTTTTTGGTCAGCAGACCTTGTTGATGATTGCAACCACTAGGATATTTTACTTCTAAAACAACATACATACCAGTACATAATGTGGATGTCAGGTGTTAGGTACTCCTGTATGTCATTGCTCTTAACCAAGGAGCATCAGAATTGGGATTTGGTCCCTACCTGGTGTTCCCCAGGACCACCGATTTTATAGTTAGGGTCATATGCAGCTGTAATGGAAGTCCCAAGGTTCCTCTTTGTTGGATTGCAATCCAACGTTATACAAAATTTTAAAAAAGAGCCCAAATCAATCTTGTAGTCAATTATTCAGATGGATCAGATGATGATACTTATAAGTTATAATAATTAAATTGGTTAAATTTAAAGGGTTTGTTTTAATTGTGATTAATTCAATCGTTTTGTACAACCAAAACCCTTCAAAAAAGAATGAAGGAATGAGAAAATAAACATTGATTTATCCTTCTTTTGCAGTTTAAGTATGTTTACATTCCCCAAGTTTGTTTTTGAATAGGTCATTAAATGCTATTTAAAACTGCTTTCAATCTAAATATATTTCAAGTATATACAGTACAGATGGTACAAAAGAGGATTAGTTTTATCAATAGCTGCTTAAGGGGTCATTAAATGTTAATTGAAACTGCTTACAAACATTAATATGAAAAATTATACAGGTAATCTAAAAAATGACCAGTCTTGTCATTGACTGCCTAACCCACTTTTCTTCATCTCGCAGTTTCCAAGGATTCTCATAGTCATACTTTTTGTTCTCCTTGTTTCTGCCTCTTGTTTTTAGGTCATTAGCTATGCAATGGCTTTGAAACTAAAACTACTACTTGAGGTTAAAATGTTCATTTCATTAAACCCACGTTCACATTCAGCAGTGGAGATGACCAGTGTGTTCACAGCTTGGAGGAGGGGTTTAAGCTCTTCTGGTGCTGGTGGCATCCTTCCATCAGTTTTGACTCTAACCATATCAATGTATTCCCTCATCCCTCTCTAAACCTGTCTACCATCAAGCTTAAAAAAGGAGCAGAGTTCCTGTACTTCCTTTTCAGCATAACTTACCCCACACTCATCTGGCCAGCTAGATGGCTGCAGCACTTTGAGGTTGTTTAGAAAGCTCTGATGTTCTTCCTTGCTTATCTGTTTACCCAGTTGACAACGCATTAAAATCTCAATATTACCAACAAAGGAATTGAAAAACTGTTCAGGATTTATTTATCTGTTGTGCCTTGAGTTTGTGTCAAATCCACACATTTAAAAGCCATCAACTCTCCTGCTGCCTTAGCCTCTTCTTTCCTTCGTCCAGGCTGCTCTGTCATGGAGTTAAGTACACGGACCTGCCAACTGAGACTTACTTCGGCCTTATGGAGCGTCATGTTTCGGTCTTGAGGGGGAATAGAAAATTCAGACAGCTCTAAAGCATCATACATGATGTCTAGATTCTGGACAAAGGGTGCATTAAAGAGTGAGTTTGCTAAGCCACTGAACATGCATCTCTCCGATGAGCTCCTTGAGGAGTGCTGGAAACTGCTGCCCCACAGTTTTAATGGTCCTGTAAGTGGATGCCACCCATCTAGTGCTGAGAATTCATCCTAAGTTCAAACATTGTACTGCATGTTCCTCACAACATTCAGTTAACTCAAGGTGGATTTTGTCAGATCCATCGTAGAGATTATACACTTTATCAAAGAAAAACTGGAAATCATTCATCCGTGCAGTTTCCTCTACAGCATCTCCTATACTCAGCTCAAGCTGGTGGTTCATGCAGTGCCACACCATTACGTTGGAAAACTTTTCTACACTTTTGGTTGCAACACCTAATTTGCTTCTTAGCATGACAGAAGCTCCATCTGAAGCAAAGCTCCTTCATAATAGCTTGAGTGAAGCTATAGTTTTTCAAGGTAGTGATCAGAGCATGATACATTCTAAGAGCATTGTAGCAGAAGCTCAACTAGTTCATGTTTAAGCAAACTTTTAGCCAGCTACGTGAGTTGACGTTAGCAAGCTGAAACTAGCTAACGTTAGCTAGCTAGCCAGCTAATCACCTCATGGAAAGAGAAAAACATAGCTTAGCTCCAAATTAACTTTGTTATTGCTTATGTACATGGTTTCCACCTTTGCTAACTAAAGTAAAGACTATTAACTTGCCCGTTGTGTTATTTCTTGACTTTTTAAAAATGTTTCTCAAATCGAGCTATCGTGGTCTCTTGCCCCTGATGACTGCTGGTAACGTGGGCTCACTCTGCTGTGCAGGTCGCTAGCTCGTCAATCAAATAATCACCAACTGCATCACAGCGCTCTGGTGCCCTCTAACAGGTTTCTCGTATTATAGCGGGTCTGACTTTGTAAAAAATGTTTTTGCCTGTGGTCTCGCGGTCATTCACCCGTATCAATAAACGCAAATCTTAATGTCGAAATAGCAGCAGAAATACCATGTTTGTTGAGGAAATCATATTAGGAATTGGGTAAATGTAAAGGGGGGGATGGGAGTTTTAGAAGGGGGATGTGTGGTGCTGGAGCCACATTAGGGAATTGCATCTGACTCAAAACTCCCTGCTCAAAGACGAGCAGTTTGAAGTCTTATGAAATTCTATGAATGGTTCATAGTAAGTTGATCCTCACAGTTTTTTTACTGAGCGAAGGCATTTTTGACCCACCGTAACCGTTACCTCCTTTACCCGGCAGCGACATATAAATAATAACTGTATTTCGTCCAAGAATTCCGAAAAATAAAATCTTTATTTTATATATTTTTTTATATTTTTTAATTTTTTAAGGGGAAAAAAGGTGCGGCTCGCGGTTTCTCTTCCCCTTTGTACCCCTCCCACGATCGGGGAGGCACAGAAGAGGAGGAGGCCCGAAGCTGAATTGCTCCTGGAGAATCTCCCCACACTTCTGACTCTCAGTTCAAGTGAACCGATAGTGAAGTGCTTAATGGGAAGTCCGGAACAACCTTTAGAAGAGGGCTTATAGTGGGAGACGGAAAGTTTTGAGTTAAAAGAGGACAGATTGGTGAGGAGGCAGAATGAGCAACCTCGGTAGGTTAAGCATTGGAATCGCCTTGTTCTTCCTCTCCGTTATATGTTGTTTGCAGCCTCCTTTTGTTATTCTGAGTCCTAGCACTTTGCCCTCACTATGATATCTGTAGTTGTGATCTTCAACAACAATTTCTGCTGTTTTGTTCCTGGAGATTAGGATTATTGTAAATTTCCTCCTGTTCGTCCTTACCTTCCAATCTCTTTCGTAGTTTGTGATGTTGCTGATTTCTAAAGCTGTTGTCCTTGCCTGAAAGCGTACGTTCCTTTACGGAAAGACGATGAGTTGGCTTATATCGTCAGCGAACTATATGTTCAGGCAACCAGGTATTATTGGTGGCGGAAGGTCTGCTGTGTATATTAAATACAGCGTGGTGCTGAGACAGCCCCCCTGCGGGAGTCCAGCTTCCAATTTAAATTCTGGTCCTGAATAACCATTGATCTCCACATATGATATTCTTTCTGTGACATAATGGCAGAGAATTCTTTCCAGATTGCTATTCATCTGGAGATTTAAGATCTTATATTGCATTCCTCTGACCCAGAATTTTTCGAATGCTTTTTCTACATCTCTCAGGACCAAATCGATGTAGTTATTCTCTGCTTTGGTCTTTACTATTTTCTCTGTTATTATGCCACGTGCCATTGTGGTGTCTCTGCCAATTCTGAATCCGAACTGACAATCATTATAAAGGTCATTTTCTTCAAGATATTCTGTTAGTCTTCTGTTAAGGATTTTCTTGAAGACTTTGCCCATGAAGTTCAATAGCGATATTGACCGGTAACTGCTGAGGTGGTTTGGTGGTTTCCCTGGCTTTGAAACAAATATCATTTCGACTAGTTTATAGCTATCAGGTAAGTAACCGGTGTTTAAGCACGCGTTAAAAATATTCTTTAATGTTCTGATGATTATGTTAGGTGCCTTGGTAAGTGAATTCTGGTTATTCCTGAGGGGCCTGGCGCTTTCTGCTTGAATGATTCTATTACGCATTTGATCTATTCCGTTGTTATGTAGGCCCCCGTACCCAGAATTTCTTCCCTTTCTCGCCCTACACTTGGTGCTGGAGTGATCTTGTCTATGTTTTCTCGCAAGAAGTGTGGACCATTTCGTCTATCCCTGGATTCAAATCTTAGTCCTCCTCTCTGTTATGGAGAACACTGATTTCCAGTGATTACGAAAAAGTTCTTCTGTGGTCCTTGCTTCTTAGATTTTTTCTCCCCGTTCATTCTTAATTGTTTTTTTTTTTCTCTTGGGTGTCTGCCTTTAAGTCTATTTATTAGCCTCCAGTTCTATTTTGGTCTTCTTTCTTCGTTCTTTTTTCTCTATTAGGCTATCCAATATGTGGCTTTGCTGTTATTGTATGAGATGCCACAGTTCTTCTCTCTCTGTCTCCCGATTTCTTCGTATCGCTCTCTATTTGGTCCATGGAGAATTATTTGGTCTAGTAATACTCTTAGTTGCCTATTCTTTCTCTTTATTTCCTCTCTCCTTAGAGAATGTGGAAGAGTACGGTATCTTGTCTTTGGTATATATTTTTCGTCCGTCTCAATGATCGTTCCTGTTAATCTTGAGTTCCTTCTCATCAATATCTTCCAGGTTGGCATCAATGAGATCTTTTGGGAGGAAATTACTAAGATCTTGTGTGTAACCTGCCCAGTTTTCTCTCTTGTAATCTTCCTCGCCGGTACCGGTACCTGTATCGGGTATTGATTCATAAGCAAATGTGTTTAAACATGGTCGCTACATACAAAGGTAACTGGTTGCATGTGGATGTTATATGGCATATGAAAGCTACTTAGCACGACGTCTGGCTTTGAAGCTGCATTGCCTCTGACATATGTTGGAAAGACTGACTTTATTCTCTTGAAAATGTTTCTTTCCAACATCATTTCTAAGTTGTCTCCTCTGTAATTTCTTGGGCAGTATTCACGTTTACTGCACCTGACATTGAGGTGTCGCATAAAGATGGTTAGAAAACCTGTGCCAAAGATTTTAAATAGGTTGTGCAGGGGAAGGTATTTTTTTTGGTGCTACTATTTTGGCGTTAATTCCGTTTCAATTTTTACGGCCAAATATGCCTCTACGGAATATGGCAAGTAAATTAGGCCTCCCAAAATTTTCATTATCAAAATAAGGTAAAGTGGCATTGGATATTATAAAAGTTCTTTTTTTCTTCTTCTTCTTCTGATCTCTTACTATAACTTTACACCCAATAGACCAACAATGACGAACGACATCCTATATATTAGTCTTAGGACTCTCCCTGAAAGGTCTAAACCTGACCGCGAGGAGGTCTTTGCTAAAGTTTACAGGGACTCGGACGTCGCGCTCGTTAGGCTAATGATACACCGTTTGGCTACACGGCAATATGCCAAAAAGAAGCGGACGCAGAACTTTTAGCCTCATCTAAGGCCATTCAGATATTTAACAAAATCAATTTGACACCCACAATTTTTTCCCAAATCCAGCGCACAGGAGCGTTGTATGTAGAAGGTTAGACTCCTGGGTGGGTCACTACGCGTGCAATGAGATTAAAGAAGAGATGGAGCCAAACTATCAATGGGCGAAAGTAACGGAAGTGAGCAAATTCAAAGAATACACACATATATTCAAGATCATCTTCCAAGACACAGACATAGCCCAAAAGGCAAAGGAACTTGGTCCCCTGCTCTTCCATGTCAGGGTCTGTCCGGAGCAAATAGAGAGGGAGGAGTTCACAGAGGTGCAAACGTGCTTTAAATGTTACAAGTACGATCAGCACACAACAAGAACATGTCCGCAAACCCACGACCTATGCTCGATATGTGGTCAATCTGACCACATATGGAGGGACTGCCAGAACAGTATACGAAGTTGAAAAGGTAGCCATAAAAAGGTTCATGAGCAAAAGGAAGAGGAAGAGGAGGCAAAGTCTAACAGGACTTACGCCAAGGTTGCCAATGCAGCAATTAATGAAACCTCAACCCAGCGGACCTGCCTTAAGGTGGAAAGTGAACAATCAACAAAGATCATGTGATGCATCTATTATGCGCACATTGCGAATCTTACAAATCCTGGAACCTTCAGTAAAGAGCTAAACCAGATGCTCGTCAAGAACGGCATGAAAGAGATGTGGTTCCCTGAGAACCCCACCTCTAAGGGCGTGCTAAGAATCCAAATACAACCTCCCAGAACAATCCCTTTATAAATGGAGACAGTCTTCCCCACCCCCCCCACCCCAGTAGTAGAAAACCAGCAGACTGCAGTCCAACATTTAACAATAGATTCACCCCAGCCAAAAGTTGAAACGACTAGACCAACTCCAGCAGCAAACCAATCCTCGCAACAAAGAGCCCCGAGTAAAAGATCCCCCAACTGACAAACCGTAAGATCTACTTCAACATCAAGAGATCATAAACATAAATACCACGGCAAGAAGATAAATCTGAAGATCTACACCACGGCTCACAACCCATTCCCAACGCCATACCAGACAGAACTACCAGTGAGGTCGTTACAACAGGTGCGTACAAATGGGAATATAACGAACACATCCCGGAGGAGGTGGTTAAAGAAGCCCCCTTACTTGGGATGGTCTGATTGAACCAAAAAGTCTTCGCCACGATCACAACCGCTGAATTCAACAAGAAAAGATCAGAAAAAACTAGATCCCCACCACCTAGCCCCTCCGCCCCAAAGAAGCACGACAAAAGGAACAACTAAACGATAAACAACATGGACAGACTAACAAAAGACTTAACAATTCTACAGATGAACGCTGACAAATGGGACAACTAACAAACGACATACGGCAACATAATTAGACAATGCGACCCCGACATCGTACTAATCTCCGAACATGGAGTTAACACCGCGCTAAAGCAAAGAAAGATCTTCAATTACAATGCCATCTCCAAAAACCACAGTTTAAAACGTTTTGATGGCGCTGCCATCGCAGTCAAAAGGTGGATTCGATTCAAAGAACTTCCTACCCTAGACGAATCATATCTGGCTATCAAGATCCAAACAACCATGGGACCCCTAATGGTGTCCACGAGATACCAACCCTAAGACGAGACTACCCCCCCTGATGCACAACTTTATTCAACTCTGTGCACATGGAAGAATAGTCTTGTGTGGGGAGACCTCAATGCCAGGTGCCATGAATCCGGATATACCGGACGAATGAATAGCGAAGGAAAGAATCTGAAGACCTTTTTAAATAGGAGCATTGTACTCCGCACGGGACCCAACTTCCAACTTTTATAAATGAGCGATACGCAACAAAACCAGATATCATTCTAATCAGCTCACAGTTTCCCTATAATTATTACATTCAACCCAGCCCCTTGATACCAAGCTACCACATCGCCACAATGATCAAAATATCCTCCAGTCCAATCCAAATTTCCCTTAAGGAGAGTAAATGCTTCTCCCAAACAAACTGGAAGGAGTACCGAACTCTCCTTAATGAATACGTCCCTCAACCCCCTTGAAGAAGCCACACTGGAAGAAATCTACCAGGAATGGCAACACTAACAAAGAAATTGGTGGAAGCGGACCGTGCAACAGTGCCCAAATCGACTTACAAGACTTTACCAGCACGAGTATGGACTCAGGAACTATGTAACGTATCAGACGAATACAAAAGACTTTATGAAGAAATCAGACTACTAGGTACCAACAGACAAAGGAGCAGACGACTAGAAACAGTAAGGACGGAAGTGACAGCACTCATAAGGGCGCTACAGACGACATTATGGAATGAGATCATAAACAAACTCAACGAGAAGATAGACCCTCGAACCTTCTGGAATACGGTACCGAGATTAAAAGGAAAACCTCCGGACAAAGACATCTAACTCAAAAGAGACGACGGTACAAAACAAGATGACAAAGAATAAACGTAAGAAGAGTTCAGAAACTTCTGGAAGAACCTCTTTACCATCATACAAGAAAAAAACGAACAATTTGACCTTGACTTCGAAGACCATATCCACGACCAATAAAGGGCAAGCGCTTGACAGAACTTACCCCTTCAACAATGCATCTGCCAACAGAGAGATGACGGGTTATGGAAGAAAAATCCCACAGAAGAACTAACAGCGACCCTGGCTATCTTCAAGCAGAGAGCACCAGGCAAAACACAGTTGACAAAACTTAACTTCTCCAACGCACCCCACAATATCATTGAGAGGCTTGTCAACATAATGGATGCATGCCTAAACGCTGGCTATTTTCCGGACGAATAGAAAATCGCTAAAAGGATCTTCATTCCGAAATCCGGGAAGCCACCCGACACACCAGCGAACTTCAGACAAATCTCTCTTATCGAAGTGGCAGGCAAGCTATTCGAAAAGATACTTGCAAACAGAGTCCACGAATTTATGGATAACAACAACCTCCACAACCAACATCAGCATGGATTCAGAAGAGAAAGAGGGACTAATTCCGCGCTGGCAATCATCACAGAGAAGTTGGCGAAGATTGCTAGCCAAAAAAAGTATGCAGACCTGGTGCTCAGAGACGTCAAGAAGGCATTCGACAAAGTATGGAGAACTGGATTACAGTACAAAAGACTAAGACTAGGACTAAACCTAAGACTGGATAAAATACTTTGTGACTATATAACGCACAGAAAGGCTTACAGTCAGATAAAACTATACCGGACCAGACTTCGAACTATCTACAGGCGTGCCGCAAGGATGGTGTCTAAGCCCCTTCTTATACAACATCTACACCTTCGCTCTCCCAAATCCGTTCAGGGAAGACTCGCGGTACATCCAGTTCGCAGACGACATTGCCCAGATTACTACGGCTCCCTTCAGAAACCCTGAAGTCCTGGAAGAAATAACAGCCAGAGAAATCGACTAATTCTCCAAATTCGAGAAAAGGTGGAAAATCGCCACCAACACACAAGTTTAAGGTGATTCTACTCTTCCGGAGAAAGCAGGGCCGCATAGAAACTGAAGACGCCCGAATTCCGTACAGCTCAGAGGAAACAGTTCTGGGACTAAGAATAGGTAAGAATGGGTATGGCAGCCACGTTACTCACACACCAGCGTGAGCGAAGGCAGAGTTCCGCAAGCTGTTCAGGTTTAAAAACCTAAACATGCCAAATAAGAAGAAAATTACAATGATCTTATAAGATCAAATTCCTGTACTCACCAATACCTATCAACACGAGTCCCCAAACAAAAATGAGATCCCTACAGAGAATACAGAACAAGAAAGTACTCCTAATCACAAACATAAGGAGGAGAGAATGAAGGAGGATGAAGGACCTACATCAGGTGCTCCAACTGTCCCCGATTAACATCGAGCTTTAGTCAAAAGCCCGCAAAATCTGGTAGAAAATTGAAGGACACATGACGAACAAGCTCAGACAAAGACACATTTTCATTCCGTTGGGAGATAGATACAGATACATAAGGACGAGGAACTTACTAGTAATAAAGAACAAAGTGAAGGACAAGTAGAACTAATCTACAGCTAAGACAATGCTTAAGAGAACGAAAAACAATCCTCTGCACAAAGATCAAACAATAAAAAGAACACAAAAATACAAACAGAAAAGGAGATAAACATATACAACACCTACAAAGGCTTGAATGCCAGAAGAAAACAAGGAGACTAAGAAACTACCACAATCTACATTAAGCAAATAGAAAACACACAAGCAAACATGCACTAACATCACAAGCCAAGAACAACAACAAAAAAGCAAAAACAAATAAATAACAACAACAACTTTCACCAAGGACTTCTACCCTTCGATAATCCTTTCTCCAAGGATATCTATCTCTATCTTCCTCTTCTACTACTATATATATATGTGCATATATGAACGAATTGCAATGATATATGCGTGTCTATATATTTTCTTTTCACCACTTAATATGTCCAATGTCCAATGTCCAGGTCCTTAAACTCCAAAGGGTTCAGAATAAGGCTGTCTTAATTATTACGAGAACCCGAAGAAGAGAGAGGAGATGGCAGAGTGAGCTCCATGGTGAGCTGGGGTTGACCCCTATAAACGTTGAACTTCACAAAAGAGCAATAAAGATCTGGGACGCCGTACATCGGCACCCCCCTCCCGAGTTTGTGCTCGAGCACATGGACTTTAATGACCCAAGACACAGAAAATCATTTACAAGTAGCAGACTGCTCATCAACAACGACATAAACCCAACGTTCACGTAAAATTCCATTCACGAAACAAATACAAACAAAGATAACATTTTAAAACCCATTTTCTTTTCTTTTTATTCCCCTTAAATTAGGAAAACTCTACTTCCACCCAAATAAAACAACAACAACAACAACAAAATAAACGTCAAACCACGACCTAAAAACCCAGATTAAAAATTCGTCACCAGCAGTAGGGGCCAAAAACCCCTCTGCTATAGAGGCTTGAATGCCTTTCGTATATATATATATATATATATATATATATATATATATATATATATATATATATATATATATATATATATATATATATATATATATATATATATATATATATTATACTCAATACAAAAAAAAACAAAGAAAGCCAGAGGTACCCTTTCACCAGGAATCTGTACTTTCATTCTATTTTCATTTTACTTTCCTCTTATTTTCCCTAATTTTCCCCACTATTTTTCTCCTACTAAACACCTCTACTACATTATTCCTCACTTATATATATATATATGTATATGTCCAATGAAAAAAAGATCATCTTCAAAGAATCGGGCTCCCAGGTACATGTACTTCTCGAGGATGTTAAACCTCAGAGTATATGCTGCCGAAGGAAACCAGTTTCCTGACGACGCAGGCCCAGAAGATATTGTCGATGGCCTTTGGGCCGGACAATACAAATGGGACTACGAGGCTGACATACTTGAAGATCTGGTAAACAGGCTCTCTTCCGCGACCTTGTCCAATCCTCAACCGACACTTATGTTCGTTCTCACGGACGCAGAGTTCCGTAAGAAGAGATCCGTCAAGGGAGAGACTCCTCCGTCCTCCCCCAAGGAACATCTACGCTACATTGCGAGCGTAGTATCCAAAGCTAGCCAAAAAAATGAAGAAGACCTTACGCGAACGGTAACATCAACCCTAACATGTAACACTCTTACCGATTATGACAATCCAATTTACAACTTTTCACCGTAATCTGACCTACCGTAGTAACGAGTTTTACTAGTTACTACAAAGGCTTGAATGCCAACCAATTTCGCCTCCCAAAACAACACGACACGAGACTAACATTTGCCAGAGCTACCCTTTGACTAGGAATCTATTCATCTATGCTCTCTCGTACTATTTTTACTACACTGTCTAATTTTGCTGTAGATACCCTTCCACCAGGGAAAAATACCCCTTTCAAACTTAAACTAAACTTACCTTTACTATCTTTTTCAAAACCCTTTCACCACTATACTCTCTTACTTTTGCCCTACTAATCTATACTTCCTAACTTGTTATCTTCAATGGAAAAAAAGATAGTATTGGCAGTCATTATTCCGGAAACCAGAAGCTATTCTTACTGTTCGCCTTTTCAAGACCTGTTGCCGCAATTTACGACGGAATAGAGGATCCACCTAAGGAAGCCACGTTTGATCACTTAACCCAGCCTACTACACGAGAAGAGTTTCCCTTGCCGCACTTTATATAAAAGGGGCATATAACGTCTGAATAGACATACCTATACATGATTTGGACCATTTTTATGTCAGGTCGGATGTCATCCCCCCTGATCCCCCTCAACTCAACCCCTGTATATATGTTTAAAAACAATTGTTTTTTTTAATGTTTTTTCTTGGGCAAATTAAAAAAGGCCTTTGTATTCTTTTTGTTAGGTTATTGCAATCGCATCATAGTGAATTATATATAATTTTTAACGTAATTTCGAAATGGGAGGTTCCCCCCCCCCCCCAGCAATTAAAATAACTCGTAATATTCCTAATTCGAAAGCCTAACATTAGATTCAAATTCAGAAGGAGCTTGCTAAATGTTGTTAGGCCTCTAGTTTTTCTACCGCGTTCCTTGAGTTCAAACATATACCTACCTACCTCGCCTCACCCCCAGAATGATATATAATACACTATTAATGCGATTCAAAATTCACAATTTTAATATGAAATTAATACTATGACAAGAAGAAAGGAAAGGTAAAGGTTAGAGTAAAATAAATTTCATTTGTCCCCCTTTAAAATTTTTAAAAAGTTTTCTTCTTTCTTTATGCTCAACTAATTAAGAATTTCATTGGCCTTATTATTATTAAAATAATGAACGCCAACAAACTTTTTTTAATGTGAAATATAATGTGAATAATATAATTATGAAATTAGCAACAATAATAGGTTCTGAACGCAATCTTAAAAGAAAACAATTTACCTTCAATCATCGTGCCCGCTAACCCCGAATTCTCCAAGGCATTCAAGGATAGCGTTATCAATAACAACGCCAACCAAGAGAAAGCCACCGGTCTAAAGGAAGTTATTGAAACTCCCTCATCGGAGGAATCCGAAGAGGAAGACGATGAAGAAGAAGACGAAGAAAAAGACCAAAAAGAGGAAAACACATCTTCGGATAGTGACGAGGGCCCATGCACTCGCACACTAGCGACGAAGAATAAGTCCAAAACTCCTAGTCCTCCTCCGAAGAGTGAAAAGCCTGGGCATTCCAAACCAGCTCCATAGACCAAAAAGAAAAAGAAGAACAAGAAGAAACATAGATAAATACATCTCACAATGTAATGAAATGCACTAAGAATTCTGGAATTCAATACTAACGGGTGGACGATGAAGCAAACTCTTTACGGAAATTTGTTCAGAGAAATTGATGCAGATGTCATCCTGATTTCTGAACATGGGATTGACACTCGTATCTCCGAAATGAAGATTCGGAACTATGACGTGTTAATCACAAATTACTCTCACGAGCGGTATGACGGTGCCACCATCGCCATCAAAAGAGGGATCATTAAGTACAAGCCAATAAGAAACCTCAAAGAATCCTATCTTGCAATAGAGGTCGAACTCGATATAGGTAAGCTGGTCATCGCCGCCGGGTACCAGCCGCCGAAACGAGGATATTTACCAATTCATTCTCTCTCTGGCCTATTTGGCAGAAGAGCACCCACCATATTAATGGGGAATCTTAATGCCAAATGTCGGGAATCCGGGTACAGGACCTTCAATGGAAATGGAAGGTGCCTGGAAACTATGCTGGACCGAAATATGATCCAGAGGATAGGCCCGGACATCCATACCTATATTCAAGGAAGAAGTGCCAAAAACCCAAACATTTGTCTGGCTAATCGTCAGCTGCCATTCAACTACTACATGGAACCAGTCCAGGTACCATGTAATGATCATATAGGGATCCTACTTACCATCAACAGGAACCATATACAAGTCCCAGTACCAGTCAGAAAAGACTACAGAAGAGCAGACTGGGTACGGTACGCGAATCTTCTCGATGCCTACCGTCCACCAAATCTGGACGAGGCAATTCTCGAGGAGATAGACGAGGCACTCAACGACCTTAACGACCACTTTATAAACGCAGATAGGGCTTGCATCCCCAAAACCCAGTATAAAACCATCTCAACATACAGATGGACTCGGGTATATGAAAGAAATATATAGAGAATTGAGAGTACTTTACGAAATAAACATCAGAAATGCATCAGTTGACTCATTGCAACGAAGTGAAGAGATCAAAGAAGAACTCAACCAGTTGATCCTCGAACAACAACAGAGACGATGGGACGATGCGATCGAGACACATCCCCCAAAGACTTCTGGAATAAAGACAGAAGCCTCAGAGGATCATCTGGAAAAAAGAAGAAAATGGAAATCTTAAAAGAAGATGGATCCATTGAAACAAGATAGAAACATCGAAGTAATATTCCGGCGTTATTAGGAAAAAATCTTTAGTATACCCGAAGAAGAGAACGAAGATTTTGACATAGAGTTTGAAAATAACATCATAGACGAACTTAACACGGAAATACACAGAACGCATCCTCATTACCAGGTGGATAGACTGCGTGACGGAGACGCCGAGATCACTGAAGAAGAGATTCTTGGCGCATTCCGCTAATTCCGCCAAAAAGCCCCAGACCAATCGGGGCTTACGAAGTTAAACTTCGAAAAGGCACCAGCCAACGTCATCGAAGGAATGAGACGAATATTTAACGGATGTCTGAATACGGGGTACTTTCCAGATGCTTACAAAACGGCAAAGATGATCTTCTTGCCCAAGCATGGAAAAGACCCAACGTTGAGAGAGAGCTACCGCCCAATTTCACACTTCTGGAATTTGGCAGGAAACTCTTTGAGAAGATCCTCAACCAAAGACTGGTGTCTCACCTGGAAGAGAACTCCCTCTACAACCCTTGCCAATACGGGTTTAGAAAAAAGCAAAGTACGGAAATGGCGATTAATGTCATTACGGAAAAGCTTGCCCAAGACAAACGGGACAGGAGTTATGTGGATATTGTTTGTCGGGATGTATCAAAGGCTTTTGATAAGGTGTGGCAGCAGGGTATGCAGTATAAGATCTTACGGGTGAATCTAAGTGAAAACTTGTAAAGAATTATATGTGACTACGTCATGGAGAGAGCGGCGTATGTCAGTTAAGGGTGCACGGACGGACCAAAGTTTCCCCTCACTGCGGGGATCCTGCAGGGGGAGGGGTCTGTTCCCCACCCTTTACTCGATATACACCGCGGATGTCTCAGCCCCTGTGTACCCATCTTCCCTAAATATTCAATACGTCTATGATTTCAGCCAGATAATCATATCTCCATGGAGGAATGCACCGTGGCAAGCTCGCATGACAGCGATAGAAATTGAAAATCTAAACACCTACGAGGCTCAATGGAAAATTAGAACCAACTAGGGAAAATTCAAGGTAGTCCTATTGGACGCACCAGAACAGCAGACGTGAGAGTGGGGGATACTCGCTATTACTACATCAATGAATGCAATGTAACGGGCCCAGAAGATGCAGGATCTAGTTAATCGAGAGCTGAGCGAAGAAATTACTCATATGATTAACCAGAACAGAAGAGCAGAATGTCTCGCCAGATTTCCAAGCTCCGCTAACCGAGTGGCTGGCGGGAACGAAGTGCCGTGCTACGCATGATGAGATATATAATCTAAGAAACAACCGAATTAAGAATAAAAACTCACAACTATGACTAAACTCACCGATGAAGACAAAATAAAAATCAAGAAAGAAGAAAACCACCGAATACGACGAGGAAACTCAACCTGATTATAAAAAAAAAACACAATAAAACTAATACACACACACACATACAAAGAATACAAAACATTAAGCACGCATTTAAAAGTTTGAAAAACATAAACAAACAAACAATGCACATCATACAACAAAGCTACACTAAAGTTAGTAAGACAAATGGCTTGAACGCTATAATAAATATAAATCTACGAAAACATCAAAGAATACACACTACAAAGATATAATAAAAGTGATAGGCCTAATCACCAGGATCTTGCATCTCTTTGCACCCTACCACGCTTCTTACTCTCTTCACCACTTGTCTATTTTCTCTGTCTATCCATACACCTTATCGTACTTCCCTACACACACACACACCTTTAACTTAATTGTAATTGTAAGCAACAATAATGTGCTCAAAATAATTATGCATGCGGGTTTCTTTCCGCATGTAAATGTATTATTCTTGCACGATTTACTCCTCTTTGTCGTGTTTTCTTTCGCCTCAACGGTCAAATTACAGTCAACAACAACACAACCGAAACTTCGCCGCCTTTATCTTATCTGTTTTGATCTCGTGAAGTGGTTTGGAGATATTAGTTTTCAAATAGAGTTCTTCATGCCTTTGAAGCTTTTCCTTTTTATACGGAACGGTTTACAAAGATGCTTTGTCATTAGATGGACTTGGACTTGGACATATAAAGTGAGGATTTTAGTAGGAGAAATAGTGGGGAAAATTGGGGAAAAATGATAGGAAAGCGAAAGTGAAAAGTAGAATGAAAGACAGGTCCCTGGTGATAGGGCATCTCTGGCTTTCTCTGCGTTTTGGTATATATATATATATATATATATATATATATATATATATATATATATATATATATATATATATATATATATATATATATATATCCATATGGAGCTCGGCCGTGAAGCCTGCATTTAATATTGAGGATAAATCCCAGAGCCACGAGAAACGGATGTAGCATCTTTTAATTTTTCACTACGTTTCGAAAACTACAAGTTTTCATCTTCAGGCTAGAATAAGTTTACAAAATTAATATGTATAAAGAAAACTTGAAAAGGCCAACAAGACATTATTTTACAGGTGACCAATTACAGAATATCAGTAGAAAGTACTACAAGTTAAATTAAATATGACTTGGCAACAGTAAAATTTGCTTTAAGACTGACTCAAAAATTAGTTCATAAATTTAAAGATTATTGCAGAAATTAATTACCAACGAAGAGAAATTGACTGGCATTATTTAAAGATAATAAATTTAAACTTTTTTTTTTTTTATTAAATTTTGTAAAGACTAAGAGTTAAAAACATTTAATATAAAAACGGAAAATTTGGGTACTTACTAAAGCGGATCCATCCTAGAGAGTGAATGGTAGGTTTAACAAAGGGGCTAGTATATATATAGGTTACATTGACGGTTGGTTTATTAATGATATTGCACTTAAATCTTCATTGAGTGTAGGTTTGTAGTGTTTTATATATAGAGATTCGAGGGTTCTTAGGCAATGTTTGTTGTTGTTAAAGGCTAATACTTTAAAATTCTCAATAGAAATGTTAGTTTTACAGCTTATGGTGTGTTCCCTAATAGATGACTTTTCCTTTCTATTCAATATTTTGCTTGTACGCCAACTAATCCCCATATGAGCAGAGAACCTAGCTCCAAGAGACCTAACAGTGCTACCAATGTAAGAGGCTCCAGTACTACTGGGACATTTAAATAAATAGACATTATCACTGCGGAACTCCAAAGAGATAGGATCTTTACTGTTAAAGAAACTTCCTATCGATAGTTTGTTTATAAAAACTATTTTGGGGTTGATTTGGGGAAAATATCTTTTAAAAATAAATAAGATTTTTCTTTTAAAAGTATCGTTCAAAAAACCCATCTCTGAAATTAGTAAATATATGGGCATTTTAGGAACTTTTATGCAGGGTTGAGGGGGGTCAATGAGATTATCAAATAGCTTTTTTAAAACTCTATCATATAGGTCAGAAGGAAATAAATTATTTATAAAATACTTCTTAAGAAAAATAAATTCATTATGGATTGATTGGTAAGTGGATGATAGCGAGAAGCTTCTATGTATTAAAGTTTTTACTGTGGATATTTTATATCCGAAATCACAAAAACTAAAGTAGTTCAAACCTAGTCCTGTGAATGTTTTTTTTCTGTAAATGGTTGTTTGAATTTTTCGTTGGTCATTATCTCGGTTGATTAAAAGGTCAAGAAAGGGCATCTTATCATTTGACTCCACTTCCATGGTGAATTTGATGTTAGGGTGTAAAGTGTTCAAAAAATTAAAGAAAAGTTGGCTATGTGCAGGATTATTAAAAACTGCCAAGGAATCATCAACAAAACGGCGGTAGAAGGAGGGTTTGTAATCTAAATTAGTGGAAAACATTTGATCTTCGAGATGTGTCATAAAAAAGTCAGCTGCAAGTGGTCCCATTGGAGAACCCATTGCAACACCATCGATCTGGCAGTAAACTTTATTATTAAACGTGAACCAAGATTCAGAAAGACTTAATTCCAGCGCTTTTTTTAATTGGCTTCGTGAAACTATACAATCAGTTTAATATTAAATAAGGTATTCCATTCCCAAAATACTTTTCATGGATTTTCACGAAGCCAATTAAAAAAAAGCGCTGGAATTAAGTCTTTCTGAATCTTGGTTCACGTTTAATAATAAAGTTTACTGCCAGATCGATGGTGTTGCAATGGGTTCTCCAATGGGACCACTTGCAGCTGACTTTTTTATGACACATCTCGAAGATCAAATGTTTTCCACTAATTTAGATTACAAACCCTCCTTCTACCGCCGTTTTGTTGATGATTCCTTGGCAGTTTTTAATAATCCTGCACATAGCCAACTTTTCTTTAATTTTTTGAACACTTTACACCCTAACATCAAATTCACCATGGAAGTGGAGTCAAATGATAAGATGCCCTTTCTTGACCTTTTAATCAACCGAGATAATGACCAACGAAAAATTCAAACAACCATTTACAGAAAAAAAACATTCACAGGACTAGGTTTGAACTACTTTAGTTTTTGTGATTTCGGATATAAAATATCCACAGTAAAAACTTTAATACATAGAAGTTTCTCGCTATCATCCACTTACCAATCAATCCATAATGAATTTATTTTTCTTAAGAAGTATTTTATAAATAATTTATTTCCTTCTGACCTATATGATAGAGTTTTAAAAAAGCTATTTGATAATCTCATTGACCCCCCTCAACCCTGAGGGGGGTCAATGAGATTATCAAATAGTTTTTTTAAAACTCTATCATATAGTGAAAATCTCACAATTTTAAAGTCGGTTTCCTTTTCTTTCCGACACCCTGTACGTATATATATATATATATATATATATATATATATATATATATATATATATGATAAATAACACTCATAAGGAAAATGGAAAAACGATTCCGAGCGCTTTCATGGAATGGGAGATCCAGCAAAGAATATGCTGGGTCAAACATTACTACAAGATAGGCTCGTTCAAGAATGTAAAAAAGCCCCTCCAAGAGCAGAATTCAGGACTGGCTGGACCACCTCGAGAACTATGGGACAACCGTCCAAGCCATTCAGGGCGCCCCAGGAAGCGTACAGCTGAACTGGTTGAGAGCGTGAGAGAGTCAGTTGTTCCGCAGAGTCCAAAACGCTCTGTGCGCAAGCGAAGTCAGTCCCTCGGTATACCCCGTGATACTTGCAGGAGAGTGCTAGTGATGGATGTAAAGGCCTACCCATACAAAATACCGACGAAGCAGACCCTTACATCCTCAGGCAAGGAGCAGAGAAAGGCTATGACACTCAAGATACTGGAGAAGATTCAGGAGACCCCAACTTTCCTTAACCTCCTTTGGATCTTAGATGAAGCTCACTTCCATCTTGAAGGAAAGGTAAACTCCAAGAGAAATGTCTTCTGGGGAACCTCCAGAAGAAAGGAGGTAGCCACCATGCCCCTACACTCCCCTAAGTGCAGGGTATGGACTGCAATCTCAGTCAGAGGCATCATCGCACCATTCTTCTTGGAGGAATCTAGCGCGATAGGAACAGTCATCAAGGACCGGTATATTGAGGTCCTCAAAACCTTCAAGAATGAACTGCAGACCCTGTCCCCGTCGCTTATGGGAAAGTTCTGGTTCCAGCAAGATGGAGTAAGCTCTCACACCTCAAACTTGTCCCGAGATTGGCTTTAAGAGAACTTTGGTGGCCGTGTGATCAATCTCAGGACAGATTTTGAGTGGGCACCTCACAGCCCAGACCTTAGCCCCCCAGATTACTTTCTCTGGGGCTACCTTAAAGACAGAGTGTACGCAGGGAGACACAGAACCATCACGGAACTCAAGGAAGGCACCAGAGAGGAGATCAAAGACATTAGTCTGTCGGTTTGTAAGGACGTCATGACTAACTTTGTGCTGTGGCTTAAAAAATGCACAAAGTGAAATGGAGGTCATCTCGAACACGTATTCTAAAATAAAGAAGAAAAGTACAGAGACTCTCATGTCTTAATATGATGTTTTTAAACACAATAAACTAGTTATCACTAAAGTTTCATCCTTGCAGAAAATTAAGAAATGAGGCCTGTTTTTGTGGGGGTCACCATGTATATATATATATATATATATATATATATATATATATATATATATATAGAGAGAGAGAGAGAGAGAGAGAGAGAGAGATTGATAGACAGATAGATAGATAGGTATATAGATATCATCATCATCATCATCATCATCACTAACTCTATAATTTAAGATGGGTATTTTTTTGAGTTTGAGTATTTGAATAATAATTTCAACTTAGTTTGGTTATGACTTATGTTTTTTATCAAAGTTATTTATAATAATACTTTTAAAATATCAAAAAACAAATTAGTGAAGTTCAGAAATAAATATAACGGCCGTATGCTAAGAAGAATATTAAATTTACTTTTATCGGATTTAGTGTAGCTTCACAATTATTTATAAATTTATTATATGCAAAAGGCTAAAATGTAAAATACTAAAAAAAAAAAGTTTTTTTTCTAAAATGTGCATTCCACATTTGCTTTAGCATACGACCGTAAGTATCGAAATTTTGTGAATTTTTAAAAACCTAAAGAATTATAAATGGTGAAGTTCAGAAAGTATATTTTTATATATCTTCTTCTTCTATAACTCTATATTTTATCAACGTGATATTTTGAAAGGGGGAAATTTAGTTTAGAGTTCCTTTGTAAAATTATTTTAATGGCGAAGTTCAGAAAATTTATAAAAATTTAACCATGGCTGCATTTTTTAGATTTTAAATTTTAATCTTAGTAGCGAAGCACAAGCCCCCATCCCGTAGGGAGGAGTGGGGAAGCCATTACCTGGTATAGATATATAGGTAAATAGGTATATATATATATATATATATATATATATATATATATATATATATATATATATATATATATATATATATATATATATATATATATATATATATAAAGCATTCAAGCCTTTGTAGTAGCGGGGTTTTTTGCTCTCTACTGGTTTTGTGAAGAATTGCATCCTCTTATCTGGGTTGTTTAAACCAAGATTTTGAATTTTTTGTTATTTTGTTAATTTTGTACTTTTGTTGTTTTTATTGTTTTTTTTGAATTTTTGGCGAGTTTATCGCGCTAAAATATTTGGTGAACTTTAGAAAATTAGCACTTTGCTAATTTAGTGAAATGATATTATATGGCTTTGTTTCTGTTTGGTATTGTGGAAAAAATCCAAGTGAACCTTGGGTCTACGTCATCGTCTTTGAGTAGTCTGCTGTTTTTAAAGGGTATTGCGCGTCCTATGTCATCAAAGTCCATGGGCTTGTAGCCCTAAATCCGAGTATATGACCATCTTTAACTACAGATGGACCGAATACATGAAGGATTTAAACTTTGAGCTGAAGTTATTTTATGAAATCAACATCAGGAATACGTCAGTGCACTCAATACAGCGAAGTTAAGAAGTCAAAGAAGAACTGAACCAATGGAGACGATGCGATGATGCGATCGATAGCCTCGATCACGAAGCAACTCCCAAAGATATTTGGAAAAAGATCAGAAATTTCAAAGGGTCGACTCGAAACAAGCAGAAGATCGAGGTACAAAAGGAAGATAGAAACATCGAAACAGAAGAAGGAAGATGGAAACATCGAAACAGAAGAAGGAAGAATTGAAGAGCTATTCCGAAGTTATTGGGAGTATAATCTTCAGTATAACTGAGGAGGAAAACGAAGACTATGACTAGAAGTTTGAAAGCAACATCATCGACGAGCTTAAGAACAAAATACACAAGACGCACCCTCACTACCAGGTGCATAGACATCGCGACGGAGACGCCGAGATTACCGAAGAACAACTACTCGGCGCCTCCGCTCATTCCGACAAAAAGCCCCAGGACAATCGGGACTTACGAAGCTAAACTTTGAAAAGACACGAGCCAATGTCATCGAAGGGATGAGAAGAATATATATCGCCTGTCTGAACACGGGATACATTCCAGATGCCTATAAAACGACTAAGTGCGGAAAGGACCCAATGTTGAAGGAGAGCTACCGGCCAATTTCACTTCTAAAATTTGACGGGAAGCTCTTTGAGAAGATCCTCAACAGATGACTAGTGTCTCGCCTGGAGGAGAACTTCCTCTTCAACTCACATCAATTCAGGTTCAGGAGGAAGCGAAGTATGGAGATGGCGATTAATGTCGTCACGGAAAAGCTAGCCCAAGCAAAACGGGAAAATAGTTACGTGGACATGGTTTGTCGGGATGTATCAAAGGCATTTGATAAGGTGTGACAACGGAGAATGCAGTACAAGATCTTATGACTTGGCCTAAGTGAAAACTTAGAAAGAACTCTCTGTGACTATGTCATGGAGATAGCGGCGTACATCAGTTTATGGTGCACGGACGGCCCAAAGTTTCCGCTCACTGCGGGCCTCCGCAGTGTGTGTGTGGGGGGGGGGGGATGTCCCCTACTCTAATTAATTTACACTGCTGATGTCCCAGTCCCTGTAAGCCCCACTTGCTTCAAAATTCCATTTGCCGATGGTTACACACAGATAATCACTTGTCCATAGAGGAATGCGCCTTGGCAAGCTCGTATAACAACAGCAAAAATTGAAAATCTCAACACCTACGAGGCCCGGTAGATGATCCGCACCAACCAGCAAAATTTCAAAGTAGTTCCCATAAGCAGTAGACTTTTTTACGACGTCAGGATGGGGGATAGACGTTATCCCTACGGAGTGCAATTTACTCGGAATGAAGATTACCTCATCCGGGTTTCCAGAAGCACGTCCAAGAAAGAATCACCAAGACCACCACTGCAGTCAAAACTCTATACAGCTTCAGAAATCTTTGTCAAAGCAATAAGAAAAAGATGTACAATGCACTTGTAAAACCGACACTGCTATACTCCGCTTCCGCCCTCTCGTGTGTCTCGAAAACACAAAAGAGGGAACTACAAGTGGTGCAGAACAAATGAGTGTACCTGATTACAGGTACACTCAGGCGAGAAAGAAGATGCCAGGAAGAGCTGCACCGGGAGGTAGGGTTAAGTCTTATTAATATGGCCATAGAAGAACGGACAAGAAATATGCAGGAAATGGTTAATCGTGAATTGGATGATGATATCGTCCAAATGATTGACCAGAACAGAAGAGGAATAAGTCGCGCCAGATTTCCAAGCTCCGCCGGGGTCTTAGCTGGCGGAGCAGAAGTGCTCTTCTTTTACACATTATAACAGAAATGTTTTTACCCTAAACCAATAAAAAATCCGACCAAGATAAAGCTTACCTAACTATGAAACCTCACCGATTTCTACTACTTCACCGATGAAGACCTAAATTTACCGATGAAGACCCAAATTCACCGAAGAAGACATCCATGAAAAAACAACTAACACGAATTACACTCACTACAAGATAAACAAAAAATACAAAGACACTAAAGTAATTAATAAAGTAATTATTACCACAACAGCAAATGCGCATATCATATCCAAGGTCATTAATTGTTTTTTGAAGACAAATGGCTTGAACGCCATATTTATTTTTTTCCATGTTACTTCTCAAAATCTTGTAAAATATCTACATATATTTTGTATTTATAGAGCAGAAATTCTTTAAATTTATCGGTATAGCCCCTGAAGATTACCAATGAGGTTGAAATGGGCCTCGGGCGAATAATAAATGATTTTAAATGATATTTATGGTCCCCCCTCTTTTAAGGGATAATCATTTATGAAAGTTATCAAGAAACTAAAAAATACCTCTTCTGCTGTCAAATTTAACAATTACTATATCCAACATGGCTTCTTTATATATATATATATATATATATATATATATATATATATATATATATATATATATATATATATATATATATATATATATATATATATATATATATATATATATATATATATATATATATATATATATATATATAAACTAACCCAAAGACAACAAAGGAACTACAAAACCAAAAATACTTAAAAGCGATAGGCCTGATTACCAGGCACTAGCATCCCTTTGCACCCTTCCACACTTCCTTCTCTTTTCACCAATGGTCTACTTTTCGCTATTTGTCCACACGCCCTATCTCTATCCCCTACCCACACCTACTCTTCCAACAAGTCAAAGACAAAGGGGGGCACGGGTACTGCTCTGGTTGCCTGAGCTAGTCAAATTCCTTTTTGCTTTCGTGAAAATCGTGTTTTTGTCTACCGCGCGTATCGTGAATTCTTTTGGTAGTGTTTTAAAGAAATTCATTAAGGAATTTTGCCTTTATATTAGTGAAATATTCACTCGCTTTCGTGCGCCCGTGGCGAGAAGTGAACTTTACTCCAAGGCTTAATAAGTTGGCAGCCGAAACCTTTACTTTTCTAACGGACGGTGAATACAGAAAAAAAAAACGTACAGGAAAAACAATCACGCTACCAAACCCTCCAAAAGGACCAAAGCTCATAAGAGAATAAATCCAAAAAAAAGCTGGAACACACACAGAAAACTATAGTGAACACGACAATGGAGAGATTAAAAATATTACATTTTAACTCGGACAGTTGGACGACCAAAAAACACTATACGGTAATGTAATACGACAATGTGACCCAGATGTTATATTTATCTCAGAACATGGAATAAATGACACAAACAGGATAAAAAAAATTCCCATACAAATTTTTCACAAAGAATCACAGCGGAGTACGTCTCGACGAATGTGCGATAGCTGTGAAAATAGGTCTTAACTTCAGATCAATAACTGAAGGTCCATACGGCAGTGGGCCCCCTGGTCCCGGCAACAGGGCACCAGCCCCCAAGGAGAAGGTACTTGTCCCTTCAAAACTTCCTGCAACTATGTGGTAATGGCAGAACCGATCTTTTTGCCGGCGACCTGAATGCGAGGAGTGCTGCCTCAGGTATGAATCTAGAGACACTTATTGACAGACAAATTATTACTGGAATTGGACCAGATTTCCCGACATTCATTACACATAGATCAGCCAGAAAACCAGACATAGTGCTCACTAGCACTGTGTTCCCCTACAACTACTTCATTTAGCCGAGCCCTCCTAACTCCAGCGACACCAGGCTATCCTTATTAAAATCTCAACCTTCCCCATTCAAGTCCCCATCCCAGAACGCAAGAGCTACGCTCGCGCAAACTGGGATACTTATAAACGACTCCTCGAAAAATACAACCCTGACTCCTTAATTATTGCCACTCTAGAAGAGATTGACGAGGAGTTGAATATAATTAATAAACATTTATCAAAAGCCGATAAGGAAGCCATTCCCCTATTAAATATAAAACTCTTCCTGCACCTTCTTTTACCCCTAGAATGAAATCCTTCGCGATGGAATACGGGGAACGGATCAATGAAGTAAACCTCACTGGCCCTAACATAACTACGCACAGACGAACTCGACAGATACGCGACGAATAAATTACTCTTATTAGGGATCAACAGAATGTACTTTGGGACAATCTGATTGACAGACTCTATATAGAAAAGGACTCACGTACATTCTGGCAGACAGTAAAAAGACTAAGAGGCGGACAGACACAAAATACCATAAAACTTACACGTGAGAATACAGAAATTAGGGACGCGGAAGAAATCGAAGAGAAATGCAGACTCTTCTGGGCATCTATATTTACGATATCCCCGGAAGAGAATAACAACTTTGATTTAGACTTCGAAGAAAGAATAATAAATGATTTGAACGACCAGATACACAAAACCCATCCTCACCATTATGTATCACAGGAAAGGAATATGGGGGGACTCAGCAGTAGAATTACTGCCGAAGAACTCTCGGAAACATTAAAATCCTTTCGTCAAGGAGCACCAGGGCGTACAGGACTGAAAAGGGAGAATTTTATTCGAGCCACGCCTAACATCCTTCTGGCGCTCATGAAGATCATGAATGCGTGCCTGGACATGGGTTACTTCCCTGACCACTGGAAGGTAGCAAAAATGATATTCATTCCCAAAGCCGGTAAGCCACCGGACAGTCCAACTAATTTCAGGCCTATATCTCTCTTAGAATTTGCAGGGAAAGTCTTGGAGAAGATATTGCCAACATAGTGAATACGTTCCTCGAAGAAAATAATTTGAACAATAACCAACAGCATGGCTTAGCCCGAGAAGGTGGCAAAAGTAAAAGCAGAAAGACGCCATGCAAATCTGGTATTCCGGGATGTCAAAAAGGCCATTGACTAAGTATGGAGGAAAGGCCTGCGATACAAAATCTTACAAAAAGGCCTCGAATCCCATACTTAAAAGGATTCTATGCGATTAGGTAATGGAAAAGAGATCGTTTGCGAACATTGAAGGTTTCAATGGCACCGAGTTCAAACTCGAAGCGGGGGTGCCACAAGGCAGGTGTATAAGTCCCTTGCTTTACTGCATATACTCCATCGACCTTTCCCAACCTCTGACTGAATGCTCGTTATACGTCCAATTTATGGATGATATAACTATGTTCTGTACGACACCTTATCGGAATTTGGATTATATGGCACAGAATACGGCGGTAGAAATCGAAATTTCAACTTTTTCGAGAGAAGGAGGATATCTACCAATGCCCAAATTTTCCCTGTAATTCTATGGGAAGGGGGGAGGAATTTCTGATATTTATTTATTTCTTGAGTGAAGTTGCCCCCCGAAACATTGTCTTCTAGTAATCTGACTCTTGTATTCTTGTAGGCTGAGATTCTTTCTTCTTTAAGTTAGCTGGGTTAATTCTTGATCTTCTTTTTCTTGATGTATCTTCCTTTTTAACGACGATGTGATGATTCCTTCCAATTCTGATGAAGTGATCACTTCTTCACGCTTCTCAACGATTTTGATGGGATGAGATGAGTTGAGACAAGTTAGCCCTCGAAAGTCGATTTCCTTGAATTCCGTTTTCTTTATGCGCCGTTTTCTTTTGAGTCGATTTCTTGAGTTGTCCTTAAGGCGTTTTTCGTGGTCTCCGTTTTCTTCGAGAATTTTCTTTTGTAAAAATTGTGGACTTTGGGGTTCGATCTTGGGTCTTTTTGAATCCCGAGGCTAGCACTCTACCATTACGCTACGGCGAAGTCCGTTCTGACTTGGTAATTTAATGGGCTATTTATATTCTCGCTTTTGGAAGGAAGTTTTTCTCTTATACATCTTCGCACACTTACAATTCCACTATTCCGACGGACCCTCGCAGACATTCGGGTTTGGGGTGTACGCATACCATACCGCACGGAGGATACGGTTCTGGGACTCCGGATTACGACTCGTGGATATGGGAGTCACGTAGCTAAAACTAAAACGAATGATCGTAGGGACTTGGGGGAATTTTTCAGATTCCTGAGTACCTCCAGCAAACTAAAGAGGTATAATGCATGTGTCGTGGTGTTGGTTTCTATATACCATACATATATCTATTATATTCGATTTTAGAGTGCGCGGGGTTTCCTTTTAATATTTTTGGTCGGCCAGGCCCGATTACGAGGTTAGATTCTCGTAAGGAGGGCTAATCCAATATAGCTACTTTAATTCTTTATCGGCTGAGTATTCAATGTGTCACTTTGTTGCAGGCGATTACACAGCTATGATGAACTCAAAGGTTGAAAGTAAAGGAGTCGACAAAAATAGACTTTAATAAATATTAATAATTTAGGTTACATGGTACAACAATAAAAGACATATAATAAGACAAATAGTTATTTTGTTTAATTGGCAGGTACTAAGATTAGGTATTTAAAATGCAATAAAAATGGGTAGGCTGGATGGACTTAAAATTAGGCTTTACACGGGGACATAGTAAGCACAAATGATAATAGGGGAACAGTAGGCAACAATTATAATTATGGGGAAGCTAAAATATTTGTTACAATACCTTGTACAAAATGGAGTGGGGAGGGGGGAGGGCGATGGTCTTGTCCTGCGAAATGGGGATAGCTGTTGAGTCACTTCGACGGGGTCCAGGGTCAACTTTCTAGGAGTTGAAGTATTCCTTTGAGGTGATGGGGGGGGGAGGGAGAAGAGCCTTCGAGAATGGAGGCTGTGAATTCTTCCGGTGTAATTTCTTCGAAGAAAACGGAGGGTGAGTTTTTCTTCTGAGACGTCAACGGTTTGTTTGGACGACTATGCGTACTTAAGGGGGTATTACGCGAAGATCAATCTTCAATGAAGCCTTTGGGGACAAGCCTTGGGTTCTTTTTTGGAGATAGAGACGTTGCACGGACTCAGACGGGTATTCTTACGGAAAGAGGATTCTTGATTAACCCAGGGTGGATATTTGTTTTATCCAAGGAGGGATATTCGGTTTTATCCCACAAATACCTTGCGTTCGGCATATAACAAACTGAATCGAGTAAATATGTACACCTGGAGTGAGGAAGCTTAGCCCAAAGAAGGGGGGAGGGACCATCGTCCATCGTTTGAGTAATGCGAACGCGGCTTCAGGGGGTCGTTTACCTCAGGCGATCCCTGCGTGGCTGGAAGGGGAAAAGATGCGGGGAAGACTTCTTGTCTAAATACCCGGATTGATAAGGGCTGCATTCCTCAGCCCGCTCCTGTTGTTTCTCACGCTTTTGAACCTGGAAAAATGCTTCTAAGCGGCAACGAGGCCACACACTGTGGAGGCAATGCTTAAAAGCAACGTTATTTTTCCCCTCACCCGCTTGTTCCCTCACAGCATGCATTCGATCAAAACCCCTGTATCTACCGGTGGTCTATATAAACGCGAGTCCCGAGAACCAAGTCCTTAAACTGCAAAGGGTTTAAAATAAGGGTGTCTATATTATAACGAGAACCCGAAGTAGAGAGTGGAGAAGGCAGAGTGAGCCCCATGGTGAACTAGGGATAACCCCCATAAACGTGGAGCTTCGCCTGAGAGCAGGCAAGATCTGGGACAAAGTACACCGGCGCCTCCCTCCCGAGTTTGTACTCGAGCACATGGACTTTGATGACATAGGACACGCAAAGATTTTTAAAAGCAGCAGACTACTCACTGACAACGACGTAGACCCAATCTTCATTTAGATTTTTGCAATACCCAACCAACACAAAGTCAAACACAATGCCTTTTCATTTAATTAGTCAAGTATTAATTTATCCGAAATTTTAGCTTGGTTAACGCGCCAAAAATATTTAAAAAAATTAACTAAATATAAAATAAACAAAATAATAAAAAACAACTCAAAATCAGGGTGTAAACAACCTAGATAAAAACAAAAAACAAACGAAAAAGCAGTTGGGATCGAAAAACCATCTGCTATGAAAGCTTGAATGCCTTTTCATATATATATATATATGTATATATATATATATATATATATATATATATATATATATATATATATATATATATATATATATATATATGAATGAAATGTCCCGCAGGAAAAATGAAAAGATGCTTCCAAGTACTTTCAAACTTTGTTCAGTTCATCCTTGAGAATGAAGGGAATAAATTTCGAAAGTACTTTGAAGCACCTTTTTATTTTTCCTGCAGGACATTGCATTCATTGCGAAGTTCACGTTCAACTTTGTGAATTATTCATTTCATATATATATGCAAATTTTGTTCAAGTCTATTGTATTGGGTATTTTGCCTTAATTAATTTCCTCTGGCAACTATCTTTTTTAATCCATCTTGTAGATGGTGGATTACTTGTCCAGTCTTCATCTCTTTTTTAAATGAATGTGTTCGGTAAAAACCAAACTAAATTGCTAATCTTTCAATCTTATTCGATCATCTTCGGAGCGTTGTGGAATTTTTTGCCTCATTTACCGATGTAGTGAGTGGAGTGAGGATCTGTCAGAAAGTAAAGTGAAAGAATGCTAATGCTGATGCATTAAAGCAATAAATATATAATAAGTCTTTCCATTTTACAAATATTAAAATAAAAATAAATACATATATGTAAAATGAAACAATAGATAGGTGTAGTGGTGAAGTTATTCTTTTTGAAAATTTAGCGGAGAAGAGTAAGAGTAAACTGTAAGTATGAGTGGGAAAACAGATTCTCCCGGAATCAACGGGGAGGTAAACTTATTAGCACTATGTATTGTTTTGAAAGAATACATGAAATGTTCTTAATTTTTGTTATTTAAACCTAGTATAATTTTGAGAGATAATTTTGTAAGTCAAATTTATAAAGAAAGGTTTGAAGTAATTTTTTTAATATAATCCTTTTATGTTTGATTTTATTTATTTTCGCACTTATTTTTAATTGAGTTGTTCATTTAGTCTTATTTAAGTAAATTTATTGTTCTGGTTTTACTATTTTCTCTTGTTTCGTTTAAAACTTTATTTTGGTAGCACTTTACGATATTACTATTTAAACACGAGTTAAATTATTATCTAATCTGTTAAATAGTTGTACTTATATTTTTATTCTCGTTTAGCTTAATCGTTAGTTTATTTTTCTATGTTTTACACTATTAGACTATTTTAGTTATTATTCACTCGTTTCATTCTCTTATTATTCTATATTTTACACTATTAGACCATTTTAATTGTTATTCACTCTATTCATTCACTTTTTACACTTTAGATTGCTTATTTTAGACGCTTTAATTTGTTCAATTGTTCGCACTTTTGACAACTTGTTCTAATCACTTTGATTTGTTCACTTCTTGCTAACACTAGTTGCTATTTTGGAGGTTAAGTAATGCTCCGAAGTCTTGTGGCCATTCTCCACTACCTTAAAGACAGCTGAATCATGGTGTGTAAGCACGAGTCCGGGATGTAAATCGCTCGCTCCATCAATAGTCCACCTATTTCCTTCGGGGACCATGGTCCTTCGTATGTCCATTTGTATTTGCCTTTGTTGATTCTGTCGAGCAGTTTTTCATTGTGTCCCTTAGGGGGTCGGCATTGAGGGGGACCATGGACTTTAAGGTCAACGTCCGTGGCGTCCAAGAAACAGCCCCGCAGAAGGATATCTCTTTTCTCCGTGAGTGGAAATCCCGGATACTTTAGGATTTCATCTTCGTCCGAGCTTTCTTGAGATCGGCTTGTTTCCGCTTCTTTATTTGCCTCTTGTACCACTTCTTTTTTTTCCTTATTTGTTTTTTCTTCTTTGTGAACTTTTTCGTGTTTCCGTCTTTTTCCAAGTTTCCTTCCGTGGTGAGTTCTTCCTCCGATGTTTTATGGTGCCGATTCACAAATTCTTCTTTTCCAGTGTTTTTTTTGCTGGGGAACGTCGATGAATTGTATCCTTAACATTTCCTGCGATGCGGGGTTAGGTGGGAACCATAACTTTTTACGAAAACCGTTCTTTTGCAAGAGGCGATTTAGCTCCTCTGCAAATGAACCAGGGTTAGCCAGATTCGCTAAGTGAGCAAAGACGACCATGGTCATAATCTCCTCGGACTCACCTGGCATTACCAGTTTTGGGGCAGTTTTCTGTGCTGCTGGTCTTGGTTGATGCCACTGCCTCGACGTAGGTCTTGGATTTGGCCTCCTTTACCTGCTTCGTCACATCTCGTTTTGCCCGAATGTCTTCCTTGCGGATGGGACACCTCATGATCACAGCCTTGTGGTCCCCACCTCAGTTAGCGCATCTTTGTTTCTCGGAAGTACACTCTTTCCATCCGTGACCGAGTTTGGAGAAGATGGAGCAAGTGACGTCAGACGCCATACATTCTTTAGTGGGATGCTGTTCCACGGCGAGGCAGCGTTGGCAGAACTCGAGTTGGATAAACTTCTCCGCTTTAACTTATTCTGGGGCGATACGAAGGAAGAATCCCATGAGTCAATCCTTCATGGCCCTCTGAGCCATCTCGATGTTTGCAAAGATTACTTTGACTATGTTTTTACCGAATTTTTCGACTCTCGATTTTTGCCCAATTCTGTTGTGTAATTTGCTCGACCTTGATGTCCTCATAAGGGTTGTCCGTGAAGAACGGGTCGAGTCTCCTAAGTATGATAGTTTGTCTTTCGAGGATTTCCTTGGGGATAACAGCTTCGAGGCCAATCGCACGTAGGGGCTCATTGAGTTCGTCCGATACCAGTCTCTCGATATCTTCGTCTTTCCAGCACACTGCTGCGTAGCCGTTGGGGGTATCAATAAGCCTTATTAGGGATATATTGAGCATGCCGAAGATGGTTTGCATGACGGTTGGAATTGCTGCCTTGGTCGCTCCACCGATAGTGCGGAGAGGCACCCTCTTGTAGTCCCGGTTGTGAGGCCCCGCGCCCCCCTTCGGGCTTTTTTACTCCTCTTAGTGCACGTATGAACCGTCTCCTTCCAGAGGATATTCTTGTTCCGAATCAGGAGGCTAGAATATGAGAGTGTCTGGTGAGAGGGTCTTAGGGAAACTTCCCTAAACATTTCCTCCTTTGCCACAACCAGACATGATAACTCAGAACACCCACTCTAATCACTGATTTTCACAAATCTAAAGTGAAAGAAAACGATTTTTAAGGGGTATTTATTCATCTTGTTTAAACGTAATGTTAGAGGAAATGAGCCACTCTTATACGTGGAATTTTTAAAATAATTTTAATGTACGATTCCAGCTTATCGCTTGACTGTTGATGACTGTCTTATCTTCATTAGGAGAACGACGATTTCGACCAGGACTTCGAAAACCGACTGCTCGACGACCTCGGAACGATGATACATAGAATCCACCCACAACCGCAAGTATCTAGAGAAAGAGATGGTTGACCACGGGCGCCCGATCACGGTTGAAGAGACTATGAACACCATTAGGTCCTTCAAACAAAGGGCACCCGGCTAGTCTGGGCTTACCAAGAACAACCTGGTGAATGCCCCACGGCAAATTATTCAGGGCATGGTGAACACCATGAATGCATCCCTGAATGCAGGCTACTCTCCTGACGGGTATAAGGTGGCTAAAATCATCTTTATCCCGAAGGGACCCAAGCCCCCAGACCAGGTGGCCAACTATCGCCCAATATCTCTCCTAGAATTTTCCGGCAAGATCTTTGAGAAGATTATAGCCGACAGGCTACAAAATAAACTCGACGAGTTGGGAGCGCACAACCCACAACAACATGGATTCAGAACAAAAAGGGGCACGGAAACGGCCCTGGCGCTCCTAACTGAAAAGATCGCGCACTGCCGAGAAAAGGGTCAATATGTTGACATCGTGATGAGGGGCGTGCAGAAGGCCTTCGACAAGGTTTGGCCGAGTGAATTACAGTACAAGATCCTAGGTCTCCAGCTAAACTCAGTCCTGGAAAGGATCTTTTGTGACTTCATCATGGACAGAAGGGCGCGTATCATGATAGAAGAACACAAAGGACCAGAATTCGAGCTCAAAGCGGGCGTTCCCCAGGGGAGCTGCCTGAGTCCTTTGCTTTACCTGGTCTTCACCATCGACCTCCCTACTCCTATATACCGGGACACGATGTATCTGCAATATGCAGACGACGTCGCGCAGATCGTCCCCAGTAGGGTCAAGAAAGCGAGGGATCAGGCAATCAATACAATTGCAGAGATCTCTAACATTAACCAATATGAGAAGAAGTGGAAAATCCGGACAAATAGGGAGAAATTTAAAATCCTCCCGCTGAGCCGAGAGTCAAAGTGGCCCATTATAATAGATGGGAGGAGATAAAGCTACTCCGCCGAAGGCACCATCCTGGGCCTAAAGATCTCAGACCACGGATACTCGAGTCACTGCAAGGAGAGGCAGATTATGGCTAGGAGAGAAATCCCTAAGCTATATAGGTTCCGTGATCTTAGCTCGGCGAACATCAGGAAATTATACCTGATGTTCGTCCGGGCTAAGCTCATCTACCCTGCAGTAGTAACTCAAGCGGCCAACAAGACCACTATGAGGCGGCTCCTTCGAGTGCAGAACTCTGCATCCCTCTGCATCAATAAAACCAGATGAAGAGAGTAACTTCAGGAGAGGGTACTGCACTACAGACAACGTCTGAAGCCCATTAATGTCACTACGCAGAAACTGGCCAAAAAAGTCTGGTCTACAATGGCCATTGATATCATCCCAGCACTAAGAAGAACTGGCGGCAGTATTAACATCCCTGCCAGATTACGCGGGAAGGTCGTTCGAATTCGGCATTTCCCAAGTACGAGAAACTGCTCCGAGGAGAACATAACACACTTATACACATGAACATAAAAACCACAAAACATACAACTAAGAGACCTACACCAAACCTACAAGTAAATACGAAAAGCAAACACAACAGAACAAAAACGAGAAGTATGGAACTATCTTTGAGCACTAATAAAGGCTCGAATGCTCAACATCGCGCTAACACTAGAGTTTAAGACAAAAAGACAAACAGAGAAGAACACTAAAGAAAAAAGAATACAAAGACAAACAACAAGCAACAACAAAACAAAAAGGAATAATAAATAACTAAATAAAATAAAAACGCCTGCGATGCCCCTCAAACAAGGACGACCCTACCCCTCCCTTTCACCATCTATTATCTACCACTATCCAAATATTTCCAAAGAGTGAATATACCATCAATTATCTTCATTTATTAATATATCTTTTAAGATGTTGAACCCCGCTGTATTAATCTCTTTTCTTTTAATGTTGATTGGAGTCAACTGGATGCCTTGGAGAAGGTCCCTCTGCCTCCTTCTTTCCCTCCTCCTGGTGCCTGTTATTAGGAGTACATCTTTGTTTTGAACTCTTTGGAGGAGTCGTACTTTATTTTTAGAACTAGTATTGATGGGTATTGGTGGATACAGGAGCTTCGATCTTATGAGTGCGTTGTAGATTTTCTTTTTGTTTGCCGTGTTCAGGTTTCGGAACCTAAACAGCTTTGAAAGCTCTACCCGCACTCGCGCTGCTGCTTGAGCAACGTGACTACCGTATCCCTTACTACCTATCTTTAGTCCAAGTACTGTCCCGTCGGTGCTGTGTGCTGTAAGGAATCCGGGCGTTATCGGTCTCGATGTGGGCCCGTTTCCTACAGAAAAATGAAATGACCTTAAATTTTGGAGTGTTCGTGGCGATCTTCCATCTTCTTTCGAACCTGTTGATATGGTCAATTTCTCTGGCGGTGATCTGTGCCATAAGATGGGGATTTTTGAAGGGGGCAGTCATAATCTGAGAGATGTCGTCAGCGAAATGAACATACAGTGTGTCCTCCCTGACCAGATCGGGTAGGTCGAGGGTACATATATTGTAAAGGAGGGGGCTTAGGTATCGCCCTTGCGGTTCCACTACAGTTAGTTCGAAGTCTGGTCCAGTATGGTCGTATATTTGTACATATGCTTTTCTGTCTGTCACGTAGTCGCATAGAATTTTTTCTAATCTTGGGTTTAGTCCGAGTCTTAGTATTTTGAACTGAAGCCCAGTCCTACATACTTTGTCAAACGCCTTCTTCACATCTCTGAGCACCAGGTCAGCGTACCTTTTTTGGCTAGCAATCTTCGCCAGTTTTTCTGTGATGACTGCTAGCGCCGTATCAGTCCCTCTCCCTCTTCTGAATCTATGCTGATATTGGTTATGGAGGTTGTTTTCCTCCATAAAATTTTGGATTCGGCTACCAAAGATCTTCTCGAAGACCTTGACAGCCACTTCGAGGAGGGAGATGGGTCTGAAGTTTGCTGGTCTGTCGGGCGGTTTCCCGGCTTTGGGAATGAAGATTATTTTGGCGATCTCTTATTCGTCCGGGAAATAGCCGACGTTCAGGCATGCATTCATTAGATTGACCAGCCCCTCTAAGGTGTTATGGGGGGCGTTCAACCAGTTAAGTTTGTTCAACCCTGTATTACCTGGTGCTCTCTGTTTGAAGGTTGGTAGCGTCGTTAGTACTTCTTCTGTCGTTACTCTTCTTCCATACCCTGTCATCTCTCTGTCAGTAGTCGTGTTATTGAAGGGGTATGTCTTGTCTAGTTCTGGTTTTAATTGGTCATGAAGCTGTTTTTCGAAGTCTAGATCAAGAGTTAATTTTCTTCTGAAGTGATGGAAAACACATTTTTCCAGTAGCTTCTGAACTCATCTTCCGTTCCTGTCGCGTCCATTTTTGTCCCGTTATCTTTACTGAGGAGAATGGTTTTGTCTGGTGGCTTACCCTTCAATCTGGATAGAGTGTTCCAGAAAGTTCGGGGATCCGTTTCTTCGTCAAGTTCGTCGACAAGGTCATTCCAGAGTGCTGATTGTTGCTCTGTTAGGAGTGTCTTCATTTCTGTCCTTAGTGTTCGTAACCGTCTGTTTTTAATTCTGTCTGTGCTAGTCAGTCTAATATCTTCAAAAAGTCTTTTATATTCGTCCGTTAGGTCATATAGTTCTTGTGTCCACCTTGGTTCTGGTAACATTTTGTATGAGGTTTTGGGTACTGTTGCACGGTCCGCCTCCACCGTTGCCTCCGTCAACCTTGCCAGTTCCTGGTCGATCTCTTCTAGGGTGGCATCCTTGAGCGGCTGAGCTCTGAACTCACCGAGAAGGGTACGGTACTCTTTCCAGTTCGTTTGGGAGAAGCATTTTCGCTCCCTGGGGGATATTTGAAAGGGGCTCGATGAGATTTTGATTAAGGAAGCGACGTGGTCGCTGGGGATTAGAGGTCCGGGTTGGATATGGTAATTGTAGGGAAATTGAGGGCTGGTCAGGGTGATATCTGGTTTGGATGCGTAGGTGTCGGTGATATAGGTCGATAGGTGGGGAAGTCGGGCCCAATGCGGGCAACGATACCTCTGTCAATAAGGTTCTTCAAGTTTCTTCCCTTCTTGTTTAGACCTCCGGTATAACCGGATTCCTGGCATCTGGCGTTGAGCCCCCCCCCCCTCCATAACAAGACTGTTCTCCCATGTGCACACAGTTGAAGAAGGTTGTGCATCGGGATATAGTCTCGTCTTGGGGGTTGGTACACTGTTGATACCATAAGTGGCCCCAGGATGGTTTGGACCTCGATGGCCAGATATGATTCGTCTAAAGAAGGGATTAGTTTGAACTGAATACCTTTCTTGACTGCTAAGGCGACGCCATCAAAACGTTCCTGGCTATGGTTCTTAGTCGTTACGCAATAATTAAAGATCTTCATAGTCTTCTGTGAGGTGTCTATACTGTGTTCTGAAATCAGAACGATATCAGGGTCGCAATTTATAATAATGTTACCGTACGTCACTTGTTTGTCGATCCATCCGTCAGTATTCATTTGTAAGATTGTCAAGTCCTTTTTTAGTCTGTCCATGTTGTCTGTCAATTAGTCGTTTCTATTTACGTATTTCTTGCGGGTGGAGGGGCTGGCTGGAGGAGATTGTCACTTGCCGGATCTATTTTTATTGTATTCCGAGTTCGTTAGTGTCATAAATGCGTCCTGGTTGAGCCGGACCATCCCGAGGATAAGAGCTTCTTCAACTACCCTCTCTGGGGTGTCCTCAGAGTACTCCCATTTAAACCTACCGGTGGTGAGTCCGTCGCTTACGTCTTTATCGGTTTTTACATCTGGAAATGGGGCTTCTTCTGTGGTGAATATTTTTAACTCGATTCTTCTTCTGTGGTGAAGATTTTTAACTCGATTATTCTTCCGTGGTAGGCATGCTTGCTCTCCTTCGACGAAGAGGTTGATCTACCCCTTTGCCGGGTGGGAGAGCGCTTAGAGCGGCTACCATGGCGCTGCTTTGTTTTAGTTCCTTTGGGTGATTTCACCTCCGGAACGGTAGTGGCAGTTTCAGTTGTTGTTGTCTCCGGATTTTCTTGGGTTTGATTTGTGGGAGCGGGAACATCAATTGTTTGTAAAGTGTTTTTTTTGGTTGTGGGGGCTGCATTTGGATGCGAATAGCTTCCTTCGAGAGTGGGTTTTCAGGGAACCACATCTCGTCCATCCCGTTGTTTTTCAGCATCTGGTTAAGTTCCTTTTTGAACGAGCCGGGGTTAGTAAGATTGGCTATGTGCGCATAATATATGCAGCACATGATCTTAGTCGACTGTTCACTCTCTACCTTAAGGTAGGTGGGTTGAGCCGCTGCCTCGCTGACTGCCGCCTTCACCACTTTGGCATAAGATCTGTTGGTCCGGGCGTCTTCTTCCTCTTTCTTTCTCTGCTGCTGTTTCCTTATACCAGCCTTCTTAGCCGGGCAAGACATTGCCATGGCTGCATGATCCCCGTTACAGTTTATGCAACGTTTTTTGGTGCTTCTGCAGTCACGCCAGACGTGTCCAACTTTACTGCAGATGGAGAAGATTGATTCGGTTGGGGGCAAGATTTGGTAGAGTGCTCATTCAACTTGTAGCACTTGAAGCATGTTTGAACTTGTGTAAACTCCTCTCTTTCTATCTGGTCAGGGCAGACCCTGACGTGGAAAAGGAGCAGTCCAACTTCTTTGGCCTTCTGTGCCATCCCCGTGTCGGCGAAAATCACTTTGAACACATTGGCATAGTCTCTGAACTTGATAACCTCAGAGACTTTAGCCCAGGGGTCGTTTCTCTAAATTCCTTGAGAGATTTCGGTACTTGAGTGATGTCCTACCCATGAACCCTCCGGCGGCAAACGACACTGCGGTGTGCCTGATTTTACGGAGGGATTTTGGGAGTCAGATTAATTTCATTGAACACTTTTGCTCTCTTGGGCGAGGCCAAGAGCTTAGCGTCGCTTTCCTTTTGGCATATGGCCGTGTACCCAAAAGGTGTGTATAAGTCTAACGAGAGCTACATCTAGCTCCCCGTAGACAATGGAGAAGACATCCCCCCGATCAGGCTTTGTCCTTTCGGGGAGAGTCCTCAGATTGATCCTGAGTACGTCACTCGTCATTTTTGCGTCATTGTCGTTTTGTTAGAGGTGTAGGAAAAAGTGGAAGTGTAGAATACAGAGAAATAGATAGAATTTCCAAAGTCCAATCAGCACTTTACCTTTTGAAGAGCAGAATCTGTGTCCGGTAACTTGCCGTAATCCAGGATTTATGGTGGCACTAGCACTTTGCATGGTATTTAGTATGTACCACACTCACTTTTTTATATTTGGCGGATACGTAGAGTTTACACATGTAGAAAACACAATTTGAAAAAATCTTCGGAAACGTTTGGATAACTACACAATCGGTTACCCCCTTTTGCGAATGTCACATACCGAGAGAAACGTAATTTATAGCGAAAATCATAGCAGTCACTAAAAAAGGAAGACAAGCCGGCCATCAACAGTCAAGCGACAAGCTGGGATCGTACATTAAAACTATTTTAAAAATTCCACGCACAAAAGTAGCTCATTTCCTCTAACGTTACGTTTAACTAAGGCGAATAAATACCCTTTTAAAATCGTTTTCTTTCAGGACCGACGGATCAGAAAGCCAACGCTTAAATACACTGAAGAAGTACATAAGCAAATCGGAAAAGGAGGTGAAGGCAGGGGTAAAATTTTTTGTCCCTACGAAACGCCTCTGGATTTTTTACTTTACCTTCTCCTGGAGGATTAACTGCAAAAAGAAGAATTTTACCTGGGTACCAAGTTAACAGTATGTGCGCCTAAACCCTCCTACCCTCCCGCTCAGTTGTGGAGACGCACTATCGAATGTGAATGCCTTTCATCGCCTCGTTCTAACTATGTACTTATGTGAATAAGGCATAATTGTGGGCCCTGGTGAAAGCAGGTTTGAGGATTAGCCCACTGTAGAACGCAGTGTCAGAGGCACCTGGACAATGGACAGAACTGCAACCTCCGGGGGAAATACCGGGGCCCACCCAGGGCCATAGAGGAAAGTACACCAGTCTCTATGCAAGCCGGATACTGTTCTGATACCCAAACCCGCGAGAAATGGCACTCCCGGTTAGTGCTGGTTGATTCCACACTAACCAACAAAAAGTCCGCCATATAATCATACCTCGTGAGGGGCCCCCCCAGGTTCATCCCCTCATCATCATCATCCCACTAAGGCAACTCACAGTCGTGAAGGCGGTGACACCCCGGAGCGGAGGGGACATCAACAAAAAGAGGGACATTACTGTAAAACCCAACTTAAGAGTAAAAAGGAAGAAAGAAGCAGTTATTCTGGAAACCCAACAAAGAGGAATACAGAGAAGAAGACTCAGAGCTCCATGGCCTCAACCATGGAGCTCACCAATACAACAAGGATTTCTCTCTTCGGACGCTGCCGGGCCAAGACAGACCAGACAGAGGGACAGTCTTCGCATTGGTCTTTGGGACGCTAAATGTCTCACTAATAAGACTAATAGAGGTTGCAACGGGCTACATCGCAATTTGCGAGAAGGAAAGCGACGCCGAGGCGCTGACGAAAGAGGCCTCAATCGATGCCCTAAAAACTATAAACCTCCAACCAAACATCCCAGCTCAAATCCTGACCCACCGAAGCATTATTTGCAGGAGGTTGGACCCATGGATCGGACACCATGGGAAGGAGGAAATCGAAGGAGAAATAGAAATGAATCACAGCTGGGCCAAAGTCTCGGAGGCTGTAAAATTTAGAAGCCGAAGAGAAAAAAACGAATATAACCATTTATTCAAAGTTATATTCGCTGAAACAGAAATGGCAAGGAAGGCGAAAGAAATAGGGCTCCAGCTATTCAACGGCAAAAGGCCAACGAAAAAAAGAGAAGCCGAAATTAAGAGGAAAAACACCACATACGCCAAGCTCGCGAAGGCAGCCCCAAACGAGTACGACGAGAAGGTGAAGTTTCCCCGTTCCCAAGAAAAATAACATTAAAGAGTCTCCTCTAGGGAATCAGATCCGGCAGATGCAAATGGTAGTTTGATGCCGACGTAGATTCAAAAAAGTTGGAAGACGCAGTAATACTTGGTGACATAGAACTCAACGAAGAGTACTGTGAAACTAGGACCCCGCAAGAATACAAAAAAATACAGCGTAGAAGAACAAGAAAGGACAAGAAATATCCACTAAAAGTCAGGACAACCGACAGACACAAACATGGAAAGGACAAACAACAGACTAAGTATAATGACACTCAACGTAAACGAATGGACAGGGAAAAACATATTATACAGTAACATCTTTAGGGAGACAGACCCAGACATCATTCTTATCAGTAAACACGGACTCGACACATGAACGCAAAAAATGAAAATCCCAAAATACCCGACATTAGCAAAAAACTGCTCCCAGGAAAGGTATGCTGGGGTGGCGATCACGATAAAGAGAGACCTTAAGTTCAAACACTTACCTGAGCTTGATGAATCCTTTATCGCGATAGTTATTCCGACCCTCGTCGGTATCTTGTCGTAGCGGCAGGGTACCAACCTCCTAGGAGAAAGTACATGCCGATACACAACTTCAACATACTATGTGCGCACCAAAGAAAAGTATTCTTCGGAGGTGACCTTAACGCAAACTTGGGAACAACTGGTTACAAAAAGACCAACGAAAAAGGCAGGAATCTGCAACTCTTACTGGACCGAGACAAAAGAGATATAATTGCACCTGACTTCCCGACATTCATAAATTCGCGGTCGGCGTCGAGGCCGGACGTTGTCTTGACCAGCTGCAACTTCCCATTTAACCATCACAGCCCTTCGGGACCGCCCGTCCCGGGTGACCACATACCTATTCTTACAACCATTTCCCTTGCTCCCATTCAGATCCCGGTGCAGACAAGAAAGTCCTTCGCTAGAGCTAACTGGGCGAGGTACCTAGAAATGCTGAGTGAATACCAGTCAGCAGATCTTAATGGAGCAATACTCGAAGAAATAGATGAGGAGCTGTAGCTATTAACAACCTCGATCATTAGGGCAGATAGGGAGAGCGCCCCAACAACATCATATAGAACGCTTACCCAGCCAATATGGACAGACGAAATGAGAAGTATAGCCACGGAACATAGGAAACTCTATGACCGGTTAAGGCGCATGGGAAGGAGCTGAGAATTAGTGGCCGGGATGCGCTTCCTTGAAGCATAGCTAACGCGAATAATCAGGGAAAAGCAGACAGAAATATGGGAACAATTAATCGACAACATTAATGACGAAGACAATCCCGACAAATTCTGGAGACAGAAAATTAGACTTAGGGTTACAAACATAAGGGAAAAAAACACGAATCAAGAAGGACGAATAATACATCGAGGAACCAACAGATCTCGAAGTACGGTTCAGGGAGCACTGGAGAGAAGTCTTCTCAATTACTCCAGAGGACAACGAAGACTTCGACTTAGAGTTTGATGGTGAGATTATCGACGAGCTGAATGATGTTATTGAGCGGACTACTCGTACCCGCAAGTCTCCGAAGAAAGGGAGATGATGGGACACGGGAGGGCAATGACAATGCAGGAACTCGCTGATACTATCAAATCCTTCAAACAAAAAGCTCTAGGTTGGTCGGGAATAACAAAAGCGAATATAACCAACGCCCCACCACAAGTGCACCAGAGAATGCTGAACATAATGAACGTAGCCATGAACGCCGGCTATTTCTCTGATGCGTTTAAACCTGCATAGGTTATATTTATCCGAAGGGGGGCAGACCTCCTGAACAGCTCCTAAACTATAAGCCAATCTCCCTCCTGGAATGTATAGGCAAGATCTTTGAAAAGATCATAGCCGACAGACTACAGAACCAGCTAGAAGAGAATGATGCGCTCAACTACCAACAGCACGGCTTCCGCAGAGGAAGAAGAACCGACACCGCGCTCGCACTTCTCTCAGAAAAACTAGCAAAATCCAGGGCCGAGGGAAAATACGTAGCCCTAGTCCTCGGAGACGTCCAGAAGGCGTTTGAGAAGTTTTGGCTGAGGGGTCTTCAATTCAAGATTGTAAACCTTCAGCTGAACCCAGTCATTGAAAAGATCCTCTGCGATTATGTGATGGAAAGAAGAGCCCAGATACAGATTGAGGGCCACAAGGGACCGGAATTTAATCTCGAGGCTGGTGTGCCGCAAGGTAGCTGCCTCAGCCCTCTGTTATATAGTATCTACACAATCAACTTTCCATCACCAATCAAGGGTGACGCGATGTATCTGCAATTTGCAGATGACATCACGCAGATTGTACTGAGTACTTACAACAACAACCAAGTGCAAGCTGCAGAGACAGTGGCGGAGATCGAAAACATAGACTCGTACGAGCGTAAATGGAAGATAAAGACGAACGTCCAAAAGTTAGTCATTATCCCCATGAACCGCACGATATACGACGACATCTATGTTGGCGATCGAAACCACCACTATTCTCAGGAGGGCACAGTGCTCGGGCTCAAAATTACCGGTAGGGGGTATAAGCCTCACGTTACAGACCGGATCAACTAAGCAAGGGGGAACTGGTGAAACTGTACTGTTTCCGCAGACTGAGCAGGAGTAACTCAAGGAAACTCTACCTTTGCTACGTAGAGTTCGACGCTCAATGCGAGGAAAAATCGGTTGAAGAGGCCCTATACAACCAAAACGTCGACTACTACCAGGAAACATTTATTGAACTCTCCCCAGCGGAGTTCAAAAAGAAGAGGAACGGGAAGCGCAAGTCAACAACCTGTAAAAACTAAGACATACACCTAAGCCAGAACAGAGAATGGAAAACCAAAACAACAGGTCAAGGATCTTGACACTCAACGTGAATGGATGGGAGGGAAAAGCCACGGCATACGGAAACATATTCCGTGTGCTTGATCCTGACATCATATTAATCACGGAGCATGGTATCGATACGACCAACAAGCAGTTAAAGATACCAAGCTACAGAGTGATCTCAAAAAACATTCTCAGGAGAGGTACGATGGGGCTGCCGTTGCTGCCAGAAGGAATCTCTCGTTCAGACACCTTCCGGATATGGACGAGTCCTTCGTGGCGGTAAAGCTACACACTTTAGTGGGCAAGCTCATAATCGCGGCAGCATACCAACCACCTCGACGAAAGTACCTTCCTCTCACAAACTTCTACACCCTGTTTGGCCACGGCAGAATGGTATTCCTTAGGGGCGACCTCGATGCCAGATGCCGAACGGCTGGCTATGGTAACACGACCGAAAGAGGCCATAACTTGGAAATGATTATGCGAAGGAAAAACATCCAGCGGATAGGTCCGGATTTCCAGACCTATGTCACAGTAAGGTCAGCAACAAAGCCTAATATAATCATGACAAGCGATGGCTTTCCCTTCGATCACCGTAGTCAGCCAGGCCCAACGGTCGCCGTGACCACATTTCTCTCACGCCAATACAGCTCCCAATCCTTCTTCGAAAAAGCTACGCTTCAGCCAACTGGGAAGGATACAAGGAAATCTTTGCTAGATTCGAACCAGTGGACCTAAACGGAGCAAGACTAGAGAGGATCAATGAAAGATTAAATATCTGCCTACATCATTGAAGCAGATCGCGAGAGTGTACCGATGAAGAGGTACAAAAGTTTCCCACAACCCAGATGGACCGAAGAAATGAGAGAGATCGCTAGAGTGTACAGGGAGGCGTACGAAGAGATCAGGAGAGAAGGTACAAATCGGAAAAAAGCACGCTACTGCGACGCCTGAGTGAAGAACTTGAATAGGCGATTAACCAGCAACAGGCTGAAATCTGGGACAGCCTGATTGGAAAAGTAGACAGCGAGGTGCGACCCGACGTGTTCTGGCGACTTATAGACAAGTTAAAAGGTCTTACAAGTAGAGAAAAGACCCGCATTAGGGAGGGCAACGACTACTTGGAAGACTCGGTGGTATTGGAAGAAAGATTCCGCATATTCTGGAAGGATGTCTTCAAGATAACATCAGAAGGCAATGCGGAATTCGACCAGAAATTCGAGGGCAAACTGATTGAAGATCTTAATTAGATTGCGCATCGCACGCTCCCACATGCCTATATTGATGAAAGGGGGTTTTGGCAGACCATGGCCGACCAATTACACCTGAATAGGCCATGGCAATCATAAAAACCTTCAAACAGAAGGCACCAGGCTGGACGGGCATCACCAGAAATAACTTGGTTCATGCTCCCCGGCAGATCATTCAGGGAATCACGAACATCTACAATGCTTCCCTGAATACGGGCTACTCCCCCGACGGTTTCAAGATGGCTAAAATTATCTTTATACCTAAAGGGAGGAAGCCCGATCAACTGGTGAATTACAGGCCAAAATCCCTCCTGGAGATAATAGGAAAAATCTACGATAAGCTTCTAGCTAACAGGTTACAAGACCAAATGACTGAACTAGAAGCTCCCAGCCCTTAGCAATACGGGTTCCGCAAGATAAGGGGGACTGACACAGCCCTTGCCCTTCTCACTGAAAAGCTAGCCCGCTGTAAAGTTGAGAGGAAATACGTAGACGTGGTGATGTGAGACTTGCAAATGGCCTCCGATAAGGTTTGGCTAAAAGGTCTACAATACATGATCTTAGGCTTCCAGCTGAACCCAATCCTAGAAAGGGTCCTCTGCGACTACATCATGCGCAGAAAAGCCCAAATCTCTATCGAGGACTACAGAGGACCCGAGTTTGAACTTGAGGCGGGTGTTCCACAATGTGGCTGTCTGAGTCCGCTGCTGTACCTTTTGTACACACTGGACTTACCTGATCCGATAGGGAAGGAAGTGTTGTACCTGCAATTTATAGACGGCATCACGCAAATCGTCCCCAGCTACTACAAGCATGCTGGATATCAAGCAAGGCAGACAGCCATCGAAATCGATAACATCAGTCGATACGAACGAAAGTGGAAAATCAAGACCAACCGCCGAAAGTTCCAGATCCTTCCAATTAACCGCCGAAGAAGTGCTAATGCCTTAGTGGATGGCAAAATATACCCATACGGAAAAGAAGGCAAAGTCCTAGGCATAAACTTTACATCCAAAGGATACAAAACGCATATCAGCAACAGAATCTCCCTAGCCAAAATACAGCTCGGGAAGCTGTATAGATTTAAAAACCTATGCTCCAAAAGTCTCAAAAAGCTATACACTGCTCTGGTACGCTCTTAGTGTATCTGGCAGTGGTAATGCAGGCTGCGAGTTTCACCTCTCTTAGACAAATACAGAGTGTGCATAACAGAGCAGCCGGCTTATACCTGGAACAAGATCGAAACTGAGATACTCCCGAACATGAACCTCGATCTAGACATTCCGAGAGCAGTTAGGGGACGCGCCACCAGGTAAGCTCTATTTCCCAGTGGAAGAAACTGCTCCCGAGAAAACCTACTCAGAATATATACCTGAACAAGTAAGGCTCAAATACCTAAGTGAAAAAACAAACAAACTGAAGAAAAAGAGGCAAAATGCCCACTACAAAAGCAAAATAAAAATAAATGTAGTAAAAAACTAAACCCCGGCACAATAAATTATAACTATTAAGTATAATAAAAGAATATAAATATTGCAGTTAAAAAAAGGTGAAAGTCTTGGATGCCACGGGCTTAGCCCGCTGCGGAACCCAAAGGAAGGAGCAAACCTGGATTGGGACTCAGTTACCAACACGGAGAGAATTAACACCCTACCCTGCGGCACCGTCCAAGACCACAGAAGGAGACTCTACCGTCTCTGTGAGATGTCGGGTGTAACTGTTAAATACCGAAAACCCAATAGAGGGGGCGCCACCCCGACTGGAGTCAGTTGATTCTGGCTTCAGTCATAATTAAGTCCGCCATGTTTTTACACCCTCTGAGGAGCCCAACCAAGTCCATACCCACTCATTATTTATCACCCCATCCGAGTCATTTTCACAGGGTCGTTAAAAAAAGAAAAGGTAAAGCAATATTGCAATTAGCACGTCACACCTCACACTACTACACACAAAAGACAAGAGCCCCACCACGAACGACCAACATGACACCCCCATCACAAACATTATAAAAACACATATAGGCCACAAGCTCGTCTTCCGCTCACAAGAGGACGCACTATCATTTCACCAAAGCGCAGCTGACACACTCGCTACACTAGACGTTCAAACAAAACTAGCTAAGGGTGTACTAAAAAGACACCAGATACGTATTACAAAGACCAACCCCCTATGGTTGGCCTTCTCTACCGATGACCTCCGCACACACCTCAGACAGAAGTATGGGGAAGAGGTCATCACAGACCTGTACTTTAACCGCACTAAACATTGTGCAGTGATCATTCTGTCCCATGAAAACAACAAAACACTGCTGCTAGACCAAGGAATCAAGGTCTGCGGCACACTGACATACGCACATAACATGGAGTCATAACATAACATAAGACCAACACAATGCCACCGGTGTTACAAAACCGGACACATAACACGTACATGTCAAGCAGACATGTACGGACTACAGCAGATCACCTTTCCCGAGGAGGTGTTCGCTCTAATCGACGAGCACACAAACAGAAGACCTGCACTCTTCCCCACCCCGGAGGGCACGTACACCTCTCCGCCTGGACTCACCGGCCCACACCTTCACCACGCTTCCGTCTCCTCTCGCCACTGCACCTTCCTTACCTACCCCTCTACCTACTGCTCTCCCTCTCTCCCAACTCCCTCTTCTGCTCCCTCCACAGCTCCCACTCCTCCCCCTACTGCCACCAACCCTCCTCCAACCGTCCTCAGCCCCCCTCTCACAGCCTCCAACCCCACTCCCACTGACACCACAACCTCCACGTCCCCTAAGCCTCCACAACCCTGTAGCAAACAAAAAAAACCCTACCACGAAAACTCCCCATACACACAACCACGCGTAAAGCCCCCTCCCCTCCTGCTGTTCCTACTCCTCCCCCTTCCACCCCTCTTCTTCGTCCCAACCTCCTCTCTCTCCCGACACCCCACTTCTCATAATCTGCACCTCCCCTACTATATCTAGCCTCTCATCTCCTAGCTCTACTCCCTCCACCTCTGCTCCTACCCCCCCCCCCCTTCCTAGACTCTACCCTCTCCAACCCTGCTTCCAATACGCTACCTCGAAACCCCCTTCCACAGAACACACTCTCCACTCCACCACGGCTTGCCCACCCAACAACACCGCTGACAACCCCCACAAACAACAGTCGACACGGGTAAAGGTACTGGCTCCTCACGCCTCCTGGGCAATAACCAAGGAGAGAGGAACGGTCCCGGGTAAATCAGCATCAAATGCACTCCGCTCACGACAATAGGTCCCCTTAACGTGACACAGTTGAACGTACGCAGTTAGCACAGTATTCGCCATACTGTTGCCAACTGTCTCCTAAACACACAAAGACCTGACATAGTACTCTTGAACTCGACCAGCCAACATCATCCCAACAACAGACTTCGCATCGTAGGCTACCACACATACCTATCTCCACAGGCGCTGCACCTAGGATCAGCGATCCTAGTAAAGCGCTCGATACACAACTCCCTCATCCAAACACAAGACGACTCTTTTCTAGCTTCCAAAGTACAAACAAGCTCCGGCTCCATTCTAGTGGCCACACGCTACAGACCATGACGCCTACAATTAAACATAGAAGTCCCACTCCGGGCTCTATCAAACCCCAACTTCCCTATCTTCTTTGCGGGGAACCTCAACGCCTTTCACCTAACACTCCTTGCAAACACCACGAATGATGCAGAAAGGCACCTGGCCGGTGCCTTGCCGCGGTGCCTTACCACAAAACCTCGACCTGGAGCACACCAATCCAGACCTGTTACACGACCACTGGTGCTCAATCATAAACACTATAACCACAGCACCCAACCTACACTCACCACAAAAAAACTATACTTGCATAAAACATTTCACATTTTGCATACACACACAGAGACTGATCACACAGTACAGTAATTACTACACTAGAGGCCCACGACAACACAACATAAATCACTTACGTGGCCGCATCCTACAGTGCGTGCAGCTAGATAGGAACCGGCACTGGCGAGAAGTCGTTCGCATCGCGGACGATACCCGTTGCACTAACCCCTCCTTCTTCTGGCTGCACGTAAAAAGGATAATAGGCACTGATCTACGCAAACCCATCACCCTCCAAGTAAGCAACCAAACATTCACAGACACTAACGTCATACACGACGCAGTTAGGTCCCACTGAGACACAGTACACACACACACACAACCCACCCAAACCACACGCACAGGAGCACTTCTAGGAAGTCCAGGAGTGGTTTCGGGCCCACGCTCACGAGCTGAGGCCCGCCCTCCTGATACGAATGGAGCTGCTCGACTACACATCCACACTGACCACTCCTATCCCCATGGAGGAAACAAAACACTACATAAAAACGACACCAAAACGTGACCCCGGCCCCTCCGGGCTACCAGCCACACTAATACACAACCTCCCCGCAAACATATACCCCACACTTACACACCTATTCAATGCCTCACTAGCCTCAGGCCACTTCCACAAATATTCAAAGTCTCTCACAACATACTTCTACACAAAACGAACAAAGACCGTAAACACCCAAACAAATACAGGCCTATTGCTGTATTAGAGCACCTAGGTAAAATACCCGAACGCATGATCAACTGCCACCTATGGGAATACCTGGAAGAGAGGGACTGGTTCTCCCCCGACCAATATGGGTTCAGGAGAGGCCGGTCCACTCAGGCGGCCGTGACCATCGTTCATGAAAGAATACAGAAAAAACGCCAGGTACATCAAAAGACACTCTCCATCTGCAAGGACGTGGAGAAGGCCTTCGATAAAGTGTGGCACGAGGGAATCCGTTGGAAAATCGCCAACAATACGGAGTTACTTCTCTGCACCAAAAGGCTCCTCTCGCACTACCTCACTGAACGGAGATGTCACATAAAATACAATAATATCCTCTCACAACCCTTGACTCCACGCTCAGGCGTTCCTCCAGGAAGCGTACTGGCACCCACACTATACATCATGTTTACAAACGACACCCCACGCCCACCAGAAAACTGCTGTCACACATACACAGTGGCCTACGCCGATGACGAGACCATTCTCGTCAACGGCCGTGGTCCAGAAGAAATCGCTCTCCACGCACAAAGAATACGAGGATAAATGGCTGATTGCCAAGAATCATCAGAAGACACAGATGACACTCTACGACTCAAGAGATCACTTCATGCACAACCTACAAATTTTCTCACACACACACCAGACATGAACCACCTAAACCCAACAATGCTCGAATGTACACAACGTACAAAAATCCTTGGGGTAACTTTCGACAAGACCCTCAGGTTCAATATACACCAGAACATAACACAAGTAAGAGCATCACGTACAAACACATCGCTGAGCAGGTTCTACCCTGCGGACAAAAAATTAAAGTTATACCTTTACAAAACACTCGTGCGACCTATTCTCACGTACGCCCTACTGTCACTCGTAGCCGCGAGTGACACGTGGAAGCGGAAGGCTCACCGCATTCAGAACCCTGCTCTGAAGCGCGCTTGCCGCTCTCCTTTGTACTCGAGAATGGCCACACTACACGTCAACAACAAATTAGTACCCCTCAACACATATGCTTACACTAGACTCACAAAACAACTCGGAAAATTCGCCAGAGACCTATTATACACCGCACTACATGTAAGAAAGTATGCGATGGCACCGCGATACCCCGCGGCCCATGACCACCCGCAACCCATACCGTTCTTGGCATAAACTAAAGGCATCATGAATAACCCGTTTCCGACTGAGCAGACAGCCTCTCCTTCCTGACCAACTCCCAACCGTCGTCCAGTCACAAAACCTAGAGACCAACGTATCCACGCCAACACCACGCATCGGTGTCTAGCCACCGACCTATCAACTCTTGCTATCTTTTCTCAATTATTTCGCAACTTTTTTCCTATAACTGCCTGTTCGCCTGTGTTACACAGTGATCCCTCTCTTTTCTTTGTATACACAACATTTAATGTAAAATGTTTTCTTTCACTTAACTTTCTGCCAGATCCTCACTCCACTCACTACAACGGTAAAGGAGGCAAGAAATTCCACAACGCTCCGAAGATGATCGAATAAGATCGAAAGCTTAGCCTTTTAGTTTGGTTTTCGCCAAACACATTCATTTAAAAAAGAGATGAATACTGGACAAGTAATCCACCATCTACAAGATAGAATAAAAAAAGATAGTTAGAAGAAAAGAAAATTGCTAAAGGAAATTAATTAAGGCAAAATACACAATGGTCTTCAACAAAATTTGCATTCAAGAAAGACTGCTACCCAACTACACTAATATATATATATATATATATATATATATATATATATATATATATATATATGGAGCTCGGCCGTCAAGCTTGCATTTAATATTGAGGATAAATCTCAGAACCACAAGAAACAGGTGCAATATCTTTTAATTTCTTACTACGTTTCGAAAACTACAAGTTTTTATCTTCAGGCTAGAATAAGTTTACTAAAGTTAATACATATGAAGAAAACATGAAAAGGACAACAAGACATGAAAAGGTGACCAATTATAAAATATAAATAAAATGTACTATAAGTTAAAATTTTAAATATGACATGGCAATAGTTAAATTTGCTTTAAAACTTGACTCAAAAAAGTAGTTAATAAATTTGAAGTTTATTTCAGAAATTAATTAAAAACTATAAGGGAAATTAACCAGGCAATAGTTAAGATAATCAACTATAATAATAAATTTAACTTTTTTTTAATTTTGTAAACACTGTAAGAGTAAAAAATATTTAATATAAAAATAGGTTAATTTTGGTATTTATTAAAGTGGATCCATCCTAGAGAGTGAATGGTGGGTTTAATAAAGGACTAGTATTTATAGGATACAGTGACGCCTGGGAGAGAGTAACACCAGCTAAACAAACAGTAGTTAAAAAAAACAACCAATAAAAGACTGTAGTTAAAATTAGTTAATTAATTAATCTATTGCACTTAAATCTTCATATATATATATATGAAAATTAACCCACAGGAAAATGAAAAGATGAATCCAAGCACTTTCGAACTATATTTGCAAGTTCATTTTCAAGGAATAGCATGAAAATAGAGAAGACAACCTTATATATGTTACAAAGATACGTAGGGAACGCCCATCACTTAGTACAGACCAATGTAAAAAAACACAAAGACAAGACAGAAAAATACCAGGAAAAAGAACAATAGCAACTAATAACAGACATGTGCATCCCTAAAACGATATACACACAACAACGCCATGTATATGAATGGAAAACAAAATTAAAGGATTATCATTAGAGCGAAAACATTTAGGGGTAAGAGTTAATCCACAGGCACAACAAAGACACGTGGTGGGGGAGGCAATGCGAATGATATTACACTAATAAAGAATGACAAGCTGCATTATGAAGTTATTCCATTTAGTACAATTTTTTTTTTAACAGGGTTGAGGATAAATAAGCTAAGGAAAATGTTCATATTGGGTAAGATGACAATTAAGGAACAGTCGAAAATATTTCTTTTTGTGAAATCAGCGGAATGATAATAGAATTTTGCAGAATTCCAGTCAATGGGGTGGTTATTTTCAGATTAATTTAAAAATAAAGCGCTGTTTATTTCACCTCTTTTAATATTATACTTATGTTGGTAAATCCTAGTAGGTAGATAAAGATTTACCAGTTTGCCCGAAGTAGGGTAAATTACAAATATAACATTGTATAAAATATACTCCACCTATTTCCTTGTATTATTGTGGACTAACATTTTATATAAACTGGATTCATATCTAAAATTTACAGAGATATTAAGTTGAGACAAAAAAATGGTTCATATATGGCAAGATAAGACAATTTTTTTATTGAAAACCGGTGGGTTATCAGTTCTATAAAAAGTTCTCTTTGCAAAGTTTAATAAAGCATTAAAAAATTGACGAAGGTAACAAAGTTTTTTTACCTATTTCAAAGATATTGGACAATTCCTTATCCAAAAATTCCGGACTAACAAGGCGTAATGCACGCAGAAACATAGAAGTGAATACAGTCCGTTTAATTTTAACATTATGATAAGAGTAAAACTGAATATATGAAGTGGAGTTAGACGGTTTGCGATAAACAGAGTATTTAAAACCTGATGGCGTCCTATGTATCAAAGGGTCAAGAAAAGGAAGAGTCCAATTTTCCTCAATTTCAAGTGTAAAGTTAATAGATGGGACTAGAGAATTAACATTACATAGAAAATTGTGAATATCTTTTGAAGAAGGCCAAAGGCATATAATATCATCAATGTAACGGTAACATACAATAGGAAAATCAAGGATTTGGGGCAAGAATAACATCTCAAAGAATTCCATATATAAATTAGAGAGGGTGGGAGATAGACAACCCCCTATCGGAAGACCAAATTTGTGAAGGTAAAATTTAGGATTGAATGAAAATTTACAATTTTTAGCACAAAGAGAAATAAGCCTTAGGAAAGTATTGACCGGTACAGGGAGATCTAAATTATATAATTTATCGCAAAGGAGAGGAATAAGATCGTCTAAAGGAACTTTAGTAAACAACGAACAAACATCGAAGCTGACAAGAATTAAATTGTTGGAGTAAGGTATTGGATAAAGCTTCTCTATAAGTTCACATCTATTTTTAATATGAGATTGGGAGATGGACCCCACAAATTATTATTTAGAATCCTAGTCCAGCACCACTATATATGTATATGTAACACCATACTATTCCCGCCATTTGTGATCTACGGCGAGGAGGCGGTCCACGCCATTTTTTTGCATCCCAGCTGTATTTGCTTAGGGACACATTTCCACATTCTACGCTAACTTTATTTCGGTTTCCCCGAAGGAGTCGCTGCCTTTTCCCCAAGATATCGCGAGTTGTGGAAGCTCCCACCAAGCAATTAAAGCCACCCCGCAGACCGTCCATATAATTCCCCGACTCTGTTTAGCATGTAGCACTTCAAGACTTTCCGCCTAATACCGCGTACGAGCTAAGGAAACACTCGCCCGTCACGATCGGATACAACGATGATTTCGATTAGACAACGAAGGCTAAATCGACATTCGTGAACTCTGCCATAGTCAATCGGCGAGTATCTGACGAGGATTTCCATCTCGGAAGGCCGAACTACGTGTGCTCCCTCATCCGCCCTATGAGGTAACCCAACTTCCCCAATGCAGTCATCGTACCTCGACTGGCCCTTCCTTTCAACGAACACGTAAGCAGTGCAACCGTTGTTGACGTCTACAGATTATTCTATAATCTGACCTACCCGAATCGTCCAATCCTTTGTGTGTGAGGCCAGGTTTAAAATCCCCTTTTAATCACTGACCTGAACCCGACCATTTATCCTATAATTATCCCTCGTGTGTCTCGTGGCGACATTTAATTTCGCCTGTGCGATCATTCCCTTTAAACCCTATATATGTGTATATTCAAATTCTATTTCCTTTGTTAGTAAAGTTACATTTTCGTTAGTTTTTTTTTGCAACAACTCCAAAAGGGCATATATATATATATATATATATATATATATATATATATATATATATATATATATATATATATATATATATATAGAGAGAGAGAGAGAGAGAGAGGGAGAGAGAGAGAGAGAGAGAGAGAGAGATATTAAGAGAGAGAGAGAGAGAGAGAGAGAGAGATAAAGAGAGAGAGAGAGAGAGAGAGAGAGAGAGAGAGAGAGAGAGAGTCTTGCCATTCCACGGCACACACATAACCTGTACTAACCTATCCATATTCACTCACCATTCATCTTCACTTACATCATCAGTCTCTTCTTTCTCTCCTCTCCCTAGTCTAGTCCTATCTTCCACCCTCTTGGTCCTAGCAACATATTTCATGCATACACTCACATCCCTTCTTTACTTCAACCACCAAGTAATTTAATGTCTTGCATTCATCACGCAACCGATTCACCTCCTCTACCAAATCCACATTTGCACGAGTCCCATAACCCATGGCGCATTCAGGTACATTTGCTCTTCTTTGAACACCACAAGAATCACACACTTTGTACATACACACTATTTATATCAAAGGGCATACTCACCTTATCCAAAGCGACAGCCATACTGAGAAAAAAATTTTCTAACAAAACAAAAGGGGGAGAAAATTAGGCTATGAGGGTGTGAATGGCATCTTTCTTGTAGCTTGGTAGGCTGGGTCGTCAGGTGATCGTTGCTACCTCTTAAGATAAAGGAAATTTAGAGGTGTACTCACGAAGGCTTTATTCGGCGGGAGCGTAGACTGTACACTTGTATTACAAGTAAGAACAAAATTGCTAACTTCAACGACAAAATGCTGCTATATATATACTTTTCCTACAAAAACTTAAGTTATACAAAATGAACCAATCAGCGTTAAGCAGGTTTTTAATAACAAATTTATGTTTAATTTATTTTATCCGCTTTAAGACTAATTTTACGTTTTTAAACATAGACGCTGGAAAAATGGCCAATCAGCGTTACGATAGATTTTAGGAACAATTTAGGTAAAAACAAAGAGGCTTACAAACGAAGCGAAAATAAAACCATTAAATAAAAAATTGAAAAACGAGCTCAAAAATTCATAGAAAACACAAGAAGAAATAGGAGATGAATTAAATAATCAAATAGAATGAGGGGCAAGATGGAGACAACATATGTTGTTTCCTAGTGCTAAAAACAAAGCGGACCAAAGGGAAGAGGAAGAGATTTACGTGTAAACCAAATAAGAAACCCCGATTGTGACAACAATTTCACGAATAATGATAAAACTCACTTTATTTCAGTCTGTCCTATATTTACTTCTTCTACTTCCCCTCCCTCTCTCCCCCTCTCCGGAGCTTTTTTCCTTCGGTGCCTTCAGGCCCCGAGGGAGGAGGACGCGGGAGAAATTCGGGGGAACCGGGCCTCGCCCCGCCCCCTCTCGGCCGTTTCGCTCCTTCGGTAAGGACTGGTCGGGGGGTGGGGGCGGGACACGGGGATCTAAAACTTTTTCTCCCACTTTCTCTTTCATTTCATTTTCCTTATTGAATGCTCAGTCACCAATGAAGAAACAGCGCCAATTCAGAAGAAAGTTGCCACTCGATAAAGGAGGTACAGGAAAGGGGCTGCGAAGTCAAACACGTGAAATCTTTTTCACTTTTCCCAACGGGGAATTAAAGGAGATCAATATATCTGGAGCACTTAAATTGACGACACATCAATACCTTCATTATATATTATTCGACTGCTCGGAACTCCTTGGCGAAGTACACCGGTTCTTTACATCCCGCTAACCGATAAAGGAGATAACGGTTCGGAAGTCTGAAAAACGCCTGCGCCCAGTAAAAGCATGCGAGCACCGCTGAACAAACAACAGTCCAACGGTGAATTTTTTATTTACCCTTAAGAAAGATAATATTGCAATCTTTGTCCGTTAAGAAAGAGAGAGTAATACAATATTTATCCGTTAAGAAAGAGAGAATAATATTTTATTTCGTTAAGAGGAAATAATACAATTTTTATTTCTTTAAGAAAAATACAATACTACAATTTTATTTAGTTGATTAATAGTTGAATAAAGTTTAATATTTCATTGCTCCCTTCACAACACTTATTGATTTACCATTTTATGAAATGTTACTTTGGTTTACTGTGAACCAATTATAGAATTACATAAGACTTCAAAATGCTCATCTTTGAGGTATTTTTGAGTCATATTCGATTATATAATATGATTCCAACACCACAAGGCCACTCTGAAGCGTAAACAAACGGGAGCTATTTCCCGATTTAATTTAAAATATAATTAAAAATTCCATGAGTATTTTGTCGTAATATTCAATGTTATCCATGTTTCCGAACTTAAATATATTACACCGAAAAAAACAAAACAAAAAAAGACACTGAATAAAGAGCTCGCTGAGAACACGTCCAATCGCTAGCGCAACTTTCCTCTCAACATATAAATTCAACATAAATTCACGGATGACAAAAGCCACAATGGCCGATCAAAGGTAATCCGCATCTCTCAAAACCCAGCCACAAAATGCATCCATAGGATTATCTCAGATCATGCATCTACAATATACACATTAATCAATCCAGAGGATTGTGTCCGATCATGCATCTACAATATACAATTATCCGCAGGATCCAGAATACCCCCCTTCCCCCAAAAAAATTAACCCCCCCTCCCCATATAATTATCTAATCTGTGTTTGAAAACATTTAAGTTTTAAGGTTAAAAGTCATCTGCCACTTCTGAGCCCAAGCTAATAACTTATTTAAGTACCTCTGCAGTTTAAAGCTACCCTCAACTCCTTTGACTACAGCTGTCAATTTAGTGTCATCAGCGAAAGTTGACACTTTGCTATTTACGGCCTCCCCAAAATCATGTATATAAACTATGAATAATAAAGTGCCTAGAACGGATCCCTGAGGAACGCCATTGATAACATCCTTCCAATGTGACCTCACCCCATTCAGCACAACTCTCTTTTTCCTGTCTATCAGCCATTCAACTATCCAATTCAAAACTTTACCACATATCCCATGCATTTTTAATTTATTAACTAGTATCCTATGTGGAACCTTATCAAAAGCTTTGCTAAAATCTAAGTAAATTACACCAACATTATCTCCTTTATTTAACTGTTTAGAAACAATCCCCAAAATCCAGTAAATTTGTTAAACACGATCTACCTCTTCGAAACCCATGCTGAGCATCATTTATGAACCTACTACTCTCTAGATCAGAGGTCGGGGAACTTTTGTGGTTATTACCCCATAACACCTCTTTTGTACAGCGAAATTACCCCAGCACATGAAAGTCCACAAAATCTGAGAAACACCCTAGGCATTGAAATTCCCCAAAAGTTTCTTGAATCCATTCCTAGGGAGAATTCAGTAATACAAGATGAAAATTGTGCATTATACACGATAAAGCATCCTTAAAAATAACACTCAAAATTTCCAATATAATAAAATGAAAAATAAAATAAATTCATGCAATAAGAAAATAGTAGCAGACAAATTTAATAATAATCTCATTAGGGAACTAAAGATTTTTATTAAAACGTTTTCACTTCAGGGGTTGGAGAAATGGCTTCATTTCTTATAGAAGATCAAAATTATGACTATTATTTTTATTTCAAACAGCCTATTTCTGTTCTTCTTTTTTTAAGTTAATGAAATTGGAAAATCTTTTGTTGGAAAAATATGTAGTTGCAAACGGCAGCAAACATTGCCAACCTTGATAACATCAGCCATGGTAGCTTTCAGTGCAGGTTCCAAATGCTTCATAACAGGTGCCTGGCGATGAATCAAACAGTAGGTCACTTCAATTTTTGGATTCTCCCCTCTGCCCAAAAGAAACTGATATGACCCAATATGGCTAAACCTCCATCAAAAGACATTGCAACGCAGTTTTCCCACTTTAAGCTAACACTTGGTATTTTTAGGTATTCATTAACCTTGTTGAATACGTCAATGCCACGAGCTCTCAACTCGAGGGGAGAACAAAACAAGATTTCCTCTTCAATTGCATGAGAACCTTTGTAGCGAAGGCGTATCATCACCTGCGTATTGCTTCTGAAATCTGTACATAGTCTCATCAAGTTGAATAGCAAAGTGTTTGCTCTTTTTTATTGAATAAATCACTTGTGTACTCGCCTTTTCTGGTAAGATTTTGCAAACAAGGGCACTGAATTCACTCTCATGGCTTGTATTTGGCCACACATGATGTCTTGACACTCGTGGTGGGTGTTGCCAACCGCTGGAATCCTTGCCCATTGTACATTATTTCCAATTTAAGAAATTGTCCCCACGAATTGCGTTTTATTTTTATTAAGAAACTTAAAATTATTTGATAGAAAAAATATAACTTTCATAATTTGCCTCGCTTATCCTCCATAACCCTATATTTAAAGGTTTGAATATGATTTTTTCTTTTAGTTCGGTTGTCACCTAAGTATATTTAACTTTTTGATCAAAGTTATTTCTATTCATTCCTGTATAATAGAAAAAAAAAACAAGAGGAGCAACTTCGCCACTCCTCCTTACAAAAGGAGCTTGTGCTTCGCTGGCAGACTTTCGGTCTGTGTCCTATGATGATTCTTTTTTTTTTCTCCATCTATATTTGCTCTAATAATTTCCATGCCCAAATCACCATTTGTAATTCTTTTAGTTTTAACAAATTCGATCCTTATATTTATTTCTGAACTTCACCATTTTATTTTTTTATATTATAAAGGAATTATTAGAAATAACTTGGGTAAAAAATTTAAATAACATCCAAACTAAAAGAAAAAATCTTATTCAAACCTTCAAAAATCTCGTTTTAGAATATAGGGTTATGGATAAAATGGTGAAGTTCATAAATAAATATAAGTATCGAATTTTTCTGAATTTTTTAAAACTAAAAGAATTACAAATGGTGAAGTTCAGAAAATCTATTAAAATTTGGGCATGGAAATTATTAGAGCAAATTTAGATGGAGAAAAGAAAAAAAGAATCATGATAGGACACAGACCGAAAGTTTGCCAGCGAAGCGCAAGCTCCTTCTGTAAGGAGGAGTGGCGAAGTTGCTCCTCTTGTTGAATAATAATTTAATTTTTGTGCAATTTTATTTATGAGCCTTTATTACCCCGGAGATCTTTATTTTTACCCCGGTTCGCTGACCTCGGATCTAGATGATCAGAAATCACCCTTTTAACTATCTTCTCAATAATTTTACAGACTATAGAAGTTAAGCTTACCGGCCTAAAGTTATTCGGGTACTCTTTATTCAACTTTTATAAAAATTGATACTACATTCGTTAATTTCCAATCATTAAGAATTTATCCAACTATAGTGTTCTAGTATATACGAGGGGCGGTCAATAAGGAAGGGGGATGACTGTTTGTGGGGGTGTTAGCACAAGTTATAACAAGTCAGGACTTGCAGCCGCACGCTCCTGCCTCGTCTATTTAAGAAGCAGTAGTTGATCGCAGATCGTCAGTCACAAGTTTTTCAACAATGGAGAAGGTTGAGCACCGCGCAGTGATCAAATTTTTGACCAAGGAAGGCAAGAATGCAAAAGAGATCCATGAACGCATGGTTGCAGTGTACACCGACACTGCCCCTTCCTATGCAACCATTGCTCGCTGGAATAGGGAGTTCCGCCATGGTCGTGAGTCCCTTGAAGATGACCTCCGTCCAGGACGCCTGTCAGACGTGACCAACGAGGACAATGTGGCACGTGTGGATAGGGTGATCCTCGAAAATCGACGGGTGAAGGAGGAAGAAATCGAGCGAGAACTTGGAATATCACATGGAAGTGTTATCAACATCATCCACGACAATTTGGCTATGACCAAGGTCTCTGCCCGTTGGGTCCCTAGAAACCTCACGCCCCATGATCGACTTCAACGTCGTCAAAGTCTATAAGGCCAGAGTTCACAAGTTGCCCTGCGCGAGTGCGGATTTGAGGAGCTCAACCCCTCCTCCCCTACAGTCCAGATATGGCCCCTAGCGACTACTTTTTATTCCGCCAGCTCAAGGCTGCAATGCGTGGACGCTGGTTTGGGGACGATGAAGATGTCCAGCTCGCCGTCCAGGAGTGGATTGAACAGCAGTCGGGAGATTTCTGGTTGTCGGGAATCCGAAGCATCAGGGACAAGTGGCGCAAGTGCATTGAAGTCGTCGGTAGTTTTATTGAAAAATAATAAAACACTTTTCCTAATATCTCGTTTCCTTATATCCGAATTGCAAAACTTATTGACCTCTCCTCTTATCCTCTCAAGAGCTACTGCAATACTATCTACACCTTCTTTGAGTAACCTAGAATGAATGTTGTCTGGTTCAGATGACTTAGTACTATTTAACTCCAATACAAGCCCTTTAATTATTTCCCTATTCGCATTAATGGTATTCAACACTAATTTCCTTGACCTATAATTATCATCAATTAATCTATCTGGATTCTCTTCTGTAAATACTGAAGAAAAATGATCATTAAGAACCTCTACTATTTCCTCATCAGATTCTCTTAAAACCATTTCATATCTAATAGGCACTATTTTATCACTGTTAGATTTGTAATTAATTCTATAATAGCTAAAGAATTTTCTTGTATTTTTATTATTAGTTTTAGCTAAATTAATTTCTGCCGCCCCTTTTGCTTTTCTTAATAATATTATTTAACTCATTTCTGGTCAACCTCTAATGATTTAAATTGTCAAAATACTTTTTCTCTGTAATCTCTGGTATGCCCTTTTCTTCTCAGAAATTTTCCTAGCTATCTCCTGATTTCACCACAAGGGCTTCCTACATTTCTTCCTAATAGCCTTTATTGAAATACACTGCTCCTGTACTATGTTTAATATAGTCTTAGGAGTGTCCCACATCTCATAAGCATTCTTTCCCCTGGATTCTATATCCTACCTAATCTGATTTAGCAAGTTTCGTAGTTTATCTTAATCTCCCTTATAAAAATTGGGAGTTTTTGTGGAGTTTGTTGATGTATTTCCAAGTTAAAATAGACTATCTGATGATCACTATTTCCCAATGCTTCCCCGACAGTCAATTCCTGAACGAAGTGATCATCATTGAAAGGACCAGATCTAATATATTATCACCCCTTGTCGGTTTATTAACAAATTGAGTCAAAAGTTTATCCTCAAAGCATTCTATAAACTTACAACTTGCTCTATCCATTCTTATCATATTTTCCCAGTCTAGATAATTTAATAAATTAAAGTCACCAAGAATAACTGTATCTACTTCACATCCTTTCCTTATTTCCCTGATCATTAGCTTATCAATACACTCAGTCTGTCTATCTGGTCTGTAAAAGGGTCCCAAGTGTATTATCCTATTTTTATTGACCATAATATCTATCCACAGTGACTCAACTTCTCCTTGATTTATAAAATTATTTAAATTTGAAGCAATGCTATTTCTGATATAAATAATCAACCCACCACCAGTCCTATCTCCTCTTTGACTAATGTAAATGTCATAACCCTGTAGTTCAAATTCATTCACGTTGTCATTAAATTTATTTTCATTAACCCATGATTGTATTACACATATTATATCGGTATCTTCATCAATAATATAACTAAATAACTCATCTTTCTTATTTCTAAGACTACGAGCATTGGTATAGAGACAACTCAGCCCTCCCAGGCCTGAAGCTGGTTACTAATATGCTTTTAGCATATCGTGATCTGGGATGCAAACATGATTGTGAAGCTACATTTCCTGAATAGTCACCTCGACCGATCCCCAGAGAATCTAGGAGCCATGAGCGACGAACAAGGGGAACGCTTCTATCAGGATTTGATGACGATGGAAGAGCGCTACCAAGGCCACTGGAATAGACACATGATGGCGGACTACTGCTGGACGATTAGAAGAGATCAGCCAGAGAAGACTTATAAGAGAAAGAGTTATAAACGCAAATTTTTGCCCTATTGAAATCAAGAAGAGGTCCTCCAGCCTGATGTGCGGTCATTAATAAATTATCATCTATTTGATTACCGTATTTGTAATCCTAATGTGTAATTCAAGTTTCTTCTCATATGCAATAAAATGTTTGTGCAAAAAAAACTGTTTTACTATAAATAACGCACAAGGATGATTCAAAATTACCTTAGGGTATGATGATAGGCGTGATAAAATGAAAATTATCGTATAATATTAGTTATTGATATTACGAATAACCTGTAGCATTTAGAGAGAATCTGATTTCAGATTTGAATTCAGTATGCTCGAATTAGGTAGGAAAATGTACTTTTGTCAATTCACCAAATACATTGTTCTTTACTGTTATCAATCATCTCAAATAATTCTATATTAATTTATCAATCAAAAATCTAAAAATTTTATGTATACGTATTTTCAATATATTTTTTGTATAAATAATTTCATCCCCAAATCGTGGCTAAGATACATTTTTGGGAAACACTTCCTTTAGTCAAACACAAACTAACACGCTTTTAGCTGTTCCACATTGAACACAAATATTCCTCACTCGTGTCTCGTCATTCTCTTCGTAAAGGTCAGTAAATACTATTTACTAAATACTTATTTGCCATCACCTATTTACCTTGTTACCTATCTACCTTACACCAAACTTAGTCACGGCGAAAATTCAGTATTAAACACATGTTCATTTTTGTATAATTAGATTCAAATTCAATCAATTTATTTCAACTATGTTTCATTCTTGTTAATCTAAAATAATATATATTTTGTTCTATCCTCGTTGTATTCCATCCATTCCTTGACGATTTCGTGGTCAGCCATTAAGCCTAACTTCGCCATAAGCTCAGCCGCTCGAGCCTTGTTACGATTCAATAACTCTCCTTAAAAACTTATAGATATAGGTTTGTTGTGAAGTACCTATCTATGTTCATACCATGATGGCCCTATATCTTTATATTGATGCCTAAAGTTTGTTCAATTATCTCCCGTATCTTCATTCATTCTGAATTCTAAAATCAAAAATAAATTTTCAACCCAGTCATATTGTTTCATATTTTTCGAGCGCGCCAGCCAGCGGAGTGAGTTGGTCATTCATTTTTCCAGAGCGTCGACTCTCAACGCATGTAGGTTTCTAATCCCAAGTTTCCAATTACATCCTTAATTGAATTAATAATATCCTTATTAAATTAAATTTATTATATCTATATAAATAGAACAAGTAAATAATATATTTTTTTTCACATATTTTTTATTTTACGTTCATTCACGTGACTGAGTTTTACACACTTATACACACATCAATCATATCCATCCATCTACACATGTTCACAAACTGGGCAGCGACTAGCATGGAACATTAGATGACCTCAGCCAACGGACCAATCGAGCAAATTAGTGAAGCCCCTGCCCCAAATCCCCAACTCATTCAGAGGCACGCTCACGCCTACATCTCTCTTCACGTGTACGATCCGGCAAACCCTATCGCATGGCTAGAGGCATCAGCCCGAATCCTTAAGCCTCAGCATGTGACGGAAGAAAAGAAGATAGTTGCCGTCGCCCAGCGCCTCCCCATGAGTATTTTTAAAGAATTTAGAAAACTTTTACTAGGTGGATGGGGGAGGGGCATTCTGGAACGCCTCAGGGGTGCATTTAATGTGCCAAGTTCGTCAGGTCTCAGGTTGACGACCTGAGATAGCTCCTATCCATTCAGGAGATGGAAGATAGGAGCCATTCGGAATTTCTAAAACATTTGAAGGCTCTTATAAGGGTAAATGGTGCACAAATCGAGGGGATCAGGCCTTTAATTATTAACGAGGGGGATTCATCGATCGAGCCGCTCGCATGTTATATAAGAACCCTTATGTTCAATGAGGCAGAGGCCCATCTAATAACATTAACCCATCTAATAATTTATTTAATCCATTAATATCCCAGGTTAGGGAACGACGAGCTATTCTGACGACCGGGCCGAGCGTTTAGAGGTGCTACCATCTTTATCGAGGGACCTCGAGGCCTCAATACGGAGGGTGGAGGCCGACATCCAGATGTTAATGTTGCAATAGGGGTTACGAAGCGAGTACAGGCACGGAGTTGACAATCAGAGGCGCAGGCCCCGTTCAGGTTGACGGAAGATAAACCAATGAGTGCATATCAATGCGAGAGGTGAGAGTCAGCAAATTTCTCATTCTTCTTCCGCTTATCCACATCATTTTCTACACAATCAGGGCCTATGCTGGTACCATCAAAGATACGGTCACAACTCTGTACACTGTGCCCATCATTGTAACTACCGTTATGCTCCTTTGCATACTGCGACAAGTAGTCTCCTGAAGCATAACGTTTCCTTTCCCTCCCAACCAACTCAGTGGCGCTGGTATCATAACAAATATGGTGCACAAGCCGTAAAATGCTTACAGCCTTACACATATTGACAACCAGTAACTCCACCTCCACCTAATCTCAACTCTCCACTCCTCGCACATCAATCTTCATCTCAAAACTCCTCTAATCTTCACTTTTCATCACCAAAGTCTCCAAATCCTCAATAAAATCTTCATTCCTCAAATTCTCCATTTTCCTCACTTCACCCAACTCAATTACTTTCTGCAAATCCTCAAATTTCTATTTCCCACCCTTCAAATTATCGCATTCCTCCCACTCCAGCCTTTGAATCACAAACTTTAAACTAACAAGGCAAAGGATTTTACGGGTCAACATCTACCACTTACACTTCACTTCACTTATTCAGGTAGGTCCTCACTTTTGCATTTTGACCCACACTCAATCCTAACTTCATATCGTTCCATTTCATTCAACACTCATACAGTGCTATGTCAACACGACATTAATCCATTTAGCACTGATACAGTGATATGGCAAAACGCCATCATTTCATTCAGAACTCTTAAAGTGCTATGGCAACACGCCACCGTATCATCAGCACTCACACAGTACTATGGCAATACGCCATTAATTAATTCAGCACTCATACAGTGCTATGGCAACACACCATCAATCTATTCAGTACTCGCACAAACTATTGCAACATGCCATCACTTCACACACACAGCTATGACAACACGTCACCAATTCTCTCGCACTCAGATAGTGCTATGGCAACTCGCCATCAAACCGCTTATATAGAAAACGTTCACCTTTACCTTCTACTTCTTCTTCCATTATACCCCTCTATGGTACAGTAATATCACAAAATAAAACCAATCCTACCCTTTCAACCACCCCTGCTACTCAAACACGATCTTCCGTTTTGCTGCATCCTCCTGTTTTGTTGCAGGAACCCTCGTCGGCAGAAGTGGTCAGTTAGGAGCAAATCTCCCCCCCACTGGTCACTCCGTTAGCGGACAACGGGACTCAAAACTCCCACATCTTGCTTGACGCCATCTCGGAAGGAACCAACAAGCGGATCACCTCCGCTCCATCAACCTTCTCTTGTGTCAGTGCCTTGTCCACCGCTACTGGCACTCCAAAAGCGAATCCGTGTCTCCGCACTCGCAGCCCAACCAATAGCACTATCGCCACACGCTCTGGTCGCATCGTCAGAAGGCCTCAGCGTTACTTAGACAGTGAGTCTTAAATAAAAATGGGGTAACTTTCTTCGGGAGGGGGGGTGTTATAGCAATACCCTATGGCATTCCTATAAAATATTAGCATTGTTTCCTTTTTAAAGCGAATGTTAAAATATCCAATTATTTTCCCATTTAATTTCTACCATTTCTCTTCAATCCTATGTATAAAATGATTGCATAACTCTCCTCAAAAACTTATCGATATAGGTTTGTTGTGAAGTATCTATCTAGGTTTATACCACGATTGCCCTATATCTATACTAGACCTTGTTCAGTGGGTGAATTTTCCTACTTTTGTTACCTCTGAAAATATATTGGATTTAGTTTTCACCTCTAGTCATGGCCGTGTTTTAGAGTTAACTGGCACAAACCCTCTTCCTGGATGTGGCCATGTTGGTATTTTATTCACTTTCTTGGTTTGTTCTCTCTCAACGACACCCAAGCTTGATTCTGAGTTATGCCTTGACTGGTTTCATTGCAATTTCAATGCACTTAATGATTATTTGTTCTTGATTGACTGGGATAACATACTTTCTGGTTGTGATATACATGAAAGCTACTCTAAATTTGCTATATATTGCATTATGCCTTCAAGTTCTATGTACCTCATGAATCATAAAGTCTCTCATGTCCACCTTGGGTTAAACAAGTTTCTCTAGCTCTTCAGTCTCAAAAGAAATCTGCTTAGATTCATTTCAAGACTCTAAGATCTAATTATGGGCGAAATTATTCGATTACTGTTCAAGCATGATTGGCATTCAAGAAATCAAATATCGGTTTATGGTTGATTTGCGTAATGCCGTCTCTTCTTATGAAAAATACATGGTTGACTACCAGAACCTTAAGACACTTCATGCCTATTTGAGAAGGAAAAAGGTTGATCGTCCGTCGATTGATCCTTTAAGAGTAGATGGCATGTGGTACAGCGACTGTGAACCCAATTGGTCAGCTAACCCAATTGGCTGACCAATTCGTGTCTGTATTTTTTGTCGCAAACTTGCCTGATACTTATCTACACCAAATATCTGCAGCTGGCATGATCCTTAATGAAGTCACCTTGGAGGAAATATTAAAGTCCCTTTAAAGATTAAAGCTATCAGCTGGTTGTGAACCTGATGGCTTTCCTTCCATCATCTTTAAGAAATGTGCATTAGCTCTTTCTTATCCCATTTATCTTATCTTTAACAAGAGCATAACATCAATGAAGGTCGCAACTGAATGGAAATCTGCCAACATTATGCCATTGTTTAAGGGTAGTATATATTCAGTCACTTCGAACTATAAACAAATCAGCCTGACACCAGACTGTTGTAAGTGTCTTGAAATAATTATTGTTTCTCATATTCATATATTTTTTCAAGCCAATAACATCATTTTGCCTCATCAATTTGGCTTTCGTGCAGGCTTATCTGTGTCTGACCAGCTTTTGAGCACTTATGATTATATCAGTAATCAAGTAGACTCTGGCCAAGCTGTTGATGTACTATACTTTGACTATAGCAAGGCCTTTGATGTGGTTAACCATAAGCTGCTTCTATTAAAACTTTCCTTGATAGGCATGGGTGACTGACTGCTAGGATGGATAAGAGATTCCCTGCGTGGTAGGAAAATGAAGGTTGTGGTTCAGGGCTCTTCTAGTCGTGAAGTTGATATATCAAGTGGGGTTCCTCGGAGCTCTGTAATTGGACCAGTCTTATTCCTTGTCTATATAAATCATGTTGCTGCTGGTCTTAGTTGCAACTTTACCTTGTTTAAAGAGGACCTTAAGTTGTATCTGGCTTCACCACTTGATGTTGCTGGAGTTCTTGGTTTCAGTGAGACTACAAAATGAAATATCCTTGCTCTACCGCACAAGTCAGTCATGGGGTCTGAAGTTATCTGTAAATAAGTGTGTTCGAGTTTGATTATTTTATTAGGAATTGTCCTATTCCTAACAAATCCTCTTTCAAAGATCTTCGTGTTCTGGTGGATTTCTCTCTTAAATTTCAGTTGCATATCAAGGAAGTGTCCAGCAAAGCAAGTGGAGTTGCAAATGGTATTCTTAACGGCATAGTTTGCCGGTCTCCTGATTTTATGAATCAATCCTCTGGATGTTGTTTTCCTGGGAGTTTGGGTGCCTTAAAAAGAGGCCGTTTGACTCGGATGACCTATGATAAGCCATTGTGGCTTTTGTCATCTGTTATATTATATTGTGGGGGACTTTGATTTTCTCTTCCCCTGGTGATGGGACTTTTTGTGAGTGGGTTTTGACGGAGTCGGATGACCTTTGATAGGCCCTTGTGGCTTTTGTCATCCGTGTAATTATGTTAATTATGTTATGTTATGTTAAGTTTTATTTCTCATGTTCGTCCCATTATTGATTTTGTAAGTGAACTTTGGAATTCTGGTTATGTCAGTGATTTGAAAGTCCTGGAATATGTACAAAGAAGATGGAAAAAAATGTTGAAAAATTCATAAATTTGCCTTATATCGAGCGTTTAACAAATCTAAATTTGTTCTCTATAAAGGGTACATTGCTGCGATCTGATTTGATCATAGTTAGGAAAATTCTGAATGGCACTGCCCCCATCTTGAACACTTGTTTGCATATGCTGAAGGTGGTTGCATCAGAGGTCATACTAAGAAGATTTTTGTACCTAGGTATTTCACGGACACTAGAGCTCGTTTCTTTTCAGTTAGGATCATAAATCTCTAGAACACTCTTCCTGAAGAGTTAATATCTGCTCCTTCCTTTCAGTCTTTTAAAAGTAAATTGACTGTCTTCTTTGGTGATTCTCTTTTTAAAACTTATTGGCTATTCATCTTGGCTTTTCTCATTGTGTCCATCATTAGCAACGATATCACCTATCCTTTTGTCAATTTACTGTTCTCGTTGGAGGACACAACAGTGACTGGTGAGAGAGAAGACCTTCTTCAAAGTAAGAAACAGCCATACTGAGAAAACTTTTCAAAACTCTATAATTAGGCATTCAAGAAAAGTATAAATAAAAAGGAGGAGAAAATTAGGCCGATCTGAAACAGAAACAAACGGGCGATGTTTCACAATTTAATTGAGAATATAATTAAAAATTCCTTAAATATTTTGTCCCAAACTTAATGTAGAACTTAAATAGATTACACCGAAAAACGAAACATAAAACGTCCCTGAATAGAGGGCTAACTAATAACACGACCGATCGCTCCCGCCGTCACAGCATAGAACTTTACCACACATCCCATGCATTTTTAATTTGTGAACTAGTCTCTATGTGGAACCTTATCAAAAGCTTTGCTAAAATCTGAGTAAATTAGATCAACCTTCTCTCCTATATTTAATTGTTTAGTGACACAGTTATATATTCACATATTGAAAAATCCGTTCTGCATACAACAACTAAAAACAACAGTACGGCTCATTACCCAAGAGGGTACCCATCGACCGGGATTCGAGGTAAATTCAAGGTAAATAAAATCAAGTAAATTTGTAGAACACTTCTTATTAATAGGTGACGAATATACTAGCATCAGAGAGAAATATACCGGCTGCAACAGCCCTGCATATAGAACAAAGAGCAACTCATAGGCACCTTATTATTAAAAAAAAAATAACAATAAAGGAGATTAGGGCGAAATTATGGAATGACAGAGAGACAAAAATTAGGGAAACACAACTCCCTATATATATATATATATATATATATATATATATATATATATATATATATATATATATATATATATATATATATATATATATATATATATATATATATATATATATATATATATATAAACAAAAGTAAACTAAAACTAAATTATATTTTACAGGAGTGCCGTAACAAAAGCTATACTCCTACTATGTCATCTAGACAATCTGATCTCAATCTCATTGTGATTTGTTTTTGTTGTGTTGGCTTGATTTCCAAGTTACAGCCTCAGTTCTGTCTTTCCTGTTATATATAATCCATTGCTATCTAGTTTGCGTTGAAATTAACGAATAATTTTATATTTTAAAACTAAAAAACAACAACCAGCACGTAAACACCTTGTTCTGAATATTATCCCTAAATTTAAAGAAGCTCAGGGTCAAGGTTAATTCATTTTTTCGTCCTTGATCATCTTCAGCTTATTCAAATATAAGTGTAGTGAAAAACTACCTAAGTTGGTAAGATTAATAATTTGTTTTGGTAAAGTTGAAGATAAGCTCTTTGTCTCCTAATTTATATTTATAGATTATTTGTATATCTGTTTGGTTACTCTATTCCTGTTTCGAGCCTGGCTATGAGTTACTATATAGAGCCCCCCCTCCCAAGTAGTATGACGAAAGATTGGTAAATATGTTGATTGGCGCTGTGCCTGAAAAAGTGAATTTTTGTGTGTTTATATTTCATTTACCTGTGCCTGAATATTCATGCGCGTTTGAGTCCTAGTTCTGTAAACATTACAACATTATTCTATAAACAATTATGATTATATACTGGGGGGCTGTGCCTCTAGACCCCCAATTGGTTGAAACTCAGAATCATCATAGGGGGGTTTCCCGGCAGTGTTTACCCCCACACAAGCAGTCCCCTTAAATTTTCTCCAAAAATGTGGAACACGGCTGAAATAGTCTATGTCCCATCATTTGCGCCGCCAATCTACATATTTACCGAAAGATTTTTGAACAAGGACGAAAGTACAATCATGGCTGAGGAGCTTGTCTTCATCTTTACCTTTGACTTAGTTATTTTTTCAGATAAAAGTGTTGGTAATACCTCAGTTTAGGGGCATCTGATAGGTGGTGCTGTTTCTAGGCTACATTCTATGCCTTAAGATATCAGATTGTAGCTTTGCATGTGGCCAATCACGGCGTTGTATTTGTTTTGTTTTTTCCTTTCTTTTTTATTTAATAAATGTCTGTACTTCTACTCAATTATATTATTTAATAGTGCATTGATTTTTTTATAATTATTAATGTATTAAATTTCGGGGCGCACGGTAGATAGCGCTGTTAGTCGGCTACAATTTTGGGCTACAACATATCTCTTATGACGTCAGACGGTAGCGTCAGATGTGAACAATATCGGCGTAATATTTTTTTTGTATATGAGTATATACTAGGGGGCTGCAGCCCCCAGACTCCCCCCAATTGATTGAAACTCAGGATCATCGCAGGGTGGTCTCCCTGCAGTGATATCTCCCCCACGAGCCATCCCCTTGAATTTACTGGGGGGTTTCACTCCCCAACAGCTTTTTACTGGCAGAAAAACCTAACATAATAACAAACAATTCTTACTTTTATAGGTTTCTTGATTAGTTTATGCGCCTCTAGATAATCTAAAAGTTTGTCACGATTATAAAAAGTAAAGCGGAATTCGAATAACAAAAAAGCACATGGGGAGCACGAAAACACAATAATGAAAAAAAAACATTTGCAAAACGGGTCCTATTTATAAGCTACGATGTTGCCAGTAAGAAGCTGTTATCGTTCGCAGTAAACAGAAAATACGAAAACAAAACAAAAACAATAAAAGACATCAAGAAACCTTACCTAACTTAGAAAAAACTATAAACGAGCAGAACGCAGATATTTAGTAAATAATAGACTAAAAGTTACAAATCCCCAAAAGGACAAAAAAATATAACGCAGTGATTGTCACATCTGACGCTACCGTCTGACGTCATAAGAGATATGCTGTAGCCCAAAATTGTAGCCGACTAACAGCGCCATCTACCGTGCGCCCCGAATCTGAGGTATTACCCAATTTTGTTTACATATTTTTGTGAAACTAAACCATTTCCAATCATTAGTTATTTCTCCAAACTCTAGCGACTAGTATATATCTTCTCAAGAGCTACTGCAATACTATCAACACTTTCTTTGAGTAACCTAGAATGAATGTTGTCGGGTCTAGATGACTTACTAGTATTTAATTCCAATATAAGCCCTTTAATTATTTCCCTGTTCACATTAACGGTATTCGACACTACTTCCCTTGACCTAGAATTATCATCAACTAATCTATCTAGATTCTCTTCTGTAAATACTAAAGAAAAATGATCATTAAGAACCTCTACTATTTCCTCATCAGATTCTTCTAAGACCCTTTCATATCTATAGGCACTATTTTATCACTTAGATTTGTTATTAATTCTATAATAGCTAAAGAATTTTCTTGGATCTTTATTATTATTTTGAACTAACTTAATTTCTGCTGCCCTTTTGCTGTTCTTAATAATCATACTTAGCTCATTTCTGGTCAATCTATAATTGTTTAAATTGTCAAAAGTACTTTCTGTAGTCTCTGGTATGCCCTTTTCTTCTCAGAAATTTTCCTAGCCATCTCCTGATTCCACTACAATGGCTTCCTTACATTTCTTTCTAATAGCCTTCATTGGAATATACTGCGGTAATACTTCAGTTTAGGGGCACATGATAGGGAGCGCTGTTTCTAGGCTACAATTTAAGCCTTATGATTTCATAAGATTAAGCTCCTCATTTTAAAAATTTCTAAAAATGTAATTTTGGGTTTAAATAGCCTAAAGTAGGTGGCACTATCCTCTTTATTATTTTGATAAACATGCAGAGCCAATCTCACATTTATTAAAATAACAAATACAATAGTGCCCCTTAATTTAGGCTATTGCTGCCAACAATTACATTTTTTTGTTACTTGGAGAAAATGGGGGGCTAATCCCCAAACCCCCCCAATCAATTGTCAGGAGTTGCACCCCCTGAAACTTAAAAAAAAACACCTAATATTCCTAATTCAAAAGACTAACATTAGCTTTTAATATAAAAGGTGATTGCGAAATGTCAGCATTGATATCATCCTCCTTAATTACCCAATAATACACCCACTATCTCTGGTAAGCCTGAAGATCCGCGACACGCCTGCCAAAGTATATGTTTTTCAGCTAAAATCTATTGGGACCAAGTTGCTTTTATGTTTCATTCAGACGCGCAGAAACTATTTATTAAAAAATAAAATAAAAATGTGAGAACATTATTCTAGAAACAATTACGATTCTATACTGGGGGCTGCACCCCCCAGACCCCCCCAATTGATTGAAATCTCAAGGTCATTGCAGGGTGATCCCCTTCACAAGCCATAACTCAAAATTAGTCAAAAAAGGTAAAACATTGGAACATGGACAAAATATTATGCTGCCAGGACAGGGCAACAGCGGAGGCGAGTGCATGACACAGATCTTCAGGTTTACCCTATCTCCACCTTTCACTATTATAATTGAGACCACGATCTAATAGAAAAGTCCATTAAATTGACCGAAGAATTAACACAAGTCGTATTGAAGTTGAACAAACCGTATTCGGAGGAATCATGCTCTTTTAACTGCTCGGTTTCAGGGTTGCCAATGTTTGAAATAAGGTTGAATTAAGGGTTGCCAGTGTGTGAAATTAATGGTTTAGTTTCACAAAAAATAGTTAAACGAAACATACAAAGTTTAATACATTAGTCATTCTAAAAAAATCAATGCTTTACTAAATAATATAATTAAGTAGAAGTGCAGGCATTTACTAAATAATAAAGGCTAAAAACAAAATAACAAGACAAATACAACGCCATGATTGGCCACATATGAAGCTACCGTGTGACATCATAAGGCCTAGATTGTAGCCTAAAATTGTAGCCCACAAACATTGCCCTCTAGCGTGCGCCCCTAAACTGAAGTATTACCTAAACTGCTCCTGTACTATGTTTAGTATAGTCTTAAAAGTCACATCTCATAAGTATTCTTTCCCCCAAATTCTATATCCCACCTAATCTGATTTAGCAAGTTTCGTAATTTATCGTAATCTCCCTATAAAAATTTGGACTTTTTTGTGGAGTTTGTTGATGTTCTACCTTTCACTATTCCCAAGTTAAAACAAACCATCTGATGATCACTATTTCCCAATGCCTTTCCAATTTTATTAATTCATTCTTATTAAAGCTTGTCTATCTGTAATTAGCCAATCATTGGTTAAAATTTTTCTGGAACAATTGGTTTTTGAATTTTCATAGTTTGTTCTGCATCTGTAATTAGCCAATCTTTGGTTAAAGTTTTTGTAATTTTTTTGATATCTTGGTTGGAAGATGCAGCTGAAACTGATGAGAAGCAAGACCCTCATTAAGGTAAAGATCATGGTTTAACATAATATAAAAATAAAGAATAAACACAGCCACTAGGACCTATCAAATTCATCCCAGTCAGAACATGCCTAAACCTAGCAATCTATCACTGTGGTATAATCTGGTATAATATTGGCCACAAATAGTAGGCTTATTATATTGAGTTTTTAAACAAAACCTCAAGCATGCAAGTACTGCTAAAAATAATAGTAATTCTACAAATGAACTCTGCAATTGAAGGCGCTTTGGTAATTATTCAGTTTAAGGCCACATACAATTTCTCGCTATGGTGAAACTTCAGTAGACCTAGACCATCTTTCTTTGTAGTAAAAACTGTACTAACTGTGTTTTTAAGCATTCTAATCATCATTTATGTCTTCAGCTAGATGTAAAAAGCACTTGTTTTTAAGATACTAGCACTCATTTGCAGCAATACTATCTTAAAAATAACTGCTTTCCACACGAAAACGAAGCCATAAAGGACGACTAAAATGCTGACAAATGCCATTAGTACCTTTTTTTACATAACTTACTATTTATGTAGGTATAGATTATTCGTATATGCATTTAGTTACTCGAAGCCATTATCAAGCTGTGCACAGGTTGTCATTTTGCGGGGGAGGGGGACTCAGAATCCTCACTTTTATAGAAATGGTTTAAATGGATGTTATCTTTGCTTTCAAAAATGTTTTGATCTCATTGAGCTTATGTTAAAAAATTTAATTTATATTTTTAATTTTAATCCATTTTCTGCAAACTTTTTTATGACTTTTCATACATGTTGTAACCAGTCATTGTCGGATCATACCTAAACTATCCATAAAGTGGTCCAACTTGCTTTGATAGCACTATGCTACCCACCTCACTGGGAAACCATTCCAAAACCTCACCATATTCTGACTATGTGTTTTTAAAGATCTAACCTAGACTACTTCATCATCATCATCTTTCTTATCAATACCCCTTCTCTTCCTCGCCTAAAAGTTTAAAAAATTCTAGCAAAAGTGTCATCTGAATCTGTGAGAAGATTAAATTCATTAATCTATGCCTAACAAAAAACTATTTTCAACTGTTTCAACCTATCATTATCTAGCCTGTTGCATCCTTCAATAAGCTTGGTAGCACTATGCTAACCCCAACCATTTTTTTTCCACCTCGACCACACCCAAATATTAGTGACCCTGCCTCCCCCAAAAATTATGACCCCACTCAGTCTATCCTTTTTAATCCTATTTAAGTCCTTCACGAGGGCGGCAGCATAAGCTTGAGCAAAATATTCCAGATGAATTCTTACACAATGAATTATATCGTCTACAAATCATCCTTGCATTTATATGATACATTTCTCTCTTATAAGCTTTTTCCTAGATTCAAGACACTCTTTATGCAACTTAGCATCCCTTGAGTTGATAATCCTTCCCTTCATCAAGTTCTTTTTCCTAACTACCATTCTAATCATAACTGCCCCCCCCCTCCTATATTTCCTGGACTAGTATTTTATTACCACACATTTACCTGCAATGCCCACTACCGCAATTGGCTAGACTCAGGAAAATCAACCAAGAGGCACCACCATCATCGAACAACTTTATGCATTAAACATACTGAACAATAGAACATGCAAACAACAAGAATACCTACACAATGCAACCATCATCCCACTTCCCCAGATATAGCTCTGCTCTCTTCACTTCTATACTAGAACCAACTGGCAAACCTTCCACACACTCCAATCCAACCTCTTCCCAAACCTCATCATATTTCAACTAACCAAATCTACCAATAGCTCTAACAAAAGAGTCAAGTGGATTGAATAATTCACAATACACATAGTAAACTCTCTTTCCACCATTGCACTCAAGCAATTCCATTCCTTCTACCAAGCACACTCACACCTCACCAACCAAGTAAAAAATATATCTCCCCCAAGGAAATAGAAAATGCTCCATTCTCAACTTCTCATTGGAAATGGACAACCTCATAAGAGAAAGAAAGAAAGACTCAGACTAAACAACCCCCACAACCCAACAACCTTTAACAAATCCACAAACTCAATAGGCAAATAGTTATTCTCTTCAATACAAAACAAGAAAACTTGAAACAATCCCTCCAAGCAAGCAATCATAAAACAAAAAGGTTTAAATTCTATTAAACCATAAAAAATATCATATCATACACCCAACTGCCCCTCCCCCCCTCATGAATTTCTCCTCACTAGACAACAAAATTCCAAGCCTAACCGAGCAATGCAACTTGTTCATGACTCTACTCCAAAACCAGGCAACTACCCACCAGCCAAAAGAAAAGGAATAACCCTCTGCAAATTGCACATAGATGAGACATTGCCATCCCCTTTTCCACCCCTATAACACTACTTTCACCATAATCACTCACAAACTTCAAGCTCAAGGCCCAGATGAGCATCCGCTAGATGCATGTCTTAAAAAATTCAAGTCTTTTCAGTGTATATATTATTGAAAATGGCATTATGTGCTAAAATTGCTTATAGTAAAACTTCCATGTAGTTATTTTATCATTTATTATTTTATTCTTTTTGTTTCATATTCATATATCTATTTGTATTTCTTCCTTCCTGAGGTACTGTTTCTCAATGCCCTGTTTCATACCTCCTTTATCTATTTTAATCTTGGAATGAAATCATGTTATTTCTTAGCTTGTCATACTTTTATTTTTTAGTGATATCTAATTTTCTTGTATGTATGATATTCATTTAACTATTTGCATTCGTGGCTATCTAAGGTGCCATTTCTGAATTAATTTCTTAGTTTTATACCTCCTTGACTTGATTTCCTTCTTTATACAGAGTTCAACTTTGGTGCTACTTTTACTGACTTAAATCCAGGCTGTTTAAAGTTTACCTCATTTGTTAATGCCTCTCAATAAGGTTTCTCTCTCAAGGTTGAGTAAGAACGCTTAGAGAGAACAATGAATATATAACCTTTGGCTTAGGTGTGCTTTTAATTTTCCACAATATATTCTGAATTACAAGTTTTTCAAGATATACACTGCAAATCTGTCCTGATTATGCTGCATGTAGAGAAGGCATTTTATGTTTACATTCTCGATGAATATTTTAGATTTCAAGGGAGAGGCATTTGGCTGATTTGTGTATCCCCTCCACCCTTTTTCCGTCGCTCACCATCTAGCACTGTATTATTCCAAAGGCCTATTGAATTTCTATTTCTCATTACAGGATGTGCGACTTATTCTAATTACTGTACTTTTTGTACATTGAGGAATGTATATTGAAATAGCAGTACTCATCTTAATTGTCTTAGGCCTTCAAAGGGAGGTAATGCTATTTCTACAGTTTTATATAACACGTAGCTTGTGGTACTGTAGTGCTTAATACCTGTAACATATGCTGATGCTGTAGTTGAGTTGTTCGATTTGTACAAATTTGCTCTTTTAAGCTTTGAATTTACATTCACTCACAATGCTTTTGCTTAACAATGGCACAGGTGTCCGACTTGTTTCTTGGAGGAGTACCCGCCCTTTGTACCAGGAGGAGTGTTACCACCGGGATAAAGTTGTCTATTAGCAATGGTGCCTTGGTGGACTACATGCCATACTGGGATCGCCTAGCACCAGGGTATGATGATAATAGGGGTTCACCCACCCTACTCATTAGTGGACTCACTTGCTCTTCTATCCACAGAGATTCTGGTCCCTGGGCACACTTTCATCCTCTTATGAGCCTTGGTCAAGTGACAATGTATACTGTGAGGGCAGGGTTGGCAAATCAAAAAACCCGGGTTTTTCCCCCGGTTTTTATTTTTTGAGGGGGGGCTTTTTCAAGTGAAATTTGAAAAAACCCATTATTTTTTCAAGAAATGAATGCTACTTCTCATAGGTCAATTTTAAATTCTATATTCCCTACCACCTACCCCCTCGCTCGTCCCGAGATCCTATTCCTTTCCCCCGACTATCGTCAATTGATACCACTTCTCTCTTTAACGACGTTGTTTCTGCCGTACCTCATATTGATACTACTGCTTCACCTGACCAAACCTTAAACTCTCTGTACCAATCATTACTCGCCTGCCTTGACGTGCACGTCCCCATTATCACTCCTTCAAACCGCCATCACCGCGGTTTGAACGAGCCATTCGTAAAGCACGCTCCCGTGGGCAGGACACGACCTCCCTCTCACTTGCCTATCGCCTTGCTACTTCGACTTATTCTTCCAATTAAAATCAGTGCGCGAGGCTCATTCACGCAAGCCTTTGTCTGAAAGCAAGAATGATTCTCGGACTATCTTTCGTCTCCTCTCTCGTCTTTACTCGCCTAGCCCTATTTCCCCCCACCTCTCCCCCGATCAACCCCTCTACTCTCTCTAAATTTTTCTCTGATAAAGTTATTAACCTTCGCGCCGTACTACCCCAGTTGTCTGAACAAGCCCGTGCTGTTCTCCCCGACCATACTCCATTGCCACTTAACGTCCTCTGAGGAAGTAACTGCCCTAATCTCACGCTCTAACAAATCTGGATCCCCTAAGGACGTCTTTCCACCCAAACTCCGCCACCAAATTATCCTTGCTGTCCTCCCATTGATTCTTCATCTCTTTAACACTTCACTTGCCACAGGGGTGGTTCCCTCTTCTTTCAAACATGCCTCAATTCGTCCTATCCTTTAAAAAAACACACATTAACCCCTCTGAACCATCTAGCTATCGCCCTATCTCACAGCTTCCATTCCTCTCTAAGATCCTCGAGAGAGTGGTTTTCTCTCGCCTTAATGACCATATTTCTAACTGCAATATCGATGAAATGTACCAGGCGGGGTTCAAAGCGAAGCACTCTGCTGAAACCGCTCTTCTTAATGTTATAGACGGTTTACGTAGAGCAGCCGATAGGGGTTGTACGTCCATTCTAGTCCTCTTTGATCACACTGTCCTCCTTGATCGTCTTCACAATTTCCTTAGTCTCTCGGGCACTGAACTAGATTGGTTCCGCTCATACCTCTCCTCCCGCACGCAGTCGGTCGCGCTCGATAACCTCTCCTCCGAGCCCGCGCCCATTCATTTTGGGGTGCCTCAGGGCTCAGTCCTCGGTCCCCTGCTCTTTCGTATCTACTTACTTCCCCTTGGCTCCCTTCTTCGCGATTTGGGCTTGTCCTTCCACCTCTATGCTGATGACACCCACATATACCTTTCCACATCCCCTGTGTCCTCCTCTCAATCAATTACCAAGCTCCTTTCAGCCTACACCTCCATAAACGAATGGCTATCTGCCAACTTTCTGAAACTTAACCACGATAAAACTGAAGTTCTCCTTGTTAGTACCGCTTCGATGGTGGAAAAATCCAAAGCTCTCTTCCCCTCCCATAACCTTGGGGAAAACCAATGTCGCCTTCTCTGATACCGTCAGTAATCTTGGTGTTATTTTAGACGAGCAACTCTCATCTAAACCGCACATCCATCGTATCTGTAAGTCTTCCCTCGGTTTCCTCCGCAACTTCTCACGTGTTCGATCCCATTTTGATCGACGAAGTCTTGAGACTGCTATTCATGCCTTCGTCACCTCACGCTTAGACTACTGGAGTTCTCTTCTAATGAATCTCCCTTCTTCGTCACTCCGCAGCTGATTTCGACGGTGTCTATGCAGCCGAGAGACGTCAGTCATACCCTAAGTCCTTTGGGTTTAGGGCTAGGAAACTCCTTCGATAGCTAGGTATAGCTTTCGGGCCGGTGGCGCCCCTGGTTCTGCCCAAGACGCTACCCTAGAGGGTACCACATTTGGCTTTTTGTCGCCACGCCTCTGCTCCCAAAGCTTGTACAGCGCCGAGAGTATTGCGTTCGACCTTTTTGGACTACACCTCGTGTCACGCTGGAACCGTGCCAGTGTATACGGATGGCTCCAAGTCCCAAGAGGGGGTCGGCTTCCACGCCGTATCCCCTCCGTTTGAAGTCAGCGGGGCTCTGCCAGGCGCTGCGTCTGTCTTCACGGCCGAGCTGGTGGCAATACACCACTCGGTATGGGAGATTACGCGACGTGCCCGGTTCGGAGACCGGATTGTGATCTATAGCGACTCACAAAGCGCCCTGAATGCTCTCGGGGCATTGGAATCTCCGCATCCCCTGGTTCGCGATATCCGTGACGCCACGGTTTTGGCGAACCGGGCAGATGTCGAGATTATCTTCTGCTGGGTTCCTGCACATGTAGGAATTGCGGGGAATGAGGGCGCCAAAGAGTCCGCGAGGACTCTGCTACCGGACCAGCGTTTCGCTCTTCCTCACACAGACTACATGGCAGGAATACGGCAGCGCTTCGGGCTGCTTGGCAAAGAAGATGGGAGATGGTCGAAGGGAACGTAAAGTTGCGTGCCATTGCGCAGCGACTGTTCCCATGGACTTACCCCACAATGCCGCCAAGGCTTCAGGTTGTTTTCTGTTGTCTCCGAATTGGGCACACTCGCGCGACGCACCGCCATTTAATGGAGCGCTCGCCTGCGCCCTACTGTGAAGACTACCTTGTCCCCAGACTGTTCGGCACATTCTTGTTGAATGTCCCAGTCTGGGCGTTCTCCGGGCACGTTACCTGTCCCGGTACCGGGATGGGCGGGGTCGCTAACGCTTGTCCCTTGTACTCGAGACGAGTTCGTGCACACCGACCTGTGGACTTGTAGACTTTTTGTAGGATGCCGGCCTTCTCTCCTCTATTTAAATAGTTTTTTTTGTGGTTTTTCTCTTATTTTAGTAGGTCGCATGTTCCTGCGCCGGGAGGAGGCGGACCTCCCCCCGACGCCTGAGCTTGCTTCCTGCTTATTACCTTTTTCTTTGTTTTATTTTATTGTTTTTTTGTTTTTTTTTATTCTTTTAGCATCCTCTTTTAAAGATGCCTAATTTTAGGCAATGTTGAATACGGCGACTAATGCCCAAGTAGGCATTCGCCAGATGAGCTCTTAAAAAAAAAAAAATCTTCGTCACTTCGCCCCCTACAACTAGCTCTCAAAACTATGCTGCTCGGCTCCTCCTTCGCCCCTCCCAGTTCTCTCCTTCGGTGCCTCTGTTACAGAAGCTACACTGATTACCTATTCGCTTCCGTACCCACTATAAAGTTCTTATCATCACCTACAAGGCCCTAAACCTCGAGGCTCCACCTTATCTCTCGTCTGCCCTCTCCCGTCGTCAAACAACTCGGGCACTCCGGTCTAACCTCTTTTTTGATTCCCATCCGGAACACTCCTCGTTCTGTCCCCCGTAAGGGGCGCGGCGATTTGCCATCCTGGCCGCCGTGCTGATGGGACTCAGCACCCCGTCCGACCCCAGCTTAGCCTATTCTCCTTCCTTCAAAACACTTGTTTCCTCGCTTTTCATACAACCTCTCTCACAACTTTCAATGGTCAGCCTCTAATTTCACAGGGTAGATGCTGACCTTCTTCTTAAGTCAACCGTCCCGGATCGGGGCTGAGGGGGGAGGGGACAATGTTCCCTAACCCCTGAGCTCCGGTCTGGGGTGGTTGGTTTTTAACAACCTGCTTTATCCCCACCCATACCTTCCTCGCATCCCTTTTCCTCTCCTCTTCACAATCTATATATTTTTTACGCCGTGTTCAAGGTGGAGCCGCCATGCCGATGGACTGCCAGGCCACCAGGCGGGAGGGGTGGTCTTAAATGGCGGCGCCTGGTTCTGCCAGTCTTTTAAGCACCTCTCACAGTGCGGGCTACTGCGAGACGTGATGCGCGATTGCATCCCCTGTCAAAAAGAGGGTCACCATGCCCAATGATGAGTTTAAAAAAAAACCCAACCCCCAACTTCCCCTATAACATCGACGGAGCCGCCATTGGGCAGCTCCAGCAAAACAATGGAGGTCCCCCCCCCTATGCTTGCTCAGGGGACCCTCCATATATCTCTAACCGGAGAGGAGGCTTACTCCTCCCCTTCGCTTACGGGTGTAGGGGACTCCCCCTCACCGCCTTCTCTGGAGGGGCTTTCGGGCGCCTCCCTTTTACCAGCGGCAGTCACCTCTGTTCTTTCCAAGGGGACTGCCAAGAAAGCCAGCAGGCAGCCCTTAGCCAGCCGCTCCACATCAAAGCGGCTCGGAGGGCAAACCCCCTTAGAGGGGAGAGGGAAGCCAGGCCCCTTCGGTCGCTTCCCTCAAAAGACCTGCTGGCAAGAATACTGAACCTTGCCGGGGTCAAGGCCCATGCCTCCCCAAAGAAGACTAGTGACAATACTGCCAATGGGACCTGCGATGTCTTGGGGGGGGGGGCTTGCCAACTGGAGGCCCCCCCTGAGATAGACATGGTCCTTGAGGAAACCCAGCCTCAGACGGTAGGGCCTTCCATGGGGGGGAAATCCTGGCTCGGTGCCAAGCACCGAATTCGCCCCGATGCAAGGTCCTCCTCAAACGGCTGTGGATTCTCAGGCAGTACAAGGAGGGGAGGGATCTCCTCCGGATGTTGCTCCTGCGACCACCAGGACCTTCTCCATTTCGGAGAAGGACCTGGCTCAGGCCGGTCCATCTGGCCTGGGGGCTTCTACCGGCGGGGGTGAGAAGCGGGTTCATTCCCCGCCCTCCTCTCCAAAAAAGAAAAGGACGAAGAAGACTCGGAGCTCCTCTCCATCCGCGGGGGCTACGGGGACAGATGGGTCTGCTGCCACTTTGGCAAGCGACCAAGCCAAGATCGGCACATCCGGCCCCTCTGCCCCCCGGGTACGGAGCTCCTGACCATGACAAAGACCAAAAGTGCACAGGGCGGAGCCTCGATGACATCGGGGCCCCTCATTCAGAGGTTTCCTGGCGTTTTCGAGCCCGCTGGCTTCAAACGCTTCCTCGTTATTCGCTCCACTGATGGCACCATGTTGTCCAAGGGCAACATGATCCATCAGAGGAGAGGATTAGCTAGTGCAATTGGTAAAGAGCCGAAGGTAACCTGTTTCTCGGACGGGAGCCTTCTTGCGAATCCCGCCGAGGCGGCCAAGATAAGTGCTCTTCGGACACTTCATGGCACCCCGGTGAGTGTGACGCCGCACTCTACCATGAACTTTGTGAAAGGAGTAGTTTATGCGAGGGAACTCGTTGACTACTCCATTGAGGACATCACCCTAGAGCTGGCCGACCATGGGGCGGTCAAGGTCGAACGTGTGATGAGAAAACAGGGAGGGGCCTCGAGACCCACCCCTACACTCTTCGTCACGTTCGACTGTGACAAGCTCCCTGAGTCGGTGCGTGCCGGTTGGTACCGCTACCGCGTGAAGGCATTCGTGCCACTGCCGCGGCGGTGCTATTACTGTCACCGCTTCGGCCATACGAATCGCTCATGTAGACGTGCAAAGTCGGGGTCACCCGAAATCTGTGTAAATTGCTCCAAGGTCGCACACGATATGTCCAAATCGTGTGTGGCCAAGTGTGTCAATTGCGGAGAGCCGCACCCTGCTTCTTCGAAGCAATGTGGTGCATATCTCCTTGAGAAAGAAATCCTGGCCGTTTAGGCCCAGGATCGACTCTCATTCCGCGAGGCAAAGGACTTGGTCCTGGCGCGCCCGGCTCTGCCTGGGACGTCATATGCCTCAATAGTTAGAAAGGCACCCTCTGCTCCTGGCCCATTCAGGCCAACGAGCACGGTTGTTTCCGCGCCCATTCGGAGCTCTTCCGCGGGCTCTACCCAACCCGGGCGCTCCCCTGGTAAAGCTTGCGGAAAAAAGGGTTCATCCCCTGCCCCGGCTAAAAGCAGGGCTCCCCCCTCTTCCCCCAGCGTGACCGTTTCCCGTAAGGCGAAACGGCCACGCGCATCCACCGAGTCGTTAGACTCACAGGAGGCAACACCCCTGAAGATGGTCGCTAGGCCATCTTCCGGGGTTCCTAAAGCTGTTCCCCGAAAGGAGGACAGCAACAAAGGAGCTTCGGCCCCTTCGCCCACGCCCGAGGTGGAGCAAGTGGCTCGGAGACGGTGGTTCCTCGAAAAGAGGGTCCCCCGCCTCCGAAGCCGCAACGCCTGCCTAAGGTTTCGAGGCGGAGGGAGGAAAAGACTCGCATGGCGAGCCTAACCTCCCCCAATAAGTCCTCGAAGGCGACAGCGCCTTCAGCGCTTTGTCCGGTTAACAGCGCCCGGGGTTCTGCCCCCGGGAAGCGTACGGCCATTCCCGTGAGGGTCTTCAGTTCGAGGAGGGCCCCCGCGTCTCCTCCGAGCTAGGCCTGGAGGGGATATTCCTTCAATGGAATTGCCGTGGACTCCGGGCCAACTGGGAGGAGCTGCGGAGGCTCATCTCATCCCGTTCCCCGTTAGCTATCGTTTTGCAGGAGACCATGCTAGGCGCGTGCCCCCTGCCCGCCCTTCTGGGGTATAAGGGTCTTGCGACCCCACCACCGCGGGATGGCCGGGCTGGGGGATGCGCGGTTTACACCCGGCATGATGTCTCCGTTCTTCCTTTCTCTTTAGATACCTCCTTTCAGGCAGTGGCTGTGCAGCTGCACCTGGATAGGAGTTATACTCTGATTTCTGCGTACATTCCACCGTCAGCCTGCTTCGACGCGGGGGACTTCCGCCGCGTCGTGGCACGGTTGCCGAGGCCCTCTCTCTTGCTTGGAGATCTGAACGGCAGGCATCTTCTCTGGGGAGATTACTCTATAAATCCCAGGGGACAACTCCTTGCCGATCTGATCGAAGAGCTTGAGATGGGTGTCCTAAACGTGGATGAGTTTACGCATCACTGTCCGAGAACCACTTCATTTTCTTGCCTCGACCTATCTTTGTGCTCTTCGGATGCACAGCCTGATTTTGATTGGGAGGTGGTCGATGACCTCCATGGTAGTGATCACTTTCCCATTCAAATATCATTTTCAGGGCAACTGCCGCCTGAGAGCCCACCTCGGTGGTGCTTGGCGCGGGCGCGGTGGCCTGCATTTCAGGAAATGACTGAATTCTCTATCGCAGTTGAGGAGTTTAGGTCGGTAGATGAGGCCGTTGAGTTCTTCTCCGGCAACCTCATCACCGTGGGCCTGACTACTATTCCTAGGACGTCAGGCCGTTTTGCACGCCGACCACTCCCATGGTGGTCGGCCGAGTGTGAGACGGCCCTCAAACAGAAGCGTTATGCCTACATGCGCTATAAGCGCCACCCGAACGATTTCACTGTCGCTGAATTTCGTCGGGCTAGGGCCCGGTATATTTCGAAGCACGCCCGCCGCTCTTCTTGGCGGTCATACGTGTCTTCACTTAACGGGAAAGACCCCTTTAGCTGAGGTGTGGAAGCGAGTCCAAAGGATTCGGGGCAAGTTCTCGCAGGACCCCTCTCCCGTTCTCCAGGAGAATGGGACCGCAATCTCGGACCACGCGTCCGTGGCGGAATCCTTAGCGACCGCTTTTTCCGCATTCTCTAGCCGTGATGCTGGTCCGCCAGCATTCAATGCACGTCGTGATGTCGCGGAAGGCCGCTGGCTCGACTTTCTTTTCAGAGGCGGAGAACCCTTCAACGACAAGTTTACTGTGAGTGAGTTGCGTTCCGGTCTCGCTTCGTGCGCGGACACCGCCCATGGTCTGGACGATGTCCCATACGCCATGCTTCGACACCTGGCTGAGCGAGGCATGGCCTTTCTGTTAGATTTGTTCAACAGGATCTGGGTGGAAGGTCTTCTCCCAGACTCCTGGTGAATCGCTACTGTGCTCGCCTTTCGCAAGCCGAGAAGAGATCACTCTACTCCGACTGGTTTCCGCCCAATCTCTATAACCTCTTGCGTGTGCAAGTTGATGGAGAAATTGGTAAATGTTAGATTAGCCTATTTCCTGGACAGCGCAGGCCATCTGTATTCTGCACAGTGCGGCTTCCGTAAGTTGCACTCCACGTCGGATGCTCTGCTCCGACTGGAAAATGCCGTCTGCGAGGCTTTCCTTCGTAGACAGCACTACGCCACGGTGTTTTTTGATCTGGAGAAGGCCTATCATACCGCATGGCGATACAGTATCATGGGGACTCTCCACACGATGGGGGCGAGGGGACGCTTCCCAATGTTTATATCTGAATTTTTGCGAGATCGTCGATTCCGCGTACGGGTGGGGGGAGCCCTCTCCGGCCCAAAGGAGCAGGAAGAGGGTGTCCCGCAGGGAAGTGTCCTCAGTGTCACACTCTTTGCCCTGAGCTTCAACGGCATCACCTCGGTGCTGCCGGAAGATGTTCTCGCTACGCTCTACGTGGACGACCTTTCGATCTCTTTTGGCGCGGCCCAGATTCCAACTCTGGAGCGTCGACTCCAACAGGCATTGAGCCGCGTCTCTCGCTATGCCGAAGCGCACAGGTTTCGGTTTTCTTTGGCCAAGACTAAGGTGGTGCACTTCTGCCGCCATCCACGGCTTCACCCCGACCCAGATTTGTTTCTTAATGGGGTGCGCCTGGATGTGGTTGAGTCGCACCGTTTCCTTGGTCTTGTATTCGACCGACGCCTCACCTGGGAGGCTCATATTCGCAGCCTTAGGGTCTCTTGTACCCGCGCCATGGATATTCTCCGTTCCGTGACGTTCAGCGCTTGGGGCGCTGATAGGGCTACTGCCCTACTTTTTATCGATCCTTTGTTCGCTCGAAGCTCGACTACGGATGCGAGTTTTATGCATCCGCTGCCGAGCGTTTATTGCGGAAGGTGGATTCGATCCACCACACCGGCCTTCGCCTTGCGACCGGTGCCTTCTGCACTTCCCCCATTGAGAGCCTGTTGGTCGATGCTGGGGAGATGCCACTCACTCTGCGCCGCGTGCAGTGCATCACTCGCCTGTACGTGCGAGCCCGGCGCCTCCCTCAGTCGCCAACAGCTCTCACTGCATCCGCAGCTGATCTCGATGGTGCCTATGCCGCCGAAAGACGCCAGTCATACCCTAAGCCCTTTGGGTTTAGGGCCAGGAAACTCCTTCGAGAGGTAGATATAGCTCTCGGGCCGGTGGCGCCCCTGGTTCTGCCCAGGACGCCACCCTGGAGGGTACCACATTTGGCTATTTGTCGCCACGCCTCTGCTCTCAAAGCTTAAACTGCGCCGGGAGTATTGCGTTCGACCTTTTTGGAGCACACATCGTGTCACGCTGGTACCGTGCCAGTGTATACGGATGACTCCAAGTCCGAAGAGGGGGTCGGCTTTCACGCCGTATCCCCTTCACGGCCGTGAAGACCGACGCAGCTCTACCAGGCGCTGCGTCGGTCTTCACGGCCGAGCTAGTGGCAATACACCACTCGGTACGGGAGATTACGCGACGTGCCCAGTTCGGAGACCGGATTGTGATCTATAGCGACTCACAAAGTGCACTGAGTGCTCTCGGGGCATTGGAATCTCCGCATCCTCTGGTTCCCGAAATCCGTGACGCCACGGTTTTGGCGAGCCGGGTAGATGTCGAGATTATCTTCTGCTGGGTTCCTGGACATGTAGGAATTGCGGGGAATGAGGGCGCCAAAGAGTCCGCGAGACTCTGCGACCGGACCAGCGTCTCGCTCTTCCTCACACTGCCTACATGGCAGGAATACGGGCAGCTCTTCGGACTGCTTGGCAAAGAAGATGGGAGACGGTTGAAGGGAACCTAAAGTTGCGTGCCATTGCGCCGCGACTGTTCCAATGGACCTATCCCCCAATGCCGCGGCGGCTTCAGGTTGCTTTCTGTCGTCTCCGAATCGGGCACACTCGTGTGACGCATCGCTATTTGATGGAGCGCTCGCCTGCGCCCAATTGCAACGACTGCTTCGTCCCCCAGACTGTTCGGCACATTCTTGTTGAATGTCCCAGTCTGGGTGATCTTCGCGCACGACACCTGTCCCGGTACCGGGATTGGCGGGGTCGCTACCGCCTGTCCCTTGTACTCGGGACGAGTGCGTGCACTTTGACTGGTGGACTTGTTGACTTTTGGGGGGAGGCCGGCCTTCTCCCTTTCATTCAACCAGGTTCAATTGTTGTTGTTGTTTTTGTTATTGCTTTGTTATTGTTATTGTTATTTCTTTTTATTGTTGTTTCCTGTTCAATTTTTAATGTAGCCTAGAACTAGGCTGTTTGTTTACGGCGACTTATGCCTAAGTCGGCAGTCGCCAGATAGCCCTTTAATTAAAAAAAAAAAAAATCCTCGTTCTGTCCTCTTCTCGTCGCGTGACCGCTCCTTCTCAGTTTGTGCTCCTAGACTCTAGAATGCTCTTCCTGCCGAAGTCCGATCCTCTCCCTCCCTTGCTACCTTTAAACATCTCCTGAAGACCAATCTCTTCAGAATTGCCTTCTCTTCCCTGTAAACTTTCTCTACACTCGCTACACAATCTGCGCTCTGGGAGGAATAACAGCCATGAAGGGCGCATTGTAAATACCTATTATTATTATATTATCATTATTTTATTAAAAATTCATATTTATCTTTATAATTTCAACAAATATGTATCAAATTAAGGTTATTTCTCTGATACTGACACATAATTCATCTCTCCTTCTACAGGTTATGGCTATCATGGCTACCCACAATTCTCGATCAGTTATCTGTTCTTACTATAATATAAATTTTAAACTAATTAATTATTTTCATAAAAATAGAGATAGCTAATAGCTATTCTTTTTCTATGTTATTCTAATGCTTGTAGTGTTTTTTTTTTAACTCATAATTAAAACCCGAGTTTTATTGCACTTTTCAAAATTTGGGGGCTTTTGCCAACCCTATGTAAGGGCCGAAAGCCCGCTGGTTAGGGCAAGTATTAGGTACGGGGTGTGTTGGGCCATCGGCTCTGCTCACTTTTCTCCAGTACACATATAAGGTGGCCACACCGGCACCATCCTTTATGGTTAAAGTTTCGCCTAAATGGCGGGCCGGGTTGGCAAAGCCCATCAACGCTGAGCCGGGAACGATCACATTTTTCATCCTCTGAAGACTTTTCACTTAACCTCCAAAGTCGTTAGGAGGTCATAGTATCTACTTTCCATGAGCCCTTTTGCCTTTTTTCCCCCTTTTTCTCTTCATGGTGACAACAGAAATCAATAGTGGGAAATCGCATGGAGATCTACCTACAGGCTGCTCTTGGACAGCTCCACCTCTTAAAGGGTGGTGCTCCCCTGTGCTTTCTCCGGGGCCCCTCCAACCTTCTTCTACCCGAGAGGAGGTTTATTGCTCTCCTAGCCCCACGGTGTCTTCCTCACAACCGCTTCATAGTGACGTCAATCCACTATATTTCGGGCGTTCCGACCGTGCTCCTGTAAACTTTCGAGTATCTTTGCTGTGTATCCATTAATCGTTAGAACTGCCTTGCCTCCATAACGGTTATTTTGTGTATCATTAATAAATAAAGGGGTTGCATGTGTGCGCACATGCATCCCTCTTTTCCCATTACAGTGGACTGCTAAAAGAGGAGGCAGGTGGCTCAACAGGGCCAACCCCCTTAAAGGGGGCAAGGGAGGGCAGGGCCTTCTAAAGTCCCGAGGCCTGCATTTTAAGTCTGCAGGGGTAGACAAAACACGAACAGACAAGAGTCCTCGATTGGGATCTGTGATGCTTCGGAGCCTTAGGGTCTTTTGTACCCGCGCTATTTGAAAGTAACCAGGAAGATCAGTTTTTTGGAACGAGTAAAATGGATTTTCACGAATTGTAGAGAAACATCCAAAATCATATTTTAATTGCATTTGTAACGCCAGAACACCAAATTCATATCGTAACTCTGATTGCAATGATAGACACGTAGACATGAGCAGCAGTGGGCCCCAGAGATACGGCTTGCAGGCTCACTGGTGTGTGGACACTCCCTGGGGCTTACCAACCACTGCCCCCCTTCCCCCTTGGCTTGTCGGTTCTGACTTATTAGGTAAATGCTAGAGGAAGGATACCTCGATCACAAAGCAGGATCGGGAGTGCCTATAGGCGAGCACCAACAGCTCCCTGCAGCCTTTTCGTCTCGAGCATCTCCTGTCACCAGGGTCCCTCTCCCCTCGCTCAAGATACAGATCCGAAGACTGCACACATTCCTACCCGTTTAAACCTAGTGCAGGTTTGATGCCCTGAACAAACCGACTCCCGCGGCGATGGCTGTCTGGTGGTGGGGTCTCAAACTGGATGAGGGGCGGCTATTAGCTGCACGTTGGCGGCGGAGGCGAATATGGTCGGTTTTAGGGCGTCCGTCATCGACCTCGAAGGAATTCCCAAAGCAAAAAGCACCCGCGCCATGGACATTCTTCGTTCCGTGACATTCAGCACCCCGGGCTGATAGGGCTACTGCCTTACTTTTCTATCAATCCTTTATTAGCCGAGTGTCTATTGCGGAAGGTGGGCACGATCCACCACACTGGCCTCCGCCTGGCGACCGTTGCTTTCCGCACATCCCCCATTGACAGCCTACTTGTCGACGCTGGGTAGATGCCACTCGCTCTAGACCGTGCACTATTCGACTTTACGCGCGAGCCCGGCGCCTCCCCCAGTCGCAAACGGCTCTCACTGCATCAGCAGCCGATCTCGACCGCGCCAATGCTGCCGAGAGACACCAGTCATTTGATTTAGGGCTAGGAAACTCGAGAGCTCGGTGTTGCCTTTTTTTCTGCATAAGACATCACCTTTCACTATTTGTCGCCACGCCTCTGCTTCCAAAGCTTCTACAGCGCCGGGAGGATTTAGTTCGTCCTTATTGGAGCGCACTCCGTGTTCCGCTGGATCCGTGCTAATGTATATGGATGGCTCCGAGTCCCAAGCTTGGTTGGTTTCCACGCTATTATCTCCTCTGTTTGAATTCAGCGGGGTTCTATCAGACGCTGCGTTTGTCTCCACAGCCGAGCTGGTTCAATATAGCGCTCCGTACGGGAGATAACGCGGCGTGCCTTTCGAAGACCGATTTGTGATCTTTAGCGACTCACAAAGTGCCATGAGTGCTATCGAGGCATTAGAATCTCCACAGCTCCGGGTTCGCGGTATCCGTGACCTCACGGTTGCCGCCAGTTGAGATTATCTTCTGCTGGGTTCCTGGACATGTCGGAATTGTGGGAAATGGGGGCGCAAACAGTCCGCGATGAATAGGCGACCAAACCAGCGTCTCGTTCTTCCTACACGGATTACATGGCCGGAATCAGGTCAGCCATCTGGGTTACTTTGCAAAGAAGATGGGGGTCGCCCGAGGGGAGCTTTGTGTTGTGTGCCATTGCGTCGCGACTGTTTCCATGGACCTACCCCCTAATGACGCGACGGCTTCAGGTTGCTTTCTGTCGTCTCCGAATTGAACACACCTCGCGGGACACACCGCCATTTGATGGAGCGCTCGCCTGCACCTTATTGTGACAATTGCATTGTCCCCCAGACTGTTCGGCACATTCTTGTTAAATGTCCCTCTCTTGGTGATCTTTGCGCACGTTGTCGTTACTGCTTGTCCTTTGTATTCGGGACAGGTTCCTATGCACAGACTTAACTATCAGAGTTTTTGGAGGAGGCTCGCCTCCTGCATTTCAATTGACTCTTTGTTGTAAGTCCCATATTCGTGAGCCGAGAGGGGTGGGTGTGGACTAGATGCAAAAACGTGGTTTCTTCTAGCTTTTTTTGCTTGTTTTATATATATATATATATATATATATATATATATATATATATATATATATATATATATATATATATATAGCCTAGCATTAGGCTATAAGGTGTTAGGGTGACTTGTGCTCATTAAACAAAAATCACTAGATTCATTCCCGTCCTAGTAAACTTGTTTGTCCACCCTTATCTAGTATTTCTTTCCCCCCCCTTTTTCGGTGGACTTGTGTCTATTAGGTTATAACAAGATTCTCTGCACTCAATGAAATGCCTAGGGACGTTGCACATTTTGAGGGTGATGCTTTAGCCTCAAGTAAGGGCACGCACCACCTCACTTTGGGTCATCCTTCTTGGTAAACTCCACCCCTCTTATGAGTACTCCAAGTACCTTGTGATCGGCTCGGATAAAGATAAGCAAGATCAACAGATCTAAGTCGCGTGTTTTCAATTATTCTCACCTTCAAAACTTTCAATAATTCCCGGACTAACCTTGGGAGGACCTCGTCAATTCTACCAATCGAAAGAGAATGTAAAAACAACATAAGAGTTTCAAATCTCGTTAGAATCGGCCGAATAGTTACGATGTTATTGCCCCCCCCCAAAAAAAAATATCATTGAAAAGTAAAATGGTTACCAGCCGGCCGGCGACTTACGGACCGCCATAGTAACTTCTTTAGTTGCGAGCACGCTACTAAAAATGAGACCACACTTAACTCTGGCACTTTGCGTCATAACCATGTCGTGGTCTGGTGGAAGTAGTTCATCTTAGGGGCAAATTAATATTATATTCATACTTAAAGATTGACTGATAGGTTAAGTTAAAATGAAGCAAATACCCCTTAGAACGAGCGTGTTCAAGGGGCACACATCCTCCACACGTCATTAAATGTTTGGTTGAGGTTTACTGGTTTTAACCATGCCACGAGTCTATCGCTAATTTCTAGATATCAAATTAACTCCATATCACTTTTTTCGTTTTATCAACGGATGAAGACCGCGGTCTATTTGAAGCGGAGCTAGAGCTTGCTTGGCTTTCTTGTGTTGTTCCCACACGAGAGTAGTTGTAGGTGTCGTCTTTCTCTAATCCCCGCCCCTCTTATTCAAGTGGGTATTTATTATTTACTGGGAAGCACTGGTGTTATCTAAGTGTCGGCTCGAGTCCTTGGCGGGTTGTCTTTCTAGTCCTTGTGTACCGTGTGTGGCCAAAAGCAATTTAGATCTCTAATGACTGTTGTGTTGTTTTTTGTTCTCCACGCTTACATCGCGTAAGGGGGCTTTCATGTAGGGAGTGGGGCGGCAGGAGTTGCGTGCACTCTTAGTTCTTCCCGTCCCAAGTACACTATCGTGCGAAATTAGAGCACAAAATACCAAAGTCTAAAACTTCTTAAATATTACCTTTGACTTCCATTGAAATTGTTTAGTAAATAGTCTTAGAAATATCCCCTCGACAGTGTCCAAGTTTCAGTTAATAAAACAGCGTCTAAAAGAGGATGCGTCCAAAACTAGAGAACGATCAGAAAAGCAGCCATAACCAGAAAACATAATTATCTCATAGACAATTGAACAAAATAATAAGTATTCAGGACCTTTGTTATGGATAACTTGAGCACATCTTCGGCCGAAGGAATTCACCAATTTGTTAATTTGTTTGGGCGTGATTTTATTCCATTCTTCTTCCCATCCTTGTCCGAGATATTCCACATTCGTCTTTTTTCGAGCCATGACCTTCACATCGATATTGATGATGACTGGAAGGGGCATTGAACAATGATTCAAATAATTTCAATGGGCATTGAAGAAGGATTGAAAAGGACTCAATTCTTCTCGTAATCATCGATCCTTGATCCATAAATGCCGGGGGGGGGGAGGCACATTGAGAACCTCTAGATCTAGTTCATAGTTACGAGCACAGCTACTCGAATATAAGAGTTCAAGGGCTCGATTTTGAATTCAGATAAGGAGGAAATTGTTTTTCCAATGTGTAATGGGGAAAATAAGGAAGGAAGGGATTGTAAAAGTAATACGAGAAGAGGGTGTGGTTGGTCGTCGCCATAGCCATTTTTTTCCGTAGAATTGGCGGGTATTTTGGGGTAGATGGGTGCCCTCTCGATCCCTAGCGCCCTAATTAGTCGAAGAAATATAATTTCGAGCAGATTTGTTACTCTCGTACCGTTTGTGCTATTTATGCTACTTCGCCTCACCTGAAAAAATGGTTTTCGCTCAAACTTCTTTTTGTGTGCGTCGATGCCTTCGCTAGTTGTTGCCATCCCGAGATTTCATAAACTAATGCAGTGGTCGTGAGGGGCCGTGCAGTCACCTGGGAAAAAAAATTATATAGTGAGTATAGTCCCCCTTCCCCCTCCCACACACACTGAAAACAACATTCTACGCGCTTTTGTGCTTGAACCGGAAGTTTTAATAGCAATTGTTGTGACGTCGATTATTTGTAAACACCTTTAGAAATGATCGCCGATTGTTTGCTTCGTTAAGTGTTTGTTTGAACCTCGCGTCTTGTTTACATTTGAGATTCTTCAAACAATTTTTTGTTTGATGTAAAAGTGGCACAAGCCGGCGTGTTACTTAAGGCATAGTAAGAAGTGGGATAGGAAATGAAGGAAAATATGAGAGAAAATGGTTCCTTTGCCCCCCATCCTTTCTCTAAAGCTCGACTGGGTGCAACAAATGAGGGAAACGATGACTCTTAAACCGCCCCGCCAGCAGAAGGACATGACTCGCGTGCCGAGTTGGAACTCCTCGGTCGTCTTATAAAGCGAAAGCTAATAGCCTTCGGAGGTCTCTCTCCGTGTGGCCTACAGCCTTCACAGTGATGGTTTTCTCGACGAAGGCCTTTGCAGCTCAAGAGTGGACTTGGAGGACATTATCCTAGAATGGAATTGCCGTGAATTCAGCCAATTGGGAGGAGCTGAGGAAGTTTGTCTCCTCCTTTTTCCCATTTTCTATCTGGTCTTTAGGAGACCATCTTGGGTTCGTCCTCCCTCCTCACCTTCCTGAGGTATAAGGGAGAAGAGCGCCAACCGAAATGGAAAACTGGTTCTCCTTTTTCTGGGCGGGTCCTTCGTCATCACAGGGAAAGACATAGCCCAAGTAGGTCTTCATTTCGGGGGGGGGGGGGGTGAAACCCCCCGTCCTCTTCACCACCATAAAAAAGCAGGAGCTCTTCCGTGCGAGAGGGGAGCTGGGGCGTTTCTCCTATTTACATAGGTTTAAAGACCTGAGCAGCTACCTCGGAAGCGCTCTATAAAAAAAAAACACCTACAGGTTGAAGAGAACAACCGGGCTTCAGTGGTCCTGGGCCTTGTGGTGCGACTACTGATATGCGCGCTTTTGCCCTAATAACTCCTGCACCGCTGATTCCGCCCCTGGGGCCTTCTCGGCTGTATGAAGGTGCATTGCTCAAGTCCGTCGGGCTTTACTGTCTTTTTGGCTTCCGGGCCAACTAAAAGTCTGTAGTGTAGTCTCTGGGTCGGCCACAACAAATGTTGAGATTCTGGCCGTCGTGTTGACGCGTAGAACAACCTAATAAAGAAATCCACCCTGTTGCCCAGCCTCTCATTTGGGAGATGCGGCTTTTGGGGACAGGGTTGGCAAAAGTCCTCCCCCCAAACCCGGGTTTTATTGTTTTTTATGGGGGGGGGGTCAAAAAACAAACGCTACAAGCATTATAATAACATAGAAAAACAATAGCTATCTATTTTTTATAAAATTTATAATTAATTGGTTTAATAATTATATTATAGTAAGAACAGATCACTGATCGAAATTTGTGGGTACCCATGATAGCCATAACCTGTAGAAGGAGAGATGAATTATGAGTCAGTATCAGAGAAATAACCTTAATTTGATGCATATTTGTTGAAATTCTAAACATAAATATGCATTTTAAATAAAATAATGATAAGTAGCGTTCATTTCTTGAAAAAAAGGGTAATTTTTGCCAACCCTGTTTGGGTAACGAGTATCCATTGAAATACTTATGGTTTGTCTGGGTGTCCAGGTGCGAACATCGTTAACCCTTCCAGTGAGGAAACCCTTACTAAGTCCAAAAATCCGACACGGGATAGACGGGAGTGACTGGGCGCGAGATATAACCCACGGGCACCTTTATATTTGTCGTTTGTGAGCGCTCCTTTCGTTCGTCTGCCACAATCTAAACTAGCCCATGACAGGTAAAGAAAAACTGTTTTTACTACAGGATTTTTAATTTAAACTAAAATTGAAGTAAAACCAGATATTGGTAAAACTCGCGCTTGAATTAATCGGGAGATTACCTTTGTAAAAGACCCATTTCTCCGGGGGCGCCCTTGGGCGACTCCATCTCTTTTCCAGCGGCAGCCCCGACTTTACTTTCACAGGGGATTGCTAAGAGAGCAAGCAGGCGCAGGCGGCCCAAGAGTTATTCTTGGCGGGGGAGCGGTGGACTGCATTTAAGGAAATGAGTGATTTCTCTGTCTCAGTCGAGCAGTTTAGGTTGGTGTATGAGGCCGTTGAGTTCTTCTCCGGCAACCTCATCGCCGTGAGCCTAACTACTAGTCCTAGAACGTCTGACCGTTTTGCACGCCGACCACATACGTGGTGGTCAGCCGAGTGTGAGACGGTCCTCAAACAGAAGCGTTATGCCTACATGCGTTTTAAGCGCCGCTCGAATGATTTCATTCGGTGAATTAGGTCGAGCTAGGGCAAGGTTTCGAAGAACGCCCGCCGCTCTTCCTGGCGAACATACGTGTATTTACTTAACGACAAGACCCCCTCCCTGCCCTCCCACGCAGAGGTCTGGAAGCTCGTCAAAAGGATTCGGGCAAGCTCTCGCAGGACTCCCCCCCCCCCCCATCCATTTCATTCTCCACGAGAATGAGACCGCAATCTCGGACCCTTGGTTCGTGGCGGAATCCTTCACGGCCGCTTTTCCCGCATTCTCTAGCCACGATGTTGCTCCGCCAGCATTCAAAACATGTCGTGATGTCGCGAAGGCTGCTTACTTGACTGTACCCACAGATGCCGAGAACCCTTCAACAGCAGGTTTACATTGAGTGAGTTGCCTTCCGCTCTCACTTGTTGCCCGGACACCGCCCCTGGTCCGGACGATGTCCCGTATGCCATGCTTGGACACCTGAGCGAGAGAGGGAAAACCTTTCTGTTAGATTTGTTCAACAGGATCTGGATAGACGGGTGATCTCCTGGCGACTCGCTCGCTACTTTTTGCAAACCGGGGAGACATTGGTAAATGTTATTAGGTTGAGGAATAAGTTCTTGCGTTTTTTTTAATGTTGTGTTGATTTAAATTTTGTTGACGTGATTTGTGCACATATTAAGAATCAATAATAAATAATGAAAGCAAAATTTGCAAAGATTAGGCTACGTTAACAGCGTACACTATTAGGCTTTTGCTTAGGCTACGTCTTGAAGTTGAGTAATAAGTCATTGCGATTTATTTAAAAGTTGTGTTAATTTAATTTTTGTTATGTACCCTCAAAATGGAATGTCAAGTTAAAAGAAAGGCGCATTTTCGACACTTGTTGTTATTCATTTTTAATCGAGACGGAAACAATGCAAACGCAGCCAAAGCTCGTCGATATATTTGTGCTGTGTACGGAGAAAATCCTTTATCACAAAGGACAGCTGAGTGGTGGTTTTCACGTTTCAAAAATGGTCATTTCAATCTTAATGACGAAGAACGTTCTGGTCGCCCCATTAAGTTGGATGAAATCGATTGAACGACCTTCTCCATGAAAATCCTCGTCAATTGACTAGAGAATTGGCTGTACAATTGGCGTGTGATCAGAAAACTGTAGTGAATCAACTTCATTCGATGGGGAAAGTTAAAAAACTCGGTCCATGGGTTCCGCACGCTTTGAGCGAAAGCAACAAACTTCAACACTCCACGATTGCCGCAAGTTTGCTTGTCGTCACAAGGCTAATCATGGATATAAGGACAGATTTCTTCACTGCATCATCACTGGAGACGAAAAGTAGTGTGTTTATGTCAACATGAACAATCGAAAACAGTGGCTTAGCCCCAATAAAAAAACACTTCCGCCATTAAAGCAAGGACTTCATCCATGAAAGACGATGCTGTGTGTGTGGTGGGATTATGAAGGCATCATTCTTTATGAGCTTGCGAACAACGAGATTGTCAATGCAGAACTCTACGTTCAACAAATGTATCGAATCGCCGAAGCTATTCGTGAAAAGCGACCTCATCGACGTTATAGAGTCCTTCTGCAACACGACAATGCTAGTCCTCACATTGCCAATGTGACAAAAGACGCCATCCAAACGCTTAATTAGGAAATCCTGCCGCATCCCCCATATTCGCCAGACTTGGCTCCATCGGATTTCCATCTCTTCCGATCGCTCTCCAACAATTTGCGCGGCGTTTCGTTCAATACTGATGTGGAATTAAGAACCTAGTTAGACGAATTCTTCGAGTCAAAATCCAGAGATTTTTATTGCAGAGGCATCGAAAAACTAGTTGAACTTTGGGAAGAAGTCGTAAATAACAACGGAGAATACATTATTGATTAAATTGCATATTGTTATCAATTAAAAATGAAGTTTTTCTAAAATTGTTAATGGTAATGAATAAATTTGATAAAACCGCAAGGACTTATTCCTCAACCCAATAGATTAGCTCTTTTTTCTCGACTGCGGACGCCACCTGTCTAACGCACAGTGTGGCTTCCGCAAGTTCCACTCTGCGTGGGGTGCTCTGCTCCTCATGGAAAAGGCCGTCTGAGAGGCCTTCCCTCGTAGACAGTACTACACCACGGTGTTTTTCGATCGCCAGAAGGCCTATGATACCGCATGGCGATACGATATCATAGAGAATCTCCACATGATGGGTGCGAGGCAACGCCTCAAATCTTTATCTCTGAGAGAAGTGTCCACAGTGTCGCACTCTTTGCCCTTCGCATCAACGCTATCACCTCGTTGCCGGAAGATGTTCGCGCTACGCTCTATGTGGACGACACTTCGATCTCTCTTGCCGTGGCCCAGATGCCAACTCTGTCGCCATCCACGTCTTCACCGTGACCCCGACTTGTTTCTAAATGGGGTTCGCCTGGAAGTGGGGGATTCACACCGGTTCCTTTGTCTTCTATTTGACTAACGCTTCACCCGGGACACTCGTATTTGCAGCTTATGGGTCCCTTGTACCCGCACCATGGATATTGTTCGTTTCGTGATGTTCAGCACCTCGAAGATCCGTGACGCCACTTTTTTTTGCAAGCCGGGTGGTTGTCGAGATTATCTTCTTCTGGGTTCCTGGCCATTTGGGAATTCCGGAGAATGAGGGCGCCAAAGAGTCCGCGAGGACTGGGCGACCATACCAGCATTTTGCTCTTCCTCATACCGATTACATGACATGAAACCGGACTGCTTGGCAAAGAAGATGGGAGACGGCCGAGGGGAACTTAAAGTTGCGTGCCATTTTTCCACGACTGTTCCTATGGACCTACCTCGCAGTGCCGCGACGCCTTCTGGCTGCTTTCTGTCGTCTCCGAATTGGACGCACTCGCGGGACGCACCGCCATTTGATGGTGCGCTCGGCGGTAGCTCATTTCAACGAGTGCGTTTTCCTCCAGACTGTCTTGCACATTTTTGTTGAATGCCCCACCCTGGGTGATCTTCGCGCTCGTTACCTATCCCGTATCGCGACGAGCGGGGTCGCTACAGCTTGTCCCATGTATTCGGAACGAGTTCGTGCACACATACTTGCTGCCTAGATCACTCTCTGGACCATGCTGGCCTCATCCATTTTTTTTTACTCTTTGTTGTAGGTCGTATATTCCTAACCCGGTGGGAGGCGGGCCTACCTCCGACGCCGGAGCGCGCTTCCTTCTTGTTGCCTTTTTGCTTATCTTATTTTTTGTTTATTTTATTTGCTGTATTTTTAGATTGTTTCAGCCTTTTTTCTTTTTATCATTGTTATCTTTTATCGAAATGTTGTTACTGTTTTTTTTAATCTATCCTAGTATTATGCTGTAGCGTGAGTACGGCCACTTTTGCCCTAGTATGCAGTCGCTAGATGCGCTCTTTAATAAAAAAAACCTGCAAAACTTGTGGACTTTCATTCGAAGTACCAGGAATTTCACTAAATACTAATGAATGAATGACAAGCAAGTTAGCATGAATAGCGCGAACGAGCTTATCAATGACCTGCTAGAGAGGACAACAAAAGTCTAATTTCTAAATATTTTTCAAGTTCCTTTTTATGAGTAAAAATCGCAAAAACTTTCAAGACGTCTTTGCACTTTGCCTGAACACTGACATCTGGTCTTAGGCCAATCAGATGTAAGAAATCTGATTGTGAGTGCAGTTTTATCTAAAGCGCTTATCTAGTGACTCATGGTCGCAGTTCACATGTGCATCTCTGTAGGAGGGTGTTTGTGTGTTTATTCGACTTACCTGACTATTTAGATATAGATATTATCTTTTCCAATCGTCTATTTCGAATTGGCGGCTTTGCATTTTGGTCTGTCGAAGGTCTTGATAGAAAATTGCATATTCCAGGATTATCAAGTCAAGGCGCTTTTCTTGTATATGTCGTCGGCTCCAGCTCGTGTACTGGCATCGGTTCCGTCCTCAGTTTTCTGGTCTCGACTGCGCCGGGGGGAGGCGGACATCCCCCCGACGCTCGAGCCTGCTCTCTGTTGTTGCCCTTTTCTTTTTTATTGTTGTCTTTTGTTGTTATTCTAAAGTAGCCTAGTACTAGGCTGTCGTGGTGAGTACGGCGACTTATGCCCAAGTAGGCACTCGCCAAATGGGCCCCTAAAAAAAAACAAAAAAACATGCACGGCGCATTATTCCATTGTAGGCGTGAACCCGGCTTCTCCCTCTGTCACCACTAGCTCTCAAGGCATCCGCATCTGATCACGACGGTGCCTCTGCCGCCCTGAGACTAAGTCATACCCTTAGCCATTTGGGTTTAGGACTAGGAAACTCATTCGAGAGCTCGGTATAGCTCTCCGGCCGGTGGCGCCCCTGGTTCTACCCAAGACGCCACCCTGCAGGATACCGCCTTTGACTATTTGTCCACCCGCTTCTGCTTCCAAAGTTTCGGCCTATTTGGAGCATATTTCGTGTCACGCTGGACCCGCGCCAGTGTATACGGATGGCTCCAAGTCCTAAGAAGGGATCGGCTTCCACGCCGTTTCCCCTCTGTTTGAAGTCAGCGGGGCTCTGCCACGCTCTGCGTCTGTCTTCACACCCGAGCTGGTTGCAAAACACCGCGCGGGTCGGGCGAAACGCGACGTGCCCGGTTCCGAGACCGGATTGTGATCTATAGCGACTCACAAAGCGCTCTGAGTGCTCTCCGGGAATTGGAATCTATGCATGCTTTAGTTCCCGATATCCGTGACGCCACGGTTTTGGCGAGCCAGGCGGATGTTGAGATTATCTTCTAGTGGGTCCCTGGACATGTAGTAATTGTGTGGAATGAGCACGCCAAGAAGTCCGCGAGTACTGTGCGACCAGGCCATCGTTTCGCTCTTCCTCACACCGATTACATCGCAGGAATGCGGGCGGCTTGGCGAAGATGATGGGAGAGAGTCGAGGGGAACTTAAAGTTACGTTCTATTGCTTGACGACTGTTCGCATGGACCTACCCCCCAATACCGCGACGGCTTTAGGCTTCTGTCGTTTCCGAATCGGACACACTCGCGGGACGAACCGCCTTTTGATGGAGTGCTCGCCCTATTGTGACGACTGCGTTGTCCCCCAGACTGTTCTGTACATTATTGTTGAATGTTCTAGTCTGGGTGATCTTCGCTTACGTTACCTGTCCCGTTACCGGTACGAGGTGGGCCCCTACCGCTTGTACCTTGTACTCGGAACGGGTTCGTACACACATATTTGTGGACTATACGACTTTTTGGAGGAGTCTTGCCCCTCCACTTTATTTGACTGTTTATTGTAGGTCGCATGTTGGTGCTCGAGGGAAGGTGCGCCTACCCCCGACGCCCGAGCCCGCTTTCTTGTTGCCTGTTTGCTTTATTTTCCTTTTTTGTCGAATTTTTTTGCCTTTTTTTATCGTTTCATGTAATTATTTATTTTTTAATATAGCCTCGTACTAGGCTCTGCTGAGTACGGCGAATTATGTCCTAAGTAGGCAGTCGCCAGATGGGCTCCTGAATTAAAAACAAAATCTGACCCGTCTCGCGTTAAAAAAACAAAACAAGATTCAGCAAGTTTGTGACTCGGTGGGAGATGCCATGTCGCATTCTGCTCATTACTCTGTCATTGGAAAAGTGTATCATGGGAAAAATGCGACATAACTCAGCCGTTTGAGCCAAGGGAAAATTAGGGAAATGTGGTGTATATTTTTGCGAGTGTGTTTGTGTGAGATATGAAAACGTAAGTTGAACATTTGATTTGTCAAAATATGTTCTACGATTCCTTAGAGCAGTGGTTTTCAACCTTTTTATGAGAGTGGCACCCTAATTGCTATCTCGAACGAGCCGTGGCACTCCAATATAAAGTAATTACGTGGAAAGCACTTCAACATTAACTACGATTGAAATTTGAACTAATTTAATCGAAATAAGACATGAAATTTTGAAAATAAACAAATCTTTAAATTTAAAAATTTAATGGGAAATTTGAGCTTGATGAATATCACATAATTCTTTAATATTGGGAAGTACAGTTGAGAATGCAACTCACATTTCTTCTTTCACTCTCTCCAATCTTTCTCTTTTTTTTGTTTTTATGTTGCACAATGCGGAGAAGCTGGTTCCCAAATATTTTCAAGTGTCGTTAGATTTTGTTTTAAATGTTTGAAATAAAGGAATTTTAAAAATTATTTCCTGGTCTCGTTACCGCGGCACCCTTAGTCGACCCTTGTGGCACCCCTGTTGAAAACTGACATAGAGTTTGACATCCTGAAATATACCCCCCCAAATATTTTTCAAAATGCAAATATTTACAGAATTTTTTTACATTCTGGAGACTCCCACCAAGGCATAAGTCGCCGTAAGCAATTTTAAACCTACTACTAGGCTACATTAAAAAACAACAATAAAATAGGCAAAAACAAAAGCAATAAGAAAGAATTTCTCTTCGGGGTCGGGAGAAACACTAGACATGACATACCACCAAGTGTAGCCTGTTACACTTGGTACCTGGAGAGGTTGGACGTCCTCCCGACCTGAATGCAAATTAGGGAAGCCCCGTCACAATGGCTTAGCTTGAGCGCTCTGATGGGGTCCTGCGAAACTTCTTGGTGCGCTTCCTTCTTTCCATATCAGCATTCATTTTCTCTACGAGTATCCCCTCAATCCAGGGGGGGGGGTGTACAGTCCGTCGTGGTCCCATGTTCGGTTCGCTAAACATAGTGCCTAGATGGTTTGCACGTCACCCCGTGGTATGATAATAAGTGGATACTCCTATCTCCTTTGGAATTTGCTCTATCCACAGAGTGTCTGGCTGTTCGGCGGCGCACTTTTCTTCTTACCAGACCCGAGTCGAGTGGCAATGTATACCGTGAGGTTCCTATCTGCTGCGAGGGCCGAAAGCCTTCTGGCTGAGGGAAGTATTAGGTACGGGGTGTGCTTGGCCGTCGATTTTGCTCGGTGCCTTCAAGTACACTGTGATATAACGGTTTGAGGCCGCTTAATTTCAACCGCTATCACATGTTATTTGAAACACGTTGCTACCCACGTGCATCTTCGCCTTGAAGCCGGGCGCGTTATCGTCCCACCTGATCAATATTTAACCAAGGAGGTTCATCCCCCCCCCCTCCGTTTCGCCCCATGCGCCGACCTTGCCAGATTTAGTTAGGCTTATGGGCAGATAAAGTATTGTTCTCATGGCGCGGCTGGGCATTCCCTCGAAGCCCCCACTCCATTGTGCCCTACGCCAAGGGGATGGCTCGACTATTTATATGGAAACTTTACCAATAAGAGCAGATTCAGATCCAGATTTTCTTCGCGACACATTACGCCGAGCCGGTCTCACCTTGTGCACCAGGGCCCTCTACCTCTTGATCCACCATCATTGTCCAGAAAAGGACAATATCCCTTGAGTGCCAAGGTTCGAGCCTTCAAGACGCCAAGTCCACAAGGCCTCCCCTGTTGTTCAGAAAGAGAACAACGTTAGAACAGCCATTGTTCTTTGGGCCCGTTGACAATAGACGGTTCTCACCCTCCTCCCCTGTTGTTCAGAAAGAGAACAACGTTAGAACAGCCATTGTTCTTTGAGCCCGTTGACAAGAGACGGTTCTCACCCTCCTCCCCTGTTGTTCAGAAAGAGAACAACGTTAGAACAGCCATTGTTCTTTGAGCCCGTTGACAAGAGACGGTTCTCACCCCCCCTGTTGTTCAGAAAGAGAACAACGTTAGAACAGCCATTGTTCTTTGAGCCCGTAGACAAGAGACGGTTCTCACCCTCCCTGTTGTTCAGAAGAGAACAACGTAGAACAGCCATTGTTCTTCAAGCCCGTTCGTCAAGAAACGGTTCTCATTCCCAAGACGTCACGTCAGGATCATTTAATCTCCCCTCCCCCTTCGGCTGGAACTCTCCAGCGGACCGAAGATTCCTTCGCGTCGCCTTCCTCTGCACAACAACATTTAATTACGTAAGCTGAACATTACCTTTGAGTATTTAACCTTTTCGTCAACCCTATCATGTGCTTTAAATGGTTTAGCGAACCATTCCATCCCTTTAATTTTCATTTGTTTACCTTTTTAAATCTCTCCCAAATCTTAATCCTCGGATTAGCCAGATTTCCCACGACCCCTTCCATTCTCTGTTTATGTCAATATTTTCTGTTTTGTGTGTTGTTGATAGTTTTATTAATAAAACTATTTTATTAATGATATCCATATTATTATCCTTGAGCTCAGTTCCACTTCTTAAGCATATTGAAGATAAATAATATCGGTCAACCAGATAACCACGCACTCTAAATATAATTGAATAGTTTCCTCAACGAATAGTTATATATGGTATATCTTTGAGAGTCCATTCTACGACATACACGTATAAGGCATCTACGTCGTCACCATCCTTTATGGTCAAAGCGGGCCAGATTATCAAGGCCCATCTTAGCTCGAACCATTAAGCCGAACGTGTGTAAATGATCAAATTCTGGACTTTTCCGATCCTATGGAGACTTCTTTATTTAGCTCCCAAGGCATTGGGATTTCATAGTATCCATTTTTCATGCAGCTGTCGGAAGATGTTCTCGCTATGCCATACATGGACGACCTTTCGATCTCTTTTGGTGCGGCCAAGATGCCAACTCTCTAGAGTGTTGACTCCAACAGGCATTGAACCGCATCTCTTGATATTCCGATTCACACAGGTTTCGAGTTTCCTTGGCCAAGGCTAAGGTGGTGCCGCTATCAACGGCTCCACCCCGACCCGGACTTGTTACTAAAAAGAATTTCGCTGAAAATGGTAGATTCACACGTTTCCTTGGTCTTGTATTTGACTGACGCCTCACCTGTGAGGCTCATTCGCAGCCTCATAGTCTCCTGTATCCGCGCCATGGACATTCTTCGTTCCGTGAGGTTCAGCACCTGGCGTAATGATAGGGCTTATTTATGTATCGATTCCTTGTTCCTTCGAAGCTTGACTACGGATGCGACTTTTATGCACCTGCAGCCAGGGTTGGTAAAAAAACCCAAATTTTGAAAAAGCCCAATAAATCCCGGGTTTTATTCTGGGTTTTTTCAAAAGACAAAAGCTACAAGCATTAGAATAACAGAAAAAGAATAGCTATCCCTATTTTTATATAATATTAATAATTAATTAGTTTAATAATTATATTATAGTAAGAAAAGATCACAGTAACTGATCGAGAATTGTGGGTACCCATGATAGCCATAACCTGTAGAAAGAGAGATGAATTATTATGAGTCAATATCAGAGAAATAACATTAATTTGATACATATTTGTTGAAATTATAAACATAAAAATGCATTTTGAATAATATAATGATAAGTAGCACTTATTTCTTGAAGGAAAAAGTGGTAATTTTGATAAAAAAAACCCTCGGGTTTTTTCAAATTTCATTTGAAAAAGCCCCCCCCCCTTAAAAAAAGGTAATAAAATACGGGGTTTTTAGGGCTGGGGTTTTTTATTTGCCAACCCTGCCTGTAGCTGAGCGTGTATAGCGGAAGGTGGATTTGATCCACCACACCGGTCTCCGCCTGGCGACCGGTGCTTCCGCACGCCCCCTAAAGAGAAGCCACTCGCTCAGCGCCGTATCCAATGTATTTATTATCCGCCTGTACGCGCAATCCCGGCGCCTTCCTCAGTCGCCAACGGCTCACTGCATCCGCAGCTAATTCGATGGTGCCTATACCACCGAGAGACGCCAGTCATACCTTAAGCCCTTTTGGTTTAGTGCTAGGAAACTCCTTCGACAGCTCGATGTAGCTCTCCGGTCGGTGGTGCCTCTGGTTCTGCCCAGGTGGCCACCTTGGGTGGTACCACCACCTTGCTCCTACAGTGCCAGAAATATTGCGTTCGTCGTTTTGGGAGCATATTTTGTATCACGCTGGATCACTGCCAGTCTATACAGATGGCTCCCGAGTCCCAATAAGGGGTCGATTTCTACGCCTTATCCCCGTTGTTTGAAGTCAGCGGGTCTCTATCAGGCGCTGCGTCTGTGTTCAAGGCGGAGCTGGTTGCAATACACCGCTTCTATCCGGGAGATAACGCGTCGTGCCCTGAGTGCTCTATGGGCATTGGAATCGCCATGCCCCCTGTTTCGCGGTATCCGTGACGCTACGGTTGCCGCGAGCCGATTGCATGTCGAGATCATGTGGTACTGGGTTCATGGCCATGTGTGAATTGCGGTGAATGAGAGCGCCAAAGAGTTCGCGAGGACCAGGCCAGCGTTTGGCTCTTCCTCACATCGAATGCATGGCAGGAATCAGGACAGACCTCCGGGCTGCTTGGCAAATAAGATGGGAAACGGCCGCACGAAACTTAAAGTTGCAGGTCATTGTGCGGCGACTGTTCTATGGACCTAACCTCCAATACCGCGACAGCTTCAGGTCCCTTTTTTTCGTCTTCGAATTGGGCACACTCGCGGGACGCACCGCTATTTAATAGAATCCTCGCCTTCACTTTATTGCGACGATTGCGTTGTCCCCCAGACTGTTCGGCACATTCCTGTTGAATGTCCCAGTCTGGGTGATCTTCGCTCACTTTTCCTGTCTCGGTATCGGGATGACCTGGGTCGCTATCACTTTTCCCTTGTACTCGGGATGAGTTCGTGCACACAGACTTGCGGACTATCTGACATTTTGAAGGAACTGGCCTCCTCCTCTAGTTTATTTGACTTTTTTTTTTAGGTTGCATTTTCCTGCGCCGGGGGTAGGTGGGCCTTGTCTCGTTTCCCCATTACCATCTCAAGTTTTGCTTGTATCGTTCCATTGCCATCTCATGTTTGCTTGTCTCTTGTCCTCATTATCAGCCCTTGTTTTGCTTGTCTCGTTTCCTCATTATCAGCCCTTGTTTTGCTTGTCTCGTTTACTCATTACTATATATCTTTTGTTTTGCTCGTCTCGTTTCCTCATTAACATCTCTTATTTTGGTTTTCTCAGTCTATATGCTTTGGTCTGATCATTCCCCTAATTTTATCCTTTATGAAAATAAAAATACCTGTGTAGAGATCCCTCGTCAGTCATTAAAGTGAAATATTTAATTTGTTGGCGCTTTGTCAAAGGCTGGCTTGGCTATTCATTCGTCTGTATTGTCACAACTCCCATTTTTTTCGTCGATTTCATACAACATTTCTGTCTGTCAGCAAACTTCGGGCTAATTTAATGCACTACTCAATCGCATACCCTAATTCAGAAGATCGTAACTATTTCTCTTAAAGTGAGGCCACGCGAAACAGATAGATTTTATGGAGCCAGGATTTATATTACTTGCCCCCAATTTTGTTTGAACACGATGTCATCCATACTCCCTTACCCCCTCCCTCACCCTCACTATTATAAAAGGGGGTGCATGTAGAGTTCCTCGCTCTCATTGCCATTAATCATCCAAATAGTCGAGTTAAATAATGCAAGTACCTATGCCTCATTTTTAATTTGCTAACTTCAACGCACAATGACGAACCTTTCTTAAACATTCGTGCCGAGATATTCACATTGATTTCCCCCCGTGTCAATTCTTTAAATGTGATATTTTATCTGCCAAGTTTGAATGAGAAGCCCCATTGCTGCGCGTCCAAGTTTTAGTACCCTTCGCCCACTTTACCTGTCCCCGTATCGGCACGAGTGGGGTTGCTACCGTTTGACCCTTGTACTCGGGAGGGTTCGTGCACGCAAACTTTTAGACTGACCTTATGGAGGAGGTTGGCCTCCTCCATGTTATTTGGCTCTTTGTCGTAGGTCACACGTCCTGCTCCGGGGGCGGGCGCCTCCTCTTGTTTTAGTTTTGTATGGGCTGAAATTTGAACTACGGCCACTTATCCCCTTGAAGGCACTTTCCATAATATTTATTTTTGCTTATTTCTTTCATAAGCAACCTTGCTATAGTTTACATTTGGATTATTTCGTGGTCTCTAAACTCAATCGCCTACATGGGGATTTCGTTATTGTGGGGTTGTGCAGATACCCCCCCCCCCCACCATCAACTCGAGCATCCCGACTATCCTATTTTTATTTCTCTCACCTTCACTTTCTATACTAATTTGTCATACAAATTATGGCAGAAATACCCTCGTTAGTGTGCTCTTAATTTTACTTTACTATTATCCCTTTTAATCCTCGTCAATTCTTTGAATTACTCTTGCGTGGGTGTGAATTTCTATTATTATTCCTATTGCGCGTGATTTCGATTTTCATGTAAATCTGACGCACGTTCAATAAGCCACATTTTGCTCCCCGTTTTCGGCGCCTTTTTCACTTACCCCTTTGGAAGTGGGCGATACTGGACGAGAAGCAGAGGGGAGGGCTGCGCCGAGTTATTTTCCTTCACAAACGCAGGTTCATTTAGTTCACGTGAGGAGGACGGAAATAGATTCCGCCTCCGCGTTTTTGCCTCGAGAGACTAGTTGGAAGGACGCTATTTCTGGATTGTTTTGAGTAGGTGTCGAATTTTGGTCTTCTGGCCTTCCAGAATGACCTATTTATTTCTTTAATTTTATGGGGGATGGAAGCAAATTTTGTATCTTTTCCCATCGAGTGGTCGTTTCTTGTGGGGATGGCGCCAGGTTCCTCGTTTCGTTATTTTAAGGGTATAGGTATGAAGTGTTCGGCATACACAAATTCATTGCCCCTATTTTCACTACCCTACGAATTTAGAATTTTCCTGACACATTAGGACTCTGAACGATTCCATACACTTGTGAACTATTTGACTTTTTCTTTTTAGGAGGCTGGCCTTCTTACTTTTTTTATTTCTTTTTTTTGCGTTTTGTTTGTTGTTTACTTTTGTGCTGTTTATTTTTATCGGAATTTTAAAGTAAACTAGTACTAGGGCGAAATTTTAATTCGGGGACTTATGCCCTGGTGTCATTCTCCAGATGTCCACGTCTAAAAAAAAATTGATAGAGACTGAGACAGCAAGTCTGGTCACTCATCACTCCTACCAACAGCACATTTCAAACCTAGAGGACCAAACTCGTGTATAAGAGTTGGGAGGCGGGGGGGGGGCTCTAGTATAAACTCTAATTTTCTGGATTTATTCAGTAGGTTTGACGTAATTATGGTGAGGAATTGACGTCTTCCCGAATGGGATGCAGGAGGAGATGGCAATAAAAGTCATTTCAACCAGCATACCCGCCGCAGACGGATGCATCGTTCAGTCATTCGTTCCTAGCCCGCGGTGTGTCCCTTACTCGTTTGTCGTGCTATTTTTTTGGATTCTCGTGTTCTGCTCGGATCCATGAAACTTGGACCCGGTATTCCGAGATTCTCATCGAATTGCATTTGATTGTTGGTGATCGGAAGAAAACCTTAATTTCTGGAAATTAATTCACGGCACTACTAATTTATTCAAGGTATTACAAATTAATCGTTTTGCTGCGTGTAGCGCTCCCCCAACCTTTCTTTCCTCCAGCAATTAAAACATATGTGACCTTATTTTAGCTTCTTCTTTTTCCCCTCGGGTGATTGCATTCCTCTCTCCAATTAGCTCCTCCCTTTCTCATTTTACCCATGGCACAGCTTTAGGGCAACCTTTTCTTCGTATCTTCCCCTCCTTTGGCCCGATTTTTTCACCGTCCCCGTAACCATCCAGCGTCCGATTGATTTGTTTCAGCGGTTTGTTCTTTCTTTTAGTTAATTCTCTTGGCTTCTCGTTGCTTCTCCCCTCATATAATGTAGTTCTGCCTCATCAGAGATACAGAGCCTTTCTAACAGGATTGGCAAATAAAAAAGCCAGGCCTAAAACAACGGGTTTTATTCCCGTTTTTTGGGGGGGTGGGGGGTCTATTTCCAGTGAATTTTGAAAAAAACAGGGTTTTTTTTATTACACATTTTTTTTCAAGAAATAATTGCTACTTATCATTATTTTATTCAAAATGCATTTTTATGTTTATAATTTCAACAAATATGTATCAAATTAAGATTATTTCTCTCATACTAACTCATAATTCATCTCTCCTTCTACAGATAATGGCTATCATGGGTACCCACAATTCTCGATCAATGATCTGTTCTTACCTTAATATAAATATTAAACTAATTAATTATTAATATTCTATACAAATAAAGATAGCTATTTTTCTATGTTATTCTATTGCTTGTAGTGTTTGTATTTTGAAAACCCCCAGAATAAAACCTGGGTTTTGGGAGGCTTTTTCAAAATTTGGGGGTTTTTGCCAACCTCGGTTTCTAAAAAGATACTATTTGAGATGTAAATATGTCAGAAACTACATATTCTAGACAAATGAAACTGAACAGGTTTAATAGAGAGATGTACAAGATTTATTCCTCATAGTTGAATAAGAAATTCAAATGTGGATTCCATGAACTATTTCAGAAACTTTCACTATGCGCGACGCCTGAGACACGGAACGCGTCAAGGGGGCTGTCCAGTTCTTCCCAAACACGCTGAAGCATGTCATTAGTAAGAGGCTCCAGTGGGGGTAGTGATTGCCCGACTTGTTCAAGGTTGGCAGGAAAAGTAGGAGAGAATTTCGAAGGTGAACGTGGAGGCCATTTTAATAGCTCATTCATTCTCTTCACGCCCGGTAGGCAAGGCTGTGCTTTTAAACTACAACTCTTTTTTTTATCTCTCTTGCGCTACAGGGTGGCTCGAGTGGTCAGTCATTTCCACGTGGAAATGTCACGACCACCCCACCTGGATACATTCCAGGGGCGGCACCGCCCCACTTGGATGCATTCTGCGTGAGATTAAGTTGCAATGAAACTCTCACATCCTTAACTGTTGCATTGAGCGCTAGCACAAGGGGGTATTATAAAATTTCCTCAGCATGCAACAGCCTCCCTCCACTCTAACATCTGCCTGTCTGACGGAAAGCTTTCTGCCTTGTCCATATCTACATTGTTCTTGGTGCATTTTTAGAGAATTCTATCGCACATGCACGCTGTACAGTCTTGTTTACGCCGTGTTGAAACATAATGGAACACACAAAGCTCCTTTTCTTTTCCAATGAATGTCATTTCTATCTCTGAAAAGATAAAAACAAAAACCCTTTAACAAAATTTTGATGTTAAAATTTTAGGTCATTTGAACGCGAATCGGAGACATTAGATGGCAAAATGATATCTAATTGTTAGAAACACACCTTGTATTTTAGTAATGAGTAAAAGGGTTTGCTCTCGTTGGAGAGCGCACATCTACAGTGGCTTTTGATAGATATTTTTGGCCTCGAATTAAAAGCCAACACTAACGAGGGCATCTCTCGCAGGAAGATTGCAGAAGAAATTTGTACAGTGGGGAAGGTGATAATGTGTGAGAAGATGGACGCAGATCCTGCAGTTACTGGAGCTGGAAGGGCAAACTGCGGGTGTTGGGTTGCCGGCAGAGCACGCAAGCCTCCAGATGTCAACTGACGCACCCTTGCGGAGGCGTAAAGCGAGGAAGATAATGGAATTGTCCTAAGTCTTTGAATAAGGATGGGACGATTCCAAAATATATACAGAGTCCGATTCCGTTATTATTATCATTATAATAAATAGCCAACTCATGCAGGAATAAAGCATATAATAATGCTTAAAATTATAAACGGAGGCCGCTTGCGCCCTCTTGAGTACTATTGCAAAAAGCTTTAAACCACCTACGCAGTCGCTTACACTCAATTATTAGCTAACCTTCCCCAATACCCCGCCGCACACTGCACTCAATTATTGGCTAACCTTTCCCTCACACCCCGCCGCATACTGTATTCAATTATTAGCTAACCTAACCCAAATATCACGCCACATACTGCACTCAATTATTAGCTAACTTTACCTTACACCACGCAGCATACCGCACTCAATGATTAACTAACCTTCCCCATCACCCCGCCGCACACTGCACTCAATTATTAGCTAACCTTTCCCTACACCCCGCCTACTGCACTCAATTATTAGCTAATCATACCCTAACCCCGCCGCATACTGTACTCAATTATTCGCTAACCTTCCCCCTACATCCTCAGCATACTGAACCCAATTATTAGCTAACTTTCCCCCTACACTCCGCATATTATAATGTTATGTATTCCAACTTTATTACCCCGTAAGGGGCGCGGCCATTTGCCATCTTGGCGAGAGGTGATGAGCTATTGCGTCCCGTAGCACAAATAAGGTCAGCACCCCGTCCGACCCCCAGCTTAGCCTCTTCTCCTTCCTTCAAAACACTTGTTTCCTTGCTTTTCATACAACCTCTCGCACAACTTTCTCTGGTCAGCCTCTAATTTCACAGGGTAGATGCTGACCTTCTTCTTAGTCAACCTTCCCGGATCGGGGCTGGGGGGGGGGACAATGTTCCCTAACCCCTGAGCTCCGGTCTGGGGTGGTTGGTTTTTAACAACCTGCTTCATCCCCACCCATACCTTCCTCTCCTCTTCACAATCTATATATTTTTACGCCGTGTCCAAGGTGGAGCCGCCATACCGATGGACTGCCAGGCCACCAGGCGGGAGGGGTGGTCCCAAATGGCGTCGCCTGGCTCTGCCGGGCTTGTAAGCACCTCTTGCAGTGCGGGCAACTGCGAGAGGTGATGAGCTATTGCGTCCCGTAGCACAAATAGGGTCACCATACCCAATAATGATAAAAAAAAACAATCTCCCCCTAATTCCCCCTTGCTCATCGACGGAGCCGCCCTCGTGCAGCTCCAGCAAAAAAAATGGAGGCCCCTTCCCCTGTGCTTGCGCAGGGGACCCTCCATATTTCTTTAACCAGAGAGTAGGCTTACTCCTCTCCTACGCCTAGGGGTGAAGGGGACACCCCCTCACCCCCTTCTCTGGAGGTGCTTTCGGGCACCTCCCTATTCCCAGCGGCAGTCCCTCCTTTTCTTTCTAAGGGGACTGCCAAGAAAGCCAGCAGGCAGCCCATTGCCGACCGCCCCTCGTGTAAGCGGCTCGGTAGGGCAAACCCCCTTAGGGGGGAGAGGGAAACCAGGCCCCTTCGATCGCTGACCTCAAAAGACCTGCTGGCAAGAATACTAAACCTTGCTGGGGTCAAGGCCTGTGCCTCCCCACAAAAGACTCATGACGCTTCCAAGGGGACCTGCGATGTCCTGGGAGGGGATGGCCAACTGGAGGCGCCTCCTGTGATAGACATGGTCCTTGAGGAAACTCAGCCTCAGACGGTAGGGCCTTCCATGGGGGGGGGGCGGAAATCAGGGCTCTGCGCCAAGCACCGAACCCGAATCCGCCCCTATGCAAGGTCCGTCTCAAACGGCTGGGGATTCTGAGGCAGTACAAGGAGGGGAGGGATCTCCTCCGGATGATGCCCCTGCGACCACCAGGACCTTCTCCATTTCAGAAAAGGACCAGGCTGAGGTCGGTCCATCTGGCCTGGGGGCTTCTACCGGCGGAGGTGAGAAGCGGGTTCATTCCCCGCTCTCCTATCCCAAAATGAAAAGGACGAAAAAGACCAAAAAGACTAAGAAGACTCGGGGCTCCTCTCCATCCTCGGGGGCTGTGGGGACGGATGGGTCTGCTGCCACTTTGGCAAGCGACCAAGCCAAGACCGGCACATCCGGCCCCTCTGCTCCCCCGGTTGCGGAGACCCTGACTAAGACCAAAAGTGGACAGGGCGAAGCCTCGATGACATCGGGGCCCCTCATTCAGAGGTTACCTGGCGTTTTCGAGCCCGCTGGCTTCAAGCGCTTCCTCGTTATTCGCTCCACTGATGGCACCATGTTGTCTAAGGGCAACATGATCCATCAGAGGAGAGGATTAGCTAGTGCAATTGGTAGAGAGCCGAAGGTGACCCATTTCTCGGACGGGAGCCTTCTAGCGAATGCGGCGAATCCCGTCGAGGCGGCCAAGATAAGTGCTCTTCGGACACTTCATGGCACCCCGGTGAGTGTGACGCCGCACTCTACCATGAACTTTGTGAAAGGAGTAGTTTATGCGAGGGAACTCGTTGGCTACTCCATTGAGGACATCACCCTAGAGCTGGCCGACCATGGGGCGGTCAAGGTCGAACGTGTGATGAGAAAACAGGGAGTGGCCTCGAGACCCACCCCTACACTCTTCGTCACGTTCGACTGTGACGCTCCCTGAATCGGTGCGTGCCGGTTGATACCGCTACCGCGTGAAGACATTCGTGCCACTTCGGCGGCGGTGCTAATACTGTCACCGATTCGGCCATGCGAATCGCTCATGTAGACGTGCAAAGTCGGGGTTACCCGAAGTATGTGTAAATTGCCCTAAGGTCGCACACGATAAGTCCAAATCGTGTGTGGCCAAGTGTGTCAATTGCGGAGAGTCGCACCCCGCTTCTTCGAAGCAATGTGGTGCATATCTCCTTGAGAAAGAATTCCTGGCCGTTCAGGCCTAGGATCGACTCTCATTCCGCGAGGCTAAGGACTTGGTCCTGGCGCACCCGGCTCTGCCTGGGACGTCATATGCCTCAATAGTTAGAAAGGCACCCTCTGTTCCTGGCCCATCCAGGCCAACCAGCACGGTTGTTTCCGCGCTAATTCGGAGCCCTTCTGCGGGCTCTACCCAACCCGGGCGCTCCCTTGGTAAAGCTGGCGGCAAAAAGGGTTCATCCCCAGCCCCGGCTAAAACCAGGGCTCCCCCTCTTCCCCCAGCGTGACCGTTTCCCGTAAGGCGAAACGGCCACGCGCCTCCACCGAGTCGTCAGACGTATTGGAGGACAGCAACAAAGGAGCTTCGGCTCCTTCGCCCACGCCCCGAGGTGGAGCGAGTGGCTCGGAGACTGCAGTTCCTCGAAAAGATGGCCCCCCCCGCCTCCGAAGCCGCAACGCCCGCCTAAGGTTTCCAGGGGTATAAGGGTCTTGCGACCCCACCACCGCGGGATGGCCGGGCTGGGGGATGCGCGTTTTACACCCGGCATGATGTCTCCGTTCTTCCTTTCTCTTTAGATAGCTCCTTTCAGGCAGTGGCTGTGCAGCTGCACCTGGATAGGAGGTATACTATCATTTCTGCGTACATTCCACCATCAGCTCACTTCGACGCGGGGGACTTCCACCTCTACGTGGCACGGTTGCCGAGGCCCTATCTCTTGCTTGGAGAACTGAACGGCAGTCATCCTCTCTGGGGAGATTACTCCATAAATCCCAGGGGACAAGTCCTTGCCGATCTGATCGAAGAGCTTGAGATAGGTGTCCTAAACGTGGATGAGTTTACGCATCACTGTCCGAGAACCGCTTCATTTTCTTGCCTTGACCTATCTTTGTGCTCTTCGGATGCACAGCCTGATTTTGATTGGGGGGTGGTCGATGACCTCCATGGTAGTGATCACTTTCCCATTCAAATATCATTTTCAGGGTAACTGCCGCCTGAGAGACCACCTCGGTGGTGCTTGGCACGGGGGCGGTGGCCTGCATTTCAGGAAATGACTGAATTCTCTATCTCAGTCGAGGAGTTTAGGTCGGTAGATGAGGCCGTTGAGTTCTTCTCCGGCAACCTCATCGCCGTGGGCCTGACTACTATTCCCAGAACGTCTGGCCGTTTTGCACCCCGACCACTACCGTGGTAGTCGGTCGAGTGTAAGACGGCCCTCAAACAGAAGCGTTATGCCTATATGCGCTATAAGCGCCGCCCGAACGATTTCACTGTCGCTGAATTTCGTTGGGCTAGGGCTAGGTTCCGGTATATTTCTTAGCACGCCCGCCGTTCTTCTTGGCGGGCATACGTGTCTTCACTTAACTGGAAGACCCCTTTAGCTGAGGTGTGGAAGCGAGTCAAAAGGATTCGGGGCAAGTTCTCGCAGGATCCCTCTCCCGTTCTCCACGAGAATGCGACCGCAATCTTTGACCCCGCGTCCGTGGCGGAATCCCTAGGGACCGCTTTTTCCGCATTCTCTAGCCGTGATGCTGCTCTGCCAGCATTCAATGCACGTCGTGATGTCGAGGAAAGCTGCCGGCTGGACTTTTCTTCCAGAGGCGGAGAACCCTCTAACGATAGGTTTAATCTCAGTGAGTTTCGTTCCGCTCTTGCTTCGTGCGCGGACACCTCCCATGGTCCGGTCCATATCCCATACGCCATGCTTCGACACCTGTGTGAGCGAGGCATGGAATTTCTTTTAGATTTTTTTCAACAGGATCTGGGTGGAGGTTCTCCTCCGGATTCTTGGCGAAACGCTACTGTGCTCGCCTTTCGCATACCGGGGAGAGATCACTCTACTCCGACCGGTTTCCGCCCAATCTCTCTAACCTCTTGCGTGTGCAAGTTGATGGAGAAATTGGTAAATGTTAGATCAGCCTTTTTCCTGGACAGCGGAGGCCATCTGTCTTCCGCACAGTGCGGCTCCCGCAAGTTCCACTCCACGTCGGATGCTCTGCTCCGACTGGAAAATTGCGTCTGCGAAGCCTTCTTTCGTAGACAGCACTACGCCACGGTGTTTTTCGATCTGGAGAAGGCCTATGATACCGCATGGCGATACGGTATCATGGAGACTCTCCACACGATGGGGGCGAGGGGACGCCTCCCAATGTTTATATCTGAATTTTTGCGAGATCGTCGATTCTGCGTACAGGTGGGGGGGAGCCCTCTCCGGACCAAAGGAGCAGGAAGAGGGTGTCCTCATTGTCACACTCTTTGCCCTGAGCATCAACGGCATCACCTCGGTGCTGCCGGAAGATGTTCTCGCTACGCTCTACGTGGACGACCTTTCGATCTCTTTTGGCGCGGCCCAGATTCCAACTCTGGAGCATCGACTCCAACAGGCATTGAACCGCGTCTCTCGCTATGCCGAAGCGCACAGGTGGTCTCTTGTACCCGCGCCATGGACATTCTCCGTTCCGTGACGTTCAGCGCTTGGGGCTCTGATAGGGCTACTTCCTTACCTTTTTCATCGATCTTTTGTTCGTTCGAAGCTCGACTATGGATGCGAGTTTTATGCATCCGCAGCCGACCGTTTATTGCGGAAGGTGGATTCGATCCACCACACCGGCCTTCGCCTTGCGACCGGTGCCTTCCGCACTTCCCCCATTGTGAGCCTGTTGGTCGATGCTGGGGAGATGCCACTCGCTCTGCGCCGCGTGCAGTGCATCACTCGCCTGTACGCGCGAGCCCGGTGCAGCCCTCAGTCGCCAACAGCTCTCACTGCATCCGCAGCTGATCTCGATGGTACCTATGCCGCCGAGAGACGCCAGTCATACCCTAAGCCCTTTGGGTTTAGGGCCAGGAAACTCCTTCGAGAGGTAGATATAGCTCTCGGGCTGGTGGCGTTCTTGGTTCTGCCCAGGACGCCACCCTGGAGGGTACCACATTTGGCTATTTGTCGCCACGCCTCTGCTCCCAAAGCTTGTACTGCGCCGAGAGTATTGCGTTCGACCTTTTTGGAGCACATATCATGTCACGCTGGAACCGTGCCATTGTATACGGATGGCTCCAAGTCCGACGAGGGGGTCGGCTTCCACGCCGTATCCCCTCTGTTTGAAGTCATTCGGGCTCTACCAGGCGCTGCGTCTGTCTTCACGGCCGAGCTGGTGGCAATACACCTCTCGGTACGGGAGATTACGCGACGTGCCCGGTTCGGAGACCGGATTGTGACCTATAGCGACTCACAAAGCGCCCTGAGTGCTCTCGGGGCATTGGAATCTCCGCATCCCCTGAGTCGCGATATCCCTGACGTCACGGTTTTGGCGAGCCGGGCAGATGTTGAGATTATCTTCTGCTGGGTTCTTGGACATGTAGGAATTGCGGGGAATGAGGGTGCCAAAGAGTCCGCGAGGACTCTGCGACCGGACCAGCGTTTCACCCTTCCTCAGACCGACTACATGGCAGGAATACGGGCAGCTCTTCGGACTGCTTAGCAAATAAGATGGGAGACGGTCGAAGGGAACTTAAAGTCGCGTGCTCCTGCGCCGCGACTGTTCCCATGGACCTATCCCTCAATGCCGCGGTGGCTTCAGGTTGCTTTCTGTCTCCTCCGAATCGGACACACTCGTGTGACGCATCGGTATTTGATGGAGCGCTCGCCTGTGCCCTATTGGAACGACTGCGTCGTCCCCCAGCCTGTTCGGCACATTCTTGTCGAATGTCCCAGTCTGGGTGATCTTCGCGCACGTTACCTGTCCCGTTACCGGGATGGGCGGGGTCGCTATTGCCTGTCCTTTGTACTCGGAACGAGTGCGTGCACATTGACTGGTGGACTTGTTAACTATTTGGGGGAGGCCGGCCTTCTCCCATTCATTTAACTAGGTTTAGTTTTTGTTTTTGTTATTGTTTTATTATTGTTTTTGTTATTTCTTTTTATTGTTTCTTGTTTGAATTTTTTAAAGTAGCCTAGAACCAGGCTGTTTGTTTACGGCGACTAATGCCTAAGTCGGCAGTCGCCAGATAGCCGCTTAAAAAAATATCCAGCTTTATTATTTGTAATTGTCAATAAAGATCCTTAAATAATAAATATAATACTTATTTAATTTTTTTACGTACTATCGGTTCTTAATTCCTTCTGTGTAATAATCATACTCGATACTTCAATAATAATTAATAAAGTTAGTTGCTACATAAACTAAATAGAATATAGTAAACAAATAAATGTAAGGTGAACATTGTGCCTAAGTTTATATAGTATGTGGTAACAACTAATCTTCTGATCTAGTGCCTTATGCTGGAAGTTTGGTATTGCTTGTCCTCACAACCAAGTGAATTTAGATCTTTGATAGCTAATAATGCACAGTTTATGTGTAAATTGTAATTCAAATCAGACTAATTCGATAATGTCAACTAGTTACGACTAATTTATTAATGGGTTAGCACATTTTTTCATTAGTCACTTTTCAAATTCTTTCGTTCAAAATTCGCATTTTTTGTTTTTGTATATCATTTTATTGCAATTTTATGCACTTTTTTTATATTATATATTTTATTTTAGCAACATGACTAGAACATAGGGAATATTTTAATAATGTAAAATTTTATACATTCGTGGAAATTCTCCGTAGATTTTTAAAGTGATTTGTGAACAAAACGCAAAACTATACTATAGGATTTTAAATATTTCCTTAAAAATACGGCGCCTAAGAACTGGTTTATATTTTAGCATCATTTGAATATACAGTGGCGGCAACAAAAAAAGTGACATTGAATATTGGCAATAGAAATCGATACATAAAATCGCTTTCACGATTTTACTTGCCAACAAGCCAATGAAAAGGGGCGGGGCTTATGCCACGAGTGGATGACTCTCCTGAGCTAAGACAACAGAACTGCGCTTTATTGGAACTCACTGTCTCGTTTGAGCTCGTACAGTGAGGTTTTGGTGTACAACGCTCCAGCGTGCTGATTTCCTGCATTCGTGCCTACATTTGACGTGCTATAACTTCTGTGCAAGTGGATACAATGGGGCGGAAAAAGCTTTCTATGACAGAGAAAAGCCGTGCCTTGACCCTATTAGAGCAGGGAAAGTCTTTTATTGATGTAGCAGCAGATTTAGGAACCTCAAGAAATACGATTTATCGCCTAAAACGGGCAGCTGAGTTATTGCCACCAGGTACCATACCAAAGAGGAAGGAGGGCACTGGTGCAGCTAGGAAGACATCTCCAAGGACTGATAATATCCTAAGGCGTGAAGTGATGTCAGACCCTTCTGTAACCTCCGCTTCAATCAAGAAAAAACACCCAGACCTACTCCAGAACGTCGCCCTCAGGACCATCCGTCATCGCTTACAGAAGGACTTAGGCCTACCGGCTCGCCGCGCTGCCAAGAAGCCACTTCTTACCAAGGCTATGAAGATGAAAAGGCTCAATTTTTGCAAGACCTATAAACATTGGACAGCTGCCCATTGGAAGAAGGTGATGTTCAGTGATGAGAGCACCTTTAGGCTGGTCAGAGGAGAGTCAAAGATCGTGCGTCGTCCCAGCAATGTGTCTCGGTATGACCCAAAATATACCGTGAAAACTGTGAAGCACCCTGATAGTGTGATGGTGTGGGGTGCCTTTAGTGGAAACAAGGGCAGAGGAGGTCTGTACTTCCTTCCCAAGAATGTAACCATGAGGGGGACTAACTATCTCGAAGTTTTGAAGCAGCACATGCTGCCATTTTGGGAAATTCATTGGTGTGAATTTTTCATGCATGATGGTGCCCCTGCTCACAGGTCCCAGTTAGTAAAAAGGTTCTTCAATGATAATAATATTAGTGTTTTGGAGTGGCCTGGTAATTCCCCGGACCTAAATCCTATTGAGAATGCTTGGAATCTGATGAAATCCAAAGTTCAAGAGACAGCATCCGGCAGCATCAAGGACCTGATAGAATCACTGAAAAAGATCTGGGTTACGATCGACCCCACCTACTTCGCAAACCTCGCTGAATCAATGCCCAATCGACTCAGAATGGTCATCAAGTGCAAGGGCAACATGACCAAGTATCAACTTTCATGAAATATTCATAATAAAATATGTAAGTTACATTTTTCTGTTTCATTTTCCCCGAATTGTCACATGTCACTTTTTTTGTTGCCGCCACTGTAGATTGAACTAAATTCCAGGGCATTCAGATCATAACTACTAAAGAAAACTGATTTCAAATGATAACTAAATCATATGTGCATCGTTTGCTCGTGAATTGAGTTCTAATGCTTAATTTTTAGTAATTATTTAGCCATTTATATGATATCAAGTTTCAAAGGGGGGAGGGTTCTAACCCCTATATCTCAAAAACGGCGCCGTATGTTATTATGATTTTGGCAGGAGTAAAAGGGCTTTTAATGAGAATTAATTTCATATATGATAATCTAACGTAGTAAAAAGTTGAAAAAATGAATGTGGTACCCCCTTAAATACTATTAATACTCAGCTTTTATAATATTGTTACTCAATATTTAACATAGGCTGGTAGTAGGAAGCGCGCGCAGCATACTCGTAACTTACATATACGGTAGCTGGTAGTCAACAGAACAACAGGGCTGCCCGCTGTCGAAAGAATTTTAGTAATAGTACCAAAACTTACTCTGAAAACGTAACAAATTCGGTAAAATCGTACCAAATCTAATTAAAACATAAAACAAAAGTAAAATGGTATCAAAAAGTGTTTCTTTCGGGAAAAAAGTACCAAATTTGTACGAACGTGCCAACTTCGGCAGCGTTGCTGAACAAAGCTCTAACGTGTTATAATTGCATCAGCTGTTCTAAATGATGCCTGAGCCCTGAACAGGCCTTCATTTCACGCATATAAACAATTAACCATACAATACCTTTCTTATACAGTCAGATCTTCAATATTAATTGATATTAAATAGTGATGCATTCTTGTCGACTAATCTAAATCTATTAGTAAATAACTTAACGTTATAATTTCACTGAATAATAAGACAGATGAGTAAATACATAACTTCATTGACACTAACGGGAAATAAACAATGTTTGAAATTTTGATTCAGCTATTTGGCGAGTAGGAAAGATAGTTAAATATTTAAAAAAACACTGTTGAAAGAGTGTCTCTACTGAAATTTTTAAGGAATCTTTTTTGAAATCTGAAAACTGGGATTATTTTTAGCAAATCCGATGCCGATTCCCCCAAAATGTACGATTCCTGATTCTGATTAATCGTCCCATCTCTAATATTTATTCCTGTGATGTGGGATGGGACATGAGACGGGGGAGCCAATTTCCTCTCTTCTTCCTATTCGTGGTTATTTTTATAAAATGAATTAGGAATATTTGTCTTTGGAGTTTTTAACGTTGTAACTTCTCAGCAAAAACTACTTTGTATTATTTCTCATTTTAAATTATAACTAGATAGGAACTTATGCTTAATTTTACTCTAGGATACCTAATCGGGGAATGAAAACAACAATTAGGGATGTATTGCAAGAACCTTTTATTGAAATGACGGCTATGATCTGGCTGGCTGCCGCCAGAAGACCATAAATAAGGTCTGCTGACCAAAAGGGCACGTGCTCTCACTTATTTTGATTTATGAACTTTCAATAACTCAAAGACTAACCTTAGGAGGATCTTGGAAGTTATATCATTCGAAAGAAAATGTAAAACAACATAAGGGTTTCAAATTTCGTTAGAATTGGCCAAATAGTTACAATGTTATTACAAAAAGGGCAAAACGGGGACTGACCGACATAATGAAAGAACCTCCATAATGAAAAATGAAAGAAACCTCCAAAGCTCACCTCTGCAAAGAATCGTGCCTATGATATTACGCCTATATTAATTACATTTGTCTGATAAATTACTATAATTTAATTTTAAAAATTCAGAATTTAGATCTTCTGCTTTATAATTTTTTTTCAACTTAGGCGGAAAGAATAATCTTTAGATTACAACTGCTTCTTTAAATTAAAATTCCTCCTTTTCGTTTATCGCCCAATCACAAATGAAAACTTGCTCCCACTTTGGTCTTTCAAGACCGTTAAGACCGTGCAGCGATCGCTTCTCGAGAGCATTCGTTAGACACCGCCGCCTCCTTTAAGGGGTTGGGGAGAATCATTTCGTAAGTTTTCTAGGTTTTATTTCATTTCCAGATCTCGTGGGGGTAATTTCCGACCTGCCCCAAATCCGCTCTCAGGTATTTCGTCACTTTTAATTTGTCAATATTTGTGCCCCGTCGTAGTTTTATGGCAACTGAGCGACCCCTTTCCCCGAGTACCTCGCTTAAATTCTCGATTATTTTTATGGCGCGGGCGACTCTACATCCCGCTATGTCAGTTGGTCCCTGTTTTGCTTTTTTTTTGTTTTTGTAATTATTGAAACCAATTTGTTGTTTTGTATTCTCTTTCGAATGATAGAATTGCTAAGGTCTTCCCAAGGTCAGTCCGACAATTATTGAAAGTTTTGAAGGTCGTAAGGTCATAAATTAGAATAACTGAGTGCGCGCGACTTTTTGGTGAGCAGCCTTTTTTTTTTCGTTCAGGATTTGGCCATTCGCGTCGCTGATGCGGTAGACCTTTCTGCATCTGGTGACGCGCGGGTGAATGCGCCTTTATTTAGTAGCTGAATTCAGTGAAGATTTGCTTCGTCGTCTTTGCTTTCTTTCCTCTTGCATTATTTGCCTCTCCGCTTGTTACGTCCTTACAACAAGGACCTCAATGCTCGAGTGGCATTCTCTCGGGAGTTGTTATCTGCCCCCCAAGCGTCCCACGTACTCCTTTATTTTTTTGGCTTGGTGAGTTATGTACAATCGGTGCCAATTAGTAATGTCACACGACGCTGAATATCGTAGTGACAATTTATTATTATTTGATGCTAGATGAAGGGTTTGAGGTATATTTAGTTATAAATATATTAGATAGGGTGTCTACCAATAAAATAAAGTAAATTTTGTGAAATTAGCCTTAAAATTTTTTGTTATAATTAATTTTCTACTTGTGAGGAAAAAATGATTACTTGATAAAACATCACAGCGAAGCCTAGCGGGTCATGCTGCTTATTCGAGGATTTATAGAACAATTATATCATATTCAACTTTTGTCCGAAGCACTTTGAAAAATATGACATGACTAATTGTGGCAATTGTATTTTATAATTTCCCCCAACTTCATCGATTTGTTTACAAACATTTTTCCCCACACTTGTGGATTTGCCAATTTGGTTTTTGCTTTTTGTTCTGAAGTAAAATTCGAGTGCTCTGAAAGGTTTCACTTATAAACTTTCCGCCTGTCCTCCCTCCCCTTTCACGCCTCGTTTGTTTTCACCTTTTGTTTACTGACCTCTCGTTCATGTGTGCACAACCTTTGTGTGTATCCGTGTGTAAATGCGACTCTGTCCTACTTGTCGAATAAATGGTATCGGAGCGCTTCATGTCGATGGATTCCGTTGCGAGTCTGGCCGTGATGAAACCGTTGTTGCTTATTGCGATTCATACTGCGGCGAGTATCGCCCAAGCCTTACCTCATTCAACCTGTGGAAATGGCAGGTCTTCCCGACTCCAGGGTGTACGCTAAAGGGGGGGGGATTTAGCGTGGGCCAGCATGCAGCTGCATCCAGAGGACCCATCGACACCCTTTATCGTCACTAGTTTGCAAACGTTTTGCGCGTAGATTCCTTCGTTGGTTTTCGCCTTAAATTTAATTAAAGATGAAGTTGAGAGGGTCTATTGAGTTTTCACGTCAAGAAGGGATCATTTTACTCGTTTTTTTCTTATTCAAGGGGTTGTTAAGGCTACATGTCTGTTCTTCTTTAATGGGTTGACTTGAAAATGGAAAAATTGAGGCAAGTCGCTTTTTAGATAGGTCCTAAGTTCTACCTTCTCAAAGAGACGCATCTTTAGTGAAAATATGTAAACTAGGCTGAAAGAACGCCATTGAGCGCACAATGATGGGGTTTGTAATTAATGCCATGACTTGTCGACGAACCGAAAAATGCTTTTGATGATATTGTCAAGGCAATGATTTTATTATTCCTGGATGAACTTCCTCAGGACCATTGCTGATGGCACATTTTTGTTTCATCTTATGATACAGAACAGTATTGGTTATTCTTTTGTCCCCGCGCATGTTTATTTATTGCCGCATTTTTCTTTTTTTTCTGTCTTATTTCTTGAAACAACAGGGGAAAAAAGACGCAAATGCAGAAAACATATAAGTAATCGCAGAGATCCTGTTCATTGTCGGATGCTCGGTGGCAACGTGAAAATATAAATCTCTCTCTTAAGTAATATTTTTGCGTGTATTTGAAGAACATATAACTGGCATAATTCACTCATGATGCAATCAGCTAGCAATAGGGAAACGGCCAGGCAAATTAGAAACGTGAAAAGATGGAAGATCAAGGGGGTCGATGGATGCTCTTAACATTTAAAAAGCTCGTTAACCCCAAAATGAAGGCAATGGGACTCGTTGTTGTTGTTTAAAACTCCCCGGCAGATGACATTTGCTCCCTACTCCGACAAGCATTCAAAGGTGTCAACTCTGAGTAACAGTAGAAGTTACATGCGTAGTGTAATTTTTACTTTTATTTATTGTATCTTTTGAAATAAGCCAAGCGTTTAAACACGTTCTCTGCTATCACGGAAATGATAACTCAAAACCATTACCATTTCTTATACTCTGAACTTGACTTCAAGTGTGTAGAGACAATTGTGAGGGTTGTGTAGTCTCCTCAAAATTTTTAGTTGCGGCCATTTGACGTGACAGAAAATCGGTATCGATCAGCCTCTAGTTATAGAATGGCTGCCGTGTTCTTCAACGTCCTAGTCTTCGGCATAGTCGAGTGGAAACCCAGATTCCGATTACGACGAAGTTGAGCCATACAGGGTGTTGCAAGAATGGATGATGCGGTCCTCATATGGGTCGACATTACGGTTGCTTTCATGGGCTGTAGATAGACTTCGTTTGGTCAGGTTAAACTGCAAATCCCCATTGAAGAATGACCCCAAAGTATGCAGATCGCGGGGGGAAAACCCGCATCGATTTTTTTTCCATTGTCCACTTACTTCAGGAGTCGTCATTTTTATTGCAATTGATCAGCGATAGATTTGCAATTATATACACGCTTTAAGAATTATTTATTGAGGGACAATGAACAAAGTCAAATAGTGAAGGGTTGAGTTGAAGTTAAAAGGACAATGAGATTTGCTATAAAATTAAGAACCTTGCGTACCCTGGAGAGTCGTAAAAGTGCCAGAATTTCTGCCGTGTCGATGAGCCGCTCGAGGTTCTTGGGGGTGGCAAAGTGCACCGGGGCCGGTTCCCGAGGGCGTGAGGTGAAACAAAAATGCGGTGAATTGCCTGGAATCTATATGCTAGATGAGTGACTACTGGAGTGAAGAGAATGGTTGCTTCGACTTATGCGCGGGAGTCGATCAGGCGACCCGGATTGAGAAGGTAGTGTGGGTAGAGCGACGTCCGGTCGATTTACTACACTCCGAAAAAAAATAAGTCAACTGTTGACCGAGTCGTTTGCCTCGCAGGAAGGCACGCCCCCTGAGGTGGTCGTGAGTCCGCCCTCGGGGGGGGGGGTCTAAGGTTGTCCCGTGGAGGTACGGTTGCCGTGAACCGGGCTCATGTCGAGATTATCTTCTGTTGGTTTCCTGGACATGTTAGGGAATGAGAGTTTTAGAGTCCGTGAGGATTATGCGAAAAACAAGCGGGTTTGGCCTTTCCTCACACTGATTACATGACAAAAATCAGCCCATCTCTCCTAACTGCCTGGCAAAGAAGATGGGAGACGGTCGAAGGGAAAGGAAAGGTGCGCGCCATTTCGTCGCTACCGTTCTCATGGACCTAACCGCAATGCCCTCGGCGGCTTCAGGTCGCTTTCTGCCGTCTTTGGAGTGACAACACTCGCAGGACGCACCCCCATTTGATGGAGTGCTCGCCTGCGCGTTACTGCGACGACTGTTCTCCCTGGGACATTCTTGTTGATGGTCTTAGTCTAGGGGATCTTACCTGTTCTGGGCGGGTTCGTGTACAGAAACGCAGAGTGTACGACTTTTTGGAGGAGTTTAGAATTCATTTTATTTGAAATTGTTCTCTGTGCATCCTAGGAGCATACTATTTCATTTTACCTTTGTTGCCACTTTGTGACTTTTATTTTTTTAGTCGCGGGTGAGTACATCGTAGAGTACTCGATGGACATGCTCCAATACGTCCTGACACGATTTAGCACGATATAGTCCTTAGCGGTTGAAGTGCTAGCTAGCTGGTCTGTCGTAATAGACAGGCACAAATTATAATAATAATAATTAGTTGCGGGCTACTCTACATCTCACTATGTCGGTCAGTCCCCGTTTTGCTTTTTTTGTAATATCGTAACTATTCGGCCGATTGTAACTATATATGAAACCCTTATGTTTTTTTACACTCTCTTTCGAATGATATAATTGCCAAGGTCATCCCAAGGTTTGATAAGAAGAATGAACTTGAAAAGACGCTATGATGCAGTCTAAAAGGGATTTGACTGCGTGCATGGGAACTAAAGTTTCCTGCTACGCAAATTATTTGACAGTACAAGGTTACACCACTACAAAATAATGAGGATAAGCACTTACTTTATTCCCGAAAAGAGTCTAAATTAATTTAACGTTAATTCACAAACACTTTACAAATAGTCGACTTAAAATAATACGAGTTAATTTGAAAGGATGAAATAAGATTGCTGAACAAAACGAACGCCACACTTCTTTTCCTCGCTGCGTTTAAGAAGGTATGTCGAGCCAATCTACCCACACTTAGTGTCTTTTCAACTGGATTAGCAGTCCTTCTTTCCCAAATAAGACCCTGTTGCTCTAATTTTAAAATATTCGGGCATAACTGATTGAATTGTTTAAGATCTGAATAAATCCACCCTCTACCATAATGGGCTATGGTTGCCCCTCCCAGTTCCCTTAAGTAAATAGAGGGGTTTTCAGGTTAATCGATACAAAAAACACCGAACCCAAATCCCCCCCTATGCAGGGTCCTGCTCAAACGGCTAGGGTTTCTGAGGCAGTACAAGGAGGGGAAGGATCTCCTACGACTACCAGGACCTTCTCCATTTCGGAGAACGACCTGGCTGAGGCCGGTCCATCTGGCCTGGGGACTTGTGCCGGCGGATGTGAGAAGCGGGTTCATTCCTCGCCCTCCTCCAAAAAACAAAAATACTAAGAAGACTCGGGGCTCCTCTCCATCCACGGGGGCTGCGGGGATGGATGGGTCTGCTGCCACTTTGGTTGGCGACCAAGCCAAGATCGGCACATCCGATCGTTATTCGCTCCACTGATGGCACCATGTTGTCCAAGGGCAACATGATCCACCAGAGGAGAGGATTAGGTAGTGCAATTGGTAGAGAGCCGAAGGTGACCCGTTTCTCGGACGGGAGCCTTCTGACGAATGCGGCGAATCCCACCGAGGCGACCAAGATAAGTGCTCTTCGGACACTTCATGGCACCCTGGTGATTGTGACGCCGCACTCTACCATGAAATTGTGAAAGGAGTAGTTTATGCGAGGGAACTCGTTGACTACTCCATTGAGGACATCACTCTAGAACTGGCCGACCATGGGGCGGTCAAGGTCGAACGTGTGATGAGAAAACAGGGAGGGGCCTCGAGATCTACCCCTACACTCTTCGTGACGTTCGACTGATAAGCTCCCTGAGTCGGTGCGTGCCGGTTGGTAGCGCTACTGCGTGAAGGCATTCGTGCCACTGCCGCGGCGGTGCTATTACTGTCACCGCTTCGGCCATACGAATCGCTCATGTAGACGTGCAAAGTCGGGATTACCCGAAGTATGTGTAAATTTCTCCAAGGTCGCACACGATAAGTCCAAATCGTGTGTGGCGAAGTGTGTCAATTGCGGAGAGCCCCACCCCGCTTCTTCGAAGCAATGTGTTGCATATCTCCTTGAGAAAGAAATCCTGGCCGTTCAGGCCCAGGATCGACTCTCATTCCGCGAGGCTAAGGACTTAGTCCATGCGCGCCCGGCTCTGCCTGGGACGTCATATGCCTCAATAGTTAGAAAGGCACCCTCTGCTTCTGGCCCATCTAGGCCAACGAGCACGGTTGTTTCCGTGCCAATTCGGAGCCCTTCTGCGGGCTCTACCCAACCCGGGCGCTTCCCTGGTAAAGCTGGCGGCAAAAAGGGTTCATCCCCAGCCCCGGCTAAAACCAGGGCTCGCCCCTCTTCCCCCAGCGTGACCGTTTCCCGTAAGTCGAAACGGCCACGCACCTCCAGCGAGTCATTAGACTCACATGAGGCAACACCCCTGAAGTTGGTCGCTAGGCCATCTTCCGGGGCTCCTAAAGCTGTCCCCCGAAAGGAGGACAGCAACAAAGGAGCTTCGGCTCCTTCGCCCACGCCTAGTGGTGGCGGGAGTGGCTCGGAAACGGTGGTTCCTCGAAAAGAGGGACCATCGCCTCCGAAGCCACAACGCCTGCCTAAGGTTCGAGGTGGAGAGAAGAAAAGACTCGCATGGCGAGCCCAACCTCCCCCAATCAGTCCTCGAAGGCGACAGCGCCCGGCATGATGTCTCTGTTCTTCCTTTCTCTTTAGATACCCCCTTTCAGGCAGTGGCTGTGCAGCTGCCACTGGATAGGAGGTATGCTATCATTTCTGCGTACATTCCACCGTCAGCTGACTTCGACGCGTGGGACTTCCGCCGCGTCGTGGCAAGGAGTTTAGGTGGGTAGATGAGGCCGTTGAGTTCTTCTCCGGCAACCTCATCGCCGCGGGCCTGACTACTATTCCTAGAACGTCTGGCCGTTTTGCACGCCGACCACTCCTGTGGTGGTCGGCCGAGTGTGAGATGGCCCTTAAACAGATGCGTTATGCCTACATGCGCTATAAGCGCCGCCCCAACCATTTCACTGTCGCTGAATTTTGTCGTTAGGGCTAGGTTCCGGTATATTTCGAAGTACGCCCGCCGCTCTTCTTGGCGGTCATACGTGTCTTCACTTAACGGGAAGACCCCTTTATCAGACGTGTGGAGGCGAGTCAAAAGGATTCGGGGTAAGTTCTCGCACGACCCCCTCCCGTTCTCCAGGAGAATGCGACCGCAATCTCGGACCCCGCGTCCGTGGCTGAATCCTTTGGGACCGCTTTTTCCGCATTCTCTAGCCGGGATGCTGCTCCGTCAGGATTCAATGCACGTCGTGATGTCGCGGAAGGCCGCCGGCTGGACTTTACCTCCAGAGGCGGAGAACCCTTCAACGACAGGTTTACTGGGAGCGAGTTGCGCTCCGCTCTCGCTTCGTGCGTGGACACCGCCTATGGTCCGGACGATGTCCCGTACGCCATGCTTCGACACCTGGGTGAGCGAGGCATGACCTTTCTGTTATATTTGTTCAACAGGATCTGGGTGGCGGGTCTTCTACCAGATCGCTACTGTGCTCACCTTTCGCAAACCGGGGAGAGATCACTCTAATCCGACCGGTTTCCGCCCAATCTCTCTAACCTCTTGCGTGTGCAAGTTGATGGAAAAATTGGTAAATGTTAGATTAGCCTTTTTCCTGGATAGCGGAGGCCATCTGTCTTCTGCACAGTGCGGCTTCCGCAAGTTCCACTCCACGTTGGATGCTCTGCTCCGACTGGAAAATGCCGTCTGCGAGGCTTTCCTTCGTAGACAGCACTACGCCACGGTGTTTTTCGATCTGGAGAAGGCCTATGATACCGAATGGCGATACGGTATCATGGAGACTCTCCACACGATGGGGGCGAGGGGACGCCTCCCAGTCTTTATATCTGAATTTTGGCGAGATCGTCGATTCCGGGTACGGTTGAGGGGGAGCTCTCTCCGGCCCAAAGGAGCAGGAAGAGGGTGTCCCGCAGGAATGTGTCCTCAGTGTCACACTCTTTGCCCTGAGCATCAACGGCATCACCTCGGTGCTGCCGGAAGATGTTCTCGCAACGCTCTACGTGGACGACCTTTCGATCTCTTTTGGTGCGGCCCAGATGTCGACTCCAACAAGCATTGAACCGCGTCTCTCGTTATGCCGAAGCGCACAGGTTTCGGTTTTCTTTGGCCAAGACTAAGGTGGTTCACTTCTGCCGCCATCCACGGCTCCACCCCGACCCAGATTTGTTCCTTAAAGGGGTGCCCCTGGGTGTGGTTGAGTCGCACCGTTTCCTTGGTCTGGAATTCGACCGTAGCCTCACCTTGGAGGCTCATATTGGCAGCCTTAGGATCTCTTGTACCTGCGCCATGGATATTCTCCGTTCCGTGACGTTCAGCGCTTGGGGCGCTGATAGGGCTACTTCCCTACTTTTTTATCGATCCTTTGTTCGTTCGAAGCTCGACTACGGATGCGAGTTTTATGCATCCGCAGCCGAGCGTTAATTGCGGAAGGTGGATTCGATCAACCACAACGGCCTTCGCCTTGCGACCGGTGACTTCCGCACTTCCCCCATTGAGAGCCTGTTGGTCGATGCTGGGGAGATGCCACTCGCTCTGCGCCGCGTGCAGTGCATCACTCGCCTGTACGCGTGAGCACGGCGCCTTCCTCAGTCGCCAACAGCTTACACTGCATCCGCAGCTGATCTCAACGGTGCCTATGCCACCGAGAGACGCCAGTCATACCCTAAGCCCTTTGGTTTTAGGGGCAGGAAACTCCTTCGAGAGGTAGATATAGCTCTCGGGCCGGTGACGCCCCTGGTTCTGCCCAGGACACCACCCTGGAGGGTACCACATTTGGCTATTTGTCGCCACGCCTCTGCTCCCAAAGCTTGTACTACGCCGGGAGTATTGCGTTCGAGATTTTTTGAGCACACCTCGTGTCACGCTGGAACCGTGCCAGTGTATACGGATGGCTCCAAGTCCCAAGAGGGGGTCGGCTTCCACGCCGTATCCCCTCTGTTTGAAGTCAGCGGGGCTCTACCAGGCGCTGCGTCTGTCTTCAAGGCCGAACTGGTGGCAATACACCACTCGGTACGGGAGATTACGCGACGTGCCCGGTTCGGAGACCGGATTGTGACCTATAGCGACTCACAAAGCGCCCTGAGTGCTCTCGGGGCATTGGAATCTCCGCATCCCCGGGTTCGTGATATCCGTGACGTCACGGTTTTGGCGAGCCGGGCAGATGTCGAGATTATCTGCTGGGTTCCTGGACATGTAGGAATTGAGGGGGATGAGGGCGCCAAAGAGTCCGCGAGGACTCTGCGACCGGACCAGCGTTTCGCTCTTCCTCACACCGACTACATGGCAGGAATACGGGCAGCTCTTCGTACTGCTTGGTAAAGAAGATGGGAGACGGTCGAAGGGAACTTAAAGTCGCGTGCCATTGCGCCGCGACTGTTCCCATGGACCTATCCCCCAATGCCGCGGCGGCTTCAGGTTGCTTTCTGTCGTCTCCGAATCGGACACACTCGTGTTGCGCATCGCTATTTGATGGAGCGCTCGCCTGCGCCCTATTGCGACGACTGCGTCGTCCCCCAGACTTTTCGGCACATTCTTGTCGAATGTCCCAGTCTGGGTGATCTTTGCGCACGATACCTCTCCTGGTACCGGGATGGGCGGGGTCGCTACCGCCTGTCCCTTATACTCGGGACGGATTCGTGCACATTGACTTGTTGACTTTTGGGGGGAGGCCGGGCTTCTCCCCTTTATTTAAGGTTCTTTTTTGTTTTTATTGTTTTGTTTGCAGGTTGCACTCTCCTGCACTGAGGTGAGGGGGACCTCCCCCCGCTGCCGGAGATTGCTTCCTTATTGTTAAGTTTTTCTAATTTATATCGATTGTTACGTTTTCATATTTTTATTTTAAAGTAGCCTAGTTCTAGGCTGTCGTGTTTTTCGGCGACTTATGCCCAAGTTGGCAGTTGCCAAATGGGCTCTATAAAATGAAAAAAAAAATCGATACAAATTGTACCTACAAGGGAAAAGAAAGCAAATTGTCTATCAAACAAAGCAATATATTATCAATAGAATTTACACTCAAATACAACTCTCTTTCTCTCTCTCTCTCTCTCTCTCTCTCTCTCTCTCTCTATATATATATATATATATATATATATATATATATATATATATATATATATTTATATATTTATATATATATATATATATATATATATATATATATATATATATATATATATATATATATATATATTTATATATATATACCAGGCAATGGCTTCGCTACTAAGATTAAAATTTAAAATCTAAAAATAGCAGCTATGGTTAACTTTTATAAATTTTTTGAACTTCGCCAATTATAATAATTTTAAAAAGGAACTCTAAACTAAATTGACCTCCTTTCAAAAATATCACGTTGCTCAAATGTAATTATAGAAGAAGATATATTAAAATAAATTTTCTGAACTTCACCATTTGTAATTTTTTTGGTTTTAAAAAATTCACAAAATTTTGATGTTTATTTATTTCTGAACTTCACTATTTTGTTATCACTTCACTTCACTAACTCTATAATTTAAAAGGGGATTTTTTTGAAAATTTGAATAATAATTTCATCTTAGTTTGGTTATGACTTATTTTTTTATCTAAGTTATTTCTAATAATGCTTTTATAATATCAAAAAACAAAATGGTAAAGTTCAGAGATAAATATAAGTATCGAAATTTTGTGAAATTTTAAAAACCCAAAGAATTACAAATGGGGAAATTCAAAAAAAATATTTTTATATCTTCTTCTATAACTATATTTTAGCAACATGATTTTTGGATAAGGGGGAAATAGTTTAGAGTTCCTTTTTAAAATTAATACAATTGGCGAAGTTCAGAAAATTTATAAAAATTTAACCATGGCTGCTTTTTTTTAGATTAAGATTTTAATGTTAATGGCGAAGCCATTCCCTGGTATTCTCAGAGGGGAACGCCTATGTTGTTATCCGCATGAAAGCTAAACTTTTACTGAGCGTGTCCAAAGTCCTTGTATATAATATACCTAAAACGCACTATATATGAGCTCAAAATTTCTTTGTAAAAATTAGCTCTTGCTCAGAGACTTAAGAGACTGACCTTAGTCAATTTAAATTATAAGATCGGACCTTGAGAGTCTAGAACCTAATTAAATGACAAACAAAAAATCATTCTATTTTGGGTTCCCTTTTTACCTCGTTCTGACACTAGTTGGAGCAGGGCTCGCCCTTGCCTCACGACGAGTTGGGATTCGACCCTGTCATGTTACACAAGTGGATTGGATAACTGCACACCCGTGCTAAGGAGAGATTGCTCCGGAAAGTAAGAATGTCCGTTGCCTTAAAGAGCATCCGTTACGCCAACCAGTGTTGAACCCCACCAATTTAAACAATTAACCATCAACATAACATGCCTTAAAGAAGGTCCACCCAACACCGGTGACCCTGACCGTTTTCCTTATTATACAACTCGCCAAAGTATTCTTGTCAATCTACTTTTGACCATCTCATCGTTCAAAAGTTCCCTACCGTTCTTGTTTTTATAGCTCTTTTCCTGGTTCCTTACCCTTTTCACTTGCTTCAGGATCCTCATTCCTCATTTTTCCAAATGCTTCATTTCGTAATTTCCTACTCTGTTTGCTCACTCTTTTCATCTTGTATGCGTTCAACCTCATCTCCCTGACATTCTCATCGCTTATACCCCTCACGTTCCATACACCCGCTCGATTCAAGCGAATATACCCGTCAGACAAGACGGGGCTCCGCGCCCATTACGAACAGTTTCACCCTCGCATAATTCTCGACTTTATGAAATCAGAGACTGCCTTCCCGCCATTTTACGAGAGCCATCTCGCCGCCACCTCAAGACGGCCATCTCGCCGCGGCACATTATGACGCGGACGTCGCCTTAATCAAATGAACAGACGCTCGCGTTCTTCATGTCCTTCCCTATGAATATTGAGAAGTGAGAATGGATACACAATGCCACTTTCGACTTGCCAAATAATCTTTATTTGTGGATCTAACTAATATTTTTTTATAGTTGATCCCCCGTTACCTAGTCACAGCAGGTCTTAAGATGTATTAAGACCCCAACTATGTTTGGAGTTGGAATTCTACTATTGATCATTTTATTTATTTTATAATTTGACAATGCGCGAAGCGACAAACACATTCAAGATTCTCAGAATTATATTTGAGCAATGGCTATTGCTTATATAATTATAAAGATAAATTAATTTTAATATCAAAGTTATACAGTTATTTTTAAGAAAACATATAAATTTCATTGTAATATTCAATATGGTTGATGAAAAATATAATTTTGTTAAAAAAAAACATTCCTTTTCTTAAAATTATATTGGTTATAAAACCTTGAAAAATGCATAATAAATTATTTTTGTAAAGGAGAAAGAAATCACGATTAGAGAACCAGGATGGCAAGAAAAAGAAGCGGAAAATAAATACAAAAGAGGAAAATAGCCACGAAAAGAAGACGGAAAATTAAACATTCAAGTTATTTATGGCGGCAATGAAATTATCCTAAAACCCGACTAAACAGCGCGATTACCCAAAAGGGATAAGGCAGGGAAGAGATAATAGAAGGTTCGATGCACGGAAAGCTTAAATTGACCTATTTATCAAAGCAAGTACAGAGTGAAAACGAATCGTCGCTCTAACTCGGACAGATCGCAATCCCTGAAGAAGATGTCTTCAAACCGGAGAGAGCTCCACCCACAGGAGATAAATCCGTATACCAAAGAATGAAATATCGTATAAATTATGATTAACGGTTTAAAGGAATAGAAAACATAATTATGGAATTCGTTAAATAGAGACAATCCGGAAATAATTATGTGAACACGGAGTCAAGAACAAAGAACTTCACAAGAGAAGGGAATCAACGGAGTAACAATAGCAATAAAGACGATTCTGAAGCATGAAGAATAAATAATGACGCAAAATTTTTTATAAAAATGAGTGTAAGTAGGAAAAATAATGATAATAGGGTAAAAAAAAATAAATGAGTTCCCGTCGAAACTTGAAATCTATTTCATTTTCCCCATATTTCTGCTCTACTCTTTTCCGTAATAACTTTTCCCTCCGACTTGATTCATCTCATTCGTGTCACTGAAATTGACCGAGTGATCGAAACACGTCTTGGACGATTAAACAGTAAAAATGGTATTTGCTGATCTTCTGAATTCCAAACTTTAATTTGGAGATATCATTAAGTGGTTATTGTTTTTCTTGCTTATTTTTAATTTAAACATAACTGTGCGACTCCACTCTCACGCACTCCATTGTACACCGATGTAGCCTTATGTGGGTAAATGATTTTCCTAGTATTTTATCGCACAAAAACAAGCTTCCTTGCGCCAGTGTACACAGAGTTAGACCCGTTTTGTTAAATGATTTTCCTTGTATTTCATTGCAAAAAAATAAACCTGAATTTGATTGGCGAAAGTGACCGCTTCAATAGTTATTAAAGAATTCAAAGCTATCTATCATGGTTGAGAACTTTCTCCGGCTGCTTCAGTTTTAGATAGATCCTTCTCGTTCTGACTTTGCGAAACGTGTTATCAGTAAGTTGCTATATCTCGTGCCGAGTGGTTCGTCGTCAAAATCCCTCCCTGAGAAAGTGTTTGAGAGATTGTTTTACGGCATCAATAGCGATAGCGATTTATTCAGAATTATTCTTTTGCCTCGCGATTTGCCGGTAATGTGGATCGTAGTTGTGTTGATTGGAATATCTCATATGGAGCCATATCTTGATTTAATTTGAGGAATCGGAGCGGAATTTTTAGGGCAGTGTCCCCACCCGGATAGGCTCCTTACCATGGTAAGTGTCTCTTCCACTCGACGGGGTAAATAATGTCGATTGTGTAAACATACTTAGTGTCGAGTGTGGGTTTAATCGATGGGACAGTTTGTGTCGGAATCGGATCCTGTCTCGGTGCAATAGTTCATACATTTGGCCCCCTAACCGCAAGCTGGGAGGTGGCGTGAGAGATTACTGTGTAGCTGATAAGACATCCACTCCCAGCCAGGCGGTTTCAATTCGTTCGAATTCTTTTTTTCTCTTTTTCTTTTTTGGTTGGTGCGTCCACCCCGCCCCACCACTTAAGAGAGAGAGGTATACTTGAACACCAATCATCGCCATTCCCTTTGCACTTTATTTGTTCGTTCTCACGCCCTCGATTATGTGCCTTCCATACGTTTTTTCCTCATTCTGACCCTTTCGGGGGGAAAAGATTCCCTCGTTAGTAAGGTAAACCACTGTAGACAGTAACGGTATACGGGCACACCTGGGGTACGCTACCATACTGCCTATTGTAAGAGCTTCCCCCCTCCCCCAAGGGTGGGTGAAAACGATCCCGTGTCCGGTGATGGCAGAAATGAAGGTTAAATTGACCAATTAATACAGTTCATTTTAAGGTTGTTAGATTGGTCCATTGAATACAGTCATTTGCTCTGGTGTGGTGGACGAAGAACGTTGTACAGGGTGCTCTATACAGTGCTATACTAACCGCGTGTTATCGTTTCTTAATTTTAAATAATAATAAATTATTTTCCTCCACATTGAAGTAGGAAGCGATACTTTGGATGAAAGGGTTTAGGCATCTAAAAATGGCATCTTTATTTGAAGGGAGAAAAATGGTTACTTCCAACGGGGATGTTCACTTGGCGTTGGACGGAGACACCGGATTATAGTCTTTTAGGGCAAAGATTGCGATTACTCGATTCCCCATTAGGGGTTCTCATGTTACGGGGAACGAGGGTGCTGGGGCAAAGTTAAATCTTTGCACGCACCGCGCCGTACCTATTAATTTTCAGGTAGGTTGAGTATGGTCTACCATGCCGACGCAGGTTAGGGGTTTAAAGGTTTAATTAAAACCTTTGAGGCTCTATTTTATTTGATTCTCTTTGGTGATGGTGGTCGCATGATTAGGCGCAGGGGGAAGGTGGGCCACCTCCCCCCCCCCTCCAACGCCGGAACATGCTTCCTTCTTGTTTGTTTTTTTTAGTGTTGCGATTTGTTGTTTTTTTTGCACCTTTTTTTGAGTCGGGTGCGAGTCTAGCGCGGGCGACTCTGCATCTCACTATGTCGTGTGGTCCCCGTTTTGCATTTTTGTTTTTGTAATATCATAACTATTCGGACGATTTTAACGAAATTTGAAACATTTATGCTGTTTTACATTCTCTTTCGAATGATTGAATTGCCAAGATCCCCCCCAAGATTAATCCTGGAATTATCGAAAGTTTTGAAGGTCGTAAGGTCATAAATCAGAATAAGTGAGAGTACGCGACTTTTTGGTCAGCAGACCTTCTTTTTTTATCTAGCCTCACATTAGGCTGTGGTAGTCGCTAGATTATCTCAGATAAAATAATTAGAGCATTATTTTTTACTATTTAAATTATTCCTGCGCGCTCGAGGGGACGAAATAAAAAAAAAATCCTAACGAAAATTCTCGGTGGTCTGTGGTGTTTATTATATCCTCACCTAAAAATGTGGAACTCTCGACTTTTAAAAATTATCAGAGTTATATCCGATTCATGCCGTGGAAGGGCGAGGGGAAAAGTCTCGCCCGATCCTCGGCTTTTCACAAATATCTGGGTTCAGTCTTTACTCCTCGGGCGATGGTTTAGCTATGAAGTTAACCGATTATGCGCCCTCTTCATACCCTTAGTACGATATTGAAGATCAACGCTAAGGGTATAAGGCGGTGACGTTTTTGATACCCACTATCTACTCTTGAGAAATTAGGTTGAGAGATCTTAGCTTGGCGCGAAAATTCAAATTTTAAAGACGCGACGCTTCTGAACTTCCCATTTCCAATCGCATTTGGACCGAGTCGGTTGAAACGGTAAGAAAAAGTGAATATAACTTATTTCTTTATCCTTTTTAGAGGACATTGGAAGTGCTTGTGCATGACTAAGGGGTTGAGTTTTGGGGGATTTTAAAAATAAATTTATTCACTTCATTTTTTTGGAAAGTTTAGCAGAGTTTCTCTTGCTTCCGGTTAATGGCTCCCTCGCTTTACACACTCGCTGGTCGAGGCTCCATCTGATGGAACGACCCCTTGAACCTTTCAGACGGTTTGGTTCTAAGTTGTTGGCGGCTCACTTTGGTTCCTACCTGGACGTTCCTCTTAGTTGTTAGGCTTATTCTTTATTTGTTGGTTATTTGTTTAAAAATATAATATTGGTAACGAAATGCTCGCATTCGTTTTAGTATTTTTTTCTGGCCCTGTCAAACTAACCAGGGTTCGTAATCCACTGCTTGTCCATTTCTCCTCTTGAGGTTCACGATAATAAACTATTTGACTGTAGTCCTTTACCTTAACATACAGTAGTGCAAAAGTCTTGAGCCACTCGTGATTTTTCTTTTTAGATTTTGTTAGAAAAAAATGTGAATTAGGTGCAACGATTTATTGAAACGTGCAAACATACAGTACACAGGGCAAACACACAGTTTGTACACTTATAACAGGCTTGAAAGTCAATATTTAGTATGACCACCTTTATTTTGTCAACACAGCCTCAACTCTCTTAGGCAAACTGTCCGGTAATTGCTTGAAGTAATCTTCAGGCTTTAAGTAGGACATTCCAAATCCCTTCTATGGATGTTAGCTGCTTTTTCACTTTTCCCTGCCAAGATGACCCCATAATGCTTCAATATTGTTGAGGTCCTGGCTCTGGGAAGGCCAACCCAAGCTGTTTCATTATGTTTATCTATCCATGTATGCTTTTACTACATTAGCACTCCTTTGGGGATCATTGCCATGCTGAAAAAATGAAGCCGTTGCCAATTAGACGCTTTCTAGATGGTATTGCATGGTGGATCAAAGTTGAAAATCTGACTATTTTTCTGCGTTCATAATTCCATCAGTTTTGACAATATCCCCACCACCACGGCCTGAAATATATCATCAAACCATGACAGAACATCTACCGTGTTTTACTGATATCTGTACACAGTCAATGCTGTTCCTCTTTCCTCTCCACCTTCGTACATATTGGACGACGGTTCGAACCAAATGCTTCAAACTTGGATTCATTACGCCATAAGACCTGTTGCCACTGATTTTCAGTCAAGTTCCTGTGTAATTTTACATACCTCATCCTTTTTTCCCTGTTTTTCTTTCTTAAGACTGCTTTTTGACAGTCACTCTACCATTGAGACCATTTCTGAGACCGTCTGAATGGTCAGACGCTTTTCTCATGTCTTGTGTCAAGTCTTTGCTGGACATTTTCCTATTTCTTAAGGACAATGCTTTCAGATAGTGTTTATCTGCTTAAATAGTTTTATAGGCCTGTCACTTCTTACTTTGTCCTCCACTTGTCCAGTTTCCTCAAAATTCTTAAGGACAAACTGCACACCATGCCGAGATATGCCAAGTTTACAGCTAATAGCTCTTTGCGATTCACTTTGCTGATGCATAAATACTATTTTATGCCTGTCAAACTGTGTTGTTTTTGGCATTGTTCTTAGATTCAATATCTGTATAGAAATGGGAACAAATTAGCATGTATTCTTGTGTGATAGGGTGCTAGTAACAAAGTGCATTTATATACAATTTAAAATTGTTTCTCTAACATGTTATATGTTAGCGTAAACACAAAGACTGGTTCAACTTTCATGTTGGGTGCCATTTGTGTGCTTAAATGATTCGTAAATCAATGTTAAGTGTCTTAACAAACAAACAAAAATCTGAAAATTGCCAGGTACAAGAACTAAACTGGAAAAAAAATAAAGTTGAAAAGCAGGTAATGTATAAATAAATACTTTGAAAGAAATTCAGAAAGCATGAGAACCATTCTTCAAGACCACTTTAAAAAATTACAGTGGCTTCTTGGAACTAAAATATAAAAAAATGTCTCTTCTCTAGACTAATGATTATGCATTTCCTTAGGTTCGCCAGTTTCTTTAAAAAATATATTAACCTTCATTTTTTTCTGTCTTCCCGTTCGAGTTTCACTTTGTTCCCTTGTTTTTTTGTTAAGTGATCCCTTGTGCCTCTTTTGGTATTGACTATTTTTTCTATTGCACAGCACCCTCGCCCCGCTGCACAACTCCTCACTCGCACTTTGGCTACCGAGCGGTTTCTCTGTTGTCTGGTGGTTTCCCCCCGGCTGAGCGCGTGTACATACCATTCGTGCCAAGTGGATATTCAGTGCATTGAGCCGCGGGTTACGTGTTTGTCTCTGTGTGTTGTGTGCGTCCGAATGTGCCACATTATCGCTTGCATAGCAGCCCCGCGTCCTTGAGCTTCTTAGGACAATGCTCAGAGCGTGCTTCCTTCCGGTGCCATACATGGGTCACCATTGTGAGCCGTAGCATCGTAATTTGGTTTGGAAGTTCATATAGGTTTGTAATAAATCGGATAAGGCTTGTAACTATATTGTATTTGCCTATTGTATCCTTCGGAACGAGCCGGGTCACTGCCGGTTGTCCCACGTACTTGGGACGCGTTGGCGCACACAGACTTGTGGACTATGACATTTTGGAGTCCATTTAATTTGACCCCGTTTGATGATGGTCGCATGAACCCTGCGCCGCTGGAGGGGGGGAGGGGGGCGTGCTTCCTTGTTCTTGCTTTTTTTGTCTTTGGTTTTTGTTTGTTTTTGATTTGTAATAGTGTGTTTTGCAAGTTTTATTTTTATTCTAGCCTAGCATATAGTTGTGGGATGATTACGGGGACTTATGACCTAGTAGGCAGTCGCCAGATTAGTGCTGAAAAAAAAAATTAGCCTTCGGAGTCGAGTCGCTGTCAATGTGTGTTGTTTGCTTTGCAGTGCGGGAAGAGGCAGAGCAGAGGATGATGCTCTTGCCCGAAAGAGCAACCCTTTGAATTGACCCTCCTCGGTCAATCATTTTGGATTGACGGACTCTACTCTGATTTACTCCCTTTTGTGACATTTTCTTTAATCTTTTCACTTATCGCAGTTTTCTCTTTTCTTTAATGTTAAAAATTGTTCGCTGCTCTTCTTAGGATTGTGTTCGCCTCCATTACTTTAGTACGTCGGCACGATTGCGCGCCCTCTTCGGGTGGCGCTCGCCGGTGGACCTTCAGCTATATTTCTTCCACACATTTCACTTCCTCCAACTTTACTCGCTTTACAAATTACCTGCAGGAGCTGCCCTCGTCGGTTTCTCTTTAAATTAGACTAGTCAAATTCTGCGCAATTCCACCACCTTGCTGTCCCGCTCCTCCATTGATGGATGCCATGGGGGCGCTACGTGTAGGGTCACTACACCTGGTACCCGGAGGATCGACCCTCCCTCCAGGCCCCATTGCCTCCGGCAACATTCAACTAGTTTGAGTCTAGCTGGGCTTTATTCCTTCTAAAGATTTCTGTTCAACTCTTTTCACCACTTAATTGAGCAAAGTCTTCTTGGCTGGCGGCTAATTTCGCAGGCTAGTCGCCGACCAGTTTTCATGTATTCATTCATCCCTGGTCGGGACTTGGGGTAGGTGGGGCGCTCGTCTTCCCCCCCTCGTGGTCTCTCTTGGCTCCGGTTGTTGGGTTATTCTTCCCAACCTTTTTCTTTCTACTGCCCCCTCCCCCCATCGTTCCTTTAAATCATTTTACACACGCAAAGGTTGCCCTCCTGGCCCCAATACCCGCACTTTGCCCAGTGAGAAGGATATTGCCTAAACCTCCTCGTCGTTTTCGGATCTGTTACACGTGGAGGTGAGGGCGCCCCCTCAGGATTTCAGTACCCTCGCTAGTCTGCAGCTAGATTGGAACTAATTTTAGTTTCCTTTCTCCTCTCTTTCTTTCTAGCCCCTTATCTATTTTTCTTGGCCGGCTGCTAAACTTCAAGGCGATTACACGACGTTGAGAAGATCCATTTTGGTGTACATTTCTCCCCTTGTCATTATGATGATCGTTGCCGTTTTCCCTTTGTCCTTTTGCTGACAGTTGTCCTTTCCCCCTTGTCCTTATGCTGATATTTACACTTTTCCCCTTGTCTTTATGCTGATAGTTACACTTAGCCAATGTCCTTATGCTGATAGTTATGTCATCAGGCTTATAGTTATATTCCCCCATTGCCCTTATGCTGATAGTTACACTTTCGCCCTTGTCTTTATGCTGATAGTTCTCCTTTCCCCTTGTCCTTATACTGATAGTTACACTTTTCCCCCGTGTCCTTATGCTGATAGTTACACTTTCCCCCTTGTCCTTATGATGATAGTTACACTTTCCCCCTTATCATTATGCCGATAGTTACACTTGGCCTTATGCTGATAGATACACTTTCCCCCTTGTCCTTATGCCGTTAGTTACACTTTTCCCCTTGTCTTCATGCTGATAGTTACACTTTCCCCCTTGTCCTTATGCTAATAGTTGCACTTTCCCCGTTGTCTTTATGCTGATAGTTATACTTTCCCCCTTGTCCTTATGCTGATACTTACACTTCCCTGGACCCTTGGCCTTTTGCTGACAGTTGTCATTTTTCCCCTTGTCCTTATGCTGATACTTACACTTTCCCCCTTGTCATTATGCTGATAGTTACAATTTCCCCCTTGTCCTTATGATAATAGTTACACTTTCCCCCTTATCATTATGCCGATAGTTACACTTGTCCTTATGCTGATAGATACACTTTCCCCCTTGTCCTTATGCCGTTAGTTACACTTTTCCCCTTGTCTTCATGCTGATAGTTACACTTTTCCCCTTGTCCTTATGCTGATAGTTGCACTTTCCCCGTTGTCTTTATGCTGATAGTTATACTTTTCCCCTTGTCCTTATGCTGATACTTACACTTCCCTGGACCCTTGGCCTTTTGCTGACAGTTGTCATTTTTCCCCTTGTCCTTATGCTGATACTTACACTTTCCCCCTTGTCATTAGGCTGATAGTTACACTTTCCCCCGTGTCATTATGCTGATAGTTACACTATCCCCTTGTCCTTGCCCTTTTGCTGATAGTTGTCCTTTTCCCCTTGTCCTTATGCTCATAGTTACACTTTCTCCCTTATCATTATGCTGATAAGCCACCCTGGAGGGTACCACATTTGGCTATTTGTCGCCACGCCTCTGCTCCCAAAGCTTGTACTGCGCCGGGAGTATTGCGTTCGACCTTTTTGGAGCACACATCGTGTCACGCTGGTACCGTGCCAGTGTATACGGATGGCTCCAAGTCCCAAGAGGGGGTCGGCTTCCACGCCGTATCCCCTCTGTTTGAAGTCAGCGGGGCTCTACCAGGCGCTGCGTCTGTCTTCACGGCCGAGCTGGTGGCAATACACCACTCGGTACGGGAGATTACGCGACTTGCCCGGTTCGGAGACCGGATTGTGATCTATAGCGACTCACAAAGCGCCCTGAGTGCTCTCGGGGCATTGGAATCTCCGCATCCCCTGGTTCGCGATATCCGTGACGCCACGGTTTTAGCGAGCCGGGCAGATGTCGAGATTATCTTCTGCTGGGTTCCTGGACATGTAGGAATTGCGGGGAATGAGCGCGCCGATGAGGGCGCCAAAGAGTCCGCGAGGACTCTGCGACCGGACCAGCGTTTCGCTCTTCCTCACACCGACTACATGGCAGGAATACGGGCAGCTCTTCGGACTGCTTGGCAAAGAAGATGGGAGACGGTCGAAGGGAACTTAAAGTTGCGTGCCATTGCGCCGCGACTGTTCCCATGGACCTATCCCCCAATGCCGCGGCGGCTTCAGGTTGCTTTCTGTCGTCTCCGAATCGGACACACTCGTGTGACGCATCGCTATCTGATGGAGCGCTCGCCTGCGCCCTATTGCAACGACTGCGTCGTCCCCCAGACTGTTCGGCACATTCTTGTCGAATGTCCCAGTCTGGGTGATCTTCGCGCACGATACCTGTCCCAGTACCGGGATGGGCGGGGTCGCTACCGCCTGCCCCTTGTGCTCGGGACAGATTCGTGCACATTGACTTGTGGACTTGTTGACTTCTTGGGGGAGGCCGGCCTTCTCCCTATTATTTAAGCAAGGTTTGTTTGTTTTTTTGTTTTGTTTTGTTGTTTTTTTGCATTTGTTTTTTTGTTTTTTGTTTGTTTTTTCCTTTAGTTGCACGCTCCTGCGCCGGGGGGACATCTCCCCGACGCACCAGCTTGCTTCCTTTCCTCCTTTTGGGGTGTTGTTTTTTTTTCTCTCTTTAATTTTATTTTAAAGTAGCCTAGAACTAGGCCAGTTTTAATACGGCGACTAATGCCCAAGTAGGCAGTCGCCAGATGAGCTCTTAAAAAAAAAAAAAAATTATGCTGATAGTTACACTTTTCCCCTTATCATTATGCCGATAGTTACACTTGTCCTTATGCTGATAGATACACTTTCTCCCTTGTCCTTATCCTGCTAGTTACTCTTTTCCCCTTGTCCATATGCTGATAGTTACACTTTCCCTGTTGTCCTTATGTTGATAGTTACACTTTCCCCCTTGTTCTTATGCTGATAGTTGCACTTTCCCCCGTTGTCTTTATGCTGATAGTTACACTTTCCCCCTTGTCCTTATGCTGATACTTACACTTCCCGGGATCCTTGGCCTTTTGCTGATAGTTGTCCTTTTCCCCTTGTCCTTATGCTGATACTTACACTTTCCCCCTTGTCATTATGCTGATAGTTACACTCTTCCCCGTGTCATTATGCTGATAGTTACACTATCCCCTTGTCCTTGCTCTTTTGCTGATAGTTGTCCTTTTCTCCTTGTCCTTATGCTGATAGTTACACTTTCTCCCTTATCATTATGCTGATAGTTACACTTTCCCCCGTGTCCTTATGTTAATAGTCACACTTTCCCCTTATCATTATGCCGATAGTTACACTTGTCCGTATGCTGCTAGTTTCACTTTCCCCCTTGTCCTTATGTGATAGTTATACTTTCCCCGTTGTCTTTATGTTGATAGTTACAATTTTCCACTTGTCTTTATGCTTATAGTTACTTACCCCTTGTCTTCATGCTGATAATTACACTTCCCCCCTTCTTATGCTGATAGTTACACTTTTTCCCTTGTCCTTATGCTGATAGTTATATTCCCGCATTGTCCTTATGTTGATAGTTACACTTTTGCCCTTGTCTTCATGCTAATAGTTACTTTCCCCCTTACCCTTATGCTGATAGTTCTCCTTTCCCCTTGTCCTTATGCTGATAGTTACACTTTCCCCCTTGCCATTATGCTGATAGTTACACTTTCCCCGTGTCCTTATACTGATAGTTACACTATCTCCTTGTCCTTATGCTGATAGTTACACTTTCACCCTCGCCCTTATGATGATAGTCACAATTTTCCCCTTGTCTTTATGCTCATAGTTACTTTCCCCCTTGTCTTCATGCTGATAGTTACACTTTCCTCCTTGTCCTTATGCTGATAGTTATATTTCCCCATTGTCCTTATGCTCATAGTTACACTTTCCCCTTTGTCGTTATGTCGATACACTTTCCCCTTGTCCTTATGCTGATACACTTTCCCCTTGTCCTTATGCTGATAGTTCCACTTTTCGCCCTTGTCTTTATGCTGATAGTTACACTTTCCCCCTTGTCCTTATGCTGATAGTTACACTTTCCTCTTTGTCCATATCTTAATAGTTACACTTTCCCCCTTGTCCTTATGCTGATAGTTACACTTTTCCCTTTGTCCTTATGCTAATACTTACACTTTCTTCGTTATCCTTTTTTTTTTTAATTGGGGAACTCATAAAAGTTACCCTCATAGATCTGGTCCTTAATTTTGTCTCACTTATATTGTACTCTTCGATTCATCGGCGGTCTCGATTTCATATGTCCCAACTATCTGTGAGAGATTTTCAGAAGCTTCGACGTAAGTTCTTCCTTTCCGACCTTATCTCGATTTTTGAAAGTATTCTATGGGCGAGGCGACGCTTAACTTAGCAGAATATAACAACTGCCCCATACGGTGAGTGAGTTGGTTGATTGGTTGGTTGGTTGGTTGGCTGGCTGGCTGGTCTGGTTAAAGATTAATCGCGCCTCTTATGTATCTTAGTGCACGTGATCTCAATGCTTTGTCATGCCAGTTTTATATGGCCTTGGAAAATGCGGCGTTAACCTTTTACACCGAGAATTATAGGATTGGTAGTAGCTTTATGTGTTGTGTACGTGCGCACACAATTTGACTGGTTATGTTATACGAAGGGAAGTTTTTTATATTAAGAATAACCTTACATATGATTCTACCTTAATCTTATCTAATCTTGAGAAGGTATTAGGTCTAAGCACCGATGAGAAATGTGTATGACGATAAGGGAATGAGGGCAGCTTCTAAAGGGGAACGCAAAAGAAGCAGCCTCGATTATCGCGATATGCCGGACCCACCAGTCTCTGACTAGGCACTGGGCAGTGTTCCCTAGGTGCTCGGAATTTTCTTTGTGGTGGTTGCACCTAGGAAATATTGGGTTGACGACTTGCTTTGTTAGACGTTTATAATATTTTAGGGATAGGTGGTGGCCACACCTGAGTCTAGAGAAGGTGACTGGGGTTTGTGGAAAATTGCTCCTACTCTTTGACGATATCCGAGGTAGTGTGTTGTTTTGTAGGTTTTTGAAGTAGCTTGCATCGACTTGTCTTTGTATTTGTGTGTTGCCTCCCTGCTGTGGTGAGAATTAGGGAGTGATGCGAAGAAGATGTGGGCTTATTGTTCCTAGTAGTATTTGTAGGTTTGTTCTGAGGCCGTGTCATGAGCGGGAGGGATTCCGTTCTTGTGTAGAACTTGGGCACCGAGCATGTTAAGGTGCTTGTCAATAGGAAGTATTTTTGTTTATGGGTGTATGTAATTTACTTGGCATGGGGGGAGGGGGACATTCAATGTGTATGCGAAGGTCTTGGTTTAATGTAAGTTGGAATCTGTCTGTGATGATGCGAGCTAGTGTTAGATGCCAGTCTTGGAGAAGCTTAGTAAAATATGGAACGGATGAATTATTTGTATAGCATAATGGGTGTTTGTTTATGTTCTCCAAAGTTGGAGCCAGTGATTGCACGCAGAACATTGTTTCTATGATGACTTGTTGCAGGTTTTGGTCACATATTGCGAGAAGGTCGTGTCTGTTGAAAGTGAAGCCAAGGTTGCTACTGCTTTTGAGGAGTCAGCTGAATTTGTGTAGCTTTGTGGCAGTAACTCTCTTTCCACTTTCACTTCTTTTGGCCCAAGTGCTTTACAGTTTGTCTGCTATAAAATTAATCGATCTTCCCTTTTTTCACGGGGTCAGAGATTAAATTTTTGCAGCAATTCTTTAATAACAAATAATAAATATTAATTACCTTTATAAAAAAAATACAATATTGACCTGACGATTCCACCAGTTTGTGAATGTTAAATTCCAATAATGCACAATGATAAAAGAAATTTGTGCTCTGAGCTTGAATGGAAAATCTGGAAGAAATGGTAGTGATGAAAAAGTAGTAATGACTGACTATCAAGAAGTATTTTCAAAAGAGCTAATTTTAGTTTTTATATTTCAAAACAAGGAGGCGGAGTTAGAATTACTTCAATGAATTGATGGTCGGAGCTTAGTCACGTCACAGTACGAGAGGATGATTTGGTGAACGAGCTTCACATGAATAACGTGTGTAAAATGTTGGACAAACTACTTACTGCTCTTTTTTTTTGGGGGGGGGGCTCAAGGGAAATGTTTATGGTTTTGAATTAGACATGATTCGCAGGGAGGATCTGTCCCAGATGTCTTCTCCGGAACCGAAAAGTTTCGGTGATTGCTTACCCATTGATGGGCGCTATTAAAAATAATAGCTAAGCATCGGCTAGTCCAGCAAAAGCGCACTAATTAAAACTTGAATAACTCAGTCATTGTAATTGGATTGAAATAAAAATTCGTATAAAACAACTTATGTATTCTTTATTATCTCTGAAATTTTAAATAATATAACTATAATAGTATTGCTACAATAAAAAAAATATTCACTCAAAATTTGCTTGACAAATCAACAAAACGTGCGATATTTTTTGCGTAGGAAATACAAAGTGTGCATACCCAGTCTATTAGGCTATAATTAGCCTTGTTTATTTTATTTTCTCTCTTTCAGTCCTCATTTAAACTTTCAACTTATAAATTGTGTTATCATACGCCCTATCACAATGGTGTTGTTTAAATTATAAAATTATAATAGAAGCATGTTTTAAAGAAAATGGTTGGAATGGAAATAAAATTGGACTCTTTAGAAGTACTTATAACTTAATTAAAAAGATAAAAACTGCTGGTTCTATAGCTCGAAAGAAAGATATTGGCGGCCATAATAAAAAGACTCGGCCAATGAATCAAATGATTGAAGTATAAGTTGCTTTCTCTCAGGAGGAATAACCCAAAACTCATCTATCCCAAAGGAAGATCTCCAGTGAATTTGATATTTCTCATTCTGTGCAACGGATTTTAAAACGACAAAAATTAAAAGCCTACAACAGAATGCGCATTTCCCGTCATGAGATTAATGTAAGAGAACGTAGAAGGCTCTTTGTAAGTTGCTATACGATCACTATTTATCTCAAGCTACACGAATTTTGTGTTTACCAACGAAAGGATTTCACTTTCGAAGTGCCAACAAATAGTCAAAATAACAGAATTTATGGTTCAAATAAAAAGAAAATCCATCTATCTCTCCTCTATCATGAATCCTCAAGATTTAGCGGGGAAAAAAATGGTTTCTGCGGAGTGTCTTGGAATGGTAAAACGAGGATCCATTTTATCGATACACAAAAATCCAAAGTTAATTCAGAAAATTACATCGACTTACTCTCTATCGGTCTGCTTCCTGATTGCCACCAGCTCTATCCTAAAGGACATTTTATTTTCCACCAAGATGGTGTAGTTTCAACAGTTTCAGGGAGTTTTAGGGGCTTCCGTTTACTTCAGTCCCCTAAAACTCCTCGAAACTGTCAAAGGGTATTTAAACCTCTCTGAGCATTCCTTAACTCCAGAAGAAGATGACTTTCTTAACCTTGGAATTAATTGCCACTATATGACTAAACCAAAGAAACATCAGAATCGATTAAATATTGAAACCCTTCTCGACGACGTACACAAACTGGAAGATGAACAAAAAAATCTACAAAATCTACCCTTGCCGCTGAGCTCCCCGCTGAAGCAGGTAAAATTAGAGGCATCTCTAAGTCCAAGGTTCATAATTCTCGTCTGATCCAGGGCTCTAAAAACAACTTAAGAATAACCCTACGATTACTATCAGAAAAGCAGACAAAGCCGGTATCTTCGTCATTATACCAACAGGGCAGTACCTACCTCACGAAAATGGACGTCATACTGAATGATCGGACTAAATTTTAAAAAAAAATACGAGGAACCCAATCGACGACATTAACAAGGTGAATAAAATCATAGAAGGCATCAATAAATAACCAGGAAACGTGAAAATAACTGGTGACTTCAGCTCCGGCTATCCTTACGGTAATGTGAAGACTCACAAGGTAGGAAACATTCTTAGGCCAATAATAAGTCAGATCCCTACCCCTACCTATGAGCTGGCTAAGTTCTTAAACAAAATATTAACACCCTACATGCCCCAACTTTACACTATAAAATCGTCGACCGATTTCCTTCACATTATTAGAGCTACTCCGCCTAAAAGAATAATTGCTCCTATGGATGTTGAGTCATTGCTTAGAAATGTTCCGGTTGCCAAAACAATAGAAATAATACTAGAACGTGTTTTTGATCAAAATGATCGCCCTCCTATTGGCATACCCAGAGCCATCCCCCCCCATCCTCCCTAAGACATCTCTTACACGCCTCCACCTCGGAAGCCCCGTTCTATGGTCCCAATGCACATGTGTACCATCAAGTAGACGGAGTTGCTACTCTCCTTGGAGTCCTATTCACATTTTTTTTTTACATGGAAGCCGTCGAAGAAATAGTTTTCCCAAAATTACCCAGACCCCATATCTACTGCCGATACATAAACGATATTTACATAAGTGTACAGTCAGAAGAAGAAATACACACACTACTTCAAAGATCAACAGAGTAATGGAAACAATATCATAGGAAATAACATAAACTCTTCTACAAGAACACGATGAACACTGTGTACCGAACAGACGAAAAGATAATTAAGAACATTATCAACCGATCTATAAAGCCTACAAATACATAACAAAAAAATATCGTTAACTATATATTAGGCCAATAATAAGTCAGATCCCTACCCCTACCTATGAGCTGGCTAAGTTCTTAAACAAAATATTAACACCCTACACCCTACAATCAAAAGTCCAAACGCGAACCTAAACAAAGGACTCATCTGATATGAGATCAAATGCAACCTAGGAGACTGACAGCTCCTCCCCCACTCATATATTGGAATGACGAAAACCAAATTGTCAAGAAGAATGACATAACACCTACGTAACGGAGCCCCGAAAAAAAAACACAAGTCAAAACCATGGAACTATTCTCCACAGAAAAATGTTAGAAGAAAACACGAAAATGATTGACTTTGCACCAGATCGCCGACAACTACTTTTCCTAGTCGCCATCCATATACAAGAAAAACAACCTAAGCTTAACATTCAATTTAATTTGAACGGAATACTTCCAAGGGGTAGAATAGGAGCGGAACTATGGGGGATACTTACCCTTCCTCCCCACACACACCTTTTAAGGCTCGTCACCTCTTTGGACGTGACCGCGAAATAGACTTGTCCCTAAGCCTACCCCATTTCGACCTTGTTTTAACATGGACGCAAGTTTTTCAGTACGTTAGCACTTGCTGACCTCTGTCTGTTTGTATATGAGTGTTCATCCATTGATATATAAACCAATGTTCTTCTCTTTTTATTTCTATTTTATCTGTGAAGATGATACGAAGGTATTGAGACGCGTCAGATAAATAAAGGGTTTTTCTAAAGCATTCTTCTCTCATTTGAGTTTTAATCAATTTCGGAGAACTTATCCACAGCATCAATCCAGACGTAGAGGCAAATATACGAACAATTGAAAGATGTGAAAAGAAAATCACAAATGCGAAATTAGCCGTCGCTTTAAACAAAATTTGCTACGATGAAAATATATTGCCTAACTTTATTTTTATATATATATATATATATATATATATATATATATATATATATATATATATATATATATATATATATATATATATATATATATATATATATATATATATATATATATATATATATGAAATGAAAAACTCACAAAGTATCACGTGAGGGTGATTTCTTGTTTTTGAGGCGGTCTTTCATACTTTTCTTTCGTAAATATACCTCTAATATAATATTATTTCTTGTAGTTATCCTTGATAAGGAACTTAATAAAGTTCGAAAGTACTTGGAAACACCTTTTCATTTTTTCCTGCGGGACATTGCATTCATATATATATATATATATATATATATATATATATATGGTGGGGAGGGAAAAAACATTGATATTTAAATATACTCTAATTATGGAATCTACGGTTCTTTTTTTTTAACTTTCATTAAATTCATTGTTTATAATTTTATTCTGTTATATATCACGGGATAATTATCTGCAAGGCTGCCTTATGTTCCGCCACCCCACCTAGATTGTATCACCTCCAGGTGGCTGAAAACAAGACATGTGTCTAAAAGTTCAAATGAGGAGCTGGAATTCAAGGTCATGTATGAAGTCCACCAAAGTTGTAGAGTACCTCTGAAATTGTAGTCCCGGACCAGGTCAAATGTGATCTATCGAGCTCATCCTTGTCCACCAAAGCCTTGCTGCTGACAACATACCGAGCAAATCAGTTTGCAGAAAGAAATATTAATCAATTCATTTCAAATCTAAATTTTCAGCTCTCAATGCCTGGGCTACGTCAGCTATTCATAAAATTATTAAATGCAATGTAAATTTATTACATATTTTTTGTTGTAAGATGACAACAGACAAGGTAAAATTTAGTAAATATAATATATAACAGCCTTGGTTATATTTAAATTAAATCAAGGGTGTTTGGCCTTCCTCATTATATTTTCCTCCTTTCTCTTCTCAATTTCAGTTTGTATCCGTACTACAATTATATCCCAGTTCCCATTATAATCAAACCGAGGTCATTGAGTATCCTTGGCCTTGCGTCCTGCTATTACCCGCACGTCCCCATGAGCAAGGTGCCAGCTTGTCGGCCAGGCAGAAATGTCAAGTGTATTTAACGCGCTAAAATATAACGCCATGATAAATTATAATAGCATTCAGTGCTTTATTAGACCAATTTTCTGCAGCTGCTGCTCCATTTGCTATGGCTATTATTAGAGTCACCTTGTAAATGAGACGAAAGAAATATAGCAGTGCAAACTAAACGGGCGATTTCCTTTCTTGGCCTTTACTCTGTTGTGAGGTTCTTTGCATTGTGTAATTCCTGACAAGACTTCACCGTGCTTGAGGCACTACTAATGTACCCGTTAGTGGTCGCCGGATAAATGGACGAGATTTATGTTTCGATATATTGGCTCGTTTTACTCATAATTATGGGAACGGAATCAATTAGGGAAGGTTTGAAATCGGGATTATAGTCGAACTGACTTCCCCACTCAAGGGGCCGGATGGTTTAGGACTAGCGGCACGCCCCCTCGATCCCAATCCACTTCTACTAAATCTCTCACCTTTTTCCGCGCCTGTTTATGCCCAGCAAAGGGTGACAGAGGGCGTTAAAGGTCCTAAAAAATTATGAACTCACCAAATAGAGATATACGAGTTCGAATGAATACAAACTTTTAATTTTAAAGTGATGCATCGATCTAATTAAAATTCGGTATTTGGGCAAATAGGGGTCAGTCGCTCGAGTTGCTGAGGCAGGTGCTAAACTGATAAAACTGGATGCCTTGATATTCTATGGAGGTCATTTTAATTCACTCACCCCTTGTGCTCCGGTGGCTTCCCCATCTCCCCAGTCTGGGAGATCTTCGCGCACGTTACCTGGTCCCCTGATCGGAGCGAGCGGGGTCGCTATCGCTTGTCTCTTGTACTCGGGACGAGTTCGTGCACAATGACTTGTAGACTGACTTTTTAGAGGAGGCTGGCCTTCTCCATTTTATTTGACTCTTTGTTGTAGGTCGCATTTTCGTGCGCGGGGCATGTTTCCTTCTTGTTTTTTTGTTTTGTTTTTCTCTGTTTGTTGTTTGGGTTTTGCATGTTTTTGTTTGTTTGTTAATCTAGCCTAGTATTACGCTGTAGCGTGATTATGGCGATTTTCGCCCTAGTAAGCAGTGGCCAGATGGGTTCTTAAAAAAAAAATGGTTTGCCGCCTTCCTTCTTCCAACTACATATTTTTCTCCTGGCTTCCGCCAATTTAACCTTTCACCCATTTTCTACCTGGCCTAATTCTTTTGCCATTTTCTCGTGACTTGTTAAAAATTGGCTCGCTTATGCCCTTGAACTTCGCCAGATGGGGGACTCCTTTAAATTTAAGAATAATTAGGTTCTCTTATCTTCTTTTTTTTTTATAAAGTTTCTCGCGCGTGTCCCTTTTTGCCACGCGTGGACCATTTTCATCGTGACGGTTGCATATATAGAAAGATCGGAAAGGGGTTGCCCAGTAATTTCGAATTTACAAACCTTTTGGGTTGCGAAGAAATTAATGTTTTTCTTAAGTAAACTAAATTGTAATATCAGAAAAAGAACACATTACGAAAGTAGATTCCCACATTATTCGCAATGCCCTCCATCGTATATAGGATTTAATTTTTTGTTTTGTTTTTGTCTTAGAAAAGCGACTTTAATTTCTGGACAACCTAATATTAACGTGTTTCAATGTCTTATTTAGAAAACTATATTAATATTTGGACAATCTGATATTAACGTGTTATTTAGTTAGTTAGTCAGCGCCAATCCTTCCATGATACTGGGAGGATCTCTGACCGGATAATGAAATTTATATAAGGTCAGTATGACACTCTGGTTGGTCCGAGGGCCCCAGGGGTCGGTCCTCTTTTGACACCAAACAATTCAGGTGGAGACCTTCGTCACCTCGAGGGAGAGGGACCTGATCCGCGTCAGAGGTACGCGGATATAGATACCCATCGGCAGGATTCCTTGGAATAGAGAGTGTATGTGTGTGTGTTGTGCTGTAAAGCACGGAGGAAGAAAGAAAGCAGTGTTGTAATTGGCTGTGTGTGTAGTGATAAGTGTAAGATCTACCCACCCGAAGACAGGGGTGGGTACAGTGAGTCCACCAGTCGGTAGCCAGATCTCTACGTGCACTGACGTTTGTGTCCGCTCATGCTGCAATTCGTAATCGGACCCGGTACCGCAACTTTGGTAGACGAGCGCTGTATCCACTCGGCTAGCATGAGCTCTTGATATTAAGGTGTTTCATAGTTTAAAAAAAAACGACATTAATTTCTGGACAAGCTAATAATGGTTCAATGTGTTATAAAAAAACGACATTAATTTCTGGACAAGCTAATAATGGTTTAATGTGTTATAAAAAAAAACAAAAACGATTTGCAATCCTGGCCGCCGTGCTAACGGGATCCAGCGCTCCCTCCGTCCGGCCCCAGCTTAGCCTCTCTTCCTTCCTTCAGATAGCCCGATTTCTCCCCTACCTCGTCGCTTTTCATACAACCTCTCCCACAACTTTCTCTGGTCAGCCTCTAATTTCACAGGGTAGATGCTGACCTTCTTCTCAAGCCAACCACTCCGGATCGGGGCTGAGGGGGAAGGGGACATTGTTCCCTAACCCCTGAGCTCCGGTTCGGGATGGAGGTTTTTTAACAACCTGCTTCATCCCCACCCATACCTTCCTCACATCCCTTTCCCTCTCCTCTTCACATTCTATCAATTTTACGCCGTGTCCAAGGTGGAGCCGCCATGCCGATGGACTGCCAGGCCACCAGGCGGGAGGGGTGGTCCCGAATGGCGGCGCCTGGCTCTGCCGGGCCTGTAAGCACCTCTTGCAGTGCGGGCTACTGCAAGAGGTGGTGAGCGATTGCGTCCCGTAAAACAAAGAGGGTCACCATGCCCAATGATGCAAAACAAATACATCTCCCCTTAATTCCCCCTAAAACAACGGAGCCGCCCTCGTGCAGCTCCACAGAAAAGATGGATCCCCCCCCCACTGTGCTTGCGCAGGGGACCCTCCATACCTCTTTAACCAGAGAGGAGGCTTACTCGTCTCCTTCGCCTACGGTTGTAGGGGACTCCCCCTCACCCCCTTCTCTGGAGGTGCTTTCGGGCACCTCCCTATCTCCAGCGGCAGTCCCTCCTTTGCTTTCTAAGGGGACTGCCAAGAAAGCCAGCAGGCAGCCCATTGCCGACCGCCCCTCGTGCAAGCGGCTCGGTAGGGCAAACCCCCTTAGGGAGGAGAGGGAAGCCAGGCCCCTTCGGTCGCTTCCCTCAAAAGACCTGCTGGCAGGAATCTTAAACCTTGCCAGGGTCAAGGCCTGTGCCTCCCCACAAAAGACTGGTGAAGCTGCCAAGGGGACCTGCGATGTCCTGGGAGGGGATGGCCAACTGGAGGCCCCTCCTGTGATAGACATGGTCCTTGAGGAAACCCAGCCTCAGAGGGTAGGGCCTTCCATGGGGGGGAATCCGGGCTCGGCGCCAAGCACCAAACCTGAATCCGCCCCTATGCAAGGTCCTCCTCAAACGGCTGGGGCCTCCGAGGCAGCACAAGGAGGGGAGGGATCTCCTCTGACCGGTGCCCCTGCGACCACCAGGACCTTTTCCATTTCGGAGAAGGACCTGGCTGAGGCCGGTCCATCTAGCCTAGGGGCTTCTGTCGGCGGAGGAGAGAAGCGGGTTCAGCACCCGCCCTCCTCTCCTAAAAAGAAGAAAAAGACAAGAAAGACTAAGAAGACTCGGGGCTCCTCTCCATCCGCGGGGGCTGTGGGGACGGATGGGTCTGCTGCCACTTTGGCAACCGACCAGGCCAAGACCGGCACATCCTGCCCCTCTGCCCCCCCGGGTACGGAGCTCCTGACTATAACAAAGACGAAAAGTGCACAGGGCGGAGCCTCGATGACATCAGGGTCCCTGATTCAGAGGTTACCTGGCGTTTTCGAGACCGCTAGCTTCAAACGCTTCCTCGTTATTCGCTCCACTGATGGCACCATGTTGTCCAAGGGCAACATGATCCATCAGAGGAGAGGATTAGCTAGTGCAATTGGTAGAGAGCCGAAGGTGACCCGTTTCTCGGACGGGAGCCTTCTGGCGAATGCGGCGAATCCCGCCGAGGCGGCCAAGATAAGTGCTCTTCGGACACTTCATGGCACCCCGGTGAGTGTGACGCCGCACTCTACCATGAACTTTGTGAAAGGAGTAGTTTATGCGAGGGAACTCGTTGACTACTCCATTGAGGACATCACCTTAGAGCTGGCCGACCATGGGGCGGTCGAGGTCGAACGTTTAATGAGAAAACAGGGAGGGGCCTCGAGACCCACCCCTACACTGTTCGTCACGTTCGACTGTGACAAGCTCCTTGAGTCGGTGCGTGCCGGTTGGTACCGCTACCGCGTGAAGGCATTCGTACCACTGCCGCGGCGGGGCTATTACTGTCACCGCTTCGGTCATACGAATCGCTCATGTAGACGTGCAAAGTCGGGGTCACCCGAAGTCTGTGTAAATTGCTCCAAGGTCGCACACGATAAGTCCAAATCGTGTGTGGCCAAGTGTGTCAATTGCGGAGAGCCGCACCCTGCTTTTCGAAGCAACGTGGTGCATATCTCCTTGAGAAAGAAATCCTGGCCGTTCAGGTCCAGGATCGACTCTCATTCCGCGAGGCAAAGGACTTGGTCCTGGCGCGCCCGGCTCTGCCTGGGACGTCATATGCCTCAATAGTTAGAAAGGCACCCTCTGCTCCTGGCCCATCCAGGCCAACGAGCATGGTTGTTCCCACGCCCATTCGGAGCCCTTCTGCGGGCTCTACCCAACCCGGGCGCTCCCCTGGTAAAGCTGGCGGCAAAAAGGGTTCATCCCCTGCCCCGGCTAAAACCAGGGCTCCCCCCTCTTTCCCCAGCGTGACCGTTTCCCGTAAGGCGAAACGGCCACGCGCCTCCACCGAGTCGTTAGACTCACAGGAGGCAACACCCCTGAAGATGGTCACTAGGCCATCTTCCGGGGTTCCTAAAGCTGTTCCCCGAAAGGAGGACAGCAACAAAGGAGCTTCGGCCCCTTCGCCCATGCCCCGAGGTGGAGCAAGTGGCTCGGAGACGGTGGTTCCTCGAAAAGAGGGCCCCCCCCCCGCCTCCAAAGCCTCAACGCCCGCCTAAGGTTTCGAGGCGGAGGGAGAAAAAGACTCGCATGGTGAGCCCAACCTCCCCCAATAAGTCCTCGAAGGCGACAGCGCCTTCAGCGCTTTGTCCTGCCAACAGCGCCCGGGGTTCTGCCCCCGGGAAGCGTACGGTCATTCCCGTGAGGGTCTTCAGTTCGAGGAGGGCCCCCGCGTCTCCTCCGAGCTAGGCCTGGAGGGCATATTCCTTCAATGGAATTTCCGTGGACTCCGGGCATACTGGGAGGAGTTGCGGAGGCTCGTGTCATCCCGTTCCGCGTTAGCTATCGTTTTGCAGGAGAACATGCTAGGCGCGTGCCCCCTGCCCGCCCTTCCGGGGTATAAGGGTCTTGCGACCCCACCACCGCGGGATGCGCGGTTTACACCTGGCATGGTGTCTCCGTTCTTCCTTTCTCTTTAGATACCTCTTTTCAGGCAGTGGCTGTGCAGCTGCACCTGGATAGGAGGTATACTCTGTTTTCTGCGTACATTTCACCGTCAGCTGACTTCGACGCGGGGAACTTCCGCCGCGTCGTGGCACGGTTTCTTAGGCCCTATCTCTTGCTTGGAGATCTGAACAGCAGGCATCCTCTCTCGGGAGATTACTTCATAAATCCCAGGGGAAAAGTCCTTGCCGATCTGATTGAAGAGCTTGAGATGGGTGTCCTAAACGTGGATGAGTTTACGCATCACTGTCCAAGAACCGCTTCATTTTCTTGCCTCGACCTATCTTTGTGCTCTTCGGATGCACAGCCTGATTTTGATTGGGAGGTGGTCGATGACCTCCATGGTAGTGATCACTTTCCCATTCAAATATCATTTTCAGGGCAACTGCCGCCTGAGAGACCACCTCGGTGGTGCTTGGCGCGGGCGCTCGCCTGCATTTCAGGAAATGACTGAATTCTCTATTTCAGTCGAGGAGTTTAGGTCGGTAGATGAGGCCGTTGAGTTCTTCACCGGCAACCTCATCGCCGCGGGCCTAACTACTATTCCTAGGACGTTTGGCTGTTTTGCACGCCGACCACTCCCATGGTGGTCGGCCGAGTGTGGACGGCCCTCAAACAGAAGCGTTATGCCTGCATGCGCTATAAGCGCGGCCCGAACGATTTCACTGTCGGTAAATTTCGTCGGGCTAGGGCTAGGTTCCGGTATATTTCGAAGCACGCCCGCCGCTCTTCTTGGCGGGCATACGTGTCTTCACTTAACAGGAAGACCCCTTGAGAAGAGGTGTGCAAGCGAGTCAAAAGGATTCGGGGCAAGTTCTCGCAGGAGCCCCCTCCCGTTCTCCAGGAGAATGGGACCGCAACCTCGGACCCCGCGTCCGTAGCGGAATCCTTCGCAACCGCTTTTTCCTTGGCCAAGACTAAGATGGTGCACTTCTGCCGCCATCCACGGCTCCACCCCGACCCAGACTTGTTTTTTAATGGGGTACGCCTGGAAGCGGTGGAGTCGCACTGTTTCCTTGGTCTTGTATTTGAACGACGCCTGACCTTTGAGGCTCATTCGCGCCTTAGGGTCTGTTGTACTCGCGCCATGGATATTCTCCGTTCCGTGACGTTCAGCGCTGATAGGGCTCCTGCCTTACTTTTTATCGATCCTTTGTTCGTTCGATCTCGACTACGGATACGAGTTTTATGCATCCGCAGCCAAGCGTTTATTGCGGAAGGTGGACTCGATCCACCACACCGACCTTCGTTTTGCGACCGGTGCCTTCCGCACTTCCCGCATTGAGAGCCTGTTGGTCGATGCTGGGAGATGCCACTCGCTCTACGCCGCGTGCAGTGCATCACTCGCCTGTATGCGCAAGCCCGGCGCCTCCCTCAGTCGCTAACAGCTCTCACTGCAGCCGCAGCTGATCTCGACGGTGCCTATGCCGCCGAGAGATGCAAGTCATACCCTAAGCCCTTTGGGTTTAGGGCCAGGAAACTCTTTCGAGAGCATGGTATAGCTCTCGGCCCGGTGTCCCGCCTGGTTCTGCCCAGGAGGCCACCCTGCACCCTGGAGGGTACCACATTTGGCTATTTGTCGCCACGCCTCTGCTCCCAAAGCTTGTACGGCGCCGTGAGTATTGCGTTCGATCTTTTTGGAGCACACCTCATATCACGCTGGAACCGTGCCAGTGTATATGGATGGCTCCAAGTCTCAAGAGGTGGTCGGCTTCCACGCCACATCCCCTCTGTTTGAAGTCAGCGGGGCTCTGCCAGGCGCTGCGTCTGTCTTCACGGCCGAACTGGTGGCAATCACCACTCGGTACGGGAGATTACGCGACGTGCCCGGTTCGGAGACCGGATTGTGATCTATAGCGACTCACAAAGCGCCCTGAGTGCTCTCGGGGCATTGGAATCTCCGCATCCCCTGGTTCGCGATATCCGTGACGCCACGGTTTTAGCGAGCCGGGCAGATGTCGAGATTACCTTCTGCTGGGTTCCTGGACATGTAGGAATTGCGGGGAATGAGCGCGCCGATGAGGGCGCCAAAGAGTCCGCGAGGACTCTGCTACCGGACCAGCGTTTCGCTCTACCTCACACAGACTACATGGCAGGATTACGGGCACCTCTTCGGACTGTTTGGCAAAGAAGATGGTAGACGGTCGAAGGGAACTTAAAGTTGCGTGCCATTGCGCCGCGACGGCTTCAGGTCGCTCTCTGTCGTCTCCGAATCGGATACACTCGCGTGACGCATCGCTATTTGATGTAGCGCTCGCCTGCGCCCTATTGCGACGACTGCCTCGTCCCCCAGATTGGTCGGCACATTCTTGTCGAATGTCCCAGTCTGAGTGATTCTTCCGCACGTTACCTATCCCGGTACCGGGATGGGCGGGGTCGCTACCGCCTGTCCCTTGTACTTGGGACGAGTGTGTGGACTTGTTGACTTTGGGGGGGGGGGGAGCCCGGCCTTCTCCCTTTTATTTAACTAGGTTTTGTTGTTGTTTTTGTTATATTTATTGTTTTCTTTCTAGGTCACACGCTCCTACGCCGGGTGGAGGGGGATCTCCCCCTACGCCGGAGCTTGCTTCCTAATTATTATCTCTTTTTATTGTTGTTTTTTTAAAAATTTTATTTTAAAGTAGCCTAGAACTAGGCTGTTTGTTTGCGGCGACTTATGCGCAAGTGGGCAGTCGCCAGATAGCCCCTTAAAAAAAAAAATATATATCTACCTTAAACCTGCAAGCAGGCACGTAGCCAGGCCGTGATTTTTGGGGGGACTAATTTTTTACAAATACTATCTTGATATTTAAGTATACGGTTCGCCGTAATTACATATAGCTAACGTTTCGAATGGAGTGCTAAGAAAAAGCCACTTACCAGCCAGTTCGTTATTAGCTACCTCGACTATCAAGCCAGCAAAAGTTCAGAGTCCATAAGTAGCATTATTGTTGTAGTTTTTTGAGTTGAGATTATAGGATTTTGTTATGATAATACATACAAACGCTTGTATTTTTATCACCAAATTGATTTATAAAATGACCTTTAATATAATCAGTTTGGGAAATAGAATTGCAAATGGGATTTGAGGATTGTGAAGATGGTGTTTGCTACAAAATTATTGGAATGGACTTCCGGAATTGGCGATGAATTCTTAGAAAGTTTGAATTGAATGTATTTTACTTATGGAATGACTAGGGGCAAAATACAATTGCAGAGCTTTACTACGCAGTCAGTTCTTGAAACTAATAAGCCAACCAGGCAGTTCACAAAACCAAAGTGGTAATATGAAGCTGGAGCCACACACAAAATAACTTCTTCCTGAAGAGCACTCTTGAGTAAATGTACATGCTTGCTGTGTAATGTTCCACACAAGGGAGAACTCCCTTGTGTGTAACTGAAATTATATTATTACTTTAGGCTAAAAAATTGGGGAGGGCATAGCACCCCCGTGGCTACAGGCCTGCAAGGATATTTGCGCTCCTATCCGTGACTATTCCTCCAAGTAGTCTCCTCTTTGATTTTCAGACATTAATTTTTACTTCCCCAAACTTGGTAACCTTCTTTAGGACCCTCTCAAAATCTTTGGGGGCTCGGCGGTTTGCCTTCCTGGCCGCCGTGCTGACGGGACTCAACGCCCCGTCCGGCCCCAGCTTAGCTTCTTTCTGACACCTTTTCTTCTTAGCCTGCTTCCTCACTTTCCCTACAACCTCTCCCACAACTTTATCTAGTCGGCCTCTAATTTCACAGGGTAGACGCTGACCATCTTCCTCTCCCCCAACCATCCCGGATCGGGGCTGAGGGACAACGTCCCCTCACCCCTAAGCTTCGGTTTGGGGTGGTTGGTTTTTAACAACCTGCTTCATCCCCGCCCACACCTTCCTCACATACTCTTTCTCTTTTCTTTCAAGGTCTATCAATTTTACGCCCAGATCAAGGTGGAGCCGCCATGCCGAAGTGCTACCTGGGCACTGGGCGGGAGGAGTGGTCCCAAATGGAGGCAGCTGGCTTTGCCGGCCCCGTATTCACCCCTCGCAGAGCGGGCTACTGCGTGGGGTGATTAGTGTTTTCATCCCGTGATACTAATAGGGTCACTATGCCTCCCTGTGCAGTCCTCCCTGTGCTTTCACAGTGGACCGCCTAACGAAGCACGCCAGCGGCTCGATGGGGCCAACCCCCGTAGGGCGGCAAGGGATGACATGGGCCGTCGGGCCGTGCCCTCTAAACTCGTGCTGACGTGCATTTCAGGTTTACAGGGAGTCACTGTACGTGCCCCTTTCTCCTTCCCAACGGATGCCGGTTCGCGGGCCCAAGACGAGACAAAAAGTAACTCGAAGGGGATCCGTGATGTCTTGGGGAAAGTTTACGCCGGGTGCTAATGGCGCTCTTTCCCGCTGGACGCGGGGAAGAGACCCCATCCCCCCTCACATTTTTTTCAGTTGTCACAGCTTTTAATTTTGTGTGTGTTGGCAAGCTCTCAAATTTTCAGATTTTGCTCTCACTAGTAAAACCTCGCCCAACCTTGGTGCTCGGTGATCAAGGATAACCACGCCAGAACCACTCTAACCGCCCGCTGGAGCCACTCCTCTCCAGCCATTTTTGTGCCGAAAGGGGCCTATTCCTTTGCCATTTTCAGAGCTGCCCTCGGGCAACTCCATCTTTGTGACCTTAACCCGACCCTGTGCTTTCTCAGGGTCTCTTCCAAGATTCTTGGAGAGTTACCTGTGAAAGTAACCACCCCACCCCGATCCTCACGGGCCCCTCCAAGATTCTTCTTGGGGAGAGTATTACCTCCTGGTGAACAACCTACCGGCGAGTCCTCTTTACTTCCTCAGGGACCTCCAAAGACCATGGCAAAAAAAAGAGGATGCACCGCCTCGGTTCTCACTCCTCCAGATTGGGGCAAGTAATCCAGCACTTCGCCCTCAGAAAGGCAAGAGGTGGCATGGCCCCCTTGCCCTTGCGTAAACTTCCCATAATCCCGAGGTTAATTACGACGAAATTATGTCCATGTTGATAGTTGCCAGGATAAATTTTCTCAAAAAAACTACAAAAAACATACCGACCCTGAATGAGTCGTTTATAATGTTGGGTTTCCGGGTACTACTTGTGCCCGTTCATCATGCCCCTCTTCTGAAATTTAAGCAAGGCAGTAACGAGATTCTGATTCCGGCGATTCTTTTAACAGTAAACACCTCTTCCTCTGAGGATGTTGAGTTGATCTTTGCTTGCTTTGTCATCTGTCGTCAAGTTACCCCGATTGACCCTCGCGGGCTCTTGGACGAATGTGTAGTGGTATATGAAAGTGACAGACTACCTTGAATTCATTTGTGGTAACCTGCGTTTCTTGGTGACGCTTTTTTTTCATGACTTGCATCCTAATATAGTCATAATCATCCTAAATTTGCCATTTTAATAAATTATGTCATCTCACATTTAAAAAAAAACAAACTTGGATTGATTTGCTCGATCCTCTCCTTGTTTTAGTATCCCGAAATCTTGCATACCTTTCCTGAGAAATTGGGGTTTCCGTGCAAGATATAAATCAATTTATTCTCTCTGTCCCGCAGGCCTGTGATGTGATGTCTAGGTTTCTTAGAAGGCACGGATGGCTGTTTGGAGTCATAGGCCTGTTGATGCTGACGGTTATTTACAGATCCCAGCAGCCTTGTTCAACACTCCCCAGGACTAGCCAGGTGAGTCGAGTTGGTAGTTGGGTTTGTTTAGTTATTAATCAAACTTCTCTCAACGCTGTAGGTAAAAATAACTATTCTGTGCTTCTGTTTACTTCCTTTATCTTAACACCGCAAGAGGGTATAGATTGTTACACCTGGTGCGTAGATGAGTGGCACACCCTCTTGGCATCAGTCACCCTAGTACTCTCAATCTAGTTTGAGTTTACCTGAGCTGTATGCCTTTGAGAATTTCCATTTTACCCCTCCCTCCTGTTTGCCACTTTATTTACAAGCCTCTTCTCACCTCTTTTTATTGGCTAATATCGCAGGCTAGTCGCCAACAAGCTTTATATTCTATTCGCCCCATGTTCGGGGAGAGTTGACGCGGGCTGGTTCACCCCCTCCTTTTAGCCTCGTTATGGGTGGTGGTTTTAACAGCCCCGTGAACACCCGTTAGCAGCTTGCACGATGATTGCCTTCCCACCTGGCCTCATAGGAAGATCTGCAGCTATGTCTTCCGCGCATTTTCACTTCTACACCACTAACTTTACAGATGTCCCCTCACAAACTTCCCTCGCTGGCATTGCCCTTTAGATTTGAAGAGCGGAAGAGAAGTGGCTTTGGTCGATTCAATCTGTGCTTCGTCTGTTGCTCTGAGTATGGTACACTTAGACAGGTAGTAACCTCATTACGTAACCTTTCATCGTACGTAGGTAACGTTCACAACCCCTTTGGCGCGGGTCAAACTTAGTTTTCGTCCGTTCCGTGCAAATTGAAGACCGTCTTTTGCTTGATGCTGCCATCAGGCTCAAATTCATATTTCACTCTGTCCTAATTCCTTCCTCTTGTCTGTGAGGGCTCCCTTGTCGCCCAGCCTTTCAGAAGTTTTGCTGTATCAATCCTTTTTATCCTTCATATTGTTCATTTCTACTAAAGAAGGTATATGTGGTGCTAAGTGACCGCCGAATGAGCATGAAGGTTAAGGAAGGTGCGGTAAGACCAGCGATCATATATGGAGCTGAGACGGGCGATGAAGAAGCTCAGAAGAAGAAACTGGATGTAGCTGAGATGAGGATGTTGAGATGGATGTGTGGTGTGACAAAGTTGGATAAGATCAGGGATGAAAAGATAAGGGAAACAACGAAAGTTGGAGAAATATCTAAGAAAGCACAGGGGAGAAGACTGCAAATGGTATGGACATGCGATGAGAAGGGGAGAAGGATGAGAGGAAGGCCGAAGCGAAGATGGATGGACAAAATCACTCGCGACCTCAGAGAAAAGGGACTGTCCGTGGAAGAGGCGCAGAACCGCGTTTATGGCGGAGACGCTCAGAAACATCGACCCTGCGGGATGAGCGAGACCAAGATGCAGATAAAGAGTTTCCATTCCTACTTTATCTTATATTTCCTATTTTATTCGTCATTCTTTTTCGTGTGTGAGTAGCCTCATCCTAACGGCCACCGGGGGGGGGGATTAAGTTCCTTTTTGCTCCGTAAGCATGCGAGCAACGATTCTCGCGATGCTTCCTTTAGTTCGCTCAATCAAGGGCTCAGCCCTCTCACTTAGTCTGTATGATGACCCCTGTGTCCCATGATGTCTTTTAATTGCGTTAGATGGCGGTGGGAAGGAGCATTTCTTTGGTCAGGTACGTATCCGCGCGATTCCGTCCAGTGGACGTTTCGTGGCCTCTTTTTTTCAGCCCTTCCCTCTCTCTCCAGTCCCCTCTTCCTTTTAGTAGTTTAATCATCTTTCCCTGGCTCCCTCCCTCCCTCCTTCCTTCTTGATGGCTATTGTTGTTAGCTCTTTTGCCCTAACCATTCCGTAAACTTTCTGAACGCCATAGGTTAGGAGGTTGTGGGGTGGGAGGTAGTCGTGCGTGATTTTCCTCCCTCCTTCCCTGGAAGCCGAGTGTTGGGTGGTTCTGCTCTCTTTCTCAGGGTTGAGGCGGAGACACGAGTCGAATGTGCATAATTACTATTCCTGCGTAATGTGCAGCCGCGTATATGTGTGAATTTGAAAGCCTCAATTTTGAAAAATGATTAAATATTGCCTCATTAAGTCGGTCTTGGTGGGTTTTTTTTTCATTACCCCCAAGCTACCGGGGTTGCCCGATTTCCCAATGCGTGGTTTGGTTTCCGAGGTTTTATTTTCAAAATTCCATGCATATGTTTTTATGCTCGTGCAGATAAAAGACCATAGACAAACTGAAAATTGATTAAAAATAATATTTTCTACTTGGTGTAAAAATTGATTTAGAGAGACGTCCAAAAGAGCGGTGAACGTACAAATTATGTGAACGTATACACTAGTGCTAAAAGCCATTAGATACATAGTGGTTGGCAGCGCCATTGTACCGTGATGGCATGAACATTTCCATATCAGTTGTGATTTTAGATCTTGTGGGTCAGTGTGAACCTGCCAGGGTTCCTCACACCGACTACATGGCAAGATTTACGTTTGTCCCCCGAGCTACCTGGCAAAGAAGATGAGAGAGGGCTGATGGGAACTTAAAGTTGCGTGCTATCACGCCTAGGCTGTTCCCGTGGACATACCCCCCAATAACTCGGCGCCTTCAAGTCGTTTTCTACCGGCTTCGAATGGGGGACACTTGCCGGACCTACCGCCATTTTATGGAGTGCCCTCCCCCCATGCCCCCCCCCTGACAACTGCGTTATCCCCACATTGGTCTGCATATTCTTATCGATTGTCCCACTAGGGGCATCTTCCCCACGTTCCCTTGCCTCATATTGGGACAAGTTTATCCTTAATCGACTTTCTGGAGGAGGCTGGCCTCGTCAATTTCATTTGCATCTTTGTTGTCGCCGGGGTGGGTGGGGAGGCGGACCGTGGCTCCTTGCATAGCTTCTTTTTTGTCTGGGGTTTGTTTTCGTTTGTTGGTCTGTTTTCGTTTTTTTGGTCTAGTGTGTGCATTGTTTTGTTCTGTTGTTATTATGTTGCCTAATAATAGACTAAACTAATTTCTACGACTTGTCCTCTTTGGTGGCAGTCTACAGATAGCCCCCTCCCCCCCAAAAGATCTTAACTACCGGGTTCATTGCCAGCGGACGTGCGTACTTGCTTGTAGTGCCAGGTAGCTTCTAACATGTGTCAACGCATATAACTAATCACAACACCGTTGTCTCTTTCTTCTTAGTCTTTACCTACACAACACATCCACCTCTTCCGTCCAGGAACCTGCTGAAAGGGTAGCTAAGTCTACACACCGCAGAAGTGGAGATCGTGTTCAACTCGGTGGTTTGTGCCGAAACACAACACCGGTCCCCTAGTCACCTCGTGTTTGCCAACGATTGTTATCCTGATCTTTATACGAATTTCATTCTTGTCAGAAATCTCGTCCGACTGGAAAGGGGCGTATGACGTAACTTAGGTTGTTAAAAACTACGCCGAAGAAATCTGTAATGTTTCCTAAAGAAATACATCATTGTCCTACAAGGTGGTCCGAAGGTCTTGTCGCCCCCTGTAATTATGGTTTTAATTTTATATTTCAGATGACGGAAAGTCTTGTATCCCTATTTCTTCGAGGGCTCTTAGTTTGCCATGTTAAGGAAATGGTGGCTTGTTCCACAACTCCAGAGTTTGAATGGGGATTTGAATGATTTCTCAGTTTCAACAAGACGGTGCCCCTCCCCACTATGCCATCAATGTCAGGGAATACCTCAATAAGGTTTTTCGGGATAGATGGATGGAGCGAGGATCACCACAACTTCCAGAACCTCTCGATTGGCCTCCCAGACAGAAACCCAGACCTCGCGTCTTGCGACAAGGCTCTGTGGGGGATTATCAAGGAGAGCGTTTCACAAGAGCGATACCTAAATACCCACCAGTTGAAGGACACTGCTCGGGCAGCCTTTGCAACGATCACCAAAGACAGTTTCGTAAAATATAACACAAGACAAGGCGCCGCATCATTTCGGGCCACGAAAATGATGGTGTTCTGTCATACAGAACCCTCATAATGGGCGCGGCGATTTGCTATCCTGGCCGCCGTGCTGACGGGATTCAGCACCCCGTCCGACCCCAGCTTAGCCTCTTCTCCTTCCTTCAAAACACTTGTGTTTCCCCCCCAGTTTCCTCGCTTTTCATACAACCTCTCCCACAACTTTCGCTGTTCAGTCTCTAATTTCACAGTGTAGATGCTGACCTCAGCCAACCGTCCCGGATCGGGGCTGAGGGGGGAAGGGAACAACGTTCCCTAACCCCTGAGCTCCAGTTCGGGATGGTGTTTTTTTAACAACCTGCTTCATCCCCACCCATACCTTCCTCACATCCCTTTTCCTTCTCACTTAACCATCTATCCTTGATTTTACGCCGTGTCCAAGGTGGAGCCGCCATGCCGATGGACTGCCAGGCCACCAGGTGGGAGGGGTGGTCCTGAAGGCGGCACCTGGCTCTGCCAGGCCTGTACGCACCCCTTGCAGTGCGGGCTACTGCAAAGGGGAGATGAGCCATTGCATCCCGTTGTAAATTTAGGGTCACCATGCCCAATGATGAGAAAACTAAAAATTTCCCCTTAATTTCCAATTGTACATCGAAGTAGCCACCATCGGGCAGCTCCAAAGAAAAAATGGAGGTCCTTCCTCCCCCCCCTTGTGCTTGCGCAGGGGACCCTCCAAGCTAATCTAACTTGAGTCGGTGCGTGCCGTTTGTTACCGCTACCGCGTAAAGGCATTCGTGCCACTGCCGCGGCGGTGCTATTACTGTCACCGCTTCGGCAATACGAATCCTTCATGTAGACGTCTAACTTCGGGGTCACCCGAAGTCTGTGTAAATTGCTCCAAGGCCGCACACGATAAGTCTAAATCGTGTGTGGCCAAGTGTGTCAATTGCGGAAAGCCGCACCCCGCTTCTTCGAAGCAATGTGGTGCATATCTCCTTGAGAAAGAAATCGTGGCCGTTCAGGTCCAGGATCGTCTCTCATTCCGCGAGGCTAAAGACTTGGTCCTTGCGCGCCTGGCTCTGCCTGGGACGTCATATGCCTCAATAGTCAGAAAGGCACCCTCTGCTCCTGGCCCATCCAGGCCAACGAGCACGGTTGTTTCCGCGCCCATTCGGAGCCTTTCTACGGGCTCTACTCAACCCGGGCGCTTCCCTGGTAAAGCTGGCAGCAAAAAGGGTTCATCCCCAGCCCCGGCTAAAACCAGGGCTCCCCCCTCTTTTCCCAGCGTGACCGTTTACCGTAGGGCGAAACGACCACGCGCCTCCACCGAGTGGTTAGACTCACATGAGGCAAAACCCCTGAAATTGGTCGCTAGGCCATCTTCCTGGGTTCCTAAAGCTGTCCCCCGAAAGGAGGACAGCAACAAAGGAGCTTCGGCTCATTCGCCCAGTCCTAGAGGTGGAGCGAGACGGTGACGGTGGTTCCTCGAAAAGAGGCCTCCGAAGCCGCAACGCCCGCCTAAGGTTTCGAGGCGGAGGGAAGAAAAGACTCGCATAGCGACCTCAACCTCCACCAATAAGTCCTCGAAGGCGACAGTGCCTTTAGCGCTTTGTCTGGCCAACAGCGCCCGAGGTTGTGCCTCCGGAAAGCCTACGGCCATTCCCGTGAGGGTCTTCTGTTCGAGGAGGGCCCCCGCGTCTCCTCCGAGCTAGGCCTGGAGGGCATATTCCTTCAATGGAATTTCCGTGGACTCCGGGCCAACTGGGAGGAGCTGCGGAGGCTCGTCTCGTCCCGTTCCCCATTAGCTATCTTTTTGCAGGAGACCGTGCTAGGTCCGTGCCCTCTGCCCTCCCTCCCGGGGTATAAGGGTCTTGCGGTCCCACCACCACGGGATGGCTGTGCTGGGGGATGCGCGGTTTACACCCAACATGAAGTCTCCGTTCTTTCTTTCTCTTTAGATACCCCCTTTCAGGCAGTGGCTGTGCAGCTGCACCTGGATAGGAGGTATACTATCATTTCTGCGTACATTCCACCATCAGCTGACTTCGACGCGGGGGACTTCCACCGCTACGTGGCACGGTTGCCGAGGCCCTTTCTCTTGCTTGGAGATCTGAACGACAGGCATCCTCTCTGGGGAGATTACTCAATAAATCCCAGGGTACAGGTCCTTGATCTGATCGGAGAGCTTGAGATGGGTGTCCGAAACGTGGATTAGTTTACGCATCACTGTCCGAGAACCGCTTCATTTTCTTGTCTTGATCTATCTTTGTGCTCTTCGGATGCACAGCCTGATTTTGATTGGGGGTGGTCGATGACCTCCATGGTAGTGATCACTTTCCCATTCAAATATCATTTTCAGGGCAACTGCCGCCTGAGAGCCCAGCTCGCTGATGCTTTGCGCAGGCGCGGTGGCCTGCATTTCAGGAAATGACTGAATTCTCTATCTCAGTCGAGGAGTTTAGGTCGGTAGATGAGGCCGCTGAGTTCTTCTCCGGCAACCTCATCGCCGCGGGCCTGTCTACGATTCCTAGGACGTCTGGCCGTTTTTCACGCCGACCACTCCCATGGGGATCGGCCGAGTGTGAGACGGCCCTCAAAAAGAAGCGTTATGCCTATATGCGCTATAAGCGCCGCCCGAACGATTTCACTGTCGCTGAATTTCGTCGGGCTAGGGCTAGGTTCCGGTATATTTCGAAGCACGCCCGCCGCTCTTCTTGGCGGGCATACGTGTCTTCACCTAACGGGAAGACCCCTCTAGCAGAGGTGTGGAACCGAGTTAAAAGGATTCGGGGCAAGTTCTTGCAGGACCCCCCCTCCCGTTCTCCAGGAGAATGGGACCGCAATCTCGGACCTCGCGTCCGTGGCGGAATCCCTTGCGACCGCTTTTTCCGCATTCTCTAGCCGGGATGCTGCTCCGCCAGCATTCAATGCACGTCGTGATGTCGCGGAAGGCCGCTGACTGGACTTTACCTCCAGAGGCGGAGAATCCTTCAACGACAAGTTTACTGTGAGTGAGTTGCGTTCCGCTCTCGCTTCGTGTGCGGACACCGCCCATTGTCCGGACGATGTCCCGTACGCCATGCTTCGACACCTGGGTGAGCGAGGCATGGCCTTTCTGTTAGATTTGTTCAACAGGATCTTGGTGGAGGGTCTTCTCCCAGACTCCTGGCGAATCGCTACTGTGCTCGCCTTTCGCAAACCGGGGAGAGATCACTCTACTCCGACCGGTTTCCGCCCAATCTCTCTAACCTCTTCTGTGTGCAAGTTGATGGAGAAATTGGTAAATGTTAGATTAGCCTTTTTCCTGGACAGTGGAGGCCATCTGTCTTCTGCACAGTGCGGCTTCCGTAAGTTCCACTCCACGTCGGATGCTCTGCTCCGACTGGAAAATGCCGTTTGCGAGGCATTCCTTCGTAGACAGCACTACGCCACGGTCTTTTTCGATCTGGAGAAGGCCTATGATACCGCATGGCGATACGGTATCATGGAGACTCCACACGATGGGGGCGAGGGGACGCCTCCCAATGTTTATATGTGAATTTTTGCGAGATCGTCGATTCCGCGTACGTGTGGGGGGAGCCCTTTCCCCGCCCAAAGGAACAGGAAGAGGGTTTCCCGCAGGAAAGTGTCCTTAGTGTCACACTCTTTGCTCTGAGCATCAACGGCATCACCTCTGTGCTGCGGGAAGATGTTATCGCTACGCTCTACGTGGACCTTTCGATCTCTTTTGGCGCGGTTCAGATGCCAACTCTGGAGCGTCGACTCCAACAGGCTTTGTACCGCGTCTCTCGCTATATTGAAGCGCACAGGTTTCGGTTTTCTTTCGCCAAGACTAAGGTGGTGCACTTCTGCCGCCATCCACGGCTTTACCCCGACCCAGATTTGTTTCTTAATGGTGTTCGGCTGCAAGTGGTTGAATCGCACCCTTTCCTTGGTCTTGTAATTGACCGACGCCTCACTTGGGAGGCTCATATTCGCAGCCTTAGGATCTCTTGTACCCGCGCCATGGATATTTTCAGTTCCATGACATTCAGCGCTTGGGGCGCTGATAGAGCTACTGCCTTACTTTTTTATCGATCCTCTGTTCGTTCGAAGCTCGACTACAGATGCGAGTTTTATGCATCCGCAGCCGAGCGTTAATTACGGAAGGTGGACTCGATCCACCATACCTGCCTTCGCCTTGCGACGGGTGCCTCCTGCACATTCCGCATTGAGAGCCTGTTGGTTATTCTGAGGAGATGCCACTCCCTCTACGCCGCGTGCAGTGCATCACTCGCCTGTACGCGCGAGCCCAGCGCCTCCCTCAGTCGCCAACGGCTCTCACTGAATCCGCAGCTGATCTCGACGGTGCCTATGCCGCCGAGAGACGCCAATCATACCCTAAGCCCTTTAGGTTTAGGGCCAGGAAACTCCTTCGAGAGCTGCCCGGTACCGGGATGGGTGGGGTCGCTACCGCCTGTCCTTTGTACTCGGAACGAGTGCGTGCACATCGACTGGTGGACTTGTTGACTATTTGGGGGAGGCCGGCCTTCTCCCTTTCATTTAACTAGGTTTAGTTGTTTTTGTTATTTCTTTTTATTGTTGTTTCCTGTTTGAATTTTTTTAAAGTAGCCTAGAACTAGGCTGTTTGTTTACGGCGGCTTATGCCTAAGTGGGCAGTCGCCAGATAGCCCCTTCAAAAAATAAAAAATCCTTCGAGAGCTAGGTATATCTCTCTTGCCAGTGGCGCCCCTTGTTCTGCGCAGGACGCCACCCTGCACCCTGGAGGGTACCACATTTGGCTATTTGTCGCCACGCCTCTGCTCTCAAAGCTTGTACAGCGCTGGGAGTTTTGCGTTTGACCTTTTTGGAGCACACCTCGTGTCACGCTAGAACCGTGCCAGTGTATACGGATGGCTCCAAGTCCGAATAGGGGGTCGGCTTCCACGCCGTATCCCCTCTGTTTGAAGTCATCGGGGCTCTTCCACACCTGCGTCTGTCTTCACGGCCGAGCTGGTAGCAATACACCACTCGGTACTGGATATTACGCAACGTGTCCGGTTCGGAGACCGGATTGTGATCTATAGCGACTCACAAAACGCCCTGAGTGCTCTCGGGGCATTGGAATCTCCGCATCCCCTGTTTCGCGATATCCGTGACACCACGGTTTTGGCGAGCCGGGCAGATGTCGAGATTATCTTCTGCTGGGTTCCTGGATATGTAGGAATGCGGGGAATGAGCGCGCACATGTAGGCACCAATGAGTCCGCAAGGACTCTGCAACCGGACCAGCGTTTCGCTCTTCCTCACACCGACTACATGGCAGGAATGCGGGCAGCTCTTCGGACTGCTTGGCAAAAAAGATGGGAGACGGTTGAAGGGAACTTAAAGTTGTGTGCGATTGCGCCGCGACTGTTTCCATGGACCTATCCCCCAATGCCGCGACGGCTTCAGGTCGCCTTCTGTCGTCTCCGAATCGGCTACACTCGTGTGACCCATCGCTATTTGATGGAGCGCTTGCCAGCGCCCTATCGTGACGACTGCATCCTCCCCCAGACTTTTCGGCACATTCTTCTCGAATGTTCAAGTCTGGACGATCTTCGCTCACGTTACCTGTCCCGGTACCGGGATGGGTGGGGTCGCTACCGCCTGTCCCTTGTACTCGGGACGAATTCGTGCACACCGACCTGTAGACCTTCTGGAGGAGTCCGGCCTTCTCCCTATTATTTAAAATAATAATATTTCTTCAATTTGTTTGTTTTTCTTTTGCTTTTTGTTTGCATTTTTTTATATTGCTTTTAATGTAGCCTAGATTTAGGCTGGCTTGTGTGCGGCGACTTTTGCCCTTGAAGGCAGTCGCCAGATCACATATAAAAATTTTTTTTCTTCTTTTTTTGTTGTCCGTGTTTTTGTTTTTGTTGTTATTCTAAATTAGCCTAGTACTAAGGCTGTCCTGGTGAGTACAGCGACTTATGTCCAAGTAGGCAGTCGCCAGATTGGCTCTTAAAAGAAAAAAATGTCATACAGAACTTCTTGATGTGTGAGTGTCAATGAAAGTGAAGACACTAAAACTAGTAGATGTTTGATATTATTTTTATATCGTTACTGTTTTGTTCTTAATACTTTTCAGTAGGGGTTGAAAAAACTTTCGGACCATCCGATAGTTAGTCGCGCCACATTTTACACTGAATTTCGTTCTGGGTCATAATTTAATATACACTACCCTCCAAAAGATCAGAACGCTTGTCATCCTATCACATCCTAGCTGGTCAAATTTGGTGTACGAATACCTACAGATATTAATTACGTTTGAGAAAATGTTATGCAAATTTGGATCAATAAAACGAAATTTTATCGCCAGATAAACAATTATTACAAAAATTGAAGTTTCCAGGATGATCCGAAAATTCCGAACGCCTAAGTTTCTTGTAAAGAGTGACCGGAGTTGTTTGCATAGGGACTAATTTCAGTTAAATCTCGTGTACATTAAGGTCATTCTCTTGTCAGCTGTTGTCCATGTAACCACCCTTACAAATCTGTCACGCCTCAGTCCCCGAGTTGATCTTAGAACTGAGCCAATAAGATGATCTTTCAATTGGAGCCATTGCAGAGACTGTCAAGCGCTCCAAACGTGTAGTTCATAATATTCTGTCAACCTATGACAAAACAGGTTCATGTAAGGATGGTAAATCAAACTGTAGGCCAAGGAAAAAAAAATTGCCCAAGTTGTGAATAAAGACAATTTAAGACGTTTCAAGAATGTGTTATCACATCCGCTGAAGGAAGACAATCTTGATGCTCACACACCCGCGGTCAAGCCAAGACTGCTTGTCTTCCATTCGCCACTGAGCATGTTAAATGGACGGATGACCAATGAAGCAGAGTCATCTTCAGCGACGAATCTAAATTCAATTTGTTCGGATCCAATGGCGAAAATTTCTTTCATTTGCACCAAAAAGAATGTGAAGTTTGTCAGTGTCATCGTTTGTGGCATCTTTTTTTAAAAGGTACTGGGACATTTGCGCTTACGGAATGCAGTGAATGCACAAGTGTACAAGGAATTGATGCTTTGCCACATATTTGATCCTCCGACGCCCAACTTGCAACTTTGATGTACGATAACGCCCAGTGCCACAAGGCTAAGTCGGTGAAGACCTTTCTGAACAACGACCAAATCACTGGTATGTACTAGCCTGCACAGTTTGCACCTTAATTGCATTGAAAATGCCCCGTGCCCCAAGGCCAAGTCGGTGAAGACCTTCCTGAAGGAGGAGCATTGAAAATGTTTGGAATACACTTGGAGAGAGGTTAAAAGATCTCTCGGAAATTCTTCAAGGTGAATGGAGCAAGATTACCTTGCAAGAGTGTCAGGAGAGGTCAAGAATCATCGAGAATAAAGTCTTCCACACTAAATATTAATTGTTTATTGTACAAATGTTGTCCTAATAATTTAATCGTTATGTTGAGATAGAAATTTGTTTCCGCTGTCGTTCGTATCATTTTGGACATTTCATTGTTCCTTCTAAAGTGCTAATCTTTTGATAACTTTTGCTTTATTCATGTAAATTTGCATCGCCTTTTCCTATCGTAATTTAGAGCTGTATGTTTTCGTACAGCAATTTTGGAAACCTTGGATTTTCTTTAGCAAAAGCTATGGCAGATGATGTGATTGAAATACAAGAGTTCTGATCTTTTTAAACGGTACTGTATTATTATTTGATGACAAATGGTGTGTATGAAGTGTATTTAGTTATAAATAAACTAGATGGCACATTTACCAATAAAATAATTTAATTCAAGTGTTTGTTTTTTTTACCTTATTGCGGTAGTTCGATCATTACTATCGAAACATTTTGTTTCAAGAAACAATATCACAAAAATATTCGCATTAGCATTGTGATCTTTTTTTATTAACCCTATTATTTTCCAACCTAACATTATGAAAAAATATTATTACTTGGCAACACATCGTAGGAAAGCTTAGTGACAATCATCCAAAACTATTCGAGGATTTATAAAGTATAAATAATTATATCATAGCTAACTTACTTTTTGTCTGAGACATTTTAAAAAATGTGACACAACTAATTTTGGCAACTCCTCATTTTCTGTAACTATTCTTTGAATTCATCTATATTTTAAAATTGCATTTAGGTCATATATCTACTGTAATTGCATTATTTTAAAGTTTCTGTAAACAAGACAAAACCAGCACATGAATCCTACTCAGAATTGTATGGGTAACAAGGTCTGCTGACCAAAAGGTCACGTGCTCTCACCTATTCTGATTTATGACCTTACGACCTTCAAAACTTTCAATAATTCAAAGACTAACCTTAGGAGAATCTTGGAAGTTATATAATTCGGAAGATAATGTAAAACAACATACGGGTTTCAAATTTCGTTAGAATCGGCCGAATAGTTATTGCCAAAACAAAATAATTCATGGGCTAACCTTAGGAGGACTTTGACAACTATATCTTTCGAAAGAGAATCTAAAACAACATACGGGTTTCAAATTTCGTTAGAATCGGCCGAATAGTTACAATATCTTTACAAAAACAAAAAAAGCAAAACCGGGACCGACCGACATAGTGAGATGTAGAGTCGCACGCGACTAAAAATGTAGATTCACTACCACTATGCAGTTTTTGCTGCTGATTTAAACAATGCTCTAAATTTTTATTGGACATTGTGAGAGATTAAATTTAAAAGCTCTCTCGAAACCAGGTTTGCCCAGGAAACTATAGCATTTGGGGAATCTAGAGCAAAACTGAATAGGAAACACTAAAAAAAAACCCCTACTCAAACCTAACCTCCCTAAAATCGAATCAAAACTACTAAACCAAAACCCGAATATAATAAGCAAACCTTTAAGCTGAATTTGGTTCCTTGTATGTCTCCTAATGTGTTGAGGAAGGCAAGCAAATGTGCATTAATTAGATAAGAAGGGCAGAAAATGTATTTCTGTTGCCGCTCCGGAATACCCACTTTGCCACTTGTCAACATTGGCCGCTCTATCATTTGAGTGTGAGTGAACTCCGGGAGTCACCTAACTTAACCGCTTAACAGTAAAGAATATATTGTTATTTTGTCTAGAAAAAGTCATGGTGCCTATCAAAACTCCTAGAAATAGTTATTTTATTTTTTATTTCCTGGTTTAAAAAAAAGAAGTCGAAATTACTATAGTTTTCCCGAAACGAACTAGTCATAATATCAACTTTTTTATTTTCATGTAGAAAAATAGGGGTAGTGCGACTACATTGTAACCAATCCATGCCTTAACCTTGGTCACGATTCGCTGTGTTTATGAATCGACAAAGGTCCCCCCCCCCCAGACGGGATCCAGCGCTCCGTCCGGCCCCAGCTTAGCCTCTCTTCCTTCCTTCAGATAGCCCGATTTCTCCCCTACTTCGTCGCTTTTCATACAACCTCTCCCACAACTTTCTCTGGTCAGCCTCTAATTTCACAGGGTAGATGCTGACCTTCTTCTCAGCCAACCGTCCTGGATTGGGGCTGAGGGGGGAGGGGACAATATTCCCTAACCCCTGAGCTCCGGTCTGGGGTGGCTGGCTTTTAACAACCTGCTTCATCCCCACCCATACCTTCCTCACATCCCTTTTCCTCTCCTCTTCAAAATCTATTAATTTTTACGCCGTCTTCAAGGTTGAGCCGCCATGCCGATGGACTGCCAGGCCACCAGGCGGGAGGGGTGATCCCAAATGGCGGCGCCTGGCTCTGCCAGGCCTGTAAGCACCTCTTGCAGTGCAGGCAACTGCAAGAGGTGATGAGCTATTGCGTCCCGTATTAAAAAGAGGGTCACCATGCCCATGTATGAAAAAAAACAAAAACCCCAACCCCCAACTTCACCAAAAACATCTACGGAGCCGCCCTCGGGCAGCTCCACCGAGAAAATGGAGGTCCCTCCCCTTGTGCTTGCGCAGGGGACCCTCCATACTTCTTTAACCGGAGAGGAGGCTTACTCCTCTCCTACGCCTACGGGTGTAGGGGACTCCCCCTCAACCCCTTCTCTGGAGGTGCTTTTGGGCACCTCCCTATCTCCAGCGGCAGTCCCTCCTTTGCTTTCTAAGGGGACTGCCAAGAAAGCCAGCAGGCAGCCCATTGCCGACCGCCCCTCGTGCAAGCGGCTTGGTAGGGCAAACCCCCTTAGGGGGGAGAGGGAAGCCAGGCCCCTTCGGTCGCTTCCCTCAAAAGACCTGCTGGCAAGAATTTTAAACCTTGCTGGGGTCAAGGCCTGTGCTCCCCACACAAGACTGGTGACACTGCCAAGGGGACCTGCGATGTCCTGGGAGGGGATGGCCAACTGGAGGCCCCTCCTGTGATAGACATGGTCCTTGAGGAGACCCAGCCTCAGACGGTAGGGCCTTCCATGGGGGGGAATCCGGGCTCGGCGCCAAGCACCGAACCCGAATCCGCCCCTATGCAAGGTCCCCCTCAAATGGCCGAGAGCTCCGAGGCAGTAAAAGGAGGGGAGGGATCTCCTCCGACAGGTGCCCCTACGACTACCAGGACCTTCTCCATTTCGGAGAGGGACCTGGCTGAGGCCGGCCCATCTGGCATGGGGGCTTCTGCCGGCGGAGGTAAGAAGCGGGTTCATTCCCCGCCCTCCTCTCCTAAAAAGAAAAAGACTAAAAAGACGAAGAAGACTCGGGGCTCCTCTCCATCCGTGGGGGCTGCGGGGACGGATGGGTCTGCTGCCACTTTGGTAGGCGACCAAGCCAAGATCGGCACATCCGGCCCCTCTACCCCCTCGTGTGCGGAGCCCCTGACTAAGACTAACACCAAGAATGCACAGGGCGGAGCCTCGATGACATCGGGGCCCCTGATTCAGAAGTTACCTGGCGTTTTCGAGCCCGCTGGCTTCAAACGCTTCCTCGTTATTCGTTCCACTGATGGCACCATGTTGTCCAAGGGCAACATGATCCATCAGAGGAGAGGATTAGCTAGTGCAATTGGTAGAGAGCCGAAGGTAACCCGTTTCTCGGACGGGAACCTTCTGGCGAATGCGGCGAATCCCGCCGAGGCGGCCAAGATAAGTGCTCTTCGGACACTTCATGGCACCCCGGTGAGTGTGACGCCGCACTCTACCATGAACTTTGTGAAAGGAGTAGTTATGCGAGGGAACTCGTTAACTATTCCATTGAGGACATCACCCTAGAGCTGGCCGACCATGGGGCGGTCAAGGTCGAACGTGTGATGAGAAAACAGGGAGGGGCCTCGAGACCCACCCCTACACTCTTCGTCACGTTCGACTGTGACAAACTCCCTGAGTCGGTGCGTGCCGGTTGGTACCGCTACCGCGTGAAGGCATTCGTGCCACCGCTGCGGCGGTGCTATTACTGTCACCGCTTCGGCCATACGAATCGCTCATGTAGACGTGCAAAATCGGGGTCACCCGAAGTCTGTGTAAATTGCTCCAAGGTCGCACACGATAAGTCCAAATCGTGTGTAGGCAAGTGTGTCAATTGCGGAGAGCCGCACCCTGCTTCTTCGAAGCAATGTGGTGCATATCTCCTTGAGAAAGAAATCCTGGCCGTTCAGGCCCAGGATCGACTCTCATTCCAGAGGCTAAGGACTTGGTCCTGGCGCGCCCGGCTCTGCCTGGGACGTCATATGCCTCAATAGTTAGAAAGGCACCCTCTGCTCCTGGCCCATCCAGGCCAACGAGCACGGTTGTTTCCGCGCCAATTCGGAGCCCTTCTGCGGGCTCTACTACACCCGGGCGCTCCCCTGGTAAAGCTGGCGGCAAAAAGGGTTCACACCCAGCCCCGGCTAAAACCAGGGCTCCCCCCTCTTCCCCCCAGCGTGACCGTTTCCCGTAAGGCGAAACGGCCACGCGCCTCCACAGAGTCGTTAGATTCACAGGAGGCAACACCCCTGAAGATGGTCGCTAGGCCATCTTCTGGGGTTTCTAAAGCTGTTTCCCGAAAGGAGGACAGCAACAAAGGAGCTTTGGCCGCTTCGCCCACGCCCCGAGGTGGAGCGAGTGGCTCGGAGACGGTGGTTCCTTGAAAAGAGGGCCCCCCGCCTCCCGAGCCGCAACGTCCGCCTAAGGTTTCGAGGCGGAGGGAGGAAAAGACTCGCATGGCGAGCCCAACTTCCCCCAATAAGTCCTCGAAGGCGACAGCGCCTTCAGCGCTTTGTCCGGCCAACAGCGCCCGGGGTTCTGCCCCCGGGAAGCGTACGGCCATTCCCGTGAGGGTCTTCAATTCGAGGAGGGCCCCCGCGTCTCCTCCGAGCTAGGCCTGGAGGGCATATTCCTTCAATGGAATTGCCGTGGACTCCGGGCCAACTGGGAGGAGCTGCGGAGGCTCGTCTCGTCCCGTTCCCCGTTAGCTATTTTTTTGCAGGAGACCATGCTAGGCGCGTGCCCGCTGCCTGCCCTCCCGGGGTATAAGGGTCTTGCGACCCCACCACCGCGGGATGGCCGGGCTGGGGGATGTGCGGTTTACACCCGGCATGATATCTCCGTTCTTCCTTTCTCTTTAGATACCTCCCTTCAGGCATGGCTGTGCAGCTGCACCTGGATAGGAGGTATACTATCATTTCTGCGTACATTCCACCGTCAGCTGACTTCGACGCGGGGGACTTCCGCCGCGTCGTGGCACGGTTGCCGAGGCCCTATCTCTTGCTTGGAGATCTGAACGGCAGGCATCCTCTCTGGGGAGATTACTCCATAAATCCCAGGGGACAAGTCCTTGCCGATCTGATCGAAGAGCTTGAGATGGGTGTCCTAAAGGTGGATGAATTTACGCATCACTTTGTGCTCTTCGGATGCACAGCCTGATTTTGATTGGGGGGTGGTCGATGACCTCCATGGTAGTGATCACTTTCCCATTCAAATATCATTTTCAGGGCAACTGCCGCCTGAGAGACCACCTCGGTGGTGCTTGGCACGGGGGCGGTGGCCTGCATTTCAGGAAATAACTGAATTCTCTATCTCAGTCGAGGAGTTTAGGTCGGTAGATGAGGCCGTTGAGTTCTTCTCCGGCAACCTCATCGCCGTGGGCCTGACTACTATTCCTAGGACGTCTGGCCGTTTTGCACGCCGACCACTCTCATGGTGGTCGGACGAGTGTGAGACGGCCCTCAAACAGAAGCGTTATGCCTACATGCGTTATAAGCGCCGCCCGAACGATTTCACTATCGCTGAATTTCGTCGGGCTAGGGCTAGGTTCCGGTATATTTCGAAACACGCCCGCCGCTCTTCTTGGCGGGCATACGTGTCTTCACTTAACGGGAAGACCCCTTTAGCTGAGGTGTGGAACCGAGTTAAAACGATTCGGGGCAAGTTCTCGCAGGACCCCCCTCCCGTTTTCCAGGAGAATGGGACCGCAATCTCGGACCCCGCGTCCGTGGCGGAATCCTTAGCGACCGCTTTTTCCGCATTCTCTAGCCGTGATGCGTCTCCGCCAGCATTCAATGCACGTCGTGATGTCGCGGAAGGCCGCCGGCTGGACTTTACCTCCAGAGGCGGAGAACCCTTCAACGACAAGTTTACTGTGAGTGAGTTGCGTTCCGCTCTCGCTTCGTGCGCGGACACCGCCCATGGTCCGGATGTTTTCCCGTACGCCATGCTTCGACACCTGGGTGAGCGAGGCATGGCCTTTCTGTTAGATTTGTTCAACAGGATCTGGGTGGAGGGTCTTCTCCCAGACTCCTGTCGAATCGCTACTGTGCTCGCCTTTCGCAGGCCGGGAAGAGATCACTCTACTCCGACCGGTTTCCGCCCAATCTCTCTAAACTCTTGCGTGTGCAGGTGGATGGAGAAATTGGTAAATGTTAGATTAGCCTATTTCCTGGACAGCGGAGGCCACCTGTCTTCTGCACAGTGCGGCTTCCGTAAGTTCCACTCCCCGTCGGATGCTCTGCTCCGACTAGAAAATGCCGTCTGCGAGGCTTTCCTTCGTAGACAGCACTACGCCACGGTGTTTTTTGATCTGGAGAAGGCCTATGATACCGCATGGCGATACGGTATCATGGAGACTCTCCACACGATGGGGGCGAGGGGACGCCTCCCAATGTTTATATGTGAATTTTTGCGAGATCGTCGATTCCGCGTACGGGTGGGGGAGCCCTCTCCGGCCCAAAGGAGCAGGAAGAGGGTGTCCCTCAGGGAAGTGTCCTCACTGTCACACTCTTTGCCCTGAGCCTCAACAGCATCACCTCGGTGCTGCCGGAAGATGTTCTCGCTACGCTCTACTTGGACGACCTTTCGATCTCTTTTGGCGCGGCCCAGATGCCAACTCTGGAGCGTCGACTCCAACAGGCATTGAACCTTGTCTCTCGCTATGCCGAAGCGCACAGGTTTCGGTTTTCTTTGGCCAAGACTAAGGTGGTGCACTTCTGCCGCCATCCACGGCTTTACCCCTACCCAGATTTGTATTTAATGGGGTGCGCCTGGATGTGGTTGACTCGCACCGTTTCCTTGTCTTGTATTCGACCGACGCCTCACCTGGGAGGCTCATATTCGCAGCCTTAGGGTCTCTTGTACCCGCTCCATGGACATTCTCCGTTCCGTGACGTTCAGCGCTTGGGGCGCTGATAGAGCTACTGCCTTACTTTTTTATCGATCCTTTGTTCGTTCGAAGCTCGAATACGGATGCGAGTTTTATGCATCCGCAGCCGAGCGTTTATTGCGGAAGGTGGATTCGATCCACCACACCGGCCTTCGCCTTGCGACCGGTGCTTTCCGCACTTCCCCCATTGAGAGCCTGTTGGTCGATGCTGGGGAGATGCCACTCGCTCTGCGCCGCGTGCAGTGCATCACTCGCCTGTACCCGCGAGCCCGGCGCCTCCCTCAGTCGCCAACAGCTCTCACTGCATCCGCAGCTGATCTCGATGGTGCCTATGCCGCCGAGAGACGCCAGTCATACCCTAAGCCCTTTGGGTTTAGGGCCAGGAAACTCCTTCGAGAGGTAGATATAGCTCTCGGGCTGGTGGCGCCCCTGGTTCTGCCCAGGACGCCACCCTGGAGGGTACCACATTTGGCTATTTGTCGCCACGCCTCTGCTCCCAAAGCTTGTACTGTGCCGGGAGTATTGCGTTCGACCTTTTTGGAGCACACATCGTGTCACGCTGGTACCGTGCCAGTGTATACGGATGGCTCCAAGTCCCAAGAAGGGGTCGGCTTCCACGCCGTATCCCCTCTGTTTGAAGTCAGCGAGGCTCTACCAGGCGCTGCGTCTGTCTTCACGGCCGAGCTGGTGGTAATACACCACTCGGTACGGGAGATTACGCGACGTGCCCGGTTCGGAGACCGGATCGTGATCTATAGCGACTCACAAAGCGCCCTGAGTGCTCTCGGGGCATTGGAATCTCCGCATCCCCTGGTTCGCGAAATCCGTGACGCCACGGTTTTGGCGAGCCGGGCAGATGTCGAGATTATCTTCTGCTGGGTTCCTGGACATGTAGGAATTGCGGGGAATGAGGGCGCCAAAGAGTCCGCGAGGACTCTGCGACCGGACCAGCGTTTCGCTCTTCCTCACACTGACTTCATGGCAGGAATACGGGCATCTCTTCGGACTGCTTGGCAAAGAAGATGGGAGACGGTCGAAGGGAACTTAAAGTTGTGTGCCATTGCGCCGCGACTGTTCCCATGGACCTATCCCCCAATGCCGCGGCGGCTTCAGGTTGCTTTCTGTCGTCTCCGAATCGGCCACACTCGTGTGACGCATCGCTATTTGATGGAGAGCTCGCCTGCGCCCTATTGCAACGACTGCGTCGTCCCCCAGACTGTTCGGCACATTCTTGTCGAATGTCCCAGTCTGGGTGATCTTCGCGCACGATACCTGTCCCAGTACCGGGATGGGCGGGGTCGCTACCGCCTGTCCCATGTGCTCGGTTCAGATTCGTGCACATTGACTTGTGGACTGGTTGACTTCTTGGGGGAGGCCGGCCTTCTCCCTATTATTTAAGCAAGGTTTGTTTGCTTTTTATGTTTTTTTTTGTTTTTTTTGCATATGTTTTTTTTGTTTGTTTTTTTTCCTTTAGTTGCACGCTCCTGCGCCGGGGGGACCTCTTCCCGACGCACCAGCTTGCTTCCTTTCCCCCTTTTAGGGTGTCTTTTTTTTTCTCTTTAATTTTATTTTAAAGTAGCCTAGAACTAGGCCAGTTTTAATACGGCGACTAATGCCCAAGTAGGCAGTCGCCAGATGAGCTCTTAAAAAAAAAAAAAATCCTCCTCCCCTCATTCAAATAGGTTTCCAGCCACCAAAGCTGGAAACTAGTTTTCATCTCCAGCCGCGAAGAATGGCGAAAACGCGATTCTTCGTACACCACAAAGACCTTAGCGCAACAGCTCTACGGAGGTTAGGTTACGTGTTTCCCATTGCGCATTCTTTGGATTTCAAAATTTGGTCTACATTTTCTACGGGCAGTTTTTTTTGGTGGTTGTGACATTTACCACTCCGCACATCCTCCTCCACTCGTGACCGGAAATTGCATCACCTCCAACAGTGCGCTACAAGCAATTATAAAATTTAAAAAGATGATTTATATGTTCACCCACTTCCTCCAGCACATCTATCGGCCTGTTTTGATTTAGTTCCTTTTTATCTGGGAATTGTGCTTTGAAGCCAAAGAGCCGCGCGATGTTTTGATCAACTCCTCGTCTTAATATTTAGCCATTAAAAGATTCTCTTGTGCACCTAGTAATTTCCGCTTTAAAGCTCCCATTAAAAGCAGCAGATTTTAATGGAAAGACGCATGGGTGGAGTGTGGCATGAGTTTCTTAGAGGAAGACGCCAATCTGTTAGAGCTCTCGTTAGGTTAGTGGGTGAGGCGATGGATTTCTAATGCCTAGCGATGACGCGTGAAGTCCGATGCGTGGGTGCAGCTAGCTCCATCCACACTCGACAACATACCCACATAGCCAATCATATGAGCCGTGTCTTCATCCAGCCTCTCTTCGCATACATAACGCATGATTCTTACGTCCCCCGCGGGGGGGGGGTTACCATGTGCAGCTTGTTACATTCAGTACCTGGAGGAACTACACATCCTCCAGACCTGAGTGCCCCTTAGGGAAGCCCCTTGGTGGTCTACATGCCATCCTGGGATCACCTAATACCAGGGTACGATGATAATAGGTGATCACCCATCCTAGTCGTTAGTGGACCCGCCTATCTCTACTTCTTATTACATACCCTCCTACCCCGTTTTGATCTTCCATCCACAGAGGGTCTGGTTGCCCGGCGCACTTTCGTCCTCTTATGAGCTTTACTCGAGTGGCAATGTATACCGTGAGGTCCCTCACTGCTGCCAGGACCGAAGGCCCGCTGGCTAGGGCAACTATTAGGTACAGAATGTGCTGGACCGTCGACTCTGCTCACCTCCGTCCAGTACACACATAAGGTGGCACCACCGGTACCCTCATTCATGGTTAAAGTTGAAGGACAAATTCGCCCGAATGGCGGACCAGGTTGGCAAAGCCCATCAACGGTGGATCGGGACCGATTATGTATAAATGATGATAATCTGGAATTTCTGATCCTATGGAGAATGTTCTCATAACCTCCTAGGTTACTAAGAAATCGTAGTAACTACTTTCCATGTGCCCCTTTTTCTCTTTTTCAGCAACTATGGTTACAACAGAAGGCAATAGGGGAAAGCCCATAGAGATCCGCCTCCAACCGCCCCCTTCGACCGGTGGACGGACTCCCCTCTCTCCATCACCATGCGGCAAAGGGGCTTCCTCTTTGCCCTCTTTGGAGCCGCTGTCGGGTAGCTCCACCTCTGAAAAGGTGCCCCTCCTCCCTGTGCTTTCTCAGGGGCCCATCCAACCCTCTTCTACCCGAAAGGAAGCTTATTTCTCTCCTAGACCTAGGGGTGCGGTGGATTCACCCTCGTCCCCTTCTCTAGGGCCGATGTCCACATGAAGACCCCTTCTGAGATGGACATGGCATTGGAAGCTCCATACCCCTTGGTACGTGATATCCGTGACGCCACGTTTGACCCAAACCTGCCGGATGTAATGATTACCTCCTGCCTGGTTTACTGACATGTGGCGATTGTAGTGAATGCGGGTGCCCAGAGTCCGTGTTGACTGGGCGACCAGACCAGCATTTCGCTCTTCCTTACACTGACAAAATGGCAGGAATCAGGGAAGCCCTCCGGACTGCTTGGCAAAGAAGATGGGACACGGTTGAGGGTCACTTAAACATTGGTGCTATTGCGCCGCGAGAGTTTTCCTAGACTTACGCCTCAATGTTTCGGCGACTTCATGTCGCTTTCTATCGTTTTCGATTTTGGCTCACTCGCGGGACGCACCGTATTCTGATTTAGCACCCCTGCATCTTACTGCCACAACTGCGTTGTCGACTAGACTGCCCGGCACATTTTTTTTGTTGAATCTCCCAATCTGGGATCTTCACTGGCTATTGGTCCCAGTACTTGGACGACCGAGGTCGCTACCGCTAGTCTTTTGTGTCTCCGGGAACGGTCCGTGCACACATACCTGGTGACTCATGAACTCTATGGACCTCTTCTATTTTATTTGACCCTGTTGTTGGGCGCATGTTCCTTTTCCGTGGGGAGGCGTGTCGCCTCCTTGGCTTGCTCTTATTTTGTTTGTTTTTCTGTTGTCTTTTGCATTTTAGGATATCCTACTTTATAGGCTGGCTAGCCTTTAGTAAATCGCCAAGAGTGACCATCTTAATCAACCTTGAACTTTTCCACTTCATGTTCTTATTTATTCACATTCTAGTCATCGCTTAACTTTCCCTTCCCTCATAGTTTTCGCACTTAGTGAGAATGGTCTCGTTAACATTGGTCTGCCTTGCTGGCGAGCGTCCAGTAGAAATGTCCTCTCGACCCTGACATTTAAGAGCGATATTCGCTTCTCTCCGTTTCCCCGTTTCCTTTCTCTCCCCGTGCCGCTATTATTTCTTCGCTGAGAATTGTTTCTCTCTTGTCAGATAAGTCGGCCCCGACCTTGGGCCGCTCGTTACAGGATCAAATTAGTACTTTATTCTTTATTTCTAACTCTAAGAAACTCTCCTGGCAACAGCCAACAAGCGCATAGCCGCCCTCAAAGCATAACATGCTATTTTTAGGCTAATTTAAAGTATACAAAAAAAACAACAACAACAAACCAATCAGAAAAAGATCAAATCGGTAGGAAAATCACGGGCTATCAAAACTACGAATTTGTACCGGTGGGATGGTGAGTATAACAATTCGTTCCCTTAGTTAGAGGTTTTAACACTGCCCCCAGGCAGCTGTATTTAATGTTAGTGAGGTTAATGTTATCATTCTTACTTTTCCCTTCATTTGCCTGACCTGGCCCTTTACATATTTTTCACTTATCGAAGATTATTCGAATTTTGCCTCGTTTCTTCTCGTTGTTTTCCTTATCTTTAATGATTTTAAAGTATCTTTTCGAGTCAGAGACTGGCCTTTTAGAAAAAAAATGGGCGAGACAGCCTTGGTGTAGTGAAATATGTATTTTTTTTCTTCTTTCGAAGAAGGACGCTGCAAATGATCATTTCTGTCTATTTTTAAGGCGAAAAGAATGATGGCCGATCATTCGTTCCTTCACGGATTCGGAATGATTATAAAAATTAGTTATTTCTTGGTCACAAGGCACCCGTTTTCCGCGCCAACGGAACATGTTATTAAAAATTGGTCGCCGACCACCGAATATCCTGTCCCCATACTCAACTCATATCTGTAGCCATGGTTACGGCGTTGGTCTTCGAGCGTCAAGGTTCAAGGTTCGATTCCAAGCGAAGATATAGAGTGTTGGTCTATGAGCGCAGAGGTGACGGGTTGGATTACAAGCGAAGGCATACGGCTTGGTCTTTGCCGTGGAGGTGCCGGTTTCGATTCCAAGCAAAAGCTTACCGTGTTGGTCTTCGAGCGTGGAGGTGCCGGGTTCAATTCCAAGCGAAAGCTTCCGGCGTTGGTCTTCGAGCGTGGAGGTGCCGAGTTCAATTCCAAGCGAAAGCTTACGGCGTTGGTCTTCGAGCGTCGAGGTGCCGGGTTCGGTTTCAAGCGAAGGCATACGGCCTTGGTCTTTCTGCGTCGAGATACCTACCGCCTTCGATTCCAAGCGAAGGCATACTTCATTTGTCTTCGAGCGTTGAGATGCCGTGTTTGATTCCAAGCTAAGGCATATGGTGTTGTCCTTCTAGCGTCAAGGTGCCGGTTTCGATTCCAAGCAAATGGATACGGCGTTGGTCTTTGGCATCGGGGGCCCGCGTTAAATCCCAAGCGAAGGGGATATGGCGTTGGTCTTCGAGCGTCGAGATGCCGGGTTCGATCCCAAGCGAGAGCGGAAACAAACGTCGTTTCGCGTAGAGGTATTATCCACCAATTTGTGGACGCGCTGTGCTCACTGCCCCAGGGGTATGTAAATCTTACACACAACCATTCACAACACCCTTATATTTCCGTTTCCGTCTTCATAACACAACATAGCTCATCTATCTCCTCTTGCCCAACCATATCGATGGAGTACTAGTCTGGTGGCACTCATCATATTCCCCAAAATGGAGAACTAGGGTCACTTATGGTGGTACTCATATCCATATACTCCTGACGCGAAACCACAGGGTTCTAATATCGTTGCTTTGTGTTAACACACATACCCCTCCACGATGAACGGCCCCGACGTGAATTTTGAGCTGTCAACGTTTGCCATTCCCATTGTTATGTACATTTCAATATCCGGTCGGGGGAACTCCCCCATTAAGTGTTTTGGGTTTATTTTATACCGCCCAACTGGCGACTCGCCCCCTAAGCGCACAAGTGGCCGCAATGATGCGAGGGACGGATAGCGCAACTTAGTTGTACCCAGATCCATGGTAGTTGATAGGAACTAGTATTGCATCTATCTGGGCATTGGTAGGCTGGATAGTAAAGTAAAAATTAACAAAGCTATTAAATTTACTGTATTTTTACTGGCAACTCTAAAGGTTTCAGGGAAAAAGCGTACATGGCGTTCGCCCCCAGTTACGACTCTAAATGCCTTAGAAAAAAAATCGCACATGGCTTTGGCACTGGAAAAGAACTAAAAGTTTCAGAACAAAAGCGTACATGACTTTGGCCCCGGAATAGAACTCTAAAAGCTTCAGGGAAAAATCGTACGTGGCTTTGGTCCCGGAATAGAACTAAAAACTTCAGGGAAAAATCGTACATGCCTTTGCCCCCGAGTTACAACTCTAAAAGCCTTAGGAAAAAAAGCGTACATGGCTTTGGCCCCGAGCTACAACTCTAAAAGCCTTAGGAAAAAAAGCGTACATGGCTTTGGCCCTGGAATAAACTAAAAGCATCCAAAATAGCCAATAATAAATAAATAGACCAACCCCCCAAACAAATTCGAAACTTTTTAGTATTTTTTAGTACTAATAAAAAGCTATTTCATTAAGACTTTTTAAGTGGTCATTGATGTCCGCCAATAAACCTGGAAAACAGAAGAGCTAAGTAAATAAGGCGAGTGGTAGGACACGGGATAAAATTGGTTGTGATTGAAACCACCACCTCTTGATCACACAATTTCATCTTTTCATTTAAATTTGTTCCCGTTGACAGACCAATTACCCCTCCCCTTCCAAGCAAGCTGGAAAATGTTATCAATGCGAGAAAATGAGCCCCCCCTCCCTCATTAATGAAAAGCTCTTTGCAGCGTCCCTGAAATATGAGTTATTCTGCACGATGTCGCATGCTTCGTTTGACTCGAGCACCCGTGGTTGAGCCGGTTGCTCCAAGGCTGCACTCAAGAGGTTGCTCGTCGAAACTTTTGGTGACGCACAACAGCCATTTTACCGGTGTGTCGTAGGCTATTACGCCGCCGCCACCGCCCTTTCCCCACATTAATAAGTGGAGCGTGTTACAAGGAGCTACAAGGACAAGAAGTACCCTAGGAGACATTACAGTCCATTCAAAGAGGGTACCTTTGGGCTAACAGTTGAGCAGGCACAGTTCTGCACAACGACTTAAGTGCCCAAACGGCCACTTTTCAAGACTTTGTCCAGTCTTGACTTGAACTGATCAACAGAATTGCTGTTGACAACTTCCACTGGAAGTGCGTTCTAGGTACCACAGATGCTGTATGTGAAATATTTACCACTCAGATCACGGTTGTAACGCTTCAGTTCAACTTTGTAGCCGTGATTTCTCGTTCTGCCCTCACTAAGTTGAAAAATATCCGTGTAGTCTACATTATCGAAGCCTCGAAGTATTTTAAACACTTCGATATGCTGACCACGCAGTCTCTGGGTTTCCAACGAGAACAGATCTAATCCTCTTAATCTATCATCGTAACTTTTGTGTCTGGTATTTTTTTTACCCCTTGTTGGGAGGGGGGAGGGGTGTCCCTAAGTGTCGATGAAGCATTGGGAAGGAATGTTGCGTTGAATTCCCGTCTCAAGCAGCTGATTCAGCCTACGTCCTTAATGTCTCACCGAACGCATTGCAAACAAGGACACACGACCTCACAGAATGAGGACCCGAACCGGGTAATCTTCCTCGTTTCTCCACATTATGATTAAATTTCGTACTTCTTGCTGGAATTTGGTTCAGGGGGGGGGGGGGGTAAAAATGGTCCCCTTTCGACCCAGCCCCTAAGGCTAGTGAATTTTAGTATGTGGCTTTTCCATTTCAGCATTGCTCTTTTCGCACTATTCCTCCTCTCCAGTTATTTTCTTGTTCGCTCCTCTCCACCCCATCACCCCCTGAATAATTACACCAAGGGCGTTCGAGAACCCTAAAGGTTGCTTCTCTCGAGTGACCAAAATAGCCGCAGACATTTCCCCTTCCTTAACCTCACCACTTTCTTTACAAAGCTTCCCAAACCTTCTGATAAAGATAGGCTTAGTTTTACGGGACATAAATCAGATACCCGATGCCTATAATGCTGGTAGAAGATAGGCCAGACTGTCGGTTTTAAGACAGAACCCTCCCCCCCCCCAATTATAAACTTCCTTTTTTTCAGTCGAAAATTTAAGGCTCGATGTGCAAATGACCTCTAATCTCTCTATTTTGAGCTATTTTCGCCCACTTTGCTCCGCCCCTTTATAATCTTATCCCGGTGAGTCAATTTACTGAATTTATGGGTCCCGCAAGGGGGTTATTCTTTCGTTGCGGACCTGAAGAAGCTTACGGGGAGGTTCGCTCCTATCCCTGTCTTAAATACCCCCAAGTAGTTCCGTACCCTCCTCGATCTACGTACCTTCTCTACAATGTAACTTTGCCTAACATCACCAGATAAGTTTCAAAAGAGGTTCGTAAGATCTTCTTTCATGCACCAAGGCCATTAAAGTCTAACTTTATCGCCCATCACAGATAAATTAGAGTAGCTACCCCTCCCTATACTTTACACAGTTACGTGCTATACTGAATTAGGCTTAAGAAGGTAGGGGGAAATCTACAAGGCTCTACAAGCTACAAGGACAGTTTGTTTTTTGAATAAAGCGAAAACCAGTAAATGTTTAGGCTAGAATGTTGTGGGTGGGGGGGGGGGGTAAAATGAGGTTTAAGGGAAATTTATAGTGGAAAGTACCCATCCAACTGATCCAGGTGGAGACTACGTAAGGTGTTAAGGTTTGAAGGACACTGGCACTCCTAAACATGTTCCCGTTCTACGTTGAACCCCAGACTGTTCGGCCCATTCTTGTTGAATGACTCGGTCGGGGGGGGGGGGGGATCTTCGCGCACGTTACTTGTCCCGGTATCGGGACGAGCGGATCGCTACCACATGTTTCTTGTATTCGGGATGGGTTCATGTAAACAGACTTTTTGGAGGAGGCTGGCCTCCTCTATTTTATATTACTGTGTCAAAGGTCGGGTGGAGGCGGGCCTCCCCCTTTTGGCTTTTGTTTTTTTTCGCCTTTAGTTTTTGATTTGTTTTGTTCTCTTGTGTACCTTTTTTTAATCTCTATGGATGATTTCAGCCATTTATGCCCTAGGATTCAGTCGCCAGATTAACGCTAAAAAATAAAATAAAAAATGTTCCCGTTCCAAGCCGAAGAATGTCCCCCGGCAGGGTTCCGTAAAGTCTTGGTAAAAGCAAAGCAAGGTTGCTTAAGGAAATAGGCGAGAGGAGGGAGACGTAATGTATCCTAATGTTGCGGTCTTATCTCCCGAACATCACAGCCGGAATATTCCGCGATCGCAATTTTATCTTCCCAAAGAAGCTGAGGGTAATTTCACTTATACTTACCTCTTAAAATACCCGTTTCGATGTGTAATCCGTCATAGCCACGCCCCCTCCCACGTGTGATCATCATTGGTGTGAATTAAAATAGTTGGTTCGTGTAGCTGTGAGTTTGTACCAAAGCATAATTAAATGTACAGAATGATTTCTTTACCTCGCACCCTCGGGTCATTTTAAATTAACGTAAATTTTTTCTTATTCTGATTTATCTTATGTCTTTTCGCCCGTTCATTTTCCGCCCATCGGAGTCTAGATGTCTTAGATTAATCCAATTTTTCCCCCATTACCCAGCAAGTAAAAAGAGCCATAGAAAATTTGCTCTTTTTTTAATTAGTGTCTCTCCCGTTTGCTGTAATGAAAGGGATATTTTCTCGCGTAATTTTGTTGGTCTCGGGTAATTTGGTTGGTTCAATGCCTTACTGAAGGGGGTATAAGAGAGGAAGAAATTTTATCTACAGTATTAAAAAATGGTTTCTTTTGGTAGAAAAAAAAATGAAAGTTGGAAATAATAAGTACAAGAAAAACTGGTGCCTGACTTGGTTGCGAAGCAGGGGCAGGTTTAGTAGCGTTACGCTCTCAACCATTCCCTTGTACTCCGGTACTGTCTGCTTTGGGTTTGCTACCGCTGGTACCTGGAAAAGCGGCACGTCCTCCTCGCCCGATTACCCGCAGTTAAGCACCCTCCCTCACGGACATCCCCTGCATCCCTGTTTGCAGGACCTGCGGCCATATATGTTTCACTATTTTCATTCTCGTCTACACTCAATACTTTCCTTTCAGATCTCTCCTCACTACCTTGTGACAACAAGGACGGGGGGGGGGAGCTTCCTGCTACATGTAGGACTTGCACGTCCTCCCGACCCTAGTGCCGGCAATGAAGGCCTGGTTCACTGAGTTTACTTTAATTCTTTGACCCGGCCTGGATAAGCTGGTGCGTTGGCCTGCTCCCTCTATCTCCCTCCTTATTTTACGTGTTTAGAATGACGGACCTGACCAGCTACCTCATGCTGCATGAGAAGAGAGGCTTTCAAAGCCCTTTAAACCCCGCAGGTTAAGAGAGACCAGGTTTTTAGGGGTCCTGGGCGTTGGGGCGCGATTAATGGGAAGATCGGTGTTGCCCCAATACACCCTTATCTGGCCCTAATGACCGGACCACCTACTTCACTGCATTCCTTCTTGCGCGCATAAAGTGCTTATGTCCGCTGGGCCTTACTGCCTTGTTGGCTGCCAGGCCAACGAAAAGTCTCTAAGTTTGCGACAACATCTTCAGGGAAAGGCCGCCCAGTACCACCGCTTCGTCCATACCTTTAGAATATGTCGGCGTGCAATGTTAGGTTCACCATAAATTTGTCCTAATTACTCTAAAGCCTTGCATCGATGAAGCTATATTATGAAGCCAATTGTGCGACTTGTGGCGAGCCGCAACCTGCCATCTCGGAACAATGCGACTCGTATTTACTTGAGCAAAAGGTCCCGGCCGTCTCCATGCTGCGGACCAAGGAAACGGTCTTATTGCGCCCTGGAAGTTACTACGTCTCTCGTTTTAAGAAAGGGACCTCTGTTCCTAACCCCTCCACCCCACAGGGAGTGTAGCCTGTGTAGTCTGTTACATTCCCACCCCGAGTGCAAATAGGAAAGGCCCCGCTCTCTGGGTTGACTGGCTCTTTTACGCAGTCTAGCGGAAGTAGGTGTGCTTCCTCCTCTTTCTTTTCTATGAATATCCCGTAGGCGCAGAAAGGTGTAGCCGAAGCTACCTCCCCTGCTCAATTTGAAGCCTGGATGACTAGCACGGCCCCTCTCCGAATGTCTGTAGGAGTGGGTGGGGAGAGGGGACCTTGTGCAGTCTTACACTCGGTAGCCAGAGGAACTGTGCGCGCCAACGACGCGAGTGAAAATTTGGAAGGACCCACTCACTGGGTCGACAGGGACTCATGGTATAAGTGCCCTTTAGGAAACCCCTGCCACTGGGTTGATTTGAACTCTGATGGGTCCTTGCCACGAGATTGTGCGCTTTTCCTTCACCACCTCTCGGCATTACTTTACCTTTTAAATTATTATTATTATTTAGTAGTATGTATTTATTATTGTATTATTATTATTATTATTTATCAGTAGTAGTGATTATTATTAGTATTATTTATTATCTCTTATTAATAGGCATATGACCCCCCTCCCACCTTTTAAACAGGAGGAATATTCTTATCTGTACAGAGTTCGCTCCGGTAACCATGGACCCTTGGTGGACTACATGCCATCCTGGGATCACCTAATACCAGGGAATGATGATAATAGGTGATCACCCACCCTAGTCGTTAGTGGACCCGCCTATCTCTACTTCTCCTTATTACATACCTTCCTACCCCATTTTGATCTACCATCCACAGAGGGTCTGGTTGCCCGGCGCACTTTCGTCCTCTGAGCTTTACTCGAGTGGCAGTGTATACCGTGAGGTCCCTCACTGCTGCCAGGACCGAAAGCCCGCTGGCTAGGGCAACTATTTGGTACAGGGTGTGCTGAAGCATCGACTCTGCTCACCTCAGTCCAGTACACACATAAGGTGGCTACACCGGTACCCTCATTCATAGTTAAAGTTGAAGGACAAATTCGCCCGAATGGCGGACGGGTTGGCAAAGCCCATCAATGGTGGACCGGGACCGATTATGTGTAAATGACCCCGTAAGGGGCGCGGCGATTTGCCATGCTGGCCGCCGTGCTGACAGGACTCAGCACCCCGTCCTACCCTAGCTTGGCCTCGTCCCCTGCCTTCAAAACACTTGTTTCCTCACTTTTCATACAACCTCTCCCACAACTTTCTCCGGTCAGCCTCTAATTTCACAGGGTAGATGCTGACCTTCTTCTCAACCAACCGTCCCGGATCGGGGCTGGGGGGGGGGCAACGTTCCTTAACCCCTGAGCTCCGGTTCGAGATGTTTTTTTTTAACAACCTGCTTCATCCCCACCCATACCTTCCTCACTTAACCATCTATCCTTGATTTTTTGTGCTCGGGCAGCTCCACCGAAAAAATGGAGGTCCCTTTCCCCTGTGCTTGCGCAGGGGACCATCCATACTTCTCTAACCGGAGAGGAGGCTTACTCCTCTCCTACGACTACGGGTGTAGGGGACTCCCCCTCACCCCCTTCTCTGGAGGTGCTTTCGGGCACCTCCCTATTTCCAGCGGCAGTCCCTCCTTTTCTTTCTAAGGAGATTGCCAAGAAAGCCAGCAGGTAGCCCATTGCCGACCGCCCCTCATTGAAGCGGCTTGGTAGGGCAAACCCCCTTAGGGGGGAGAGGGAAGCCAGACCCCTTTGGTCGCTTCCCCCAAAAGACCGGCTTGCAAGAATATTGTACCTTGCCGGGGTCAAGGCCTGTGCCTCCCCACACATGACCAGTGACGCTGCCAACGGGACCTGCGAAATCCTGGGAGGCGATGACCAACAGGAGGCCCCTCCTGTGATACACATGGTCCTTGAGGCAACCCAGCCTCAGGCGGTAGGGCCTTCCATGGCGGGGAATCCGGGCTCGGCGCCAAGTAGTGAACCCGACTCCGCCCCCTATGCAAGGTCATTCTCAAATGGCTGGGTCTCCGAGACAGTACAAGGAGGGGGGGGGGGATCTCCTCCAACCGGTGCCCCTGCGACCACCAGGACCTTCTCCATTTCAGAGAAAGACCTAGCTGTGGCCGGTTCATCTGGCCTGGGGGCTCCTACCGGCGGAGGTGAGAAGCGGGTTCATTCCCCGCCCTCCTTTCCCAAAAAGCAAGCAAACAAACAAAAAGAAAGACTAAGAAGATTCGAGGCTCCTCTCCATCCGCGGGGGCTGCGAGGACGGATGGGTCTGCTGCCACTTTGGCAATCGACCAAGCCAAGATCGGCACATCCGGCCCCTCTGCCTCCCCCCCCCTCCCAGGTGCGTAACCCCTGACTATGACCAAGACCAAAATTGCACAGGGCGGAGCCTCGAGTGTTTTCGAGCCCACTGGCCTCAAACTCTTCCTCGTTATTCGCTCCACTGATGGCAGCATGTTGGCCAAGGGCAACATGATCCATCATAGGAGAGGATTAGCTAGTGCAATTGGTAGAGATCCGAAGGTGACCCGTTTCTCGGATGGGAGCCTTCTGGTGAATGCGGCGAATCCCGCCGAGGTGGCCAAGATAAGTGCTCCTCAGACACTTCATGGCACTCCGGTGAGTGTGACGCCGCACGCTACCATGAACTTTGTAAGAGGATTAGTGTTTGCGAGCGAACTCGTTGACTACTCCATAGAGGATATCACCTTAGAGCTGGCCGACCATGGGGCGGTCAATTTCGAAGGTGTGATTAGAAAACAGGGAGGGGCCTCGAGACCCACTCCTATACTCTTCGTCACGTTCGACTGTGACAAACTCACTGAGTCAGTGCATGCCGGTTGGTACCGCTACCGCGTGAAGGCATTCGTGCCACTGCCGTGGCGGTGATATTACTGTCACCGCTTCGGCAATACGAATCGTTCTTGTAGAAGTTCAAAGTCGGGGTCACCCGAAGTCTGTGTAAATTGCTCCAAGGCCGCACACGATAAGTCTAAATCGTGTGTGGCCAAGTGTGTCAATTGCGGAGAGCCGCATTCCGCGAGGCTAAGGACTTGGTCCTGGCGCGCCCGGCTCTGCCTGGGATGTCATATGCCTCAATAGTTAGAAAGGCACCCTCTGCTCCTGGCCCATCCAGGCTAAAGAGCACGGTTGTTTCAGCGCCCATTCGAAGCCCTTCTGCGGGCTCTACTCAACCCGGGCGCTCCCCTGGTAAAGCTGGCGGCAAATAGGGTTCATCCCCAGCCCCGGCTAAAACCAGGTCGTCAGTCCATCTTCCGGGGTTCCTAAAGCTGTTCCCCAAAAGGAGGACAGCAACTAAGGAGCTTCGGCTCCTTCGCCCTCGCCTAGTGGTGGACCGAGTGGCTCGGAGACGGTGGTTCCTCGAAAAGATGGCCCCCCGCCTCCGAAGCCGCAACGCCCGCCTAAGGTTTCGAGGCAGATTGGGTAAAAGACTCGCATGGCAAGCCCAACCTCCCCTAATAAGTCCTCGAAGGCGACAGCGCCTTCAGCGCTTTGTCCGGCCAACAGCGCCCGCGGTTCTGCCTCCGGTAAGAGTACGGCCTTCACCGTGAGGGTCTTCTGTTCGAGGAGGGCCCCCGCGTCTCCTCCGAGCTAGGCCTGGAGGGCATATTCCTTCAATGGATTTGCCGTGGACTCCGGGCCAACTGGGAGGAGCTGCGGAGACTCGTCTCGTCCCGTTTCCCGTTAGCTATTTTTCTGCAGGAGACCATGCTAGGCGCGGGCCTCCTGCCCGCCCTCTCGGGGTATAAGGGTCTTGCGACCCCAACAGCACGGGATAGCCGGGCTGGGGGATGCGCGGTTTACACCCGTCCTTCCTTTCACTTTAGATACCTCATATCAGGCAGTGGCTGTGCAGCTGCACCTGGATAAGAGGTTTACTATCATTTCTGCGTACATTCCACCGTCAGCTGACTTCGACGCGGGGGACTTCCGCCGCGTTGTGGCACGTTTGCCGGGATCTTTCTCTTGCTAGGAGATCTGAAAGGCAGGCATCCTCTCTGGGGAGATTACTCAATAAATCCCAGGGGACAAGTCCTTGCCGATCTAATAGAAAAGCTTGAGATTGGTTTCCTAAACGTGGATGAGTTTACGCATCACTGTCCCTGAACCGGTTCATTTTCTTGCCTTGACCTATCTTTGTGCTCTTCGGATTCACAGCCTGATTTTAATTGGGGGATGGTCGATGACCTCCATGGTAGTGATCACTTTCCCATTAAAATTTCAGTTTCAGGGCAACTGCCTCCTGAGAGCCCACCTCGGTTGTGCTTGGTGCGGGCGTGGTGGCCTGCATTTCAGGAAATGACTGAATTCTCTATCTCAGTCGAGGAGTTAGGTCAGTAGATAAGGCCTTTGAGTTCTTCTCCGGCAACCTCATCGCCGCGGACCTGACTACTATTCCTAGAACGTCTGGCCGTTTTGCACGCTGACCACTCCCATGGGGATCGGCCGAGTGTGAGACGGCCCTCAAAAAGAAGCGTTATGCCTATATGCGCTATAAGCGTCGTCCGAACGATTTCACTGTCGCTGAATTTCGTCGGGCTATGGCTAGGTTCCGGTATATTTCGATGCACGCCCGCCGCTCTTCTTAGCGGGCATACGTGTCTTCACTTAACGGGGCAAGTTCTCGCACGACATCCCTACCGTTCTCCAGAAGAATGGGACCGCTATCTCGGACCCCGCGTCAGTGGCAGAATCCTTCGTGACCGCATTCTCTAGCCGGGATGCTGCTCCGCCAGCATTCAATGCACGTAGTGGTGTTGCGGAAAGCCACCGGCTGGACTTTACCTCTAGAGGAGGAGAACCGTTCAACGACATGTTTAGTGTGAGTGAGTTGCGCTCCGCTCTTGCTTCGTGCGCGGACACCGCCCATGTTCCGGATGATGTCCCGTCCGCCATGCTTCTACACCTGTGTGAGCGAGGCATGGTTTTTCTGTTAGATTTGTTCAACTGGATCTGCGTGGAGGGTCTCCTCCCAGATTCCTGCCGAATCGCTACTGTGCTCGCCTTTCGCAAGCCGGGGAGAGATCACTCCACTCCGGCCGGTTTCCACCCAATCTCTCTAACCTCTTGCGTTTGCAAGTTGCTGGAAAAATTGGTAAATGTTAGATTAGCCTTTTTTCTGGACAGCGGAGGCCATCTGTCTTCCGCACAGTGCGGCTTCCGCAAGTACCACTCCACGTCGGATGCTCTGCTCCGACTGGAAAATGCCGTCTGCGAGGCCTTCTTTCGTAGACAGCACTACGCCACGGTGTTTTTCGATCTGGAGAAGGCCTATGATACCGCATGGTGATACGGTATCATGGAGACTCTCCACACGATGGGGGCGAGCGGGCGCCTCCCAATGTTTATATGTGAATTTTTGCGAGATCGTCGATTCCGCGTACTGGTGGGGGGAGCCCTCTCCGTCCCAAAGGAGCAGGAAAAGGGTGTCCTCAGTGTCACACTCTTTGCCCTGAGCATCAATGGCATCACCTCGGTGCTGCCGGAAGATGTTCTCGCTACGCTCAATACGGCGACTAATGCCCAAGTAGGCAGCCGCCAGATGAGCTCTTAAAAAAAAAAAAATCTCGCTACGCTCTACGTGGACGACCTTTCGATCTCTTTTGGCGCGGCCCAGATGCCAACTCTGGAGCATCGACTCCAACAGGCATTGAACCGCGTCTCTCGCTATGCCGAAGCGCACAGATTTCGGTTTTCTTTGGCCAAGACTAAGATGGTACACTTCTGCCGTCATCCACGGCTCCCCCCCGACCCAGATTTGTTTTTTAATGGGGTGCGCCTGGAAGTGGTTGAATCGCACCGTTTCCTTGGTCTTGTAATTTACCGACTCCTCACCTGGGAGGCTTATATCCGCAGCCTTAGGGCCTGTTGTACCCGCGCCATGGATATTCTCCGTTCCGTGACGTTCAGCATTTGGGGCGCTGATAGGGCTACTGCCCTACTTTTTTATCGATCCTTTGTTCTTTCGAAGCTCGACTACCGATGCGAGTTTTATTGCTTCCGCAGCGGAGCGTTTATTGCGGAAGGTAGACTCGATCCACCACACCGGCCTTCGCCTTGCGATCGGTGCATTCCGCACTTCCCCCATTGAGAGCCTGGTGTTCCATGCTGGTGAGATGCCACTCAATCTACGCCGCGTGCACTGCATCACTCGCCTGTACGCGCGAGCCCGGCGCCTCCCTCAGTCGCCAACAGTTCTCACTGCATCCCCAGCTGATCTCGACGGTGCCTATGCCGCCGAGAGACGCCAGTCATACCCTAAGCCCTCTGGGTTTAGGGCCAGGGAACTCCTTCGAGAGCTAGATATAGCTCTCAGGCCCGTGGCGCCCCTGGTTCTGCCCAGGACGCCACTCTGCACCCTGGAGGGTACCACATTTGGCTATTTGTCACCACGCCTCTGCTCCCAAAGCTTGTACGGCGCTGTGAGTATTGCGTTCGACCTTTTTGGAGCACACCTCGTGTCACGCTTGAACCGTGCCAGTGTATACAGATGGCTCCAAGTCCGAAGAGGTGGTCGGCTTCCACGCCGTATCCCCTCTGTTTGAAGTCAGCAGCGCTCTGCCAGGCGCTGCGTCTGTCTTGACGGCTGAACTGGTTGCATACGCCACTCGGTACGGGAGATTACGCGACGTGCCCGGTTCGGAGACCGGATTGTGATCTATAGCGACTCACAAAGCGCCCTGAGTGCTCTCGGGGCATTGGAATCTCCGCATTTCCTGGTTTGCGATATCCGTAACTCCACGGTTTTGGCGAACCCGGCTGATGTCGAGATTATCTTCTGCTGGATTCCTGGACATGTATGAATAGCGGGGAATGAGCGCGCCAAAGAGTCCGCGAGGACTCTTTACGGGCAGCTCTTCGGACTGCTTGGCAAAGAAGATGGGAGACAGTCGAAGGGAACTTAAAGTTGCGTGCCATTACGCCGCGACTGTTTCCATGGACCTATCCCCCAATGCCGAATCGGACACACTCGTGTGACGCATCGCTATTTGATGGATCGCTCGCCTGTGCCCTATTGCGACGACTGCGTCGTTCCCCAGACTGTTCGGCACATTCTTGTCGAATTTCCCAGTCGGAGTGATCTTCCGCAAGTTACCTATCCCGGTACCGGGATGGGTGGGGTCACTACACCTGTCCTTTGCCTTTGTACTCGGGATGACTGCGTGCACATTGACTGTTGGACTTGTTGACTTTGGTTGGGAGGCCGGCCTTCTCCCTTTTATTTAACTAGGTTTTGTGCTTTATTTTGTTATTTTTATTGTTTTCTTTCTAGGTCACACGCTCCTACGCCGGGTGGAGGTGGGACCTCCCCCCGACGCCGGAGCTTGCTTCCTTATTGTTATCTCTTTTTATTGTTGTTTTCTTTTAAAAATTTTATTTTAAAGTAGCCCTGAACTAGGCTGTTTGTTTGCGGCGACTTATGCCCAAGTGGGCAGTCGCCAGATAGCCCCTTAAAAAAAAAAATATATTTGTAAATGATGATAATCTGGAATTTCTGATCCTATGGAGAATGTTCTCATAACCTCTCAAGTTACTGGGAAGTCCCAGTATCTACTTTCAATTAGCCTTTCTTTTTTTTTTTACTAATCGAGTGACAACTGAAGGCAATAGTGGGAAAGCACATGGAGATGCGCCTCCAAACGCGGCCTTGTCCTCCGTAGGTTTCGGGGAGACGGGTAAATCGAGGCACCCCTTGGGCCGGTGCAGGGGCTTCCCTCTCACCATCGCCATGCGGCAAAGGGGTTTCCCCTTTGCCATCTTAGGAGCCCCTTTCGGGCAGCTCCACTTCTTTAAAGGAAGGTCCACCCCTTGTGCTTTCTCAGAGGTCCCTATAACCCTCTACCGGAGTGGAGTTTACTCCACTCCGGTAGAAGGACCCTTTCCTTGGTCCGCAGCATGGAGACGGCCGGGACCTTTTGCTCAAGTAAATACGAGTCACATTGGAGTGGCCATCGGGGGACTCTACTTTCTTAACAGCGGCAGTCCCTCCTTTTCGATTACAGGGGACTGCCAAGAGATGAGGCAGGCGGCACAAAATTGCCCACTTACGGTGAGAGCGGCTCGCTCGGCCCAACCTCCTTAGAGGAGCAACGTAGAGCATGACCCGTTGTTCCGCCCCCCTACTGGCTTGCACTTTAATCCATAATAGGTCAGAGTTCTCGATTGGCATCCGTGATGACGGGGGGGGGGGAAACCTCGCCACATAAAGGCTCCCCCTGAGATGAACAAACATTCTCCGGGAGTCGACTCAGCCGCGTATACCTGCATCTTCCAAGGGGGCGAAGCTTGGCTCTATGCCAAACACTGAACCTGTGCAAGTTTCTCTTCGCTTGGCTCGGGGCCCCAAAAGACTCACGAAGAGAGGAGGGACATCCTTCCCCCCTGTTTTGCCTCTTTGACGGCCAAGACGTTGTCCATCTCTGAGAAAGATCTAGCTTAAGCCGCTCCGTCCAGCTTAAGAGCTCTTTCTGGTGGTGGAGAGCAGCGGGTTCATTCCTCACCCTCCTCTCCAAAAAAGAAACCCCGTAAGGGGCATGGTGATTCGGTTTCTTGGCAGCTGTGCTGACGGGACTCAGCGCCCCGCCCGGCCCCAGCGCCCCGCCCGGCCCCAGCGCCCCGCCCGGCCCCAGCGCACCGCCTGGCCCCAGCGCACCGCCCGGCCCCAGCGCACCGCCCGGCCCAAGCTAAGCCTTTTCTTTTTCAGACAGCATGTATTTCTTCCCCACAACTTTCTCTGGTCGGCCTTTATTTTCTCGGGGTAGATGCTGACCTTCTCAGCCAAGGATCGGTGCTGAGGGGGGATGGGACAACGCCCCGTCAGCCCTGAGCTCCGGTTTGGGATGGTGGTTTTTTAACAACCTGATTCATCCTCACCCATACCTTCCTCACATCCCCTTTCTTTCTCTCTTCACACCCTATCAATTTTACGCCGCGTCCATGGTGGAGCCGCTATGCTGAGGGACTGCCAGGCCACCAGGTGGGAGGGGTGGTCTTGAATGGCGGCACCTGGCTCTGCCAGTCCTGTACGCACCCCTTGCAGGGCGGGCTACTGCGAGGGGTGATGAGCGTGTGCATCCCGTGAGAAAATTATGGTCACCATGCCCAATGATGCAAATTTGAAAAATATACCTTTTCCTTTCTTCCTCACAATCAACGGAGCCGCCTTCGTGCAGCTCCACAGAAAAATGGGGTTTTCCCATCCTGTGCTCTCGCAGGGGATCCTCCCAATTTCTCTAACCGGAGAGGAGGCTTACTCCTCTCCATCGCCTATGGGTGTAGGGGACTCCCCAGCAGACAGCCCATAGCCGACTGCTCCCCATTGAAGCGGCTCGGTAGGGCAAACCCCCTTAGGGGGGAGAGGGAATCCAGGCCCCTTCCGTCGATTCCTTCAAAAGACCTGCTGGCTAGAATACTAAACCTAGCGGGGGCAAGGCCTGTGCTTCCGAAGACAAGACTAATGACTGCTGCCAATAGGACACGTGATGTCCTGGGGGGGGGAGGGGGGAAAATGGAGGCCCCACCCGAAGTAGACATGGTCCTTGAGGCAGCCCAGCCTCAAACGGTAGGGCCTTCCATGGGAGCGAATCCGAACCGCTCCTATGCAAGGTCCTCCTCAAACGTCTAGGGTTTCCAAGGCAGTACAAGGAGGGAAACGATCTCCTCCTTCGACCGGTGCCCCTACGACTGCCAGGACCTTCTCCATCTCGGAGAAGGACCTTGCTGAGGCCGGTCCATCTGGCCTGGGGGCTCTTTCCGGCGGAGGGGAGAAGAGGGTTCATTCCTCGCCATCCTCTCCTAAAAAGAAAAAAAAAAGACTCAGCTCCTCTCCATCCGCGGGGGTTGCGGGGACGGATGGGTCTGCTGCTATTTTGGTAAACGACCAAGCCAAGAATGGCACATCCGGCCCCTCTGCCCCCCCGGGTGCGAAGCCCCTGACTATGACAAAAAGTGCTAGAGCGCAGAGCGGAGCCTATATTACATCGGGGCCCCTCATTCAGAGATTACCCGGTGTTTTCGAGCCCGCTGGCTTCAAACGCTTCCTCGTTATTCGCTCCACTGATGGTACCGTGTTGGCTAAGGCGCGGCGATTTACCATCCTGGCCGCCGTGCTGACGGGATTCAGCGCTCCATCCGGCCCCAGCTTAGCCTCTCCTCCTTCCTTCGGACGGGCGACAATAACTCTTGATTGAAGTTGCGTAGCCTTTAAACAATCAATAATCAATCTACCATGAACTTTGTGAAAGGGGTAGTTTATGTGAGGGAACTCGTGGACTACTCCATAAAAGATATCACTCTTGAGCTGGCCAACCACGCTGCGGTCAAGGTCGAGCGTGTGATGAGAGAACAGGGAGGGGCCTCGTGACCCACCCCTACACTCTTCGTCACGTTCGACTGTGACAAGCTACCTGAGTCGGTGCGTGCCGGTTGGTACCGCTACCGCGTGAAGGCATTCGTGCCACTGCAGTGGAGGTGCTATTACTGTCACCGCATCGGCCATACGAATCGCTCATGTAGGCGTGCAAAGTCGGGGTCGCCCGAAGTCTGTAAATTGCCCCAAGGCCGCCCACGATAAGTCCAAATCTTGTGTGGCCAAGTGCGTCAATTGCGGAGAGCCGATACCCGCTTCTTCGAAGCAATGTGGTGCATACCTCCTTTAGACAGAAATCCTGGCCTTTCAGGACAAAGATCTTCACTCATTTCTCGTGGCTAAGGACTTGGTCCTGGCGCGCCCTGCGCTGCCTGGGACATTTTATGCCTCGAAATTCTTAAATGACAGCCTCTTCTAGCCCCTCCAGACCTACGATCACGCTCGTTTCCGCGGCCATTAGGAACCCTGCATTGGGTTCTACCCACCTCGGGCGTTGACTGGTGGACTTGTAGACTTTTGAGAGAGGCCGGCCTTCTCTCTTTTATTTAACTAGTTTTTTTTTTGTTTTTTGCTTTATAGGTTGCACGTTCCTGCGCCGGGGGGTCCTCCCCCGATGCAGGACGTTGCTGCCTGCTCGTTGCCTTTTCCTTTTTTTTTATTTTTAGTGTTTTTTTTGTTTTTTTTTAATCTTATTTTAAGGTAGCCTAGTACAAGGCTGTTTTTAATACGGCAACTAATGCCCAAGTAGGCAGTCGCCAGATGAGCTCTTAAAAAAAACAAAAACACCGGGCGCTTCCCTGGTACAGCTGACAGCACAAAGTGTTCACACCCAGCTACGGCTAAAACCAGGGTCCCCCCAACACCCCCTCAGCGTGACCGTTTCCAGTAAGGCAAAATGGCCACGCGCTTTCACCGAGTCGTTAAACTCACAGGAGCCAACCCCTGAAGTTGGTCGTGAAGCCATTTTCAGGGGTTCTTAAAGCTGATCCCCGAAAGGAGGACAGCACTAAAGGAGCTTCGGCTCCTACGCCCACACCTAGTGCTAGGCTGGGTGGCTCGAAGATGTTGGCCCCTCCAAAGAGACCCCCGCCTCCAAAGACGTCCCCCTCCCCCCCGCCCGCCTAAGGATTCAAGGCAGAGGGAGGAAAAGACTCGCATGGGGACCCTAACCTCGCCCGAGATCGCCGCCTTCAGCCCATTGTCCAGCCAACAACGCCTAAAATTCTGCCTCTGGGAAGCGTACAGCCATTCTCGTGAGAATCTTCTCTTCGAAGAGGGCCCCCGCATCTCCTCCGAGCTAGGCCTGGAGAGCATATTCCTTCAATGGAATTTTCGCCGACTCCGGTCCAACTGGGACGAGCTGCGGAGCTAGTTTCCCCCGTTTTCCCTTAGTTAACTTTTTGCAGACCATGTTTGGCGCCTGGGTATTAGGGTTTGTTTTTTTAGCCCATCACCACGGGATGGGGGCCGGGTAGGAGGATGCTCCATTTGAACCGCGCATGATCTCTCCGTTCTTCTCTTTGCTCTAGATAACTCCTTTTATGCAGTAGCTGTGCAGCTGCACCTGGATAGGAGGTATTATACTGTTATTTCCTCGTACATTCCACCGGTGTCCTTAATGTGGATGAGTTTACTCATCACTTCCCGAGAACCGCTTTATTTTCCTCTCTAGATCTATCTTTCTGCTCTCAGGATGCACCGCCTGATTTGGGGTGGGGGGAGGGTAGTCGATGGCATCCATGATAGTGATCACTATCGCATTCAAATATCATTTTTGGGGCCGCTGCCGCCTGAGAGCCTGCCCGAATGGTCCTTGGCGCAGTGATCCGCATTTCAGGAAATGACTGATTGCCCTATCTCAGTCGAGGAGTTTAGGTAGGTAGATAAAGCCTTTGTGTTCTTCTCCGGCAACCTCTTTGCCATGGGCCTAACTACTCTTCCTGGTACATCTGGCCGTTTTGCACTCCGACAGCTTCCAAAGTGTTCAGCCAAGTGTGAGGCGGCCCTGAAACCTAAGCGCTCCCCCTACATGCGCTATAAACGCCGCTTGAACAATTTCACTCGGTGAATTGCGTCGAACTAGGGCTAGGTGCCAGTATGTTTCGAAGCACGCCCGCAGCTCTTTCTGGTGGGCATATGTGTCTTCACTTAACGTAAAGTCCCCTTTAGCAGAAGTGTGAAAGCGAGTCAAATGGATTCGGGGCAATTTCTTGCAGGACCTCCTTCCCGTTCTCCAGGAGATTGGGACCGCAATCTCTGACCCCGCATCTGTGGCGGAGTCCTCTGCGACTGCTTTCTCCGCATTATCAAGCTAGGATGCTGCTCTGCCAGCATTCAATGCGCGTCGTGATGTTACGGAAGGCAGCCAACTGGACTTTACTTAGAGAGGCCGATGTAAACCACAGGTTTACATTGAGTGAGTTGCGTTCCACTCTCACTTCGTGCGCGGACACCGCCCCTGTTCCGGACAATGACTCCTACGCCATGCTTCGACACCTGGGTGAGTGAGGCATGGCATTTCCGTTAGATTTGCTCAACAGGATCTGGGTTGGTGGTATCCTCCCTGTCTCCTAGCGAATCGCTCCTGTGCTAGCTATTCGCAAACCGGAGAGAGATCACTCTATCCCAGCCAGTTTCCGCCCAAGTTCTCTAACCTCCTGTGGGCAAGTTGATGGAGAATTTGGTAAATCTTAGATTATCCTTTTTACTGGATAGCGGAGGCTACCTCTCCTCTGCACAGTGTGGCTTCCTCAAGTTCCACTCCACGTCGGATGCTCTGCTTCGACTGGAAAATGCTGTCTACGAGGCCTTCCTTCCTAGAAAGCACCATGTGACGGTGTTTTTCGATCTAGAGAAAGCCTATGATACCTCATGGCGATACAGTATCTTGGAGACTCTACACACGATGGGGGCGAGGGAATGCCTCCCAATATTTCTACCTGATTTTTCGCCGTTTTCACGTACGAGTGTGTGTGTGTAAGGGGGGGGGGGCTCTTGCCCAATGACGCAGGAAGAAGGTGTCCTGCATGATGTGTCATCCGTGTCACTCTTTGCCCTGAACATCAACGGCATCACCTCGGTAAGTGGATGATGTTCTCACTACGCTCTTCGGGGACGACTTTTCGATCTCTTTTGGCGTGGCCCAGATTCCAACTCTGGATCTTCGACTCCATCAGGCATTGAACCGCGTCTCTCGCTATGCCGTAACGCACAGGCTTCGGTTTTCCTTGGGCAAGACTAAGGTGGTGCATGTCGTGGTATTGTTGTTGTTGAGTTCCCTCCTATTTTTTTTGTCAGAAAGCCATATATTAAATGACTTCCGTGCGGCCCGTCTGGCACTAATAATGGGAGGGGAACAATACCTAGGGTAGCTGAGTGGACTTTTTAATTACCGTATTATTGAGAGTGCCACAGCGTTTAATCCGTTTTAAGGAAAGAGCCATTCAACGCGTAGAGGATCCAGTGAAACACAAAGAATTATCCAAAAATATATATTTTAAATTTACCAATAAACTCACAAAATATTTACACTAGATTCTAAAGGGTTAATATAGTTATCTAGCTTTGAACTAGGGCCTATTTCTTATGTGATTCCTTCTCAACGCAAAGAAGGTAGGCTTCCCGTAAATAAACCAATTGCTAGTTAGTTAATTTAGGTAGACCGTTTTGTACAGCATTTATCCACAATATACGTTCTACTATTCTTAACTAACAATATGACAGGAATCACTAAATATTATTTCTCCTTTAGTTTGCTTGGGTACAGTATTAAAAACCTACTTAACCAAAACGAATGTAACTAGTTATTCTGACTTACATGACCTTGAAATGATCAGGGGCTGACGGATGTCGCTATATTGGCTTTGTCCTGCTTCGTTGAGTTGCAGAGGCCGATTGTAGTTTTTCCACGAGATGGGGCGTGGGGCCCCGATGTCAAATTCTTCGGTTCTACGTTAAAAGGCGGAGGGAGGAGTTGTACTCTCTGGCTCAAGGAGTACTCTTCTGGGTAGCTCTTGAAGCTTTTTTTGTATCCTAGTCTTCTTTGAAGGGTTGCCCAACTGGATTTTGGGGGTATACGAGGTGATTTTGTGAAGTACTTGAAAAATGGAACTTCCTCGGGTATTGATTCTTCTTTTCTCACAGTTATTAAGATCGTAATTTGACAGTCAGTCGAGGGTGACCGGGTCTTCTTTTATCTTACTTGCGAAATTCCAGGCTTCTTACCAAGCCTGTGAAGAATACTTCAGTATGGCACCGATACGAAAACGTGACGTCTTCGTAAGTTGTAGAGGAATAATTTCGAAACTGGGTGAAGGACCGATCTCCTCGATCTGGTCCTCTATCGTCTCTCACCGAATAATCTTTCTGATGATGATGATGATTGTGTATAGAAAGAACAGAGAGGGATCATTGTGTAACACAGGCGAATAGGCAGTCGTAGAGGAAAGGTTGCAGGAATATCTTGAAGAGATAGGAAGAGTTGAGGTGGGTGGCTAGACACCAATGTGTGGTGTGGTTTGGCTGGTCTTGAGGTGTTCGTGACTGGACGAAGGTTGGAGGTTGGTCAGGAAGGAGAGCGTTTCTGCTCAGTCAGAAACGCGTTATTCATGATGCCTTTAGTAGTTTATGGGAAGAACGGTATGGGTTGCGGGGTATCGCGGTGTCATCGCATACCTTACATGTAGTGCGGTGGGCGTGGGGTGTCGTTTGTGAACATGATGTATAGTGTAGGTGCAAGTACGCTCTATTGGGGAACGCCTGAGCGTGGTGTGAAAGGTTGTAAGAGGGTATTATTGTATTTTATGTGGCATCTCCGTTCAGTGAGGTAGTGCGAAGAGAGCCTTCTGGTGCAGAGAAGTAACTCCGTATTGTTGGAGAGTTTCCAACGAAGTCCCTCGTGCCACACTTTATCGAAGGCCTTCTCCACGTCCTTGCTGATGGAGAGTGTCTTTTGATGTACCTGGCATTTTTTTCTGTATTCTTTCATGAACGATGGTCACGGCCGCCTGAGTGGACCGGCCTCTCCTGAACCCATATTGGTGGAGGGAGAACCAGTCCCTCTCTTCCAGGTATTCCCGTAGGCGACAGTTGATCATGCGTTCGAGTATTTTGCCTAGGTGCTCTAATAGAACAATACGCCTGTAGTTGTTTGGGTGTTTACGGTCTTTGTTCGTTTTGTGTAGAAGTATGTTGTGAGAGATTTTGAATATTTTAGGGAATTGGCCTGAGGCTAGTGAGGCGTTGAATAGGTGTGTAAGTGTGGGGTATATGTTTGCGGGGAGGTTGTGTATAAGTGTGGCTGGTAGGTCGGGGGAGCCGGGAGAATTTGGGGAAGGCAGGGCCGATGTGCTCGCAGCAGTAGCGCCGCAAGGCACCGGCCAAGTACCCTCCCGCGTCATTCATGTTGTTCGAAAGGAGTGTCGGGTTAAAGGCGTTAAGGTTTCCCGCGAAGAAGATAGGGAGGTTATAGTTTGATAGGGCCCGGATTGGGGCTTCTAAGTTTAATTGTAGGCGTGGTGGTCTGTAGTGTGTGGCCACTAGAATGGGGCCGGAGCTTGTTTCTATCTTGCAGGCTAGAAAGGAGTCGTCATGTGTTTTGATGAAGGAGTGGTGTATGGAGCGCTTTACTAGAATCGCTGATCCTAGGTGCCGCGCCTGTGGAGATAGGTACGTGTGGTAGCCTGCGATGCGGAGTCTGTTGTTGGGAGGAACTAGGCTGGTTGAGTTCAGGAGTACTATGTCAGGTCTTTGTGTGTTGAGCACCCAGTTGGCGACCGTATGGCGAATACCGTGCCAACTGCGTACGTTTAGTTGTGTCACGTTGAGGCGACCTATTGTCGTGGGCGGAGTGCGTGGGAGGCTGACTTGCTCGGTACCGTTCCCCTCTCCTTGGCTATTGCCCAGGAGGCGTGAGGAGCCAGTACCTTTAACCGTGTCGGCTGTTATTTGTGGGAGTTCTCGGCGGTGTTGTGTGGGCAGGCCGTGGTGGAGGGAGGAGTGTGTTCTGTGGAAGGAGGTGTTGAGGTAGTAAGCTTGGAGAGGGGAGTTAGTAGCAGAGGTGGATGGAGTAGAGCTAGGAGATGGGGGGCTAGAGATAGTAGGAGAGGTGGAGTGTCGGGGGAGGAGTGGGGACAGCAGGAGGGGGTGGGGTTGTTTTGCCCGTGCATGTGTGTGCGGGGGCGGTGGGATGGCGGTAGGGTTTTTTGTTTTGGCACGGGGTGTTGTGGGCTGAGGGAAGGTGGGAGTGGGGTTGGAAGCTGTGGAAGGGGGGTTGGTGGCAGTGGAGGGAGGAGTGGAGGTTGCCGAAGTGGGGGGGGGGCGTTGATAGAGAGGTGGAAGGAGTGCGGGCAGGAGAGGGGGTTGGGAGAGAGGCGGGAGCAGTAGGCGAAGGGGTAGGTAAGGAAGGTGCAGGGACAGGAGGGCGGGTGGCGGTGGGACCGTGGTGAAAGTGGAGGCCGGTGGGTCCAGGTGGGGAGGTGTGCGTGCCCATCGGAGTGGGGAGGAGTGCGGGTCTTCTGTCCATGTGCTCGTCTATTAGAGCGAACACCTTCTCAGGGAAGGTGATCTGCTCTATACCGCTAGTGTGTTTAGTATGTTTGCGTATAGACGGGGGTCGCCCCTCGACATGTCTTTTGCCACCGTTGAGAGCAAGGTGGCCAGGTGTGGTTTCGTTAGTTGTGTGATGCGGGGTGGAGGTGGGTGTGTGGTGTGGTGGGGGTGTCGGTAGTAGTGGGGGTCTCGGTAGTAGTGGGGGTCTCTGAGTGTAAGGTGTTAGGGAGGGGGGAAACGGGATATGTGGATGAGGTGTAGGTGCTGCTGGGGGGGGGGGTTGTCTGGGGGGGGGAGCAGGGGGAGCAGACAACGTTGCGCCGGCAGCTGCGGCGAATGTTCTAGTGAGGGGAGGGGGCGGGGGCGGAGGGTGTGGTTGTGTGAGCTGGTTGTGGGCGCCGTATAGCCGCAACGGCATCATGGCCGGCCCCACTACACTGCACTTCGAGCAGATTAGGTGTACTTGTTATGTGTCCGGCTTTGTAGCACCGGTGGCATTGCGTGGGTCTTATGTTGTGTTGTGATTCCATGTTTTGTGGGTGTGTGAGTGTGCCGCAGACCTTGATGCCTTGGTCTAGCAGCATTTGTTTGCTGTTTTCGTTGGACAGTGTGACCACTGCCCAGTTTTTTTGTGCAGTTGAAATATAGATCTTTGATGACCTCCTCCCCATACTCCTGTCTGAGGTGTGTACGGAGGTCATCATTTGTGAAGGCCAACCATAAGGGATTGGTCTTTGTGACTTGTATCTGGTATCTTTTTAGGATACCGTCTGCAAGTTTGGTGTAGAGGTTGTGAGTGGCGAGTGTGTTGGCTGCGTTCTGGTGAAAAGTTAGCGCGTCCTCCTGTGAGCAGAAGACGAGCTTGTGGCCTGTGTGTGTCTTTAGGATGTTTGTGATGGGGGTATCGTGGGTAGCGGCTAGGCTGATTAATGTGTGATTGTCGATTGTAGTGGGTGTCTCCTCTGTGGTGTTTGCTAATATGAGATGTGATGTGATTATTATTTACTGCTTTTAATACTTTTTACTTTGGGGCGTACTCCCGCCCCGCCGATGAGGACTTCTTTCTTTCCTTACGGGCTTATTTATAGCCCAGCGACCGCCCCAACTTAGGGGGATGGGGCGAGGCCGCTGAGGGTAGTGCGAGCGGTGAAGGGAGGTTGGTACCGCGGAACAGGTCGGCTTCTTCTGCAGAGGCACCGACGACCGTCTCAATATTTCTCCTAGGTGTTTTTTTTTAAAAACTGGCACCGCTTTTTGTGGCGCTTTAACCGCGGGCCTCCGGACCTCGTAGGTAATCAGATCTTTTAAGAGCTGCGTAATAGCCTTTATTGGTTACCTTGGCACAGCAGCTCGCTCCCGACTACTTATGCGGCGGGGAGATCAAAGCTTCGGCATTTTGGCTGTTAGTCCGACAACTAACGTTCTCACACCCCTCCTCTTTAGGTACGTTACTCTCGTTGTCTCCGAAGAGAGGCTTTAATGTATATATACACTTGGCCCTCTGGGTGCAGATAGGTTATAATTCCTCTACAGGGCACTTCTGCCGCCATCCACGGCTCCACCCTGACCCATACTTGTTTCTAAATGGGGTTCGCCTGGAAGTGGTGCACTCGCACCGTTTCCTTGGTCTTGTATTTGACCGACGCCTCGCTTGGGAGGCTCATATTCGCATCCTTAGGGTTTCTTGTACCCGTGTCATGGATATTCTTCGTTCCGTGACGTTCAGCGCCTGGGGCGCTGAAATGGATACTGCCTTACTTTTTTATCCATCCTTTGTTCATTCGAAGCTCGACTACGGATGAGAGATTTATACATCCGTAGACAAGCATGTATTGCGGAAGGTGGAGATGCCACTCGCTCTGCGCCGTGTATAGTGCATTATTCGCCTGTACGCGCAAGCCCGGCGCCTCCCTCACTTGCCAACAGCTCTCACTGCATCCGCAGCTGATCTCGACCGTGCCTATGTCGCCGAAAGACGCCAGTCATACCCTAAGCCCTTTGGGTTTAGGGCTAGGAAACTCCCTCGCGAGCTCGGTATAGCTCTCGGGCCGGTGGCGCACTTAGTTCTGCCTAAGATGCCACCATGGAGGCTACCATCTTCGACTTTTTGTCGCCACGCCTCTCCTCCCAAAGCTTCTACAGCTTCGAGAGTATTGCGTTCTGCCTATTTGGAGTACATACACTCCGTGTCGCGTTGGAACCGTGCCAGTGTATACGGATGGCTCCAAGTCCCAAAGGGGCGTCGGTTTCCACGATGTATCACCTCTGTTTGAAGTCAGCGGGGCTCGGCCAGGCGCTGCGTCTGTCTTCACGGCCGAGCTGGTTGCAATACACCTCTCGTTACGGGAGATAATGCGCCGTCCCCGGTTCGGAGACCGGATTGTGATTTTTAGCGACTCACAAAGCCGCCTGATTGCTATGGGGCATTGGACTCTGCATCACCTGGTTCGCGATATCCGTGACGTCACGGTTTTGTCGAACCTGCTGGATGTCGAGATTATCTTCTGCTTGCTTCCTGGATGACATGTAGGAATTGCGGGGAATGAGGGCGCCAAAGAGTCCGCCACTGGGCCACCAGACGAGCGTTTCGCTCTTCCTCACACCGATTACATGGTTGGAATACGGGCAAGCCTCCGTGCGGTTTGACAAATAAGATGGGAGATGTTCGAGAGGAAGTTAAAGTTTCTTACCATTGTGCCGCCACTGTCCCCATGCCCCATCCCCCTCAATGCCGTGACGGCTTCAGGTGCTTTCTGTCGTCCCCGAATCACTCGCAGGACGCACAACCATTTGATGGAGCGCTCGTCTGCGCCAAACTGTCAAGACTGCGTTGTCCCCCAGACTGTTCGGCACATTCTTTTGAATGTCCCAGTCTGGGTGATCTTCGCGCACGTTACCTGTCTCGGTACTGGAACGACCGGCGAGGTCGATACCGCTTGTCCCATGTACTCGGGACTAGTTCGTGCACACAAGACTTGCGAACTATACGACTTTTTGGTGGAGACTGGGCCCGTCCCCGATGCCTAAGCGCGCTTCCTTCTTGTGTTGCCTTTTGTTTTCTTTTCTTCTTTTTTTTATTTTTATCCTTCCTTACCCTTTTTTATTTATTATCTACACATTATTTGTGTTTTTTTTTTAATCTAGCATAGTAGTAGTAGGCTGTGGTTTGAGGACGGCGACTTTTGCCGTATTAGGCAGTCGCCAGATGGGCTCTTAAAATTTAAATAAGGATATAAATTATTTAAAAAACTGCTTAAGGTTTCTCGAGCGATTTGCGATTCACCTGTCGCTTTCCCTAACTTCACCTTTTTATATAGAGCCCCTCTTCAAACGTATTCTGGCCGAGTTATTTCCTTCCTTCGTTTGTTTTGTTTTTTTTTCTTTTAAATACATACTATACCCCTTGTTTGAACAAATGGAAATACATTCGTGGAATGGATTAGCTAATTTCCTGGGCGTCACCGTGATAGACACCCCTAAAAGTATCTCAATCTGGTTTTCTTTTAAGTTCATTTACTTTCTCCTTTTGTAATATAGACCGCCCGGGCCCCCGAGCCCGACTAGGGTACCCTCGATATCCTAACATCTGCACTAACGGCTGAAAATATCCGCCCTGACAGCGGAATCATCCGCTACCTCGAGGAGACAGGACTATTAAAGAAGCTATAGATATGTCTACAATAGTACGATCTAATTTTAATTATTTTAACATCTTACTCCATTATCATAACATTTATCCATCCAGTGTTCCAATCATCACTGCATAATCACCACCTCATCATATCAGACACAACTTTTATATCTCATCTAACCTTTTCTTTTTACTACAAAACGAATTACGGTGCAATCACCTCGCATTGAGCACCAAGGGACTCGTAAACAATCCATCCATCCGGCCCAGACTAACTCCAGACTGTTTTTTTTTTTCACCTCGGCCACAGCATAATTGCGATCCCGGTCGATCTATAGTTTGTAATCGCATTGAGCCATTAACCTTTTAGGCCTATGTTTCCATGTTGGACTACAATTTCAAACGACTTTAACTCTTAATATATATATATATATATATATATATATATATATATATATATATATATATATATATATATATATATATATATATATATATCTTAATATATATATATATATATATATATATATATATATATATATATATATATATATATATATATATATATATATATATATATATATATATTCGCGCGCGCATAAAGGGTTAAAACGATTTATATTTTCGCAGGTCCATCGGGATACCTATTATGGGCGTAAATATGACAGAAGCGAGCCATTAATCTTCATCGGGGGAATGCCCCGGTCGGGAACGACCCTCGCCAGGGCCATGCTAGACGCCCACCCGGACATCCGATGTGGCGAAGAGACCCGAGTTGTGCCACGGATCCTACAGATGCGTCAGCAGTGGAAGCGATCTCCGAAGGAGTCTGTGCGGCTCCAGGAAGCCGGAGTTACCGATGAAGTAAGTAGTGACGTGAAGACTGGCAGTCCTTGATTGGAGATTGAGGTATTATTGACTGTCGTCGCTTATATTTATGTCCTTTATTTTTGAAATTTGGTCTCCATTCGTCTCAAATAGGCTTTGATGATAAGGAAAAGTGCGATGTACGTTGTGATGGTGTGTGGTTAGTGTAGCAATGAGTAGCCACCTTCACGGTACATCAGGGACACCTGGGGGTGGAGGGCGCTCTTCATCCACGCCAAAGCAAATGACTGTATTCAATACAGCCATAAGGAGGACTATCATTTGGCTCTTTTAACCTTTACTTTGTCGTCTCAGGACGCAGGATCATTTTCACCCACCCGTGGGGGCACGCTATGCATATGTTACAATAGTAAAGAAAGTGTGGGTGAGGAGCGTCCTGCAGACGTGCTTGATGCAGTGTGAAGGCAGCTCTCCTCGTTGCTATAGTAACCGCGGGCTTCACTAAGTTTGCCTGCTTCATTCTCTTTCGATGCTTCTTTTTTTTCGCTTCTGCCTCCATCAGCCTCCTTCAAATTGATGTTGCTTTCATTAGTCTCTTTTCTTTCTCAATAATTAGAAGTTTAGGTGGACGAAGTGGTGGTTCCCTTTTTTTTGTTATGGTAGTTAGGTGATTCGAATTTAAGTACACTTCTAAACGTTTACTCTATCACACTCGTTATTTTATTTTTACTCGTCCGCGCCGTGTATGAGACGATGATTTTATTCCGATATCGAGTCATAAATTTGTTGCCAATTTAATAGCAAAGCATCCCCTTTGGTTAGGGTTTACGGCGCTTCCTCAAGCTATTACTGAGAAGTTTGAGACTGACACCCTTGAAGTTAAAATTGGAATTCGCACCCTATCAGTCACCTCGTGAGGGAACTTTGATTAACCGAGAGACTTTATTCTCTTTCAAAGGTTAAATATAGTTCGCGAAGGTATTATACAGTAATATATACATAAGCAATGAGAGAGAGATTAATTACAAAGATAATGACATGTTCTGTCGTGCCATTAGACTCTTCTGTCTAGATAAAGAGAATAAATGAAATCTCATGAATACCCTCGAATCGCGCTAAAAATGAACGCTGGTTTGCAATGCGCTGGCATAAAAAATGCAATTGTCCCACAGAGTTGGCAAATACACCCCGATCAGTACGAGTTTACGAGGGACCAAAATTTAGGTCCGGTGATGTGCCAAGAGAGAAGCCTAAGTACCGGACCAAAAATTGAAATATATACTCATACAAATAGATGAGGAGAGAGGATAGACAGATAACAAGGTGAAACTACACTAGAGTGGAGATTAGGATAAACATTCACTCCTCTTCTAAACGTTGATGACGGCGTTAGACACACGAAAGAAACCCTTGTCAGAATTAAGGGTCGTGACGTCGGCGGATAGTCCATGGTAGAAAAGAGTACTTCGTGACTGTGCAATGGCTAATGTCATCTGTGAGCGAGATAATAGCCAGAAACCCGTGATTGCCACGCATAAGGTAAGGATGCCGGTTGACGACACAAACAGCGAAAGATGAGTCTACTTAGATATGAAATGCCTTCGATCAAAGGAGACAGACGTCGACTTAAACGCCAAGAGGTTGGCCGTGATTGCTTCCGTGCTGTGTCTATGTTAGTCTATTGCAAGGAGTTGTGGGTTGAAACCCCCAGAAGATGACATTGTTTTCTTCAGTGTTCCCTCGGGTTAAACAATGGAGAATTGATTCAAACAGGAAGAGGTGTGAGGGCAAGCGAAGTGTTATCGAACGGTTTTATGGGTTAGTCTCCAATTTAGCTGTCAAAACCGCTGGATGGGACCTCATTCATATGGTTATGTGTTCGCTACACCCTAATTGTTAACATTAGAGGCTTCGTAGCAGCCCAGTAATGCTGAGCGCAGTCCATTTCTTCTCTCTTTTTTTTGCAGGTTCGAATCCTGCTCCGACGTCGCAGCCTGCTTTTTGCCTTTTATGTTTTATTGGGTATTTTTAACCTAGACTAATCAATGGGCTAGTTTGATTAGGACAGGCGACTTATGTCCATGCAGGCAGTCGCCAGTCTGGAGTGCTTTAGGTTGCCTGTGTTTCTTATACTATCTTGTAGCCGGTTTTGGAGACCCTCCTCCCTTCCATGCATTTAAAAATTAATGTTTTTTCTCATCAGTTTCAATTCCTTTTTTTTTAAATATTTGTTCTCTTCTGTCGTTTTGCTCCCTTATTTCTCTGCGAATATGCCTCCGTTGGATTACAAGAGTTTCCTTCCTGAAGAAGCAAAAAGGGTATGGGGTGAAGGGATTAGTTCCATTTAACTCTCGGTAGCTTTTATGTCTATTCCCCATCACTTTGTAGTAATTCACTTATCACTAAAATGCTCGGGTAATTCTAAGATTACATTCATGCACGAAACCAACCTCCCTTTTCTCTCTCCATTTTTTGGGAAGGTGTTAGACGAAGCCATTTCGTCCTTTATCCTGGAAGTAATTATCAAGCACGGGGATCCCGCTCAGAAGCTTTGTAATAAGGACCCTTTTACCCTGAAGAGCGCCACGTACCTGTCCGAACTCTTCCCTAACGCCAAGTTCCTGTTTATGATTCGGGATGGACGCGCCACTGTTCATTCCATTATCTCGAGGAAGGTAAAGTGTGCTTAGTTGAGTGACCGGATTTTTCCTCATTACATTAAAACTTACCTTCTTGAGTCCCTCCAAATGACTTCCACTTGATGCGATGTTTTTACTTCAGCAAAACCTCGTATGTCCAGAGATAAGGTGTTGTTAGTACGTCCGTGGTTCGGATCCCACGTTAAACTGCAGGTAGCCATCGAGTGGAAATCAGTGGTAAAACGTACCATAACAACCGCAACCCAATCGACTAGGCGCAGTTTTCCAATTAAGCCACATTCAGTATGGTTAGTTCCCAGATGGGATTTCCGATCGGGGTCAACTTTGCGATGAGTGACATATGTTGTAGCAATCCACGCTAAACTCAGGTTTTCACCGAGATATGTATGTACCCAGTGGTCTGCAAATCGGTAATCAAAGTCTGACATAAAGAAGTCGATGCCATTAAGACAAAAAAGCTTAAACAGAATTGGCCGGAGAGTCTCCGCCTCCTATCCTCGGTCATTTAATCAGGGGATTATTAGCCCCCCTTTACAGAACGGAGGCAGGTATAGGTGAGTTATCTGCCGGTCTTTGTATCTTTCGCACATTTTTATTTATTGTTCCCTTAACTTTCCCTTTGAGTCTCCCGAAAAAAATAGTTGTAGTTCTTCATTTTTTCCATTGATCTGTGCGAACCCACAAGCGGTGTGTAAGGTGGTTGTGAGGAGGATTATGTTACCCCCCCCCCCGCCCTTCCCACCACCCCTTAATTCTTTCGTTGCTCTCTCTTCCTTTTCTAGTTTACCGACCTTTCCTCCCCCTCTCCGACAGGTCACTATAACGGGCTTTGATCTGAGTTCGTACAGACAGTGTTTGCAAAGGTGGAACACCGCAGTCCAAACCATGCACAACCAGTGCGAGCAGCTCGGCCCCTCCAAGTGCCTGCCGGTGTTCTACGAGCAGCTGGTCCTTAACCCGAAGGAGTGGATGCATAAGATCCTCGATTTCTTGAACACTCCCTGGGACGAGATCGTTTTGCATCATGAAGATCTCATTAATAAGCCGGGGGGGATTTCGCTCTCCAAGTAAGATGATCGATTGTATTGTGAGGAGAGAGGATTTAGGATTCTATAAATGTAGGAGCCCTCCTTCATACTATACCTCCAGCATCCCCATAATTTTAATGCACGGAGAGTAACCCTACTGCTTAAGGGTTGACACATTATAAAAGGATACAGAAAAAAAAGTAGTAGCTATAATCACGGCGTACATTTCCTGCACCCGAGTAAGTGGCACACCAAGGTAGCTTTCCTATCACTTTTACCTTTCTGGGACACTCTTCATCTCGCCACCACATATATAGGACTTCTTGGAAGAGGCTGGCCTCCTCCACTTTATTTGATTGTTTGTTGCAGGTCGCATGTTCCTGCGGCGGGCGGAGGCAGGCCTACCCCCGACGCCGGAGGGCGCTTCCTTAATCTTTATTTGTTATTTACATGTTACTTGTTTTTCAATCTAGCCTAGTATTAGGTTGTAGCATTATTACAGCGACCCTTTCTCTAGTAGGCAGTCGCCAGATGGGCTCTTAAAAAAAAATTCTCCACCGCACAAGGGGTACCGCGTGTACATTCTTACACCACCCACTCAATAGATCCAAATCTATTTCTAAACTCCGATTCTGCACATCAGCGCCGAGAAAAATTCCCTCCATTGACAATCGCCGGTTTTTTCGGTGAAGCTTCAGTGAGATCTCAACCTGGACACTGCACAGAAAACAGCATTTCAGCTTAAATGATGGATTCTTATATGCTGCAATTGGTGCCAGACGTAGTTCTCCCTGTATTCGCAACATACAAACGCTAATACAGCTGGTGCCTGAACTTTTGACAAAACCCTTCCTGGTTGGCAGAGTTCGGGGTTGCCGTGTATTCAAAATGAAACTTGACGTGGCCTTAATTTATTTCCCCTTAGGGGATACCTTGTATATACTGTTGCAATAGTACCTGAAGAGCGGTACCTCCTACTCGCCTAAGTACCAATAGGGAAGGCCTGGCTCTCTTTTTCGATTTGGAATCATTTACAGCCTAGGGAAGCTGATTCTTTCCCCACTTTCTCTCTATGCACTCCTTTAATCGAAGAGATTATCCCTCCATATTTCCTATCTAGGCTTAAGGACCCTTCCAGCTACCTCACGCTGCATCCAAAGAGGCTTTGGAACCTCTATAAATAAATCGCGCAGGTTGGATGAGACTAGGCTTGAGGAGTCCTGGTAGCTGGGGCGCGAATAATGGGAATATTAGTTTTTTTCCCAATAACCCCTTCCTTCCCTGTTCCATTGGGCTGATCACCTCTCTGTGGTCGTTCTCAGGTGCTTATGTTCGACGGCCTTTACAGCATTGTTAGCTGAAAAGCCAACTAAAAGTCTGTACTGTCTCTGGGTCTGTCACATTGCAGATCTTCAGATCCTGGCCGTCTTTGCTTCGAGTTAGTGGAGGATCTACTCTCTCGCCCTTCATTTCTGGTTGCTCAGTTGGCAGTTTTGGCCCTTGTAGAACGCGTTCCGTCTCTGCAACTTCCGGTTGGTATGTGTGTCGCACAGGCGCGTACCCAATCATTTAACACGCCCAGAGTTGGAACCCCTGTAAAGTCAGGAAATTCGAGACTAGTTGGCGGGGGCCCTCCCCGAGAAGGGAGGGCCGCCGCCTCTCCAATTAGAGACGCTCGGTTAAGGGAGACCCATCACCTGGAGACATATGAGAGGGTGCAACTCCCTCTCTGCTCAAAGATTCTTGAAGGTTCACTTAAAAAATATAGGGGAGTCCCTCCTCCTCTGAGAGGTTAAGAGGGGGGACTCCCTCTACCAGTCAAGGGTGGGTCGTTGAGGCTTCCCTCGTCCAACCTAACACCAAGGTTAAGCGAGGTTTTGCTATCGGAAACGTCTGAAATATCGTGAAAATTTGTTAACGCACGTGACATTCAAATTTGAGACCAGCTGCCATCTCTGCTCCCTCTGACTCCTTAAGGGAGATTAAGGAAGAAAGCTTCGATTCTACAGCCCGTGCTGTAGATCCAGCCAACGTTGGCGGGTTGGCTGGTCTAATTGGACAGGCGGTGGCCCTCCCTTCTCTTTTACCGCAGGGGATACCCTGCATGCTCTCCCGGCCTGACTGCAAATTAGGGAAACTCTGACACTGGGGTGACATGAACTCTCTGATGGGGCTTGGGAAAGTTGTTGGTGCGCTTCCCCCTCGCTCCCTCTCAGCGCTACTTTTTTTTTATTCTGCGACTATCCCCTAAACTTTCTTTGTCTACCCCACTTGTTACCAGGAGGCACTCTTTAGCAGGGTCGGGGTAAGTTGGTGCGCCCCCCTTCTCGCTCCTTCTCAGTATTCCTCTTTATCTACGACTATCCCCTATCTAGGCTTAAGGGTCTGACCAGCTACTTCATGCCGTGTCAGAAGAGAGGCTTTGGAACTTCTATAAATAACGCCCTTTAAGGCCTACAGGTTAAAAGAGACCAGGCCTTGAGAGAACCTAAGAATATCGGTTTGACCCCAATAAACCCTTACTACATGTTATGGGCTAACCACCTCCCTGTCGCCGTTCTCAGGTGCATAAGACTGTACTGTTTGTGGCGAGAGAGTTTTTTTTACCTGCCTTGTTGGCTGCCAGGCTGTCTCGGGTACCTTCTATGAGTCTGCGACAAAAGATCCTCAGATCCTAGCCATCCGGTTGAAGATTAGTATGTCCCACTAAGGACAGCATCATGTCGCCCTGCCGTTCTTGCTTCCCAGTTCGCAGCTGCGACCTTTGAGGAACGACCGACCAATGGTTAACTTCATCGAGGTGAGTCGCTGTCGTATGTTGCGAACCCAATTTTATAACGCACCCAGGGCAAACCACTGAAAAGTCCGAAAATCCGAGGCAGGATAGGTGGGAGCGGCTGGATATGGATTATTATAGCCCCCCAAACCTCTCTTCTTTTCTTTTTAGTAGTCACAAGTGTAGGAATTCTCGATTGTTGGCGGCACCAAGGTTCACTACTGCCGTTCCGTTGTGGTCAGGCGAACCACAACAAGCCCCTTAGAGAGTTAAGAGTCGGCATCGTCTCATAGGCGTTGCCCACGCATTTCGTCGATCCGAGGTTTATCAAGTTGATGGGAGCCGGCCTGCCCGCTTTCCCTTTCTTAGCAATGCGGGTATACATGGGGCCCCCAGAGACGAGCCATATCCCTTAGGATTCCCCGTTCGGAATACCTGACACCTTGGGATGGAAGGGCCATTTGGAGGCCCCATATGAGGTGGAGATGGTTCTGGAGGTGACCCCCACCTTAGATGACAGGGTCTTCCAAGCGGACTAACCTAGGCACGGGGCCATGAAGACACTCAAGGAATTGAGGTACCCCTTCCTGCACTTGGTGACCTATTGGCCAAGATCTTCCCCGTCTCTGAGAAAGATCTGGCTGAGGCTGTACCTCTGGCCCTGGTGCCCCTTTCGGGAAGGGTGGGGGGGACGCGGGTTCACTCCCCGATCTCCTTTCCAAAAGAGAAAAGGAAAGGTAAGAAGAAATCAAAGAGGAGAAGGAATTCCTGTCGATCCGCAGGTGCTCCGGGAACGGATAGGTGTGCTGCCGTTTCGGTAAGCGACCAGGCCAAAGTCGGCACATCAGGCTTCCTACGGGAAGCCCTCATTCGGAGATTACATGACGTCTTTGATCGACAAACTGGAAATGTGGGTGTCCTAAATGTGGATGAGAACCGCTTCATTTTATTGCTTCGATCTGTACCTGTTCTCACTAGATAAACAACCTGATTTGGGGTGGGAAGTGGCCCATGACCTTCTTTGCAGCGACCATTTTCCCATTCAACAATTTTCTGGGCTGCTGCCGCCTGAAAAACCACCCCGGTCGGGCTTAGAACTTGCGGAGTGGTCCGTATTTCAGGAAATGACTGATTTATTTGTCCCATTCAAGGAGTTTAGACTTTGGATGAGGCCGTTAACTTCTCCAGCAACTTCATCGAGGTGGGCCTAACTAGCATTCGTAGAACGCCTAGTCGTTTTGCATGCCGTCCTCTCCTTAGTTGTCGGCCGAGTGTGAAACTGGCCTCAGACATAAGCGATATTTTTACATGAGGTATAAGCACCGCCCAAACGACTTCACTGTCTGTGAATTTCGTCGAGCTAGGGCTAGGTTCCGGTATATTTCGAAGCATGCTCGCCGCGACTCCTTGCGATATACGTCTCATCACTTAACAGGGAGTCTCCTCTTGCCGATGTGTGGAAGAGAGTCGAAAGGATTCGACACAAGTTCTCGCCGGACCCAGCGTCCATAGCTTTCCTTTTAGAGTTCGGTGTACTCTCGGGCCGGTAGCGCCTCTATTTCGGCCCGGGCTGCCACCCTGACTATTTGTCACCACGCCTCTGATCCCAAAGCTTCTACAGCGCCAGGAGTATTGCGTTCGACCTTTTTGGAGCACACTTCGTATCACGATGGATCCGTCCCATGTACACGGTCTGCTTCCACCTCGTATCCCCTCTATTTGAAGCAGCCGGGCAATACCAGGCACTGCGTTTTTCTTCACGGCCGAACTGGTTGCAATGCACTGCTCAGTACGAGAAATAACGTTGTGCCTGGTTCGGAGACCGGATTGTGATTTTTAGCGAATCACAAAGCGCATTAATTACTCTCGAGGCACAGGAATCTCCACACCCCTTGATTCGCGGTATCGGTGACGCTACGGTTTCTGCGAGCTGAATGCATGTCGAGATTGTTGTTCTGGGTTCGGTTCACGGACATGTGTAAATGAGGGCGCCAAAGAGTCCGCGACGACTGGGCGACCGGACCAACGTTTGGCTCTTCCTCACACCGACTTCATAGCAGGATTCAGGTCAGTTCTCGTGTCTGCTTGGATGTGAACTTATAGTTGCGTGCTATCGTGCCTTAACTGTTCCTGTGGACTTAACCCCCAATCCCTCGTTGGCTTCAGGTTGCTTTTTCTTGTCTTCGAATTGGGCCCACTTTCGTGACGCACCGCCATTTGATGGAGCGCTCGCTTGGCTCTTTTTGTGACGAGTGCGTTGTACCCCAGACTGTTCGACACATTCTTGTCGTATGTCTCAATCTGGGTGATCTTCGTGCACGTTACATGTTCTCGTATCGGGACGAAAAGGGTCGTTACCGCTTGTCCCTTGTACGTGGGACTGGTTCGTGTACTCAGACTTATGGCTTATCTCACTCTTTGAAGGTGACTGGCTTCCATTTTATTTCTCTTGCTTTGTTGTCGGTCGCATTCTCCGGTACCGGGAGCAGGCGGGCTTCACCCCGACACCTGAGCGTGCTTCCTTCTTCCTCTGTTGTTTTGGTTCTTTTTTTTAGTTTTTGGTTTGTTTTTTTGCTCTTTAATGTAGCCTCGTAAATTGGCTAGAAATTATTATTATAGCAAATTATGCCCTTAGTGACTCCAGGAGGCTCCTTTAGGGAAAAATAAATAGTACACCCGGACAGAATGAAAATTGAGAAACACACCGTTTCAGGACAAGAATGTGCATAAATACAAAATGGTTTGGGTGAAGGAGTTGATTATGATTGATCTGCGTCTAGTAAGAAAGAATATGCTGCGGGACATGTTTGATGTGGAAGCTGTTAGAGGTGGTAAGAGTATGAGACATCTGATCACGAGATTGTTGGTGCATGGATGAGATACAAGGATGGTGGAAATGAAGGGAAAAATCAGAAGTGAAAGGTTATTGAATCAGGAAAAATGAGGATATGTGAGAATTCTTGAGAGTAGGAAATAGAGCAAATGTGAAACAATTGTAAAGAAGTAGTATGTAGTGAAAGGGCTGTGTGTGGGAGTTCCAAAAGTGGAAAGAAGACACAAAATGCTGATTGGTGGGATGACAACGCGAAGTGTGTAGTGAAAAGCGAAAAACAGCGCTTATGTGCAAATGCTTAATAGTGCAGATCAGAAATACAGGATGGTGCGGGTGAATGTATGAAAGGAAAGTGAAATAGGTGATTAAACTGAGTAGGGAAGCAGCAAATGAAGCGTTGAGACACAAGATGATGTTGTTTATGTCTCCCGGGTCGCAAAAGGCATCTCTGCTCCTTCCGACCACTTGTGAGATTAAGGGAGGAACCATTGATCGTACAGCTTGTTCTGTAGGCCCCGCCTTTTGTGTGTGAGGCTGTCCTGAGGGACCCGCTTATTGTAGAGGGAGGCTGGTGCATGCTAAGGGAATTTTATAGCACCCACCTAGTGCTAGTGGTCCATGCAACAGCTCGGAAGTGTGGAAGTTCCATTGCAACTTAATCTCACGTGGAATATATCGAAGTGTTGATCATTCCATATCCACTTGGGGAAGACCACCCTTTTCTCTTGCCATACAGGGCAAGTTTAAAAAAAAGACTCGTTGCTACGCATCGGGAGAGTAGATGTAAAAGGGTGGAAACTGGAATCTATTCTGGAATCAAGTGAGAAGAGCGAGGAACCAAGAATGCCTGTGCGAACATCAAGGAGAGGAATTGCTTGGTACGGTACTCTGGTGAGCAATGAATAGGTCAAAAGTAGATGGCGATAATACTTTGATTAGTTGTATAATCTGAGTATGGAAGATAATAAAAATGTAAATATGATTTTGGCCTCGTGAGCGTAAATCGGGTGTTATTTCGGCGTATGGAAAGAATGAGCTTACAAAAAGTTGATTCTGAGGGCAGCCAGTAGAATGGGAATGCAGTTGCTGGGGTGCTAAAAAGTTCTCATTGTGCTCGCTAAATGTATGGTGGTTGTGTTGTAAAGTCAAAGTGGAAAACTAGTAATAGTGCCGTTGTGTAAGGGTAAAAGGGTGGAAAAGTGGATACAAGAACTACTAGAGAATAAGTGTATAGGAAAATTTGAGATTTATAGCGGATGAACAAGAGGGGTTTAGAGCGAGTGGGAGTGTGGCTTAAGTATTTGCACTGAAACAGCCAGCTGAAAAAAAGAGGAATAAAAAATGTTTAAAAGTGTGTGCTGGGTCGTGGAGGCTGTGCCCCAGCCCTTTTTGGAGCGGTCCTCCCCCGGGACTTGATCATTCCTTTATTCTTTTTAAACTTTTGGGTCGGTTTAAATTTTATTTCTTTTTGCTGTTCCTTTTTAACTTACTTTCCTGCTCCATCCCATACCTCTGCAAGGTTGCTTGCTCCTTCCCTACCTCTGCTAGGTGGCGACCCCTAGGAAAGCCAGCACACTCCCTGGGTGAGTCAACAGGTCCTGAGAGAGGAGATATTGGGTGTAGTTTGAAGTTTGGGCAGTCTGAGTTGGTGTTTGATGTTGTCTGGGCTTTGGTTGCCTCTGGTGCATGTTGGTGTTGGAGCGAGGTTTATTCAGTGTTTGCATTGTTGTAGTGGAGTGGAGTGTCCTGACCTCAGTTGAGGTAGGATTACTCTGTGTTCTATGTAATGATTTCTCTGATTGGTTTATTAAGGTGAGCTCGTTTAAGATGTATTGTGGCACTGTGTTCAAGTGTCTTGGGTAAAGGTACTGTGGATGTGTTGGGTTAAGTTGGGGTTTGGTGGTGGTGGAAGGAGGATATTGTAGAGGTGTTGGAAATCGTGTACTGGGTTTTTTTCTTAGCTGGGTAGTGAAGACTTTGCTGTTGGTGGTGGTGGTTAAGGTGTGGAGGCGTCAATGCTCTGCAGAAGTGTTGTATTTTGGTTGGGGGTATTTTTGTTTCAGCGTGTAGGTGTAGGGTGGTGTGCTACGTGTACATCGTGTGATTGTGCGATATGGTTTGGAGTTTGATCACCCCGTAAGGGGCGCGGCGATTTGCCATCCTGGCCGCCGTGCTGACGGGATCCAGCGCTCCGTCCGGACCCAGCTTAGCCACTCTTCCTTCTTTCAGATAGCCTGTATCTGAAACTCCTACTCACTCACTTCCACTACAACCTCTCCCACCCACAACTTTCTCTGTTCAGCCTCTAATTTCACAGGGTACATGCTAACCTTCTTCTCAGCCAACCGTCCCTGATCGGGGCTGAGGGGGATGGGACAATGTTCCCTAACCCCTGAGCTCCGGTCTGGGGTGGCTGGTTTTTAACAACCTGCTTCATCCCCACCCATAACTTCCTCACATCCCTTTTCCTCTCCTCTTCACATTCTATCAATTTTACGCCGTGTCTAAGGTGGAGCAGCCATGCCGAGAGACTACCAGGCCACCAGGCGGGAGGGGTGGTCATGAATGGCGGCACCTGGCTCTGCCAGGCCTGTACGCACCCCTTGCAGGGCGGGCTATTGCGAGGGGTGATGTGCTATTGCATCCCGTAATAAAAAGAGGGTCACCATGCCCAATGATGTAAAAAAAACCCTTTAATTCCCCCTGTACCATCGACAGAGCTGCCCTCGGGCAGCTCCACCGAAAAGATAGAAGTCCCCCCCCCCTGTGCTTGCGCAGGGGACCATCCATATTTCTCCAACCGGAGAGGAGCCTTACTTCTCTCCTTCGTCAACGGGTGTGAGGGGACTCCACCTCACCCCCTTCTCTGGAAGTGCTTTCAGGCACCTCCCTGCTTCCCGCGGCACTTCCCCCTTTTCTTTGCAAGGGGACTGCCAAGAAATCCAGCAGGCAGCTCATAGCCGACCGCTCCCCATTGAAGTGGCTCGGTAGGGCAAACCCTCCTTAAAGGGGAGAGGGAAGCCAGGTCCCTCCGGTCGCTTCACTCAAAAGACCTGCTGGCAAGAATATTGAACCTTGCGGGGTTAAGGCCTGTACCTCCCCACACATGACTGGTGACGCTGCCAACGGGACCTGCGATGTCCTGGAAGGGGGGGGGGAACTGTAGGCCCCCCTGAGATAGACATGGTCCGTGAGGCAACTCAGCCTCAGACGTTAGGGCCTTCCATAGGGGAGAATCCGGGATCGGCGCCAAGCACCGAACCCGAATCCACCCCTATACAAGGTCCTCCTCAAACGGCCAGGGTTTCCTAGGCAGTACAAGGAGGGGAGGGATCTCCGACCGGTGCCCTACGACTGCCAGGACCTTCTCCATTTAGGAGAAGGACCTAGCTGAGGCCAGTCCATCTGGCCTGGGGGCTCCTGCCGGTGGAGGGGAGAAGCGGGTTAATTCCCCGCCCTCCTCTCCTGAAAAGAAAAAGAGCAGGAAAAAGACTAAAAAAACTCAGGGCTCCTCTCCATCCGCGGGGGCTGCGGGGACGGATGGGTCTGCTGCCACTTAGGTAAGCGACCAAGCCAAGATCGGCACATCCGGCCCCTCTGCCCCCCAGGGTGCGGAGCCCACGACTAAGAAGAAAAGAACGCAGGGGGGAGCCTCTATAACATCGGTGCCTCTCATTCAGAGGCTACCTGGCGTTTTCGAGCCCGCTGGCTTTAAACACTTCCTCGTTATTCGCTCCACTGATGGCAGCATGTTGGCCAAGGGCTACATGATCCATCAGAGGAGAGCATTAGCTAGTGTAATTGGTAGAGAGCCGAATGTGACCCGTTTCTCGGACGGGAGCCTTCTGGCGAGTGTGGCGGATTCCTCCGAGGCGGCCAAGATAAGTGCTCTTCGGACACTTCATGGCACCCCGGTGAGTGTGACGGCGCACTCTAGTTTATGCGAGGGAACTCGTGGACTACTCCATAGAGGACATCACCTTAGAGCTGGCCGACCATCGGGCGGTTAAGGTCGAACGTGTGATGAGAAAACAGGGAGGGGCGTCGAGACTCACCCCTACACTCTTCGTCACGTTCGACTGTGACAAGCTCCCTGAATCGGTGCGTGCTGCGGCGGTGCTATTACTGTCACCGCTCCGGTTATACGAATCGTTCTTGTAGACGTTCAAAGTCGGGGTCACCCGAAGTCTGTAAATTGCTCCAAGGCCCCACACGATAAGTCTAAATCGTGTGTGGACAAGTGTGTCAATTGTGGAGAGCCGCACCCCGCTTCTTCGAAGCAATGTGGTGCATATCTTGTTGAGAAAGAAATCCTGGCCGTTCAGGCCCAGGATCGACTCTCATTCCGCGAGGCTAAGGACTTGGTCCTGGCGCGACCGGCTCTACCTGGGACGTCTTACGCCTCAATGGTTAGAATGGCACCCTCTGCTCCTGGCCCATCCAGGCCAACGAGCACGGTTGTTTCCGCGCGCAATCAGAGCCCTTCCGCGGACTCTACTCAACCCGGGCGCTTCCCTGGTAAAGCTGGCGGCGAACAGGGTTCACACTCAGCACGGCTTAAACCAGGGCTCCCATCTTTCGTGATCGTTTCCCGTAAGGCGAAACGGCCACGCGCCTCCACCGAGTGGTTAGAATCACAGGAGGCAACACCCCTGAAGTTGGTCGCCAGGCCATCTTCCAGGGTTCCTAAAGCTGTCCTCTGAAAGGAGGACGGCAACAAAGGAGCTTCGACTCCTTCGCCCACGCCCCAAAGTGGAGCGAGTGGCTCGGAGACGGTGGTTCCTCGAAAAGAGGCCCTCTCGCCTCCGAAGCCGCAACGCCCGCCTAAGGTTTCGAGGCGGAGAGAGAAAAAGACTCGCATGGCGAGCCCAACCTTCCCCAATAAGTCCTCGAAGGTTTCAGCGCTTTTTCCGGCCAACAGCGTCCGGGATTCTGCCTGCGGGAAGCGTACGGCCATTCCCGTGAGGGTCTGCTGTTCGAAGAGGGCCCCCGCGTCTTCTCCGAGCTATGCCTGGGGGGCATATTCCTTCAATGGAATTGCCGTGGGCTCCGGGCCAACTGGGAGGAGCAGCGGGGGCTCGTCTCGTCCCGTTCCCCGTTAGCTGTTTTTCTGCAGGAGACCATGCTAGGTGCGTTCCTCTGCCCCCCTTCCTGGGGTTTTAAAGGTCTTGCGACCACACCACCACGAGATGGCCGGGCTGGTGGATGCGTGGTTTACACCCGACATGATGTCTCCGTTCTTCCTTTCACTTTAGATACGTCTTTTCAGGCAGTGGCTGTGCAGCTTCACCTGGATAGGAGGTATACTATCATTTCTGAGTACATTCCACCGGCAGCAGACTTCTACGCAGGGGACTAACGCCGTGTTGTGGCACGGTTGCCGAGGCCCTTTCTCTTGCTTAGAGATCTGAACGGCAGGCATCCTCTCTGTGGAGATTACTCAATAAATCCCAGTGGACAAGTCCTTGCCGATCTGTTCGAATAGCTTGAGATATGTGTCCTAAATGTGGATGAGTTTACGCATCACTGCCCGAGAACCGCTTCATTTTCTTGCTTTGATCTATCTTTATGCTCTTCGGATGCACAGCCTGATTTTGATTGGGGGGTGGTCGATGAGCTCCTTGGTAGTGATCACTTTCCCATTCTAATATAATTTTCAGGGCAACTGCCGCCTGAGAGCCCACCTCGGTGGTGCTTGGTGCGGGCGCGGTGGCCTGCATTTCTGGAAATGACTGAATTCTCTATCTCAGTCGAGGAGTTTAGGTCGGTAGACGAGGCCGTTGAGTTCTCCGGTAACCTCATCGCCGCAGGCCTGACTACTATTCCCAGAACGTTTGGCCGTTTAGGATGCCAACCACTCCCGAGTGTGAGACTACCCTCAACAGAAGCGTTTTGCCTACATGCGCTATAAGCGCCGCTCGAACGATTTCACTGTCGCTGAATTTCGTCAGGCTAGGTTCCGGTATATTTCGAAACACGCCCGCCGCTCTTCTTGGCGGGGGCATACGTGTCTTCACTTACCGGGAAGACCCGTCTGGCAGAGCTGTGGAGGCGAGTCAAAAGGATTCTGGGCAGGTTCTCGCAGGAACCCCCTCCCGTTCTCCAGGAGAATGGGACCGCAATCTCGGACCCCGTGACCGATTTCTCCGCATTCTCTAGCCGGGATGCTGCTCTGCCAGCATTCAATGCACGTCGTGATGTCGCGGAAGGCAGCCGGCTGGACTTTACCTCCAGAGGCGGAGAACCATTCAACGACAGGTTTACTGTGAGTGAGTTGCGCTCCGCTCTTGCTTCGTGCGCGGACACCGCCCATTGTATGGACGATGTCCTGTACGCCATGCTTCGACACCTGGGTGAGCGAGGCATGGCCTTTCTCTTAGATTTGTTCAACAGGATCTGGGTGGAGGGTCTTCTCCCAGATTCCTGGCGAATTGCTAGTGTGCTCGCCTTTCGTAAGCCGGGGAGAGATCACTCTACTCCGGACGATTTTCGCCCAATCTCTCTAACCTCTTGCTGGTGAAATTGGTAAATGTTACATTAGCCTTTTTCCTGGACAGCGGAGGCCATCTGTCTTCTGCACAGTACGGCTTCCGCAAGTTCCACTCCACGTCGGATGCTCTGCTCCGACTGGAAAATGCCGTCTGCGAGGCCTTCCTTGTAGACAGGACTACGCCACGGTCTTTTTCGATCTGAAGAAGGCCTATGATACCGCATTGCGTACGGTATCATGTAGACTCTCCACACGATGGGGGCGAGGAGACGCGTCCCAATGTTTATATCTGAATTTTTGCGAGATCGTCGATTCCGAGTACGGGTGGGAGGAAAGAGGGTGTCCGGCTGGGAAGTGTCCTCAGTGTCACATTCTTTGCCCTGAGCATCAACGGCATCACCTCGGTGCTGCCGGAAGTTGTTCTCGTTACGCTTTACGTGGACGACCTTTCGATCTCTTTTGGCGCGGCCCAGATTCCAACTCTGGAGTGTCGACTCCAACGCATTGAACCGCGTCTCTCGCTATGCCGAAGCGCACAGGTTTCGTTTTTCTTTGGCCAAGACTCAGGTGGTGCACTTCTGCCGCCATCCACGGCTCCACCTCGACCCACATTTGTGTTTCTTAATGGGGTGCGCCTGGAAGTGGTTGAATCGCACCGTTTCCTTGGCCTTGTATTTGACCGACGCCTCACCTGGGAGGCTCATATTCGCACCCTTAGGGTCTCTTGTACCCGCGCCTTGGATATTCTCCGTTTCGTGATGTTCAGCGCTTGTGGCACTGATAGGGCTACTGCCTTACTTTTTTATCGATCCTTTGTTCGCTCGAAGCTCGACTACGGATGCGAGTTTTATGCATCCACAGCCGAGCGTTTATTGCGGAAGGTGGACTCGATCCACCACACCGGCCTTGCCTTGCGACCGGTGCCTTCCGCACCTTCCCCATTGAGAGCCTGTTGGTCGATACTGGGGAGATGCCACTCGCTCAACGCAGCGTGCAGTACATCACTCGCCTGTACGCGTGAGCCCGGCGCCCCCCTCAGTCGCCAACAGCGAGAGACGCCAGTCATACCCTAAGCCCTTTGGGTTTAGGGCCAGGAAACTCCGAGAGCTAGGTATAGCTCTCGGGCTCGGTGGCGCCCCTGGTTCTGCTCAGAACGCCACCCTGGAAGGTACCACATTTGGCTATTTGTCGCCACGCCTCTGCCCCCAAAGCTTGTACAGGCGCCGGGAGTATTGCGTTCGACCTTTTTTGGAGCACACCTCCTGTAACGCTCGAACCCTGCCAGTGTATACGGATGGCTCTAAGTCCGAATAGGGGGTCGGCTTCCACGCCGTATCCCCTCTGTTTGAAATCAGCGTGGCTCTTCTAGGCGCTGGGTCTGTCTTCACGGCCGAGCTCGTGGCAATACACCACTCGGTGCGGGAGATTACGCGACGTACCATGTTTTGAGACCGGCTTGTGATGTATAGCGACTTACAAAGCGCCCTGAGTGCTCTCGGTGCATTGGAATCTCCGCATCCCCTGGTTCGCGATATCCGTGGCGCCACGGTTTTGGCGAGCCGGGCTGATGTCGAGATTATTTTTTGCTCGGTTCCTGGACATGTAGGAATTGCGGGGAATGAGGGCCCCAAAGAGTCCACAAGGACTCTGCGACCGCACCAGCGTTTCGCACTTCCTCACACCGACTACATGGCAGGAATACGGGCAGCTCTTCGGACTGCTTGGCAAATAATATGGGAGACGGTCGGAGGAAACTTAAAGTTGTGGGCCATTGCGCCGCGACTGTTCCCCCAATGCGGCGACGACTTCAGGTCGCTTTCTGTCGTCTCCGAATCGGACATACTCGTCTGACGCATGACTATTTGAATGAGCGCTCACCTGCGCCCTATTGTGACGACTGCGTCGTCCCCTAGACTGTTCGTCACATTCTCCTCAAATGTCTCAGTCGGGGTGATCTTCGCGCACGATACCTGTCCCGGTACCGGGATGGGCTCGGTCGCTACCGCCTATCCCTTGTACTCGGGACGAATTCGTGCACACCGACCTGTGGACTTTTAGACTTTTTGGAGGAGGCCGGTTTTCTCCCTATTATTTAAAACTTAACCATGGGTCGCGGTCTTCTTCGGCGCGGGAGGGCCGGCCTTCCCCGTCGACGAAGCTCGCTTTATATTTTTTCTATTTGTTATTCTTTTTTCTGTTTGTATTTTTTTTCTTTCATTTAGATTTTAATATAGCCTAGATTAGGCTAGGATGAGTACGGCGACTTATGCCTGGCAGTCGCCAGATGAGATATTTGAAAAAAAATGGAGTTTGATCATTTAGATTTGGCTGTGTTTGGTGCCAGGATGGTGCTGCTTAGTTGCGTGTGGTGGGCATGAATTGTTTGTATAGAGTGGTGAGAGGCTTTTTAATGTTGTTCAAATGTAATGTTTGATAGTACTTTTGAGGGCGTTGATTTTCTTTGTGGCCTTGTTTTTATTGTTTGTTGTTTGGTTTTCGAATGTCATGTGGTGTTTACATAGTGTGAGGGGATTGTGCCAGTGAGTGAGGAGTATTTAAACATTTATGTGAGGCCGAGCGTGCTGTTGTATAGATGGATGTTTGATATGTTGTCTGGGCGGTGGCTTTAGTGGTTTGTTGGACGTTTTCTGTCGTAAATGGTGGTGCTTGGTCTTTGGATATTTGTATGCTCTTGATTATTTTGTGGATTTATCTGTCAATCTTCCAAAATCTGACGGAGTAGCATATCTTGAAGTTTGAAAGGGAAATCTTTTAATTTATTAGATTACATGGTGGAAAGAGAAACTGGGAATCGATCTATCGGTATCTTATTTTCCTGAGTAGCACCCTCTTGAAATGTTCGGACATGTTTGTACACAACTTTTGTGTACGAAAATGGTAAAAATAACTTTGAACCTCGTGTCTGGGAACATATAGGTAGGGGAGATCTTGTTGGCACCAACATCCCTTGAAGTGACGTTTCATTTGGGTGCTTAAATTTTAGGTACGTGTTGTTTGTCAAAGGAAAATGGCAGGAAGTAACTATCGTGTTGAGAAATGGTAGACTCGATTGACTAAAATGAGGAATGAGATTTCTTCAACCTTGAGAAATCTGGAGGACGCTTGATTGGATTCTTGTTGCCAAGGGGACTGGACCCCTTTTACGAGGAACAATGGAACTTGTATGTGAATAAATGTCATGAACGAACCGCGCTTTTGTTTTGTTTTTTGTTAATTGCTTCCCCTGACCCCTTGGGAAATTGAGTGAGAAATCGCCCTAGCCAGCTCTACCACAATTAAGTGGGCCGCGAGGCACATGAAAGTAATGGTGGTATCCTAATTCTCTCTTGCGGGAGTGGAGAGTTCTAATTGCCGGGACGAACAACATATCAGTCCCACTCGTTATTTATACTTTATAAAGTGGCATTTAAGCAACCTCCATTGTGTCCCCGAAAGCACCAGATTTACGCTTTTCCCACGGGACCTTAATTTAGTCTGATTGATGATGTCTCTTTTCTCTTTTGCAGAGTGGAGAGGTCCAGTGACCAGGTCATTAAGCCGGTCAATTTAGACGCGCTAAGTAAGTGGGTGGGTCAGATTCCCAAGGATGTAGTTGACGATATGCCTAACATCGCTCCGATGTTGGCCGTTTTGGGTTACGATCCTTTAGCAAACCCTCCCACTTATGGAAAGCCAGACGCTTTTGTTGCCAATAATACCCTTAAAATACAGAAAGAATCCAAATTGTGGCAAACCAAAGCGCAACAGATTCTACAATACTCTAAAGTTAAAGAAAGTGCGGACTCAATTGCGCTATAGAAATGCTTAATATATACATAAGACATTATGTATATTAATCCCTTCATATTGAATGTTTGTATGGTCAAAGCCTTAATGGTGTTCTACGTTTCATAGCTTCCGGTCATTTTAGGGCGGCATTCAGTCACAAGGTGACGAAGCTAATTTGTATTGAAGGCTTTCTTTATTTAGATGAGGAAATCAAAATGTGTTAGATATTTATTTTTATTTGTAAATAAGATTAGTAATTTATTATGAAAATAAATTGTAACATTTTTTATTAAGTAGCAATATTATTGTTCCGATGAACATGATTGTTACTTATTTTGCACATGTAATAAATAGCCAGGCGTTTATACCAATGGTTAAAATGTATCTTTTCACAACATTCATGAGGCAACTAAATTGATAATGTATGTAATAGTCACATTCATTTACTTTCACCCCTGAGAATATTAAGTTTTTAGTTTTAGCTTCTCACGATCAAACATGATTTTGGCATGTTTTTTTCCATTGGGAGTTTTTAATTTATCTAGTTTCATTCGCTTGTGATTTTAAGTGGGTTTTTTTTGTTTGTTTTTACCATTCCATATTCGATCTTCTCGGTAGAATATTTTTTCCAACGATCGGATTGTTCCTAAAGTAGCCTATCACTTTCTTGGTACATATTCCCAAAGTAACCTATTAGTTTATTGGCACCTATTCCCAATTAACATGAGTTTATTGGTACTTATTCTCAAAGTAACATCACTTTCTTGGCACCTATTCCCAAAGTAACCTATCACTTTGTTGGCACTTATACTTAAAGTAACCTATCACTTGGCACATATTCCTAAAGTAACATCACTTCTAGGCATCTATTCCCAAAGTAATCTAGCACTTTCTTGGTACCTGTTCCAAAACTAACCTATCACTTCCCACATATTCTCAAATTAACCTATCACTTTCTTGGCCCCTATTCCCAAAGTAGCCTATCACTTTCTTAGTAAATATTCCCGAAGTAACCTATCAATTCTTGGCACCTATTCTCAAAGTAACTGTTCACTTTCTTGGCACCTATTCCCAAAAAGAACTATCACTTTCTTGGTACCTATATCAAAGTAACCTATCCCTTTCTTTGCCCATATTGCCAATGTAACCTAACACTTTCTTTGCACTATTCCATAAATAACCTATCACTTTCTTGGGACACCTATTCCAAAATTAACCTATCACTGTCCTGGCACATATTCCAAAAGTAACATAGCATTTTATTGACACCTATTCTAAAAGTAACCTAGCTCTTTTTTGGTACCTATTCCAAAAGTAACAGCATTTTCTTGTCACCTATGCTCAAAATAACCTATCACTTTCTTGGTACATATTCTCAAAGTAAATGTTCACTTTCTTGGCATATATGCTCAAACTAATCTATCACTTTCTTACCACCTATTCCAAAAGTAGCCCCTAACTGTCTTGACACATATTCCAAAAGTAACTTATCATTTTATTGGCACGTATTCCAAAACTATCATAGTATTTTCTTGTCATCTATGTTCAAAGTAACTGTTCACTGTATTGGCAGTTATTCCAAAGTAACCTATCACTTTCTTGGCACCTATTCTCAAAGTAACTGTTCACTTATTGGCACCTATTCACAAATTAATTTACCACTTTCTTGGCACATATTTCAAAGGAATCAATTACTTACTTGACACCTTTCCCCAAATTAACTTTTCACTCCTCGCACCTATTCCAAAACTAACTTATCACTTACTTGGCACATATTCTCAAATTAACCTATCACTTTCTTGACACCTATTCAAAAGTAACTCATCACTTTCTTGGCTCCTATTCCAAAATTAACATCACTTTCTTTTGGCACCTAATCTCAAATAATTATCCCTTTTTAGCGCCTATTCTCAAAGTAACATTACTTTCTTTTGGCACCTATTCTAAAAGTAATTAGCATTTTTTTTTGTATTTATTCCAAACTGGAATTAACCTGATTTGCTGCTACTTGTTAGTCGCATCCCCAATTTAATTTCCTTTCTCAGCCCTTGAATAAATTTGCCCCTTCCTTTTCTCTAATTTTTCGACCCTGACCCATTGAGTACCCGTCTTTATCCGTTATTGCAGATGTCTGCTTGTTCCTAACATCTTTATTTATAAATAAATATTGATATATGGGGAAACTATCCAATTTTCTCCTGTCGACCATCTATTTTTCTGGTGCATGGTACTCCTCTCCACCTTTCTTCCATATATTTCTTTATCATGTATGTAAGAGAACATTTAAAAAAAAAAAGGTCAACCCTATGGAAATTACCTTGGTAGTTAGCGGTCACAAAAGATAACCAGTTTTTACTTCTTTTAGGCTCAAAGTTTTTGTGATATTAAACTATCCGAATTTTGTCGTTTTATATTGGACCTTCAAAATGGTTGTTTTTTGTTTTTTTCTTTTTAATCTTACTGGCAATGAAGTGTTTATGGTGATGACGTCATGGTTTGCTTTCGAATTGCGCCTTGTCACTTTCAATAATGTAAGTTAATGATGATTTTCAAATCAGCGTAGGATTATGATGCCTAATGGTTATACTATATTTGGGGGCTTTCGGATTGTATAATGGCACCCAATTTGCTTTATGTATTCACTCAATATATGAGTTAAGGAACAGGAAAATATAACCACATTTCTAGTTGGATATTTCCTACCCTCGTCACGATCTCCGGTTCATGCCCATTATATCACTTAATCCTATACCCTCGAAGCCTTGAACGAGGGAAAAATCCGAGGGGGCAGGGTATCTTTATATAGACTTTTTTCTGTAACTTTTTCCTCGGCAATACTTTGGATGTTATTTTGATCTTATTGGGCACATAAGTCTTAAATGTTTAGCCAGTAACCTAATTGATATTTAAAAGTTGTATGAAATGTTATTTGGCACCAATTTTTAAAGTTCTCTCTCACTGCATTAGTTAGTTTTCATATTCTACATCAGTGTTTTCGCTTCTATGGATGAACGTAACAATTTGCTGTCAAATGGCGTAAGTATTCCATTAGGTTTAATTCTCCCCAACATTTGTGGTATGCTTAGGCTGCTGCTGGATTTGTCACGATGTTTTATTAAAGCCATGAAATTTGTCAGTTTGTACAGTATTGAGATTAATCGCGAAGGACTTCTGCACAATCTTATGATTTATGTTGTGGTGATAATCGTATTATAAGGAAGCTAGATTTTGATGGTGGCATTACCTATTACCATGCTGTGTTCCTGAAGTTTTCAGTTTAGTTTTTTATTGCAAATTTAACATAGTTTTATTGCCGAAAAGCGGCAGAATTTGTTTATATAAGTTAATCTTTTATAAAAGCATTCCGTCTCCATCTCTAAACAGAAAGTACTTAGAGATGATCAATTCGTTTGTTAGAAAAATGGTGTATTGTTTGAAAGGAAATCGTTTGTAAATGGTTATTATATCTGTCACATTCGTAAGATTTGATTTGTTTAATATACTTTTTATTTTCATTAGTTATTTTTTACCCTTGACTATTTGAGGAGTCGAAATTTAGATCCCCAATTCTCGTGTCTAATCTACTGATCTATTTGAGATATAGAATTATAGAATCAATCCTAGCAACGACCCTAAGATCCGCTTTATGGCTAGTTGTAAAAAAATGGGGCACGTAGGGTGAGGGTCTTGGTAGGACCTTTATAGTTACAAACTAGTTAGTTTTATTTCGTGTGCTTAAGTAATTAGGAGTTCAGCATTTATTTTTAGGCATTTATCGATGTGCTTTGAAATACTGGCAGAGAATTCCAAGGTGAGACTATTTTATAAGTAAAAATATAGTTTCATAAGATTTTCATGCGATTACACTTTAATTTGAATTTGTCCACTTGATCGAGTACTGGTTTCAGTGCTTTCTAAAAGTGAATCAATTTTATATTATCGAAAATATTTATAATTTTGAAGCCTTCTATCAATTGCCTCGTAAGTACCTACCTTCTTCTAGCGAAAGCAATTTAATTTAAATTCTTTAAGTCTGTCTGCATAAGGTCTGTATCCCACCTCTGGAATGAACTTTGTTGCCCTTAGCATCAATGTCCTTTTGCAGCTAAGGGGACGAACTGAGCTCCATATTCTAGCAGTGATTGCACTAGTGATTTGAATAATGGTACTACTATTTCTCTACTCATCGAAATTTCTCACAATAAAACGGTGTTCTATCGACTCTTTTTTTTTTTCTTTTTTTTTTTTTTAGCTAGTTTGGAGGCAATGCTTCGCAAACTTGAAATTCGAAATAAATAACATATCATGTACTTCTGACACATTTTCTAGTCGATGGCCACCTAACATAATTAGTTTCCATTTCGAGAGCCAATTCGTATAACTACACTTATTGATATTAATATCCACGAGCCATTTAGGTCATGCTGTATTTCTTCTCCATCTGACGTAATTTGGTATATGACTTAGTATCGTCAGCGAACTTGGCAATCTTGCTTAATAGTATTGAATCTAAGTTGTTTACAAAGATAAATAATGGACCCAAGACTAGCCCCTGACAGGGGCTATCACCACTTTATTTACGATTTATAAGCCAGTTTTCGATTCAATGCAATAGACCATCTCTTAGCCCGTGCGTTCTAATCTTTTCAAAAAGTCTCCTGTGGAACTGAATCAAACTCTGTTTTTACAATCAAGCTAAGTAATGTCCGGCTTTATGATTATCATATTTTTTTGTCATAACGTGGAAAAATTTAGACATTAGCGACGTTTTCTGGATCCGTGTTGGCTATCTTTAACTATGTTTATCTAACTGATCCACGATTCTGTCTAACAATTGACTCCAAAAGCTTACCCACAAATGACATTAAGCTAATAGGTGTATAGTTTGTGAGATTACTCATCTCTCCCTTTTTTTAAAAAAATTGCAACTTTACTAATTTAGTCTGGAGAGAAAATTCCTTCATTAAAAGATTTGTTATAAATCCTTGTGAGTTGTACTTTGATCTCGGTTTTTTACCCCGTAAGGGGCGCGGCGATTTGCCATCCTGGCCCCCCGTAAGGGGCGCGGCGATTTGCCATCCTGGCCCCAGCTTAGCCTCTCTTTCTTCCTTCAGATAGCCCGATTTCTCCCCTACCTCGTCGCTTTTCATACAACCTCTCCCACAACTTTCTCTGGTCAGCCTCTAATTTCACAGGGTAGAATGCTGACCTTCTTCTCAAGCCAACCACCCCGGATGGGGGCTGAGGGGGGAGGGGACATTGTTCCCTAACCCCTCAGCTCCGGTTCGGGATGGGTTTTTTTTAACAACCTGCTTCATCCCCACCCATACCTTCCTCACATCCCTTTTCCTCTCCTCTTCACATTCTATCTGTTTTACGCCGTGTCTAAGGTGGAGCCGCCATGCCGAAGGACTGCCAGGCCACCAGGCGGGAGGGGTGGTCCCAAATGGCGGCGCCTGGCTCTGCCGGGCCTGTAAGCACCTCTTGCAGTGCGGGCTACTGCAAGAGGTGGTGAGCGATTGCGTCCCGTAAAACAAAGAGGGTCACCATGCCCAATGATGAAACAAAAAAACATCTCCCCTTAATTCCCCCTATAACAACAACGGAGCCGCCCTCGTGCAGCTCCACAGAAAAGATGGAGGTCCCCCCCCCTGTGCTTGCGCAGGGGACCCTCCATACCTCTTTAACCGGAGAGGAGGCTTACTCCTCTCCTACGCCTACGGGTGTAGGGGACTCCCCCTCACCACCTTCTCTGGAGGTGCTTTCGGGCACCTCCCTATCTCCAGCGGCAGTCCCTCCTTTGCTTTCTAAGGGGACTGCCAAGAAAGCCAGCAGGCAGCCCATTGCCGACCGCCCCTCGTACAAGCGGCTCGGTAGGGCAAACCCCCTTAGGGGGGAGAGGGAAGCCAGGCCCCTTCGGTCGCTTCCCTCAAAAGACCTGCTGGCAAAAATATTAAACCTTGCCGGGGTCAAGGCCTGTGCCTCCCCACTAAAGACTTATGACGCTGCCAAGGGGACCTGCGATGTCCTGGGAGGGGATGGCCAACTGGAGGCCCCTCCTGTGATAGACATGGTCCTTGAGGAAAACCAGCCTCAGAAGGTAGGGCCTTCCATGGGGGGGAATCCGGGCTCGGCGCCAAGCACCGAACCCGAATCCGCCCCTATGCAAGGTCCTCATCAAACGGCTGTAGATTCTCAGGCAGTACAAGGAGGGGAGGGATCTCCTCCGGATGATGCCCCTGCGACCACCAGGACCTTCTCCATTTCGGAGAAGGACCTGGCTGAGGCCGGTCCATCTGGCCTGGGGGCTTCTACCGGCGGGGGTGAGAAGCGGGTTCATTCCCCGCCCTCCTCTCCAAAAAAGAAAAGGACCAAAAAGACCAAGAAGACTCGGGGCTCCTCTCAATCCGCGGGGGCTACGGGGACGGATGGGTCTGCTGCCACTTTGGCAAGCGACCAAGCCAAGATCGGCACATCCGGGCCCTCTGCTTCCCCGGGTACGGAGCTCCTGACGATGACAAAGACCAAAAGTGCACAGACTGAGCCTCGATGACATCGGGGCCCCTGATTCAGAGGTTACCTGGCGTTTTCGAGCCCGCTGGCTTCAAACGCTTCCTCGTTATTCGCTCCACTGATGGCAGCATGTTGTCCAAGGCCAACATGATCCATCAGAGGAGAGGATTAGCTAGTGCAATTGGTAGAGAGCCGAAGGTAACCCGTTTCTCGGACGGGAGCCTTCTGGCGAATTCCGCCGAGGCGGCCAAGATAAGTGCTCTTCGGACACTTCATGGCACCCCGGTGAGTGTGACGCCGCACTCTACCATGAACTTTGTAAAAGGAGTAGTTTATGCGAGGGAACTCGTTGACTACTCCATAGAAGACATCACCCTAGAGCTGGCCGACCATGGGGCGGTCAAGGTCGAACGTGTGATGAGAAAACAGGGAGGGGCCTCGAGACCCACCCCTACACTCTTCGTCACGTTCGACTGTGACAAGCTCCCTGAGTCGGTGCGTGCCGGTTGGTACCGCTACCGCGTAAAGGCATTCGTGCCACTGCCGCGGCGGTGCTATTACTGTCACCGCTTCGGCCGCACGAATCGATCATGTAGACGTGCAAAATCGGGGTCACCCGAAGTCTGTGTAAATTGCTCCAAGGTCGCACACGATAAGTCCAAATCGTGTGTGGCCAAGTGTGTCAATTGCGGAGAGCCGCACCCTGCTTCTTCGAAGCAATGTGGTGCATATCTCCTTGAGAAAGAAATCCTGGCCGTTCAGGCCCAGGATCGACTCTCATTCCGCGAGGCTAAGGACTTGGTCCTGGCGCGCCCGGCTCTGCCTGGGACGTCATATGCCTCAATAGTTAGAAAAGCACCCTCTGCTCCTGGCCCATCCAGGCCAACGAGCACGGTTGTTTCCGCGCCCATTCGGAGCCCTTCTGCGGGCTCTACTACACACGGGCGCTCCCCTGGTAGAGCTGGCGGCAAAAAAGGTTCACACCCAGCCCCGGCTAAAACCAGGGCTCCCCCCTCTTCCCCCAGCGTGACCGTTTCCCGTAAGGCGAAACGGCCACGCGCCTCCACAGAGTCGTTAGACTCACAGGAGGCAACACCCCTGAAGATGGTCGCTAGGCCATCTTCCGGGGTTCCTAAAGCTGTTCCCCGAAAGGAGGACAGCAACAAAGGAGCTTCGGCCCCTTCGCCCACGCCCCGAGGTGGAGCGAGCGGCTCGGAGACGGTGGTTCCTCGAAAAGAGGGCCCCCCGCCTCCCAAGCCGCAACGCCCGCCTAAGGTTTCGAGGCGGAGGGAGGAAAAGACTCGCATGGCGAGCCCAACCTCCCCCAATAAGTCCTCGAAGGCGACAGCGCTTTGTCCGGCGAACAGCGCCCGGGAAGCGTACGGCCATTCCCGTGAGGGTCTTCAATTCGAGGAGGGCCCCCGCGTCTCCTCCGAGCTAGGCCTGGAGGGCATATTCCTTCAATGGAATTGCCGTGGACTCCGGGCCAACTGGGAGGAGCTGCGGAGGCTCGTCTCGTCCCGTTCCCCGTTAGCTATTTTTTTGCAGGAGACTATGCTAGGCGCGTGCCCGCTGCCTGCCCTCCCGGGGTATAAGGGTCTTGCGACCCCACCACCGCGGGATGGCCGGGCTGGGGGATGCGCGGTTTACACCCGGCATGATGTCTCCGTTCTTCCTTTCTCTTTAGATACCTCCTTTCAGGCAGTGGCTGTGCAGCTGCACCTGGATAGGAGGTATACTATCATTTCTGCGTACATTCCACCGTCAGCTGACTTCGACGCGGGGTACTTCCGCCGCGTCGTGGCACGGTTGCCGAGGCCCTATCTCTTGCTTGGAGATCTGAACGGCAGGCATCCTCTCTGGGGAGATTACTCAATAAATCCCAGGGGACAAGTCCTTGCCGATCTGATCGAAGAGCTTGAGATGGGTGTCCTAAACGTGGATGAGTTTACGCATCACTGTCCGAGAACCGCTTCATTTTCTTGCCTTGACCTATCTTTGTGCTCTTCGGATGCACAGCCTGATTTTGATTGGGGGGTGGTCGATGACCTCCATGGTAGTGATCACTTTCCCATTCAAATATCCTTTTCAGGGCAACTGCCGCCTGAGAGACCACCTCGGTGGTGCTTGGCGCGGGCGCGGTGGCCTGCATTTCCGGAAATGACTGAATTCTCTATCTCAATCGAGGAGTTTAGGTCGGTAGATGAGGCCGTTGAGTTCTTCTCCGGCAACCTCATCGCCGTGGGCCTGACTACTATTCCTAGGACGTCTGGCTGTTTTGCACACCGACCACTCCCATGGTGGTCGGCCGAGTGTGAGACGGCCCTCAAACAGAAGCGTTATGCCTACATGCGCTATAAGCGCCGCCCGAACGATTTCACTGTCGCTGAATTTCGTCGGGCTAGGGCTAGGTTCCGGTATGTTTCGAAGCACGCCCGCCGCTCTTCTTGGCGGGCATACGTGTCTTCACTTAACGGGAAGACCCCCTTTAGCTGAGGTGTGGAAGCAAGTCAAAAGGATTCGGGGCAAGTTCTCGCAGGACCCCCCTCCTGTTCTCCAGGAGAATGGGACCGCAATCTCGGACCCCGCGTCCGTGGCGGAATCCTTAGCGACCGCTTTTTCCGCATTCTCTAGCCGTGATGCTGCTCCGCCAGCATTCAATGCACGTCGTGATGTCGCGGAAGGCCACCGGCTGGCCTTTACCTCCAGAGGCGGAGAACCCTTCAACGACAAGTTTACTGTGAGTGAGTTGCGTTCCGCTCTCGCTTCGTGCGCGGACACCGCCCATGGTCCGGACGATGTCCCGTACGCCATGCTTCGACACCTGGGTGAGCGAGGCATGGCCTTTCTGTTAGATTTGTTCAACAGGATCTGGGTGGAGGGTCTTCTCCCAGACTCCTGGCGAATCGCTACTGTGCTCGCCTTTCGCAAACCGGGGAGAGATCACTCTACTCCGACCGGTTTCCGTCCAATCTCTCTAACCTCTTGCGTGTGCAAGTTGATGGAGAAATTGGTAAATGTTAGATTAGCCTATTTCCTGGACAGCGGAGGCCATCTGTCTTCTGCACAGTGCGGCTTCCGTAAGTTCCACTCCACGTCGGATGCTCTGCTCCGACTGGAAAATGCCGTCTGCGAGGCTTTCCTTCGTATACAGCACTACGCCACGGTGTTTTTTGATCTGGAGAAGGCCTATGATACCGCATGGAGACTCTCCACACGATGGGGGCGAGGGGACGCCTCCCAATGTTTATATGTGAATTTTTGCGAGATCGTCGATTCCGCGTACGGGTGGGGGGAGCCCTCTCTGCCCCAAAGGAGCAGGAAGAGGGTGTCCCGCAGGGAAGTGTCCTCAGTGTCACACTCTTTGCCCTGAGCATCAACGGCATCACCTCGGTTCTGCCAGAAGATGTTCTCGCTACGCTCTACGTGGACGACCTTTCGATCTCTTTTGGCGCGGCCCAGATGCCAACTCTGGAGCGTCGACTCCAACAGGCATTGAACCGCGTCTCTCGCTATGCCGAAGCGCACAGGTTTCGGTTTTCTTTGGCCAAGACTAAGGTGGTGCACTTCTGCCGCCATCCACGGCTTCACCCCGACCCAGATTTGTTTCTTAATGGGGTGCGCCTGGATGTGGTTGAGTCGCACCGTTTCCTTGGTCTTGTATTCGACCGACGCCTCACCTGGGAGGCTCATATTCGCAGCCTTAGGGTCTCTTGTACCCGCGCCATGGACATTCTCCGTTCCGTAACGTTCAGCGCTTGGGGCGCTGATAGGGCTACCGCCTTACTTTTTTATCGATCCTTTGTTCGCTCGAAGCTCGACTACGGATGCGAGTTTTATGCATCCGCAGCCGAGCGTTTATTGCGGAAGGTGGATTCAATCCACCACACCGGCCTTCGCCTTGCGACCGGTGCCTTCCGCACTTCCCCCATTGAGAGCCTGTTGGTCGATGCTGGGGAGATGCCACTCGCTCTGCGCCGCGTGCAGTGCATCACTCGCCTGTACGCGCGAGCCCGGCGCCTCCCTCAGTCGCCAACAGCTCTCACTGCATCCGCAGCTGATCTCGATGGTGCCTATGCCGCCGAGAGACGCCAGTCATACCCTAAGCCCTTTGGGTTTAGGGCCAGGAAACTCCTTCGAGAGGTAGATATAGCTCTCGGGCCGGTGGCGCCCCTGGTTCTGCCCAGGACGCCACCCTGGAGGGTACCACATTTGGCTATTTGTCGCCACGCCTCTGCTCCCAAAGCTTGTACTGCGCCGGGAGTATTGCGTTCGACCTTTTTGGAGCACACATCGTGTCACGCTGGTACCGTGCCAGTGTATACGGTGGCTCCAAGTCCCAAGAGGGGGTCGGCTTCCACGCCGTATCCCCTCTGTTTGAAGTCAGCGGGGCTCTACCAGGCGCTGCGTCTGTCTTCACGGCCGAGCTGGTGGCAATACACCACTCGGTACGGGAGATTACGCGACGTGCCCGGTTCGGAGACCGGATTGTGATCTATAGCGACTCACAAAGCGCCCTGAGTGCTCTCGGGGCATTGGAATCTCCGCATCCCCTGGTTCGCGATATCCGTGACGCCACGGTTTTGGCGAGCCGGGCAGATGTCGAGATTATCTTCTGCTGGGTTCCTGGACATGTAGGAATTGCGGGGAATGAGGGCGCCAAAGAGTCCGCGAGGACTCTGCGACCGGACCAGCGTTTCGCTCTTCCTCACACCGACTACATGGCAGGAATACGGGCAGCTCTTCGGACTGCTTGGCAAAGAAGATGGGAGACGGTCGAAGGGAACTTAAAGTTGCGTGCCATTGCGCCGCGACTGTTCCCATGGACCTATCCCCCAATGCCGCGGCGGCTTCAGGTTGCTTTCTGTCGTCTCCGAATCGGACACACTCGTGTGACGCATCGCTATCTGATGGAGCGCTCGCCTGCGCCCTATTGCAACGACTGCGTCGTCCCCCAGACTGTTCGGCACATTCTTGTCGAATGTCCCAGTCTGGGTGATCTTCGCGCACGACACCTGTCCCGGTACCGGGATGGGCGGGGTCGCTACCGCCTGTCCCTTGTGCTCGGGACGAGTGCGTGTACTTTGACTGGTGGACTTATTGACTTTTTGGGGGAGGCGGGCCTTCTCCCTTTTATTTAACCCGATTTAATTGTTGTTGTTGTTTTTGTAATTGTTTTGTTATTGCTTTGTTATTGTTATTTCTTTTTATTGTTTTCTGTTTAATTTTTTAAAGTAGCCTAAAACTAGGCTGTTTGTTTACGGCAACTTATGCCTTAGTCGGCAGTCGCCAGATAGCCCCTTAATTAAAAAAAAAAAAAAATGCCATCCTGGCCACCGTGCTGATGGGACTAGGCACCCCGTCCGGCCCCAGCTTGGCCTCTCTTCCTTCCTTCACAACACTTGTTTCCTCTCTTTTCATACAACCTCTCCCACAACTTTCTCTGGTCTGCCTCTAATTTCACAGGGTAGATGCTGACCTTCTTCTCAAACCAACCACCCCGGATTGTGGCTGAGGGGGGAGGGGACATTGTTCCCTAACCCCTGAGCTCCGGTTCGGGATGGGGTTTTTTTAACAGCCTGTTTCATCCCCACCCATACCTTTCTCACATCCCCTTTCCTCTCCTCTTCACATTCTATCAATTTTACGCCGTGTCCAAGGTGGAGCCGCCATGCCGATGGACTGCCAGGCCACCAGGAGAGAGGGGTGGTCCCGAATGGCGGCGCCTGGCTCTGCCGGGCTAGTAAGCACCTCTCGCAGTGCGGGCAACTGCGAGAGGTGCTGAGCTATTGCGTCCCATATTAAAAAGAGGGTCACCATGCCCATGTATGTAAAACAAATAAAAAAACAACCCTCAACTTCCCCTATAACAGCGATGGAGCCGCCCTCGGGCAGCTCCAGCAAAAAAATGGAGGTCCCGCCTCCTGTGCTTGCGCAGGGGACCCTCCATATCTCTTCAACCGGAGAGGAGGCTTAGTCCTCTCCTACGCCTACGGGTGAAGGGGACTCCCCCTCACCCCCTTCTCTGGAGGTGCTTACCTCCCTTTTACCAGCGGCAGTCCCCTCTTTTCTTTCCAAGGGGACTGCCAAGAAAGCCAGCAGGCAGCCCTTAGCCAGCCGCTCCACATCGAAGCGGTTCGGTAGGGCAAACCCCCTTAGGGGGAAGAGAGAAGCCAGGCCCCTTCGGTCGCTTCCCTCAAAAGACCTGCTGGCAAGGATATTAAACCTTGCCGGGGTTAAGGCTTGTGCCTCCCCACAAATGACTCTTGACGCTGCCAAGGGGACCTGCGATGTCCTGGGAGGGGATGGCCAACTGGTGGCCCCTTCTGTGATAGACATGGTCCTTGAGGAGACCCAGCCTCAGACGGTAGGGCCTTCCATGGGGTGAAATCCGGGCTCGGCCCTAAGCACCGAACCCGAGTCCGCCCCAATGCAAGGTCCTCCTCAAACGGCTGAGGGCTCCGAGGCAATACAAGGAGCTGAGGTATCTCCTCCGACAGGCGCCCCCACGACAACCAGGAACTTCTCCATTTCGGAGAGGGACCTGGCTGAGGCCGGCCCATCTGCCATGGGGGCTTCTGCCGGCGGAGGTGAGAAGTGGGTTCATTCCCCGCCCTCCTCTCCAAAAAAGAAAAAGACTAGAAAGACCAAGAAGACTCGGGGCTCCTCTCCATCCGCGGGGGCTGCGGGGACGGATGGGTCTGCTACCACTTTGGTAGGCGACCAAGCCAAGAACGGCACATCCGGCCCCTCCAACCCCCGTGTGCGGAGCCCCTGACTAAGACCAAGAGTGCACAGGGCGGAGCCTCGATGACATCGGGGCCTCTGATTCAGAGGTTACCTGGCGTTTTCGAGCCCGCTGGCTTCAAACGCTTCCTCGTTATTCGGTCCACTGATGGCACCATGTTGTCCAAGGGCAACATGATCCATCAGAGGAGAGGATTAGCTAGTGCAATTGGTAGAGAGCCAAAGGTGACCCGTTTCTCGGACGGGAGCCTTCTGGCGAATCCCGCCGAGGCGGCCAAGATAAGTGCTCTTCGGACACTTCATGGCACCCCGGTGAGTGTGTGGCCGCACTCTACAATGAACTTTGTGAAAGGAGTAGTTTATGCGAGGGAACTCGATGACTACTCCATTGAGGACATCACCCTAGAGCTGGCCGACCATGGGGTGGTCAAGGTCGAACGTGTGATGAGAAAACAGGGAGGGGCCTCGAGACCCACCCCTACACTTCGTCACGTTCGACTGTAACAAGCTCCCTGAGTCGGTCCGTGCTGGTTGGTACCGCTACCGCGTGAAGGCATTCGTGCTACTGCCGCGGTGGTGCTATTACTGTCACCGCTTCGGCCATACGAATCGGCCATGTAGACGTGCAAAGTCGGGGTCACCCGAAGTCTGTGTAAATTGCTCCAAGGTCGCACACGATAAGTCCAAATGGTGTGTGGCCAAGTGTGTCAATTGCGGAGAGCCGCACCCCGCTTCTTCGAAGCAATGTGGTGCATATCTTCTTGAGAAGGAAATCCTGGCCGTTCAGGCCCAGGATAGACTCTCATTCCGCGAGGCTAAGGACTTGGTCGTTGCGCGCCCGGCTCTGCCTGGGACGTCATATGCCTCAGTAGTTAGAAAGGCACCCTCTGCTCCTGGCCCATCCAGGCCAACGAGCACGGTTGTTTCCACGCCCATTCGGAGCCCTTCTGCGGGCTCTACCCATCCCCGGGCGCTCCCCTGGTAAAGCTGGCGGCAAAAAGGGTTCCTACCCAGCCCCGGCTAAAACCAGGGCGACCCCCCTCTTCTCCCAGCGTGACCGTTTCCCGCAAGGCGAAGCGGCAAAGCGCCTCCACCGAGTCGTTAGACTCACAGGAGGCAACACCCCTGAAGATGGTCGCTAGGCCATCTTCGGGGGTTCCTAAAGCTGTCCCCCGAAAAAAGGACAGCAACAAATGAGCTTCGGCTCCCTCGCCCACGCCCCGAGGTGGAGCGAGTGGCTCGGGGACGGTGGTTCCTCGAAAAGAGGGCCACCCGCCTAAGGTTTCGAGGCGGAGGGAGGAAAAGACTCGCATGGCGAGCCCAACCTCCCCCAATAAGTCCTCGAAGGCGACAGCACCCGGGGTTCTGCCCCCGGGAAGCACGGCCATTGCCGTGAGGGTCTTCAATTCGAGGAGGGCCCCCGCGTCTCCTCCGAGCTAGGCCTGGAGGGCATATTCCTTCAATGGAATTGCCGTGGACTCCGGGCCAACTGGGAGGAGCTGCGGAGGCTCGGCTCGTCCCGTTCCCCGTTAGCTATTTTTTTGCAGGAGACCATGCTAGGCGCGTGCCCGCTGCCTGCTCTCCCCGGGTATAAGGGTCTTGCGACCCCACCACCGCGGGATGGCCGGGCTGGGGGATGCTCGGTTTACACCCGGCATGATGTCTCCGTTCTTCCTTTCTCTTTAGATACCTCCTTTCAGGCAGTGGCTGTGCAGCTGCACCTGGGTAGGAGGTATACTATCATTTCTGCGTACATTCCACCGTCAGCTGACTTCGACGCGGGGGACTTCCGCCGCGTCGTGGCACGGTTGCCGAGGCCCTATCTCTTGCTTGGAGATCTGAACGGCAGGCATCCTCTCTGGGGAGATTACTCCATAAATCCCAGGGGACAAGTCCTTGCCGATCTGATCGAAGAGCTTGAGATGGGTGTCCTAAACGTGGATGAGTTTACGCATCACTGTCCGAGAACCGCTTCATTTTCTTGCCTTGACCTATCTTTGTGCTCTTCGGATGCACAGCCTGATTTTGATTGGGGGGTGGTCGATGACCTCCATGGTAGTGATCACTTTCCCATTCAAATATCCTTTTCAGGGCAACTGCCGCCTGAGAGACCACCTCGGTGTTGCTTTGTTCGGGCGCGGTGGCCTGCATTTCAGGAAATGACTGAATTCTCTATCTCAGTCGAGGAGTTTAGGTCGGTAGATGAGGCCGTTGAGTTCTTCTCCGGCAACCTCATCGCCGTGGGCCTGACTACTATTCCTAGGACGTCTGGCCGTTTTGCACACCGACCACTCCCATGGTGGTCGGCCGAGTGTGAGACGGCCCTCAAACAGAAGCGTTATGCCTACATGCGCTATAAGCGCCGCCCGAACGATTTCACTGTCGCTGAATTTCGTCGGGCTAAGGCTAGGTTCCGGTATGTTTCGAAGCACGCCCGCCGCTCTTCTTGGCAGGCATACGTGTCTTCACTTAACGGGAAGACCCCTTTAGCTGAGGTGTGTAAGCGAGTCAAAAGGATTCGGGGCAAGTTCTCGCAGGACCCCCCTCCTGTTCTCCAGGAGAATGGGACCGCAATCTCGGACCCCGCGTCCGTGGCGGAATCCTTAGCGACCGCTTTTTCCGCATTCTCTAGCCGTGATGCTGCTCCGCCAGCATTCAATGCACGTCGTGATGTCGCGGAAGGCCACCGGCTGGACTTTACCTCCAGAGGCGGAGAACCCTTCAACGACAAGTTTACTGTGAGTGAGTTGCGTTCCGGTCTCGCTTCGTGCGCGGACACCGCCCATGGTCCGGATGATGTCCCGTACGCCATGCTTCGACACCTGGGTGAGCGAGGCATGGCCTTTCTCTTAGATTTGTTCAACAGGATCTGGGTGGAGGGTCTTCTCCCAGACTCCTGGCGAATCGCTACTGTGCTCGCCTTTCGCAAACCGGGGAGAGATCACTCTACTCCGACCGGTTTCCGTCCAATCTCTCTAACCTCTTGCGTGTGCAAGTTGATGGAGAAATTGGTAAATGTTAGATTAGCCTATTTCCTGGACAGCGGAGGCCATCTGTCTTCTGCACAGTGCGGCTTCCGTAAGTTCCACTCCACGTCGGATGCTCTGCTCCGACTGGAAAATGCCGTTTGCGAGGCTTTCCTTCGTATACAGCACTACGACACGGTGTTTTTTGATCTGGAGAAGTCCTATGATACCGCATGGCGATACGGTATCATGGAGACTTTCCACACGATGGGGGCGAGGGGACGCCTCCCAATGTTTATATGTGAATTTTTGCGAGATCGTCGATTCCGCGTACGGGTGGGGGGAGCCCTCTCTGCCCCAAAGGAGCAGGAAGAGGGTGTCCCGCAGGGAAGTGTCCTCAGTGTCACACTCTTTGCCCTGAGCATCAACGGCATCACCTCGGTTCTGCCAGAAGATGTTCTCGCTACGCTCTACGTGGACGACCTTTCGATCTCTTTTGGCGCGGCCCAGATGCCAACTCTGGAGCGTCGACTCCAACAGGCATTGAACCGCGTCTCTCGCTATGCCGAAGCGCACAGGTTTCGGTTTTCTTTGGCCAAGACTAAGGTGGTGCACTTCTGCCGCCATCCACGGCTTCACCCCGACCCAGATTTGTTTCTTAATGGGGTGCGCCTGGATGTGGTTGAGTCGCACCGTTTCCTTGGTCTTGTATTCGACCGACGCCTCACCTGGGAGGCTCATATTCGCAGCCTTAGGGTCTCTTGTACCCGCGCCATGGACATTCTCCGTTCCGTAACGTTCAGCGCTTGGGGCGCTGATAGGGCTACCGCCTTACTTTTTTATCGATCCTTTGTTCGCTCGAAGCTCGACTACGGATGCGAGTTTTATGCATCCGCAGCCGAGCGTTTATTGCGGAAGGTGGATTCAATCCACCACACCGGCCTTCGCCTTGCGACCGGTGCCTTCCGCACTTCCCCCATTGAGAGCCTGTTGGTCGATGCTGGGGAGATGCCACTCGCTCTGCGCCGCGTGCAGTGCATCACTCGCCTGTACGCGCGAGCCCGGTGCCTCCCTCAGTCGCCAACAGCTCTCACTGCATCCGTAGCTGATCTCGATGGTGCCTATGCCGCCGAGAGACGCCAGTCATACCCTAAGCCCTTTGGGTTTAGGGCCAGGAAACTCCGTCGAGAGGTAGATATAGCTCTCGGGCCGGTGGCGCCCCTGGTTCTGCACAGGACGCCACCCTGGAGGGTACCACATTTGGCTATTTGTCGCCACGCCTCTGCTCCCAAAGCTTGTACTGCGCTGGGAGTATTGCGTTCGACCTTTTTGGAGCACACATCGTGTCACGCTGGTACCGTGCCAGTGTATACGGATGGCTCCAAGTCCCAAGAGGGGGTCGGCTTCCACGCGGTATCCCCTCTGTTTGAAGTCAGCGGGGTTCTACCATGCGATGCGTCTGTCTTCATGGCCGAGCTGGTGGCAATACACCACTCGGTACGGGAGATTACGCCACGTGCCCGGTTCGGAGACCGGATTGTGATCTATAGCGACTCACAAAGCGCCCTGAGTGCTCTCGGGGCATTGGAATCTCCGCATCCCCTGGTTCGCGAAATCCGTGACGCCACGGTTTTGGCGAGCCGGGCAGATGTCGAGATTATCTTCTGCTGGGTTCCTGGACATGTAAGAATTGCGGAGAATGAGGCCGCCAAAGAGTCTGCGAGGACTCTGCGACCGGACCAGCGTTTCGTTCTTCCTCACACTGACTACATGGCAGGATTACGGGCAGCTCTTCGGACTGCTTAGCAAAGAAGATGGGAGACGGTCGAAGGGAACTTAAAGTTGCGTGCCATTGGGCCGCGACTGTTTCCATGGACCTATCCCTCAATGCCGCGGCGGCTTCAGGTTGCTTTCTGTCGTCTCCGAATCGGGCACACTCGTGTGACGCATCGCTATTTGATGGAGCGCTCGCCTGCGCCCTATTGCAACGACTGCGTCATCCCCCAGACTGTTCGGCACATTCTTGTCGAATGTCCCAGCCTTGGTGATCTTCGCGCACGACACCTGTCCCGGTACTGGGATGGGCGGGGTCGCTACCGCCTGTCCCTTGTACTCGGGATGAGTGCGTGCACATCGACTGGTGGACTTATTGACTTTTGGGGGGAGGCCGGCTTCCTCTCTATTATTTAAGCAGGGTTTGTTTTTTGTTTTGTTTTGTTTTTGCATTTGTTTTTGTTTTTTTCCTTTCCCCCATTTAGGGTGTTTTTTTTTTCTTCGTTTAATTTTATTTTAAAGTAGCCTAGAATTAGGCTAGTTTTAATACGGCGACTAATGCCCATGTAGGCTGTCGCCAGATGAGCTCTAATAAAAAAAAAAAATAATCGGTCGCTTCCCTCAAAAGACCTGCTGGAAGAATATTGAACCTTGCCGGGGTCAAGGCTCATGCCTCCCCATAGAAGACTAGTGACGATACTGCCAACAGGACCTGTGATGTCTTGGGGGGGGATGGCCAACTGGAGGCTCCCCCTGAGATAGACAGGGTCCTTGAGGAAACCCAGCCTAAGACGGTAGGGCCTTCCATGGGGGGGACCCAGGCTCGGCGCCAAGCACCGAACCCAAATCCGCCCCTATGCAAGGTCCTCATCAAACGGCTCTGGTTTCCGAAGCAGTACAAGGAGGGGAGGGATCTCCTCCCACCAGTGCCCCCACGACTACCAGGACCTTCTCCATTTCGGAGAAAGACCTGGCTGAGGCCGGTCCATCTGGCCTGGGGGCTTCTTCCGGCGGAGGTGAGAAGCGGGTTCATTCCCCGTTCTCCTCTCCAAAAAAGAAAATGACTCGGGGCTCCTCTCCATCCGCAAGGGCTGCATGGACGGATGGGTCTGCTGCCACTCTGGCAAGCGACCAAGCCAAGATCGGCACACCCGTGCCCCCCCTTCTTCCGGTTGCGGAGCCCCTGACTAAGACCAAAAGCGCACAGACTGAGCCTCGATGACATCGGGGCCCCTGATTCAGAGGTTACCTGGCGTTTTCGAGCCCGCTGGCTTCAAACGCTTCCTCGTTATTCGCTCCACTGATGGCACCATGTTGTCCAAGGGCAACATGATCCATCAGAGGAGAGGATTAGCTAGTGCAATAAGGAGAGAGCCGAAGGTGACCCGTTTCTCGGACGGGAGCCTTCTGGCGAATGCGGCGAATCCCGCCGAGGCGGCCAAGATAAGTGCTCTTCGGACACTTCATGGCACCCCGGTGAGTGTGTGGCCGCACTCTACCATAAACTTTGTGAAAGGATTAGATTATGCAAGGAAACCCGTTGACTACTCCATTGAGGACATCACCCTAGGTGCTGGCCGACCATGGAGCGGTCAAGGTCGAACGTGTGATGAGAAAACGGGGAGGGGCCTCGAGACCCACCCCTACACTCTTCGTCACGTTCGACTGTGACAAGCTCCCTGAGTCGGTGCGTGCTGGTTGGTACCGCTACCGCGTGAAATCATTCGTGCCACTGCCGCAGTGGTGCTATTACTGTCACCGCTTCGGCCATACGAATCGCTGATGTAAACGTGCAAAGTTGGGGTCACCCGAAGTCTGTGTAAATTGCTCCAAGGTCGCACACGATAAGTCCAAATCGTGTGTGGCCAAGTGTGTCAATTGCGGAGAGCCACACCCTGCTTCTTCGAAGCAATGTGGTGCATATCTCCTTGAGAAAGAAATCCTGGCCGTTCAGGCCCAGGATCGACTCTCATTCCGCGAGGCTAAGGACTTGGTCGTTGCGCGCCCGGCTCTGCCTGGGACGTCATATGCCTCAGTAGTTAGAAAGGCCCCCTCTGCTCCTGGCCCATCCAGAACAACAAGCACGGTTGTTTCCGCGCCCATTCGGAGCCCTTCTGTCGGCTCTATCCAACCCGGGCGTTACCCTGGTAAAGCTGGCGGCAAAAAGGGTTCATACCCAGCCCCGGCTAAAACCAGGGCTCCCCTCTCTTCCCCAGCGTGACCGTTTCCCGTAAGGCCAGACGGCCACGTGCCTCCACCGAGTCGTTAGACTCACAGGAGGCAACACCCCTTAAGATGGTCGCTAGGCCATTTTCCGGGGTTCCTAAAGCTGTTCCCCGAAAGGAGGACAGCAACAAAGGAGCTTCGGCTCCTTCGCCCACACCCCGAGGTGAAGCGAGTGTCTCGGAGACGGTGGTTCCTCGAAAAGAGGGCCCCCCGCATTCGAAGCCACAACGCCCGCCTAAGGTTTCAATGCGGAGGGAGAAAAAGACTCGCATGGCGAGCTCAACCTCCCCCAATAAGTCCTCGAAGGAGACATCGCTTTGTCCGGCGAACAGCGCCCGGGGTTCTGCCCCTGGGACGCGTACGGCCATTTCCGTGAGGGTTTTCAGTTTGAGGAGGGCCCCCGCGTCTCCTCCGAGCTAGGCCTGGAGGGCATATTCCTTCAATGGAATTGCCGTGGACTCCGGGCCAACTAGGAGGTGCTGCGGAGGCTCGTCTCGTCCCGTTTCCCGTTAGTTATCTTTTGCAGGAGACCATTCTAGGCGCGTGCCCCCTGCCCGCCCTCCCGGGGTATAAGGGTCTTGCGACCTCACCACCTCGGGATGGCCGGGCTGGGGGATGCGAAAGTTACACCCGGCATGATGTCTCCGTTCTTCCTTTCTATTTAGATACCTTCTTTCAGGCAGTGGCTGTGCAGCTGCACCTGGATAGGAGGTATACTCTGATTTCTGAGACATTCCACCGTCAGCTAACTTCGACGCGGGAGACTTCCGCTGCGTTCGGGCACGTTTGCCGAGGCCCTATCTCTTGCTTGGAGATCTGAACGGCAGGCATCCTCTCTGGGGAGATTACTCCATATATCCCAAGGGACAAGTCCTTGCCGATCTGATCGAAGAGCTAGAGATGGGTGTCCTAAACGTGGATGAGTTTACGCATCACTGTCCGAGAACCGCTTCATTTTCTTGCCTTGACCTATATTTGTGCTCTTTGGATGCACAGACTGATTTTGATTGTGGGTTGGTCGATGACCTCCATGGTAGTGATCACTTTCCCATTCAAATATCATTTTCAGGGCAACTGCCGCCTGAGAGACCACCTCGGTGGTGCTTGGCACGAGCGTGGTGGCCTGCATTTCAGGAAATGACTGAATTCTCTATCTCAGTTGAGGTGTTTAGGTGCGTAGATAAGGCCGTTGAGTTCTTCTCCGGCATTCTGATCGCCGTGGGCCTGACTACTATTCCTAGAAAGTCTGGCCGTTTTGCACGCCGACCACTCCCATGGTGGTCGGCCGATTGTGAGACGGCCCTCAAACAGAAGCGTTATGCCTACATGCGCTATAAGCGCCGCTTGAACGATTTCACCTTCGCTGAATTTCGTCGGGCTAGGGCTAGGTTCCGGTATATTTCGAAGCACGCCCGCCGCTGTTCTTGGCGGGCATACGTGTCTTCACTTAACGGGAAGACCCCTTTAGCTGAGGTGTGGAAGCGAGTCAAAAGGATTCGGGGCAAGTTCTCGCAGGACCCCCCTCCCGTTCCCCAGAAGAATGGGACCGCAATCTCGGACCCCGCGTCCTTGGCGGAATCCTTAGCGACCGCTTTTTCCGCATTCTCTACCTGTGATGCTGCTTCACCAGCATTCACTGCACGTCGTGATGTCGCGGAAGGCCGCCGGCTGGACTTTACCTACAGAGGCGGAGAACCCTTCAAGGACAAGATTACTGTGAGTGAGTTGCGTTCCGGTCTCGCTTCGTGCGCGGACACCGCCCATGGTCCGGACGCTGTCCAGTACGCCATGCTTCGAAACCTGGGTGAGCGAGGCATGGCCTTTTTGTTAGATTTTTTCAACAGGATTTGGGTGGAAGGTCTTCTCCCAGACTCCTGGTGAATCGCTACTGTGCTCGCCTTTCGCAAGCCCGGGCGAGATCACTCTACTCCGACCGGTTTCCGCCCAATCTCTCTAATCTCTTGCGTGTGCAAGTTGATGGAGAAATTGGTAAATGTTAGATTAGCCTATTTCCTAGACAGCGGAGGCCATCTGTCTTCTGCACAGTGCGGCTTCCGTAAGTTCCACTCCACGTCGGATGCTCTGCTCCGACTGGAAAATGCCGTCTGCGAGGCTTTCCTTCGTAGACAGCACTACGCCACGGTCTTTTTCGATCTGGAGAAGGCCTATGATACCGCATGGCGATACGGTATCATGAAGACTCTCCACACGATGGGGGCAAGGAGACGCCTCCCAATGTTTATATGTGAATTTTTGCGAGATCGTCGATTCCGCGTACGGGTGGGGGGAGCCCTCTTCGGCCCAAAGGAGCAGGAAGAGGGTGTCCCGCAGGGAGGTGTCCTCAGTGTCACACTCTTTGTCCTGAGCATCAACGGCCTCACCTCGTTGCTGCGGGAAGATGTTCTCGCTATGCTCTACGTGAACGACCTTTCGATCTCTTTTGGCGCGGCCCAGATGCCAACTCTGGAGTGTCGACTCCAACAGGCATTGAACCGCGTCTCTCGCTATGCCGAAGCGCACAGGTTTCGGTTTTCTTTGGCCAAGACTAAGGTGGTGCACTTCTGCCGCCATCCACGGCTTCACCCCGCCCCAGATTTGTTTCTTAATGGGGTGCACCTGGATGTGGTTGATTCGCACCGTTTCCTTGGTCTTGTATTCGACCGACGCCTCACCTGGGAGGCTCATATTCGCAGCCTTAGGGTCTCTTGTACCCGCGCCATGGACATTCTCCGTTCCTTGACGTTCAGCGCTTGGAGCGCTGATAGGGCTACTGCTCTTCTTTTTTATCGATCCTTTGTTCGTTCGAAGCTCGACTACAGATGCGAGTTTTATGCATCCGCAGCCGAGCGTTTATTGCGGAAGGTGGATTCGATCCACCACACCGGCCTTCGCCTTGCAACCGGTGCCTTCCGCACTTTCCCCATTGAGAGCCTGTTGGTCGATGCTGGGGAGATGCCAACCGCTCTGCGCCGCGTGCAGTGCATCGCTCGCCTCTACACGCGAGCCCGGCGTCTCCCTCAGTCGCCAACAGCTCTCACTGCATCCCCCCGTAAGGGGCATGGCGATTTGCCATCCTGGCCGCCGTGCTGACGGGATCCAGCGCCCCGTCCGGCCCCAGCTTAGCCTCTCTTCCTTCCTTCAGATAGCCTGTATTCCTATCCTACCTCGTCGCTTTTCATACAACCTCTCCCACAACTTTCTCTGGTCAGCCTCTAATTTCACAGGGTAGAAGCTGACCTTCTTCTCAGCCAATCGTCCCGGATCGGGGCTGAGGGGGGAGGGGACAATGTCCCCTAACCCCTGAGCTCCGGTCTGGGGTGGTTGGCTTTTAACAACCTGCTTCATCCCCACCCATACCTTCCTCACATCCCTTTTCCTCTCGTCTTCAAAATCTATCCGTTTTACGCCGTGTTCAAGGTGGAGCCGCCATGCCGAAGGACTGCCAGGCCACCAGGCGGGAGGGGTGGTCCCAAATGGCGGCGCCTGGCTCTGCCGGGCCTGTAAGCACCTCTTGCAGTGCGGGCTACTGCAAGAGGTGGTGAGCGATTGCGTCCCGTAAAACAAAGAGGGTCACCATGCCCAATGATGAAACAAAAAAACATCTCCCCTTAATTCCCCCTATAACAACAACGGAGCCGCCCTCGTGCAGCTCCACAGAAAAGATGGAGGTCCCCCCCCCCTGTGCTTGCGCAGGGGACCCTCCATACCTCTTTAACCGGAGAGGAGGCTTACTCCTCTCCTACGCCTACGGGTGTAGGGGACTCCCCCTCACCACCTTCTCTGGAGGTGCTTTCGGGCACCTCCCTATCTCCAGCGGCAGTCCCTCCTTTGCTTTCTAAGGGGACTGCCAAGAAAGCCAGCAGGCAGCCCATTGCCGACCGCCCCTCGTACAAGCGGCTCGGTAGGGCAAACCCCCTTAGGGGGGAGAGGGAAGCCAGGCCCCTTCGGTCGCTTCCCTCAAAAGACCTGCTGGCAAAAATATTAAACCTTGCCGGGGTCAAGGCCTGTGCCTCCCCACTAAAGACTTATGACGCTGCCAAGGGGACCTGCGATGTCCTGGGAGGGGATGGCCAACTGGAGGCCCCTCCTGTGATAGACATGGTCCTTGAGGAAAACCAGCCTCAGACGGTAGGGCCTTCCATGGGGGAGAATCCGGGCTTGGCGCCAAGCACCGAACCCGAATCCGCCCCTATGCAAGGTCCTCATCAAACGGCTGTGGATTCTCAGGCAGGACAAGGAGGGGAGGGATCTCCTCCGGATGAATCCCCTGCGCCCACCGGGACCTTCTCCATTTCAGAGAAGGACCTGGCTGAGGCCGGTCCATCTGGCCTGGGGGCTTCTACCGGCGGGGGTGAGAAGCGGGTTCATTCCCCGCCCTCCTCTCCTAAAAAGAAGAAAAAGACAAGAAAGACGAAAAAGACTCGGGGCTCCTCTCCATCCGCGGGGGCTGCGGGGACGGATGGGTCTGCTGCCACTTTGGTAGGTGACCAAGCCAAGATCGGCAAATCCGGCCCCTCTACCCCCTCGTGTGCGGAGCTCCTGACCAAGACTAAGACGAAGAATGCACAGGGCGGAGCCTCGATGACATCGGGGCCCCTCATTCAGAGGTTACCTGGCGTTTTCGAGCCCGCTGGCTTCAAACGCTTCCTCGTTATTCGCTCCACTGATGGCACCATGTTGTCCAAGGGCAACATGATCCATCAGAGGAGAGGATTAGCTAGTGCAATTGGTAGAGAGCCGAAGGTAACCCGTTTCTCGGACGGGAGCCTTCTGGCGAATGCGGCGAATCCCGCCGAGGCGGCCAAGATAAGTGCTCTTCGGACACTTCATGGCACCCCGGTGAGTGTGACGCCGCACTCTACCATGAACTTTGTAAAAGGAGTAGTTTATGCGAGGGAACTCGTTGACTACTCCATAGAAGACATCACCCTAGAGCTGGCCGACCATGGGGCGGTCAAGGTCGAACGTGTGATGAGAAAACAGGGAGGGGCCTCGAGACCCACCCCTACACTCTTCGTCACGTTCGACTGTGACAAGCTCCCTGAGTCGGTGCGTGCCGGTTGGTACCGCTACCGCGTGAAGCCATTCGTGCCACTGCCGCGGCGGTGCTATTACTGTCACCGCTTCGGCCACACGAATCGATCATGTAGACGTGCAAAATCGGGGTCACCCGAAGTCTGTGTAAATTGCTCCAAGGTCGCACACGATAAGTCCAAATCGTGTGTGGCCAAGTGTGTCAATTGCGGATATCCGCACCCTGCTTCTTCGAAGCAATGTGGTGCATATCTCCTTGAGAAAGAAATCCTGGCCGTTCAGGCCCAGGATCGACTCTCATTCCGCGAGGCTAAGGACTTGGTCCTGGCGCGCCCGGCTCTGCCTGGGACGTCATATGCCTCAATAGTTAGAAAAGCACCCTCTGCTCCTGGCCCATCCAGGCCAACGAGCACGGTTGTTTCCGCGCCCATTCTGAGCCCTTCTGCGGGCTCTACTACACCCGGGCGCTCCCCTGGTAGAGCTGGCGGCAAAAAGGGTTCACACCCAGCCCCGGCTAATACCAGGGCTCCCCCCTCTTCCCCCAGCGTGACCGTTTCCCGTAAGGCGAAACGGCCACGCGCCTCCACAGAGTCGTTAGACTCACAGGAGGCAACACCCCTGAAGATGGTCGCTAGGCCATCTTCCGGGGTTCCTAAAGCTGGTCCCCGAAAGGAGGACAGCAACAAAGGAGCTTCGGCCCCTTCGCTTACGCCCCGAGGTGGAGCGAGTGGCTCGGAGACGGTGGTTCCTCGAAAAGAGGGCCCCCCGCCTCCCAAGCCGCAACGCCCGCCTAAGGTTTCGAGGCGGAGGGAGGAAAAGACTCGCATGGCAAGCCCAACCTCCCCCAATAAGTCCTCGAAGGCGACAGCGCCTTCAGCGCTTTGTCCGGCCAACAGCGCCCGGGGTTCTGCCCCCGGGAAGCGTACGGCCATTCCCGTGAGGGTCTTCAATTCGAGGAGGGCCCCCGCGTCTCCTCCGAGCTAGGCCTGGAGGGCATATTCCTTCAATGGAATTGCCGTGGACTCCGGGCCAACTGGGAGGAGCTGCGGAGGCTCGTCTCGTCCCGTTCCCCGTTAGCTATTTTTTTGCAGGAGACCATGCTAGGCGCGTGCCCCCTGCCTGCCCTCCCGGGGTATAAGGGTCTTGCGACCCCACCACCGCGGGATGGCCGGGCTGGGGGATGCGCGGTTTACACCCGGCATGATGTCTCCGTTCTTCCTTTCTCTTTAGATACCTCCTTTCAGGCAGTGGCTGTGCAGCTGCACCTGGATAGGAGGTATACTATCATTTCTGCGTACATTCCACCGTCAGCTGACTTCGACGCGGGGGACTTCCGCCGCCTCGTGGCACGGTTGCCGAGGCCCTATCTCTTGCTTGGAGATCTGAACGGCAGGCATCCTCTCTGGGGAGATTACTCCATAAATCCCAGGGGACAAGTCCTTGCCGATCTGATCGAAGAGCTTGAGATGGGTGTCCTAAACGTGGATGAGTTTACGCATCACTGTCCGAGAACCGCTTCATTTTCTTGCCTTGACCTATCTTTGTGCTCTTCGGATGCACAGCCTGATTTTGATTGGGGGGTGGTCGATGACCTCCATGGTAGTGATCACTTTCCCATTCAAATATCATTTTCAGGGCAACTGCCGCCTGAGAGACCACCTCGGTGGTGCTTGGCGCGGGCGCGGTGGCCTGCATTTCAGGAAATGACTGAATTCTCTATCTCAGTCGAGGAGTTTAGGTCGGTAGATGAGGCCGTTGAGTTCTTCTCCGGCAACCTCATCGCCGTAGGCCTGACTACTATTCCTAGGACGTCTGGCCGTTTTGCACGCCGACCACTCCCATGGTGGTCGGCCGAGTGTGAGACGGCCCTCAAACAGAAGCGTTATGCCTACATGCGCTATAAGCGCCGCCCGAACGATTTCACTGTCGCTGAATTTCGTCGGGCTAGTGCTAGGTTCCGGTATATTTCGAAGCACGCCCGCCGCTCTTCTTGGCGGGCATACGTGTCTTCACCTAACGGGAAGACCCCTTTAGCTGAGGTGTGGAAGCGAGTCAAAAGGATTCGGGGCAAGTTCTCGCAGGACCCCCCTCCCGTTCTCCAGGAGAATGGGACCGCAATCTCGGACCCCGCGTCCGTGGCGGAATCCTTAGCGACCGCTTTTTCCGCATTCTCTAGCCGTGATGCTGCTCCGCCAGCATTCAATGCACGTCGTGATGTCGCGGAAGGCCGCCGGCTGGACTTTACCTCCAGAGGCGGAGAACCCTTCAACGACAAGTTTACTGTGAGTGAGTTGCGTTCCGCTCTCGCTTCGTGCGCGGACACCGCCCATGGTCCGGACGATGTCCCGTACGCCATGCTTCGACACCTGGGTGAGCGAGGCATGGCCTTTCTGTTAGATTTGTTCAACAGGATCTGGGTGGAAGGTCTTCTCCCAGACTCCTGGCGAATCGCTACTGTGCTCGCCTTTCGCAAGCCGGGGAGAGATCACTCTACTCCGACCGGTTTCCGCCCAATCTCTCTAACCTCTTGCGTGTGCAAGTTGATGGAGAAATTGGTAAATGTTAGATTAGCCTATTTCCTGGACAGCGGAGGCCATCTGTCTTCTGCACAGTGCGGCTTCCGTAAGTTCCACTCCACGTTGGATGCTCTGCTCCGACTGGAAAGTGCCGTCTGCGAGGCTTTCCTTCGTAGACAGCACTACGCCACGGTGTTTTTTGATCTGGAGAAGGCCTATGATACCGCATGGCGATACGGTATCATGGAGACTCTCCACACGATGGGGGCGAGGGGACGCCTCCCAATTTTTATATCTGAATTTTTGCGAGATCGTCGATTCCGCGTACGGGTGGGGGGAGCCCTCTCCGGCCCAAAGGAGCAGGAAGAGGGTGTCCCGCAGGGAAGTGTCCTCAGTGTCACACTCTTTGCCCTGAGCATCAACGGCATCACCTCGGTGTTGCCAGAAGATGTTCTCGCTACGCTCTACGTGGACGACCTTTCGATCTCTTTTGGCGCGGCCCAGATGCCAACTCTGGAGCGTCGACTCCAACAGGCATTGAACCGCGTCTCTCACTATGCCGAAGCGCACAGGTTTCGGTTTTCTTTGGCTAAGACTAAGGTGGTGCACTTCTGCCGCCATCCACGGCTTCACCCCGACCCAGATTTGTTTCTTAATGGGGTGCGCCTGGATGTGGTTGAGTCGCACCGTTTCCTTGGTCTTGTATTCGACCGACGCCTCACCTGGGAGGCTCATATTCGCAGCCTTAGGGTCTCTTGTACCCGCGCCATGGACATTCTCCGTTCCGTGACGTTCAGCGCTTGGGGCGCTGATAGGGCTACCGCCTTACTTTTTTATCGATCCTTTGTTCGCTCGAAGCTCGACTACGGATGCGAGTTTTATGCATCCGCAGCCGAGCGTTTATTGCGGAAGGTGGATTCGATCCACCACACCGGCCTTCGCCTTGCGACCGGTGCCTTCCGCACTTCCCCCATTGAGAGCCTGTTGGTCGATGCTGGGGAGATGCCACTCGCTCTGCGCCGCGTGCAGTGCATCACTCGCCTGTACGCGCGAGCCCGGCGCCTCCCTCAGTCGCCAACAGCTCTCACTGCATCCGCAGCTGATCTCGATGGTGCCTATGCCGCCGAGAGACGCCAGTCATACCCTAAGCCCTTTGGGTTTAGGGCCAGGAAACTCCTTCGAGAGGTAGATATAGCTCTCGGGCCGGTGGCGCCCCTGGTTCTGCCCAGGACGCCACCCTGGAGGGTACCACATTTGGCTATTTGTCGCCACGCCTCTGCTCCCAAAGCTTGTACTGCGCCGGGAGTATTGCGTTCGACCTTTTTGGAGCACACATCGTGTCACGCTGGTACCGTGCCAGTGTATACGGATGGCTCCAAGTCTTAAGAGGGGGTCGGCTTCCACGCCGTATCCCCTCTGTTTGAAGTCAGCGGGGCTCTACCAGGCGCTGCGTCTGTCTTCACGGCCGAGCTGGTGGCAATACACCACTCGGTACGGGAGATTACGCGACGTGCCCGGTTCGGAGACCGGATTGTGATTTATAGCGACTCACAAAGCGCCCTGAGTGCTCTCGGGGCATTGGAATCTCCGCATCCCCTGGTTCGCGAAATCCGTGACGCCACGGTTTTGGCGAGCCGGGCAGATGTCGAGATTATCTTCTGCTGGGTTCCTGGACATGTAGGAATTGCGGGGAATGAGCGCGCCGATGAGGGCGCCAAAGAGTCCGCGAGGACTCTGCGACCGGACCAGCGTTTCGCTCTTCCTCACACTGACTACATGGCAGGAATACGGGCAGCTCTTCGGACTGCTTGGCAAAGAAGATGGGAGACGGTCGAGGGGAACTTAAAGTTGCGTGCCATTGCGCCGCGACTGTTCCCATGGACCTATCCCCCAATGCCGCGGCGGCTTCAGGTTGCTTTCTGTCGTCTTCGAATCGGACACACTCGTGTGACGCATTGTTACTTGGTGGAGCGCTCGCATGTGCCCTATTGCAACGACTGCGTCGTCCCCCAGACTGTTCGGCATATTCTTGTTGAATGTCCCAGTCTGGGTGATCTTCGCGCACGATACCTGTCTCGGTACCGGGATGGGCGGGGTCGCTACCGCCTGTCCCTTGTACTCGGGACGAGTGCGTGCACCATGACTGGTGGACTTATTGACTTTTGGGGGGAGGCCGGCCTTCTCCCCTTTATTTAAGGTTCCTTTTTTTTGTTATTGTTTTGTTTTAGGTTGCACTCTCCTGCACCGGGGTGAGGGGGACCTCCCCCCGCTGCCGGAGATTGCTTCGATTGTTAAGTTTTTCCAATTTATATTGATTGTTAAGTTTTCATATTTTAACTTTAAAGTAGCCTAATTCTAGGCTGTCGTGTTTTTCGGCGACTTATGCCCAAGTGGGTAGTTGCCAGATGGGCTCTATAAAAAAAAAAAAAAAAAAAAAATCTCACTGCATCCGTAGCTGATCTCGATGGTGCCTATGCCGCCGAGAGACGCCAGTCATACCCTAAGCCCTTTGGGTTTCGGGCCAGGAAACTCCTTCGAGAGGTAGATATAGCGTTCGGGCCGGTGGCGCCCCTGGTTCTGCACAGGACGCCACCCTGGAGGGTACCACATTTGTCTATTTGTCGCCACGCCTCTGCTCCCAAAGCATGTACTGCGCCGGGAGTATTGCGTTCGACCCTTTTTGGAGCACACATCGTGTCATGCTGGAACCGTGCCAGTGTATACGGATGGCTCCAAGTCCCAAGAGGGGGTCGGCTTCCACGCCGTATCCCCTATGTTTGAAGTCAGCGGGGCTTTACCAGGCGCTGCGTCTGTCTTCACGACCGAGCTGATGGCAATACGCCACTCGGTACGGGAGATTACGCCACGTGCCTGGTTCGGAGACCGGATTGTGATCTATAGCGACTCACAAAGCGCTCTGAGTGCTCTCGGGGCATTGGAATCTCCGCATCCCCTGGTTCGCGATATTCGTGACGCCACAGCTTTGGCGAGCTTGGCAGATGTCGAGATTATCTTCTGCTGGGTTCCTGGACATGTAGGAATTGCGGGGAATTTGGGCGCCAAAGAGTCCGCGAGGACTCTGCGACCGGACCAGCGTTTCGCTCTTCCTCACACCGACTACATGGCAGGAATACGGGCAGCTCTTTGGACTGCTTGGCAAAGAAGATGGGAGACGGTCGAAGGGAACTTAAAATTGCATGCCATTGCGCCGCGACTGTTCCCATGGACCTATCCTCCAATGCCACGGCGGCTTCAGGTTGCTTTCTGTCGTCTTCAAATCAGACACACTCGTGTGATGCATCGCTTTTTGATGGAGCGCTCGCCTGCACCCTATTGCAACGACTGCGTCGTCCCCCAGACTGTTCTGCACATTCTTGTCGAATGTCCCAGTCTAGGTGATCTTCGCGCACGATACCTGTCCCGGTACCGGGATTGGCGGGGTCGCTACCGCCTGTGTCTTGTACTCGGGACAGATTCGTGCACATTGACTTTTGGGGGGAGCCCGCCTTCTCCATATTATTTTATCAAGGTTTTGTGTTTTGTTTTGTTATTTGCATGTTTTTTTTTTGTTTTTGTCTTTTGGTTTCACGCTCCTGCTCCGGGCGGACCTCTCCCTGACGCACCAACTTGCTTCCTTCCCCTCTTTTTGGGGTGTTTCTTTTTCTCTCTAATTTTATTTTAAAGTAGCCTAGAACTAGGCCAGTTTTAATATGGCGACTAATGCCCAAGTAGGCAGTCGCCAGATGAGCTCTTACAAAAAAAAAAAAATCTCGGTTTTTTAACTTTTTCCAGTCCTACTACCTCTTCTGAAAGGGACTGCCAAAAACGTCTTCAGGACAGGTCCTAGAGGTCGGATATCTTGTGTTGCGTGCTTGTGTGAGGTTCAGGAAGTCAAGGAGATTGTGTCAGTACGTTGATTGCATATTGGGGTGGGGTTCATTTTCTGTTTGTATTGTTGTAGTAATTTCAGTGGCCTGACCTTAGTAGGACAGGATGACTCAGTCCGGTGTAATGATTTCTCTGATTTATTAGGGAAGCTGAGTTATTTAAGATAATGTTTAGTGGTAGAGTATTTGAGTGAGGGTGGTGTGGATGTTTTAGTAGGTTATGGTGGCGGGCGTTTAGCGCGGAACTTTTTTTTATATATCTTATCTGGCGACTGCCTTCTAGAGCATAAGTCGCCGTACTCATCCTATAAAGCGAGCTCCATCAACGAGTGAAGGCCCGCCCTCCCCGGCGAAGAAGCACTCGATCCATAATCAAATATTAAATAAGAGAGAGAAGGCCGTCCTCGTCCCGAGTACAAGGCACAGGCGGTAGCGACTCCGCTTATCCTGGTACTGGGACAGGTAACGTGCGCGAAGATCACCCAGACTGGGACATTCGACAAGAATGTGCCGAACAGTCTGGGGAAAGACGCAGTCGTCACAATAGGGCGCAGGCGAGCGCTCCATCAAATGGCGATACGTCACACGAGTGTGCCTGATTCGGAGACGACAGAAACCAACCTGAAGCTGTCGTGGCACTCTTTGGCGCTCTCGTCAGCGCGCTCATTCTCCGCAATTCCTATATGTCCAGGAACCCAGCAGAAGATAATCTCGACATCCACCCGGCTCACTAAGACCGTGTCATCACGGATATCGCGAACCAGAGGGTGCGGATATTTCAATGCCCCAAGAGCACTCAGGGACCTTTGTGAGTCGCTATAAATCACGATCCGTTCTCTGAACCGGGCACGTCGCGTAATCTCCCGTACCGAGTGGTGTATTGCCACCAGCTCGGCCGTGAAGACATCCGCAGCGCCCGGTAGAGCCCCGCTGACTTCAAACATAGGGAATACGGCGTGGAAGCTGACCCTCTCTTGAGACTTGGAACCATCCGTATACACTGGCACGGCTCCAGCGTGACACGAGAGGGGCTCCAAAAAGGCCGAACGTAATACTCCCGGCGCTGTAAAAGCTATGGGAGCAGAGGCGTGGCGACAAATATCCAACGGTGGTATCCTTCAGGGTGGCGCCCTAGTTCTGCCCAAGATGCCACCCTGGATGGTACTACCTTCGACTATTTGTCGTTACGCCTCTCCTCTCAAATCTTCTATATTGGCTTCACATTATGGAGCTAGGCGTATATGTATGTATTGTGTGATGGCATATGTGATATGAGCAGGTGGTGAGGAGGACCAAGATTGAGTTTTATGTCTCCAGCGCGTTGGAATAGGGTGGTGGCCATCTAACCATGTACAACTAGCATACACAACATTATTCACTTGCTCCTCGTTCCTCTCTCCTCGTTCCTCCCTTTCTCTTTCAAATGCATTCACAAAATCAACCCATCTTTTATGCGGCCTTTCAAACTTTCGCACACGCTGCCCCGAAAGGGGCGCGGCGATTTGCCATCCTGGCCGCCGTGCTGACGGGACTCAGCACCCCGTCTGACTCCAGCCTAACCTCTTCTCCTTCCTTCAAAACACTTGTTCCTCGCTCTTCATACAACCTCTCCCACAACTTTCTCTGGTCAGCCTCTAATTTCACAGGGTAGATGCTGACCTTCCCAAGCCAAACGTCCCGGATCGTGGCTGAGGGGGGAGGGGACAATGTTCCCTAACCCCTGAGCTCCGGTTCGGGATGGGTGTTTTTTTAGCAACTTGCTTCATCCCCACCCATACCTTCCTCACATCCCTTTTCCTCTCCTCTTCACATTCTATCAATTTTACGCCGTGCCTAAGGTATAGCCGCCATGCCGATGGACTGCAAGGCCACCAGGCGGGAGGGGTAGTCCCAAATGGCGGCGCCTGGCTCTGCCGGGCCTGCAAACACCTCTTGCAGTGCGGGCAGCTGTGAGAGGTGGTGAGCTATTGCGTCCCGTGTAAAAAAGAGGGTCACCATGCCCAATGATGAATATAAAAAAAAAAAACATTCCCTCTAACATCAGCGGTCCCGCCCTCGTGCAGCTCTACCGAAAAAATGAAGGGACCCCTCCTTGTGCTTGCGCAGAGGGCCCTCCATACTTCTTTAACCGGAGAGGAGGCTTACTCCTCTCCTACGCCTACGGGTGTAGGGGACTCCCCCTCACCCCCTTCTCTGGAGGTGCTTTCGGGCACCTCCCTATTTCCAGCGGCAGTCCCTCCTTTTCTTTCTAAAGGGACTGCTAAGAAAGCCAGCAGGCAGCCCTTAGCCAGCCGCTCCCCATCGAAGCGGCTCGGTAGGGAAAACCCCCTTAGGGGGGAGAGGGAATCCAGGCCCCTTCGGTCGCTTTCCTCAAAAGACCTGCTGGCTAGAATATTAAACCTTGCAGGGGTCAAGGCCTGTGCCTCCCCACAAAAGACTAATGACGCTGCCAAGGGGACCTGCGATGTCCTCGGAGGAAATGGCCAACTGGAGGCCCCTCCTGTGATATACATGGTCCTTGAGGAAACCCAACCTCAGACGGTAGGCACTTCCATGGGGCAGAATCCGGCTCGGCGCCAAGCACCGGACCCGAATCCGCCCCCTATGCACGGTCCTCCTCAAACGGCTGGGGATTCCGAGGCAGTATAAGGAGGGAAGGGATCTCCTCCGGATGATGCCCTTGCGACCACCAGGACCTTCTCCATTTCGGAGAAGGACCTGGATGGGGCCGGTCCATCTGGCCTAGGGCCTTTTACCGGCGGAGGAGAGAAGCAGGTTCATTCCCCGCCCTCCTCTCCAAAAAAGAAAAAGACAAAAAAGACTCGGGGCTACTCTCCATCCGCGGGGGCAACGGGGACGGATGGGTCTGCTGCCACTTTGGCAAGCGACCAAGCCAAGATCGGCACATTCGGCCCCTCTGCCCCCCTGGTTGCGGAGCCCCTGACTAAGACGAAAAGTGCACAGGACGGAGCCTCGATGACACCGGTGCCCCTGATTCAGAGGTAACCTGGCGTTTTCGAGCCCGCTGGCTTTAAACGCTTCCTCGTTATTCGCTCCACTGAGGGCACCATGTTGGCCAAGGGCAACATGATCCATCAGAGGAGAGGATAGCTAGTGCAATTGGTAGAGAGCTGAAGGTGACCTGTTTTTCAGGCGGGAGCCTTCTGGCGAGTGCGGCGGATCCCGCCGAGGCGGCCAAGATAAGTGCTCTTCGGACACTTCATGGCACCCCGGTGAGTGTGACGCCGCACTCTACCATAAACTTTGTGAAAGGAGTAGTTTATGCGAGGGAACTCGTTAACTACTCCATTGAGGACATCACCTTAGAGCTGGCCGACCATGGGGAGGTCAAGGTCGAACGTGTGATGAGAAAACAGGGAGGGGCCTCGAGACCCACCCCTACACTCTTCGTCACGTTCGACTGTGACAAGCTCCCAGATTCGGTGCTGCCGGTTGGTACCGCTACCGCGTGAAGGCATTCGTACCACTGCCGTGGCGGTGCTATTACTGTCACCGCTTCGGCCATATGAATCGCTTATGTAGACGTGCAAAGTCGAAGTCACCCAAATTTTGTGTAAATTGCTCCAAGGCCGAACACGATAAGCCGAAATCGTGTGTGGCCAAGTGTGTCACTTGCGGAGAGCCGCATCCCGCTTCTTCGAAGCAATGTGGTGCATATCTCCTTGAGAAAGAAATCCTGGCCGTTCAAGCCCAGGATCGACTCTCATTTCGCGAGGCTAAGGACTTGTTCCTGGCGGGCCCGGCTCTGCCTGGGACGTCATATGCCTCAATAGTTAGAAAGGCACCCTCTGCTCCTGGCCCATCCAGGCTAACGAGCACGGTTGTTTCCTCGCTGATTCGGGGCCCTTCTGCGGGCTCTACTCAACTCGGGCGAACCCCTGGTATAGCTGGTGGCAAAAAGGGTTCATACCCAGCCACGGCTAAAACCAGGGCTCCCCCCTCTTCCCCCAGCGTGACCGATTCCCGTAAGGCGAAACGGCCACGTGCCTCCATCGAGTCGTTAGACTTACAGGAGGCAACACCCCTGAAGATGGTCACTAAGCCATCTTCCGGGATTCCTAAAGCTGTCCCCCGAAAGGAGGACAGCAACAAAGGACCTTCGGCTCCTTCGCCCACCCCCGAGGTGGAGCGAGTGCCTCGGAGACGGTGGTTCCTCAAAAAGAGGGCCTCCCCGCCTCCGAAGCCACAAATCACGCCTAAGGTTCGGAGGCGGAGAGAGGAAAAGACTCGCATGGCGAGCCCAACCTCCCCCAATAAGTCCTCGAAGGCGATAGCGCTTTGTCCGGCGAACAGCGCCCGGGGTTCTGCCTCCTGGACGCGTACGGCCATTCCCGTGAAGGTCTTCAGTTCGAGGAGGGCCCCTGCGTCTCCTCCGAGCTAGGCCTGGAGGGCATATTCCTTCAATGGAATTGCCGTGGACTCCGGGCCAACTAGGAGGAGCTGCGGAGGCTCGTCTCGTCCCGTTCCCCGTTAGCTAACTTTTTGAAGGAGACCATGCTATGTGCGTGCCCCCTGCCCGCCCTCCCGGGATATAAGGGTCTTGCGACCCCACCACCGCGGGATGGCCGGGCTGGGGGATGCGCGGTTTACACCAGGCATGTTGTCTCCGTTCTTCCTTTATCTTTAGATACCTCCTTTCAGGCAGTGGCTTTGCAGCTGTACCTGGATAGGAGGTATACTAACATTTCTGCGTACATTCCACCGTCAGCTAACTTCGACGTGGGACACTTCCGCTGCGTTGTGGCACGGTTGCCGAGGCACTATCTCTTGCTTGGAGATCTGAACGGCAGGCATCCTCTCTGGGAAGATTAGTCCATAAATCCCAGCGAACAAGTCCTTGCCGATCTTATCGAAGAGCTTGAGATGGGTATCCTAAACGTGGATGCGTTTACGCATCACTGTCCGAGAACCGCTTCATTTTCTTGCCTTGACCTATCTTTGTGCTCTTCGGATGTACAGCCTGATTTTGATTGGGGGGTGGTCGACGACATCCATGGTAGTGATCACTTTCCCATTCAAATATCATTTTCAGGGAAACTGCCGCCTGAGAGACCACCTCGGTGGTGCTTGGCGCGGGTGCGGTGGCCTGCATTTCATGAAATGACTGAATTCTCTATATCAGTCGAGGAGTTTAGGTCGGTAGATGAGGCCGTTGAGTTCTTCTCCGGCATTCTGATCGCCGTGGGCCTGACTACTATTCCTAGAAAGTCTGGCGGTTTTGCACGCCAACCACTCCCATGGTGGTCGGCCGATTGTGAGACGGCCCTCAAACAGAAGCGTTATGCCTACATGCGCTATAAGCGCCGCCGAACGATTTCACTGTCGCTGAATTTCGTCGGGCTAGGTTCCGGTATATTTCGAAGCACGCCCGCCGCTCTTCTTGGCAGGCATACGTGTCTTCACTTAACGGGAAGACCCCTTTAGCTGAGGTGTGGAAGCGAGTCAAAAGGATTCGGGGCAAGTTCTCGCAGGACCCCCATCCCGTTCTCCAGAAAGAATGGGACCGCAATCTCGGACCCCGCGTCCGTGGCGGAATCCTTAGCGACCGCTTTTTCCGCATTCTCTACCTGTGATGCTGCTCCGCCACCATTCACTGCACGTCGTGATGGTCGCGGAAGGCCGCTGGCTAGACTTTACCCCCAGAGGCGGAGAACCCTTCGACGACAAGTTTACTGTGAGTGAGTTGCGTTCCGGTCTCGCTTCGTGCGCGGACACCACCCATGGTCTGGACGATGTCCCGTACGCCATGCTTCGACACCTCGGTGAGCGAGGCATGGCCTTTCTCTTAGATTTGTTCAACAGGATCTACGTGGAAGTTCTTCTCCCAGACTCCTGGCGAATCGCTACTGTGCTCGCCTTTCGCAAACCGGGGAGAGATCACTCTATTCCGACCGGTTTTCGCCCAATCTCTCTAAAATCTTGCGTGTGCAAGTTGATGGAGAAATTGGTAAATGTTAGTTTAGCCTTTTTCCTGGACAGCGGAGGCCATCTGCCTTCCGCACAGTGCGGCTTCCGCAAGTTCCACTCCACGTTGGATGCACTGCTCCGACAGGAAAATGCCGTCTGCGAGGCTTTCCTTCGTAGACAGCACTACGCCACGGTCTTTTTCGATCTGGAGAAGGCCTATGATACCGCATGGCGATACAGTATCATGAAGACTCTCCACACGATGGGGGCGAGGAGACGCCTCCCAATGTTTATATGTGAATTTTTGCGAGATCGTCGATTCCACGTACGGTTGGGGGAGCCCTCTTCGGCCAAAAGGAGCAGGAAGAGGGTGTCCCGCAGGGAGGTGTCCTCAGTGTCACACTCTTTGCCCTGAGCATCAACAGCATCACCTCGGTGCTGCCGGAAGATGTTCTCATTACGCTCTACGTGGACGACCTCGTAAGGGGCGCGGCGATTTGCCATCCTGGCCGCAGTGCTGACGGGACTCAGCACCACGTCCGTCCCCAGCTTAGCCTCTCTTCCTTCCTTCAAAACACTTGTTTCCTCTCTTTTTATACAACCTCTCCCACAACTTTCTCTGGTCAGCCTCTAATTTCACAGGGTATATGCTGACCTTCTTCTCGGCCAACCGTCCTGGATAGGGGCTGAGAGGGGAGGGGACAATGTGCTCTTACCCCTGAGCTCCGTTCTAGGGTGGTTGGTTTTTAACAACCTGCTTCATCCCCACCCATACCTTCCTCACATCCTTTTTCCTCTCGTTTTCAAAATCTATCTTGTTTACGCCGTGTCTAAGGTGGAGCCGCCATGCCGATGGACTGCCAGTCCACCAGGCGGACGGGGTGGTCCGAAATGGCGGCGCCTGGCTCTGCCAGGCCTGTAAGCACCTCTTGCAGGGCGGGCAACTGCAAGAGGTGATGAGCTATTGCGTTCCGTAGCACAAATAGGGTTACCATGCCCAATGATGAGAAAATAAACCATCTTCCACTAATTCTCCCTTGCCTATCGACGGAGCCGCCCTCGTGGAGCTCCTTAAAAAAAAATGGAGGGTCCCCCCCCGTGTGCTTGCGCAGGGGACCCTCCATATTTCTCTAACCGGAGAGGAGGCTTACTTCTCTCCTTCGCCTACGGGTGCAGGGGACTCCCCCTCACCCCCTTCTCTGGAGGTGCTTTCGGGCACCTCCCTTTTTCCAGCGGCAGTCCCCTCTTTTCTTTCCAAGGGGACTGCCAAGAAAGCCAGCAGGCAGCCCTTAGCCAGCCGCTCCACATCGAAGCGGCTCGGTAGTGGCTCGGGAGAGGGAAGCCAGGCCCCTTCGGTCGCTTCCCTCAAAAGACCTGCTGGCAAGAATTTTAAACCTTGCCTGGGTCAAGGCTTGTGCCTCCCCACACAAGACTGGCGACACTGCCAAGTGAACCTGCGATGTCCTGGGAGGGGATGGCCAACTGGAGGCCCCTCCTGTGATAGACATGGTCCTTGAGGAGACCCAGACTCAGACGGAAGTGCCTTCCATGGGGGAGAATCTTGGCTCGACGCTAAGCACCGAACCCGAGTCCGCCCCTATGCAAGGTCCCCCTCAAACGGCCGAGGGATCCGAGGCAGTAAAAGGAGGGGACGGATCTCCTCCTGCAGGTGCCCCTACGACTACCAGGACCTTCTCCAATTCGGAGAGGGACCTGGCTGAGGCCGGCCCATCTAGCATGGGGGCTTCTGCCGGTGGAGGTAAGAAGCGGGTTCATTCCACGCCCTCCTCTCCAAAAAAGAAAAAGACTTAAAAGACGAAGAAGACTCGGGGCTCCTCTCCATCCGAGGGGGCTGCGGGGACGGATGGGTCTGTCACCACTTATGTAGGCGACCAAGCCAAGATCGGCACATCCGGCCCCTCTACCCCCCGTGTGCGGAGCCCCTGACTAAGAATAACACCAGGAGGGCACAAGGCGGAGCCTCGATGACATCGCGGCCCCTAATTCAGAGGTTACCTGGCGTTTTCGAGCCCGCTGGATTCAAACGCTTCCTCGTTATTCGCTCCACTAATGGCACCATGTTGTCCAAGAGCAACATTGGTAGAGAGTCGAAGGTGACCCGTTTCTCGCACGGGAGCCTTCTGGCGAACGCGGCGAATCCCGCCGAGGCGGCAGAGATAAGTGCTCTTCGGCACTCTACCATGAACTTTGTGAAAGGAGTAGTGTATGCGAGGGAACTCGTTGACTACTCCATTGCCTACATCACACTAGAGCTGGCAAACCATGGGGCGGTCAAGGTAAAACGTGTGATGAGAAAACAAGGAGGGGCCTCAAGACCCACCCCTACACTCTTCGTCACGTTTGACTGTGACAAGCTCCCTCAGTCGGTGCGTGCTGGTTGGTACCGCTACCGCGTGAAGGCATTCGTGCCACTGCCGCGGTGGTGCTATTACTGTCACCGCTTCGGCCATACGAATCGCTTATGTAGACGTGCAAAGTCGGGGTCACCCGAAGTCTGTGTAAATTGCTCCAAGGTCGCACACGATAAGTCCAAATCGTGTGTGGCCAAGTGTGTCAATTGCAGAGAGCCGCACCCCGCTTCTTCGAATCAATGTGGTGCATATCTCCTTGAGAAAGAAATCCTAGCTGTTCAGGCCCAGGATCGATTCTCATTTTGCGAGCCGAAGGACTTGGTCGTTGCCCCAGCGTGACAGTTTTTCGTAAGGCGAAACAGCCACGTGCCTCCACCACGTCGTTAGACTCACAGGAGGCCTCACCCCTGAGGATGGTCGCTAGGCCATCTTCAGGGGTTCCTAAAGCTTTCCCCCGAAAGGAGGACAGAACCAAAGGAGCTTCGGCTTCTTCGCCCACGCCCCGAGGTGGAGTGAGTGCCTCGGAGACGGTGTTTCCTCGAAAAGAGGGCCCCCCGCCTCCGAAGCCGCAATGCCCCCCTAAAGTTTCGAGGCGGAGGGAGGAAAAGACTTGCATGGCGAGCCAAACCTCCCCCAATAAGTCCTCGAAGGCGACAGCGCTTTGTCCGGCGCACAGCGCCCGGGACGCGTACGGCCATTCCCGTGAGGGTCTTCTGTTCGAGGAGGGCCCCCACGTCTCCTCCGAGCTAGGCCTAAGGGCCGATTTCTTCAATGGAATTGCCGTGGACTCCGAGCCAACTGGGAGGAGCTGCGGAGGCTCGTCTCATCCCGTTCCCCGTTAGCTATCTTTTTGCAGGAGACCATGCTAGGCACGTGCGCCCTGCCTGCCCCCTCGGGGCAAAGGGTCTTGCGACCTGACCACCGCGGGATGGCCGGGCTGGGGGGATGCGTGGTTTACACCAGGCGTGTCGTCTCCGTTCTTCCTTTCACTTTAGATACCTCCTTTCAGGCTGTGGCTGTGCAGCTGCACCTGGATAGGAGGTATACTATCATTTCTGCGTAGATTCCACCGTCAGCTGACTTCGACGCGGGAGACTTGCGCCGCTTCGTGGCACGGTTACCGAGGCCCTATCTCTTGCTTGGAGATCTGAACGGCAGGCATCCTCTCTGGGGAGATTACTTCATAAATCCCAGGGGACAAGTCCTTGCCGATCTGATCGAAGAGCTTTAGATGGGTGTCCTAAACGTGGATGAGTTTACGCATCACTGTCCGAGAACCGCTTCATTTTCTTGCCTTAACCTATCTTTGTGCTCTTCGGATGCACAGCCTGATTTTGATTGGGGGGTGGTCGATGACCTCCATGGTAGTGATCACTTTCATATTCAAATATCATTTTCAGGGCAACTGCCGCCTGAGAGACCAACTCGGTGGTGCTTGGCGCGGGCGCGGTGGCCTGTATTTCAGGAAATGACTGAATTCTCCCGTTGCATAAGCCTCCCAATGTTTATATGTGAATTTTTGCGAGATAGTCGGACCGTGTACGGGTGGGGGAAGCCCTCTCCGGCCCAAAGGAGCAGGAAGAGGGTGTCCCGCATGGAAGTTTCCTTAGTGTCACACTCTTTGCGCTGAGCATCAATGGCATCACCTCGGTGCTGCCGGAAGATGTTCTCGCTACGCTCTACATGGACGTCCTTTCGATCTCTTTTGGCTCGGCCCAGATGCCAACTCTGGAGCGTCGACTCGAACAGGCATTGAACCACTCCTCTCGCTATGCCGAAGCGCACAGGTTTCGGTTTTCTTTGGCAAAGACTAAGGTGGTGCACTTCTGCCGCCATCCACAGCTTCACCCCGACCCAGATTTGTTTCTTAATCGGGTGCGCCTGGATGTGGTTGAGTCACACCGTTTCCTTGGTCTTGTATTTGACCGACGCCTCACCTGGGAGGCTCATATTCGCAGCGTTAGGGTCTCTTGTATCCTCGCCATGGACATTCTCCGTTCCGTGACGTTCAGCGCTTGGGGCGCTGATAGGACTACTGCTCTACTTTTTTATCGATCCTTTGTTCGTTTGAAGCTCGACTACGGATGCGAGTTTTATGCATCCGCAGCCGAGCGTTTATTGCGGAAGGTAGATTCGATCCACCACACCGGCCTTCGCCTTGCGACTGTTGCCTTCAGCACTTTCCCCATTGAGAGCCTATTGGTCGATGCTGGGGAGATGCCACTCGCTCTGCGCCGCGTGCAGTGCATCACTCGCCTCTACGCGCGAACCCGCGCCTCCCTCAGTCGCCAACACACTCACTGCATCCGCAGCTGATCTCGATGGTGCCTATGCCGCCGAGATACGTCAATCATACCCTAAGCCCTTTGGGTTTATTGCTAGGAAACTCCTTCGAGAGCTAGATATTGCTCTGGCGCCGGTGGCTTTCCTGGAGGGTACCAAATTTGGCTATTTGTCGCCACGCCTCTGCTCCCAAAGCTTGTACGGCACCGGGAGTATTGTGCTCGACCTTTTTGGAGCACACATCGTGTCACGCTGGAACCGTGCCAGTGTATACGGATTGCTCCAAGTCCCAAGAGGGGGTCGGCTTCCACGCCGTATCCCCTCTGTTTGAAGTCAGCGGGGCTCTGCCAGGTGCTGCGTCTGTCTTTACGGCCGAGCTGGTGGCAATACACCACTCGGTACGGGAGATTACGCGACGTGCCCGGTTCGGAGACCGGATTGTGATCTATAGCGACTCACAAAGCGCCCTGAGTGCTCTCGGGGCATTGGAATCTCCGCATCCCCTGATTCGCGATATCCGTGACGCCACAGTTTTGGCGAGCCAGGCAGATGTCGAGATTATCTTCTGCTGGGTTCCTGGACATGTAAGAATTGCGGGGAATGAGCGCACCAAAGAGTCCGCGAGGACTCTGTCACCGGACCAGCGTTTCGCTCTTCCTCACACCGACTATTTGGCAGGAATACGGGCAGCTCTTCGGACTGCTTGGCAAAGAAGATGGGAGACGGTGGAAGGGAACTTAAAGTTGCGTGCCATTGCGCCGCGACTGGTTCCCTGGCCTATCCCCCAATGCCCCGACGGCTTCAGGTCGCTTTCTGTCGTCTCCGAATCGGACACACTCGTGTGACGCATCGCTATTTGATGGAGCGCTCGCCCGCGTCCTATTGCGACGACTGCGTCGTCCCCCAGACTGTTTGGCACATTCTTGTCGAATGTCCCAGTCTGGGTGATCTTCGCGCACGTTATCTGTCCCAGTACCGGGATGCGCGGGGTCGCTACCGCCTGTCCCTTTTACTCGGGACGAGTGCGTGCACATTGACTGGTGGACTTGTTGACTTTTGGGGGGAGGCGGGCCATCTCCCTATTATTTAAGCAGGGTTTGTTTTTTGTTTTGTTTTGTTTTTTGCATTTGTTTTTTTTCCTTTAGGTTGCACGCTCCTGCGCTTGTGGACCTCCCTCCTACGCACCAGCTTGCTTCCTTTACGTCTTTTTGGGGTGTTTTTTTGTTTTTTTCCTCTTTAATTTTATTTTAAAGTAGCCTAGAACAGTTTTAATACGGCGACTAATGCCCAAATAGGCAGTTGCCAGATAAGTCCTTAAAAAAAATCATTCTACATCTACTCGCAGCGTCGGAACTTCAGGATATGCAGTCGAAGCATCGCTCTCACACCGAGATAACTAATGTAGCCCATCTCTCTACAGCAGCTTTAGCGGGGAGAGACACTCAGGGTGAGACACTTGAAGACATCAGACGCTATTTGAAAGAATCCTTAACATCGACCAGTGAAGGTTCATCCACCCGGCCCCGAGACCCAAAGCTCAGTGGTAAGAGGAAGGATTCCTCACCTGGGTCATCGACCACCAATAAGCGGGCAGCCTCTGGAGCTGACTCAGCCGAACCCCGAGAATCTTCAATGGACTCTTCCCCTATGGCTGAACATTCTATGCCCTGAAGTCCGGCCCACCCTTCACAGGACTTTGGTCCCATCCTGAACCAAACGATGTCAGATATACACCCATCTCCACAAACCTCGCTCAGATCGCCTGTTCGTTCCACTCACCGTTCTCCTCATGATCCAATGGAAGCAGTTGATACTCCAACATCACCAATCGCGGTGGTTGGACCAACTTCTCAGACACCGAAAATATCCTCGACCCATGAATCCGGGTCTACCGGCCGAAAATCCCTTCTCAATCTTCCTTTTCCGCCAGGTTGTGAGCCCCAATTACAATCAAGGGCCTCGTTCGGTTCTCCAAAACCCACGAAAAAAGTCAGATTTTTTATTATTTTATTTATTTATTTATCAATATCATTCTTCATCTCGAGATTTTCTATTTATCGAATCTATTTACTTCTTTCTTGACTGTAATTCCTTTTTCTTTAAGTTGGCCCTTCAAACATTGTCTTCCATTTATCTTGACTTAATATTCTTGTTGGCTGGGTTAGTTCTTGATCTTCGATTTCTTTCTTGAAGGCATCTTCATTTTTATTGCATTTATCTTGAGTTGATGATTCCTTCTTGATTCTTGGTGATTTGATGAGTTAGTCCTTGAAGTCGTTTTCTTCCTTTTTTCTTTCTTGAGTTCCGTTTCCTTCTTGAGATGATTTCTTGGTCCTTCTTGATTCTCGTTGAGTTGGTCCTTCGAGCGGTTTTCCTTGACTTCCGTTTTCTTCTTGAGATTTCTTCGTAAAAGGTTTTCGACTATTGAGTTTCGAACTCGGTACCGGTAGATTTAAACGCCAATGCTCTTAGCCATTACGCCACGGCTTAGTCCGTCTTGAGTTGGTAATTTAATGGGCTATTTATATTATCGATTTGGAAGGAATTTTTCTCTGATACATCTTCGCACCCCTACACAGGTCCCTTTCTAGAACGCAGAGCGAATTTGAGGATTGGGGAGAGACTAGTCTTGGATTTCTTAATCGAGGAGTAATAGCTCTCCCTTCTCGGCCTCCGAGTCTGCGGGATGAGTGGAGTTAATTCAGTGGGATTGAGGAGGGCGAACGAACGAAGTCTTGTCTCTTAATCAATGAGTAATAGCATCTCCTTCTCGGATCTCCTGAAGTTCCCAGCAGCACCTTTTCTTAATCTATAGTAGGAGGCGTTTTGAGGGTCACTAGTTATAGGGGGGAAGCATTCCTTATCTTCTGTTTAAGTATTTATCTTTTTATTTTATCTTTATCGAATCTATTTACTTTCTGAATTTCCTTTATCTTTAAGTTAGCCCTTCAAACATTGTTTTCCATTTATCTTGACTTAATATTCTTGTTGGCTGGGTTAGTTCTTGATCTTCGTTTTTTCTTTCTTGAAGGCATCTTCATACTTCTTCCAATTAACTTGCGATGAATTCTTGGTCCTTCTTGATTTTTGGTGATTTGATGAGTTAGTCTTGCTTCTTTATGAGTTAGCCCTTGAAGTCGCTTTCTTCCGTTTTTCTTTGTTGAGGCGATCCATTTAGCTTGAGTTTGATTTCTTGAATTAGTCCTTGAAGCCTTTTCCTTCATTTCCGTTTTCTTCATAAAAGGTCGTGGACTTTGAGTTTTGAGCTACTGCCAATATAGAGATAATCAAGATGATCAAGAATAACATAGATGAATAAAATAAACCGAAAATAGAGAATGCCCACCCCCCACCCATAAGCCCTCATAGAACCATGTCCCTTAAGTGGGACTTAGGTCATGCAGATTGGGAAGGTTTCCAAGAGGCGTCCTTCACAAGTGCATCCTTGGAGACCTTCAATGGAGTGAACGCGGCAGTAGAATACTTTACATCGACTATCTACAATGCAGCAACACAGGCCATCCCACGGAGGCGACTCGCCACGAGTCGCTCAACCGTGCCCTGGTGTACCTCGGCGTGTGCAACAGCTATCAAAAACTACAAGTTAGCCCATGCCCGATTCCGAAAAAAAACAACTTTGTTCAACAAGGTCGACGGAAACCGAGCTCATGCGCTTCGCCAAAGAACCCTTGGTCAGGCTCGCCGAAATACATGGCGCAGTTACGTTTCATCAATTTCCTCTATGACACCTACCGCTAAGATCTGGAAGAGGATTAATAAGATCAGGGGTGGTTATGCTGATCATCATACCCCCATAATCATCTTAGACGGTTCCTTGGAGAATGACAGCCTGGCGGTCAGCAATGCTTTTGTTGACCATTTCCGCGCGGTCAGCAGTGTCAGCCATTACGATAAGGCTTTTCTATCCTACAAATCAAAGAAAGAGTCTCATTCTCTCAACTTCACAACAAAATCTAACCTATATAATGCTCTATTCAGCATCCATGAGCTGCGTAGCGCTTTGGCCCTTTGCAGATCTACTTCCCCTGGCCTTGACGAGATCCATTTCGATATGATTCAGCTCCTACATCCACACTCTAGTCTCTTCTGACTTGATTTGTACAACCTTATATGGGTGAAGGGTTTTTATCCCTCATCATGGCGCATTGGGATCATCCTTCCCTTTGTCAAACCGGGCAGGGACGCGTTGGGCGCAGACTACTACCGCCCTATAGCTCTCAACAGCTGTTTGAGTAAGTTGCTGGAAAACTGGTGTTGGAGCGCTTAAACTGGTTCCTAGAAACTAATCACCTTCTCTCTCCATTTCAATGTGACTTCCGCAAAGGTCATAGTACTCTTGACCTACTAGTACGTTTTGAGGGATCGGTCCGGAAAGCTTTCTCATTAAAGCACCGCATCCTGGCCATATTTTTCGATATTGAGAAAGCCTACGATACAACATGGAGATACGGCATCTTGAATAAACTGTACGTCTGGGGGATGTGAGGTCTTTTACCGTCACTTATTCCAAGTTGTTTTAGCATCTCGATCCTTCAAGTACGTGTTGGAGACGCATACTCTGACCTGCAACCCCAAGAAGAGGGAGTTCCTCAGGGCAGTGTTTTAAGTGTCATGTTTTATAATTGCCATCAATGATATTATTTCGTCACTCCCAGAGGGTGTAAAGGCAACTCTGTTTGTCGATGTTTAGCACTATACTGTTTCTCACCTTGCCTGCCATCAACAGCGCGTCGGCTACAACTGGCGGTCGATGCTGTATCCAAAAGAGCACAACTTGAGGGACTCGGCTTTTCCACGAACAAAACCCAAGCAATGTATTTCCACCGGGGCAGAGGGGTTCTTGTTCCGCCATCTATCTCCCTACAAGTCGAAGAAATATAGTTTGTCTCCGAGTTTCGCTTTCTTGGCGTAACTCTCTATCCAAAGTTATCCTGGTTACCACACCTACACCGACTTCGAACGGGCTGTATGCGGGCTCTTGACATTTTGAAATTCCTCTCACAGACTTCGTGGGCCAGCGACTGACAAACATTGTGGACATTATACACAGCCCTCGTCCAATCCAAATTGGATTATGGCTGTCAAATTTACTCATCGGCTTCCCCTTCAGCCCTTAAAATGCTGAACCCCATTCGAAACCTTGAAGTTTGCCTTTCCAGTGGAGCCTTCCATACTTCTCCTGTCAACAGCCTTTACTGCGTGAGTGGGGTAGTTACTCCCTTTGCCCTACCATAGACTTCAAATCTGCATGCCATACTTCTGCCGAGTACAGAAAGCCCTTGTATCACATGTCTACAGATGCCTGTATGCTGCCGAATCAACGGCGGCATATAATAAGTTGCCATCTTTACCCTGCCCCTTGAACCTTCGCATATGAGATCATCTCTCTAACCTGGGTGCTCCAAGGGTCATTACCCTTCCATCCTTACTGACACCTGGTTGGCGTGCTCCTCTCCCCACAGTATGCACCAACATGTGGAGCCTGGAGAAGTCTCCATGGACCCTCGCATCAAGAGACTGTTCTTAGAGAATTTGACCTCGCACAAACAATGCTGCCCATTATACACGGATGGCTCTAAGTCGGACAGTGGTGTGGGCGACGTAGCAATATACCCAGGAGGAGAATTCTTAACTTTATCTTTGCCGCCAGCAGCATCCATTTTCACCGCTGAACTTTAAGCAATCCTTTTAGCCTTTAGACTCATACAAATTTTACCTTTTGGTGATTTTGTCATTTTTTCCGACTCAAGGAGTGTCTTGCAATCAATTAGATCTTTTAATGCATCCCATCCCTTAGTTATATAAATTTTCAACTGGCTGATCCGCAATCAATGCATCCCGCTATAGAATTTTTTTTGCTTGGTCCCTTGGCATGTGGGGGTCCTGGGCAACGAGAGGGCTGATCAGCTGGCCCGCTCAGCACATTCTGTGTCCTCTGAGAACTCGGCTCTGTCTTTTAGGGACTACTTTCCTTCAATAAGAAAATATATTTTTCAACTGTGGCAGAATGAATGGGATGGCTGTTCATCATCCAAACTATACAAAATTAAAAATTCTATTCACTCTTGGCCCTCGAGCCGTCATAGAATGCGGTCGTTGGAGGTGGCCCTTTACCGAGTTCGCATTGGCCACACGAGACTCACTCACAGCCATCTTATTTCGGGTGATGCTCATATCAGCCCTTGCTGTTGTTTTTGCGGTAGGGACCAATCGGTTGCCCACCTTTTATTGGACTGCACCCATTTCGCCATTCTTCGGTTGTCCTGTTTCCCGACCCTTTTAACTATCCCTCAACACACCTGTATTCGATTCATATTGCCGAAGGAATCTTTTAACCCGTCGCTTTTTAAAATTTTTGTCACAAAGTGGTCTCCTCCACCTTTTATAGATGATTTGCCTAGTTTATCCTAGCTGCCATATAGAATCCACTTTGATTGGGCAGCAACCCGCTGGTTCCTTACCTTAAACCCCTTATATATATATATATATATATATATATATATATATATATATATATATATATATATATATATGTGTGTGTGTGTGTGTGTGTAAAACTAGCATCAAATATAATCAATCAATCAATTTTTCCGTGACGAGAAAAAATTATTTCTACCTAACATTACCACCAATACGACAAAATCCCTTTTATACAAGAGTTTTCCTTACACGAACACACATTGTTCGCTGTTCAAGGTCTATTCGTGGACAGCGTCGCTTCAAAGAATGGTCAGTCAAAATTCCCCTTCCACTTATTCTCTGCAAACAATCCACCCAAGAGAGTAGGTCCTAATTCCTCTCCCTTCTCTCATTTACAGACCCCAATTCACATTCCATCATTAATCGTGTACTTAAATTACAATTACATATTTATATACACATTTTCGTCACGTGCTTTCGAATATTAACTTTCCAAATTCATAACTTGTATTCTATTTCAACTTAAATCATCTATGTATTCTTCAATATTCTCTGTATAACATTCAATTTGTACAATTTGTATCCCTAAATATCCTCTCCATTATTCAATTCACTTTTGTATAATAATAACTTCAAATAGATTATTGTAAGATTATAATATATCCTATTTTTGGATAACTTGAATTATTACATTCCCATGATAGCTAGGAGAGTTCAAATCCACGTTATCGTTAGGGTAAGATCAGTCAAAACCTAAACAACAAAATTCATATACGTATTGACTATTGCATTCGCTATCCAACGCTAAAGTATTCATGTAATTGTTAGAACCTCTACATAAACCGATACTGCATCAGGTCCTGAGGGGGGGAGGGGCATCGTTCCTCACCAGGTAATTGACCCTTATGGAACGGCTCTAATACATCTAAAAAGATGCAATTCAAGAGATCCCCTTATAATTTCCTAGTTTTCCATTACATAAAATGGAAAACAATAATATTTTCCACCGTTATCTTTACTAAATACATTTTAAAAGATGGGAACATTTTTAGAAATCTCGAGACAAATTGCTGTGGTTAGTAGATAGGGGCTCGTTCCTTCCTGCATCGATTACAAAGGCAAGCTTGCCGAGTTGATAGTAACGAAAACGAGAACAAATTTCTCCGTTATTTGAGTTAAAGTGTGTTTGATTAGCTAGGCACTCTTGAGGAAGTATTAAGAATTTCAGCCATCGCCCACACGAAAAAAGAAGGATTAAGAGAAGAATGTGAAGGTCGGTTAGATGAATAAAATAATTGAGCAGGTTGACGGAGGTGCGTACTTAAACTAATTCTGCACCAGATCAAGACAAATCTTCATTCAGTCATCAACGAATCGCGAACAGGATGGGCTAGCTTTGGTCTGACAGTGGAAACATCCAATGGCGCCGTTGCTCTGAGTACGATAGCCCGTGGTACGGATGCGAAAACAGTCAATAACTGATATGAGTGCTACCACTAGCCGTTGATGGGACTCGAATCGGCTTCCGAAGTCGGATCAAATAGTGAAAGCCTCACCAAATCGAGAAACCCAACCCGAGATGAAGGCTCCAGTAACGGTCAAAGCTCGATTATGAGTAATAGCTACAGCATCTGGCCACCGTGTAAAACGATCAATCATTTTAAGGATGTAACTGCAACCAAAGCATTAGAGTATAGGTTCAACAAGATAAGTATCGTGTCAAAATGCGACGAAGGAAATAGAAAGGTCATGGTGTGTGGATGGAGATCGACACGCTAACAAGCCAAGCATGAGCGATTCCATTTGGCCACGTCGGCGTTAATACGTGACCAAACGGAACGATGTGCGATGAACTTACGTGTTATTCAAACACTAGGATGAGAAAGGCCGTATATTTAGTCGAAAGCATGCCGACAATAAGAAAGAAGGACGAAGTGCTGAAGACAATCAGGCAAAGTAAAGTCCACTAGGGTATGTTTGGCATGGCTTTCGTGCAATTCGACTTCTTGGACGTCGAGCTGAGAGAGTTAGGCCAGTGGTTCCCAAACTTTTTTTCCTCGCGGCTCATTTTGGGAGAAGTAAAAATATTTTGGCGCACTTTGTACACAAATTCGAGAATTTATTCAAATTAGGGTTTTATACATATTAGCATAAATTTAGAATATAGATAATTAAAAATACAGAAAAAGTGCATGTACTTAAACTTTTCTATTCAATAGTTGAAGAAAAGCTTAGTTGCTTTTGACGAACGTTGACTTTCAGATTCATTATCATCACTGTTATGTTTCCTTTTAATAAAATTATCCATTATATGGGTAATTTAATCAATTAATATTTGAATCGCACAAAAAGCACTGTTTGCAATAAATTCAATTATCGAACAGAGACGGATTTAATAATTTAACGGCAAACGTGAAGATATGTTCAGAATCTTTGTTCAGTTTCATTTACTTTTTCGCTCAAGGGCCTTTCAAAATTAATCAAAAAGAAAATTCCCGACTATATGAATGAAAAAAATGAAATATAGCTGCAATATGTGATGACGTGTAAAAAGGTTTAGTCCAACACAATATACTTTAGCTCCAAATTTTCTGTTTTAAAATCTATTATTGAATGGAAACTACTGCTACGACTGGAAGAAAAAAAACTAAAACATAGTCGTACATTAAACTTGTCTAAAGGACGTAAATAACGATGAGAGATTGATGTGAATTTAGTTCTTATCCTTATGAAATTTAAGATTCAAAATGTAATAATACGGTCGTACCATAATTAGCCTAAATGAATTGAATGACACAACCCACCTCTCATTCCTAGTCTAGTTGTTTTAGTTTGTATTTTTCACTTTTTGAAATATTATATCGTAATTTTCTGCGGCGTATCTAATTACATCTCAGTGCGCATGGTTTGGGAACCAATGAGTTAGGCAATGCTTTCGTTTCTACGGCCTAGTCTTCAGTTAACGCTAGAATCAAACGTTCGACGTCCGAGGAACGAGAAAATTGCGTACCCAAAATCGACATAGAAAGAGAGAGAGAGAGAAAGAAAGAGAGAGAGAGCGTTCGTTACGATGCTTAAAGCTAGAAATATAGCTAAATTCGCTTGTAAGCTACAGGAAAAGTGCCAAGAGATGAAAAATGAACCAAACAAATGGCTTCTTTTGTTCTGTGAGAATGGTAAACTCAAGCCGTTCCAAATAAGGAGGAAAGTTGTGGGCTGCGAGGTAAATTCCAAGTTATTCTAGAAAGAACGTACTGTATTACTTTTAATAATCAGGAAGAGAGCGAGAAAAGAAAGTGATTGGACTGGCCCTCAACTTTCTACTGTAGTGTCGCTCCTAACTGAATTAAGAAAACGTGGTCGGACACGTGGCAAATGCCTTTCAACGTGAACAGATGCAAAGTAATGCATATCGGCCACAGAAATCCCAAATCTCATTATATCCTTAAGGGCACTGCTCTTGAATCGAGTGACACTGAGAAGGACTTGGGTGTTGCTATCACTAGCGACCTCAAGTTCTCGAAACAGTGCATCGAGGCAGAGAAGAAAGCCCAAAGGATGTTAGGCTACATAAAGCGCCAGTTTGGATACCGTAACAGGGAGATAGTACTTTGTCTGTACAACTCCCTGGTTCGGCCGCACCTGGAGTATGCCGTACAATTTTGGAGTCCTTCGTTTCGAAAGGACATCGCAAGGTTGGAACGCGTACAAGCTAGGGCAACCAAACTGATTCCCTCTATCCGACATAAAAGTTATGAGGATAGACTAAGGGAATTAGATCTGTTCTCGTTGGAAACCCGTAGACTGCGTGGTCAGCTCATCGAAGTTTTCAAAATACTTCGAGGGTTCGACAATGTTGACTACCGGGATATTTTCACACTGAGTGAGAACAGAACGCTCAATCACGGCTTCAAACTTGAACTGAAGCGTTACAACCGCAATCTGTGTGGAAATTTTTTCACTTACAGTATCTGCGGTATGTGGAACGCACTTCCAGTGGAAGTTGTCAACAGTGAATCTGTTGACCAGTTCAAGTCAAGACTAGACAAAGTCTTGAAAAGTGGCCGTTTAGGGACGCAAAACAATTGAGCAGCCATGTGCCCGCTCGATTGCTAGTCCAAAGGTACCCTCTTTGAATGGACCGTAAGGTCTCCTAGGGTACCTTCTTTCCTTGTAACTCCTTGTAACACTTATGAGGATCCTAGTACATAGATTGGCCAAGCAAAATGGAGGCATTAGCCTCTTTGGTGCGAGAAGATTTTATCACTCCTAGGTGGACAACCGTAGAGGAATGTTCATTTTAGTTCTCGAGAACGAGTGTTCAAGAGCTGCATGATCCGAGCAATTAAGAATCAATCTGTGGTTGAAAAGACCACTCTTTAAAACGACGGTGTTGCATTCACGAGGAAGTTTAATCAAAATCTCGCGTCGAAGCCACTTTACCCAGAAGATGACTAAATCCGTCAGGAGGTACATGTTGTCCGAGGAAGGACAGATGCTAGACAACGAAGAGACGTATAGAAGTGTACAAGTGCAGGCAAACCGAACGCTAAAGTGTAAATGACCTGTTGGATCGCACGCTCAAATGTGCAAGTTCATGTAGACCGCACGTTCGAGTGTAAAATTGCATGTAGACCGCATGCTAAAGTGTAAATTACCTAGTAGACCACACGCTAAAGTAACACCGAAAAAAACTTTGGATGCCTCATATTTACAAGTTTCTCTACACTAATTTAGCTCAGGGTTATTCTTAAGGAACTACTATTGGCATGTACTACGGAAGCACCATTCAGATCTTTGAACGGGGAAATGTTCATTCAAATAGATGCCTTCGCAATGGCGGCTCACCCCTTGTTCTCACTTTCGCGAATTTCTATATGGTAAGACTGGAAGAAAATATCTTAATCAATGATGACATTACAGTCTCAACCTATTGCAGGTGTATTGATGATTGTTAGCTGGTAGTACGCGATGAAAACTGTGTACAACAATTGCAGAGGGAAATGTAAAATGGTTATGTCTCCGATTCACTTACGAATTGGGTAATTTAAACAAACTTTCCTTCCTGGACCTCGAAATTGAAAATTAAAGTGGAAATTATATAACTGAACTATATATATGAAAGCTACAAACATTGGGAAATATTTGAATGCGGAAAGAGAGTGCCCTAAGAGATACAAAATTAGAGTAGTTAATATGCACATTAGACCCGCTCTTCGCTATAGTTCCAAGTTTGGTAGCCTTTCATACAGATATTAGACGTATAAAACATATTTTAGTTAATAATGGTTTCTCCAATAGAATGTTTGATCACTTGACTAAATTAGTAATTCTTTAGGGCTCGTTCTATAAAATAGGTAGGCCTCTGAAACCAAATTGCAGGATTTAATAGGCCCAGTGAGGAGCTCCACGAATTGCCACTCGGTGGATTTATCAAATTGGTATGTGTGTAAAGTACGGAAATAATATGCCAAGCCTAATAAATAAAGAACCATAGAGAATTAGTAAATGAAGCTATAAATATAATATAATATATATATATATATATATATATATATATATATATATATATATATATATATATATATATATATATATGTGTGTGTATGTGTGTGGGTTGTGTGTGTTATGTGTGTGAGAGAGAGAGAGATAGGCAGACTCTCATGGGTCATCAGTCAGAAGATTCATTATTCCTGATTCATTAACTCAATTCATTCCCTTAGTAGCTTCACGGAATCCCGTTTACTCACTTAAGTCCTGCTGCCTTTAGACTCGATTCTTCGCGTAAAACAGAAAGCCTACACATTGACCGCAAAGAACTCGAGACGTTTACGTTTGCCTCTTTAGTAGGCCAATTCAAGAATAAAGTTATATTTTCTATTCTGTGTCCTTTCAAAGTCCTTCAATTATCCCCGATTACCGAGACACCTTCGGTAAGCCCAGCCTAACGCATAATCCTTGTGAAAAATGATAAGAACTCATTGAAGAGACCGGCGCGTTCCTCCAAAATAGGACACACGCGAGAGTCGCTACACACATAAAGTACAGAGAGAGAGAAAAGTAAAGTTAGCGCAGTTTACGAGAATGTCACACGACAGTAAACGGAGCACAGTTATCTCTGTTAGAGATAAACCAGATACTTATCACAATTAAACAAATACAAAAGAAATTTGGAAGCTGTCTCCATGGCAACATGCCACCGCCCACAGAGAATTTTAACCAATAGTCGGAGTGCCTTCCTTATCAATATGTTCGGCAGTAGCCAATCAAAAGTGGAGTTATGTTAATACCGACCAATCAACAGGCCGGCACATAAGAGGGAGGTGTGGCTTAGTTGGACGGGGAACTTGCAGAGCGTGGCTTAAATTGAATATATAACTGTGTGAAGCCAGAACAAAGAGGATTAAAATTACTATTTTTATATAGCAATATATCGCTTTATATATCGTTCAGTCCGATCTCTTGAATTCGGGTAATTCATCTTTGTATATAGTCGTGTACATAACGCAGACATTAAGGTGTAACTCTTAAAGGCTCTATTCGTCCGGCCTCCTTTAGACTTTGCTCGCACTTAACCTCTAACCTATTTTATTTCATAACTTAGAACTTAAAACTTAATTAAAGAACTTTTGTAAAGTGCACTAAGATCTAGTTCAATAATAATTCTATTTTTGCTTTGGTGACTTAAATATCCTGACGTTCCTCAATCTTCCTGCTTCAAGGCCTTATTAATCGGGAAAACAGCCGTTGCGCATTCTCCTCGTTAATCGCAATTCCTCGCGATTACATAACTCCCGAAATACCGGTGTTCTACCCTGGTGTGGTCTATCCCCATCCTCAGGGTTATTTGATCCCGTCGCTAGAATAAGGCCGTCCCTCGGCTTATGGCACCCCATAGCAATCAACAAATCACTCTCGTGGGAAATAAGGAAGGGCAACGCAAACCAACCAGCGCATCTGTATCAACCGGAGTCCTTGCCAAAAGATTACGCGATAACTCGGTAATCTATCATCATTACTAGCAACCAGCGACCTCGTTCCAAGGTTCTTGGGTTGTCCTCATGATTACCTTCAAGGTTCCCCCATAATTAGGGACGACCTTCAAGAGTCCTACCATACCATAACCAATTCGACAGAGGCATAAAGAAGGCCTACTTCCTAAAGTCCTCGGCATCCGTCAACGAAATAGAAACGAGGACTCTTCAATACACGCCCTTATAGGTACCGACCACGCACACACAAACCGGTAACTTATACAACCACATAAACAGGTAACACCCACCGGTACCTTCAACCATCCCCCCCATAATTCTACAGATTAAAACCTCTAACCTTTTTTACTTAATGCTATTTTTCGGCGCGCAAAGCAATAGTTTTTGAGTTATTAGCACTAAAAAAATAGAATTTTCCAATACATAATTCTATTATTTGCCGCTGCTATGCCGCCATAAGCGTCGGTAAAAATTGTTTCATAGCACTGATTCAAGAAATAGATTTAAAATGATGATGCAAATTTAAGTACGATATAAAAGATTAGGATATTAGGTTATTTAAGCACATTTTGTTTTAAGTGTTTTAAAAAAATTATCCTGACCACTTACATTTTCTTTTTTTTCTCTTCGAATCCTCAAATTTAACTTTCATCTCCTTATCTATTTCGGTGAATAGAATTCAGCCTTAGGGTTTACACCTGCCCTTTATTGGAAAAGACGCCAAATGTCCTTTATTTTGAGTATCATTTCCCTCATAAGACATTAATGATATAATTATATAATTTTTGTCTTTAAATTAGATATTCTGTAAATTATTTTGCTTTTATCGTATATATATATATATATATATATATATATATATATATATATATATATATATATATATATATATATATAAAATATATATATATAAAATATATAATTAATATTATATCATGATGCATAACAGCATGAATCATCCGAAAAAAACGGAATAAACGTTATAATTCGCTGTTTGTTTGATTATAAGGCGTTTCGAGGGCCGAGCGATGATAACACGTGGTAATCACTATAGTATATCTTGGTAACTTAGGTGAGTACCAGGATTAGTGTTTAATTGTAAGCAAGTGACATAGGCCTTTATACTTTATATTAAATATATATTTTGACAAAATATAGAGGACGGCTTAGGCTATGGACAGGACGATTATGGTGTTGAAGGGTGTATACAGTTTCAGGGAGACTTGAATAAGCTGATTGCATGGGCAGATGAGTCATAAGTGGAAGATGGAATTCAATTTTAAAAAGTGTAAAAAAATGCATCTTGGTAACAATAATAAATTTTTTATTTGAGATAGATGGCAATTGACTTGATTGTGTCAGTCAAGAGAAAGACTTAGAAGTAATCATTAGTAATTGTAGGGGAATCGACCCTCTCCCTTCTCTCCCAGTTGAGACACGGGACGTTGACCGCAAAACATCCGGGCCAGGCACCTTGGGTCAATCCCGTAACCACAGCCCCTCGCCTTTCGTCCCTATGAAAAGCAGAACGGTTTAAAGTGCAAGATCTCCCCTATGAGTGTGTATTCAATTTCACCTCAAGTACGAAATTGGAGACGCGTTTCTCTCAAGCTCGAAGGGCCAGCTGGACTAGAGGTAAGACTTGCGGAGAAAAAACCGTTGGAGTAAGAACCCTCCTGCGGCCTATCCATAAGCCTCCTCCCTCCTACCCCTACCCTAGTGGGGTGACGAGATATAAATACCAAACACTTGGGAAAAACGTGGTAGAATCCGTGAGTCAACCAGGCTACGAAGTCCCCTGCAAGAGAGGCCGGGCTACCAAGGGGACTAAGAAGCAACTCATCCTCGAGCTAGTCCCTGGTTATCAAACCGAACTTTAAGTTAACTTGTTCAAGTTCAACTTATTCTCATCAGAGGACCCCCTTCCCCCCCCCCACACTATTCTGGTACAGCATAAAGCACCGTGATAGTCCTCGCCAGTGAGGAATTCCGAAACGAAGAAGAAGAAGCTTCTCCTCGATCCCGTTTCCCGGTGGTCACACCGAACTCTAAGTTAACTTGGTTTAAGAACCAAGTTCAACTTACTCTCGCCAGAGAGAGTCCTCATATCCTGGTGCATCCTAAATCACAGGGATAGACCTCGCCCTTGAAGAAGACCGCCTCCCCCCCGAGTACTCTCCTAGCCCTTGAAGAACCCCTCACTATCCTGGTGTAGCATAAAGCACCGTGATAGTCCTCGCCCTTGAGGACTTCCGAAACGGAGAAGAAAAAGCTCCTCCTCGAGCCCGTTACCCGGTGGTCACACCGAACTCTAAGTTAACTTGGTTTAAGAACCAAGTTCAACTTACTCTCGTCAGAGAGACCCCGCCTATCCTGGTGCATCCTAAAGCACCGTGATAGTTCTCGTACTTGAAGAAGCCTCCCCCCCCCCCGAATACCGTGTGGACCCCCATCTGCCACACCCGCCAAAGTCTCTTGTGACCGACAGTTAGTATATTTTTATAATGAAGTGAGTGGTGGGTTAACCATCACTATAATGTCAAGTAGGTCTAGTTAAAAAGCCTTAATTAAAAACTTATTGAAGTCATTATTGTGTATTTAAATTCGTAATATTTCTGTGGTTCACGTTTATTTTTTATTTTTTTGTTTTAATGAAAGTTTTAGTTTGTTTTAACATTTTTTTTTATTCTCTCCTCGAATCGCTACGTTGTCACAGGGAACCTTTAAAGTTTAAAGAAGTCAAGACACTAGATAATAATAATCAAATCATATATAGCACTCTTAGAGAGGTATAACGTTAATCACGAAGTAGTACTTAAACAACCGGTAAGTACCAGCTCCTTTCAGCATTCGGTACTACCTATACCACGACAGTAATTATTTAAAAAGTTCCAGACAATACTTAGAAGCACGGGAGAGGGCAAATAGAATAGTGGGCACAATTAAGAGAAATATTAGCTATGAAAGCAAGGAAGTGAATACGAAGCTGTATAATGCCTAAGTTAGACCACATAATGAATACTGTATCCAAGCATAGGCACTTCATTATCATCAAGATTTAGAATTGTTGGAGGGGGTGCAGCCTAGAGCTAATAAGCTTATAGCTGGTTTCCAAAAATCAAGCTATGAGACCAGACTACAAAAACTGGATAGGTTTTCGTTTAAGAAGAGAATGCTGAGGGGATGATCTGATTCAGGTATTTATATCTTTTTGCAGGTATCTTATTAATCCTGAAGATTTCTTGAGTGACACTGGGGGTGTTACTCGAGGAGGCCAGTTTAAAATTAAGAGGCAATTTGTTTGGACAGATGTAGGCAAATTCGCTTTTACCAATAAGGCAGTTGATGCTTGGGATGATTTGCCTCCAGAAGTGGTTAATTGTTCCACTCTTCTGGGTTTAAGACAAAATTGGACAAGAAATTGAGGGATACGGCCATATGGGTATATATTAAGCATGTATATATTTGCTATACATATATTCGGAAGATAATGTATGTGTGAATCTGTGATTGGGGGAAAGCTTTAGGGGACCTTTGGGGTTGATCTACCTAATTCACTGTATATATGTATTAATTTGTGTGTGGTGGGTTGAGTTGTGGCATGTTGGTGACCCGTTCCTTGTGGTCTTTTCTTACTGCATCAATTTCTTATGTTCTTATGTAATCGTAAGTAGGCCCTACCTAGTCTCGGTGTTTATTTTTATTATCTATGTGCATTTTTTTTACGGTGATTAATTTCATAAATAAATACATGACTGAAACTCGTATTACCTAGCTGAGCTCGTTAAATGCTAATATCTAACCCTAAAACTATTAATGGTTAATTTTTTTTTTAATGATGAAGCCCTCAATGAAAAGAAAAAAACGATTGTTCTCATATAACAAAAATTGGGAAAATGATTATGAATAGTTGACGGCAACTAATAATCCACAAGAAGCAAAGTGTTTTTAAAATTGGATACATGAGTGTTTTAGCAATAACATAACATAAAAACCAGATGGCCATACAAATAAAATCAGAGTTTTATCTTTCAGTTCATTAATTAATAAATTTATCGTATAAGGAAATTCTTCAGAAGAAGATATTATAGTTGCTTCGGAAATAGCTCAAATAAATCATGCAGTTAAACGCAATCATTCCTAAAATTGACTGGTGGTATTTTGAAATAAAATGCAAAACTTTATTGGGATTCAAAATTTACAGTAAAAATATCTTGTGGTCGAACCATAAGTGTCATACCGATAGAAACTGAGGGGGCACGTGCCCCCTCAGATTTTTGGTATCTGGACTTTTTAATATATATTATTTTACTACTATTATTTTTAATACTATACAATGTAGTTAATTATGATCATTTTAGGGTATGAGTTGAATGTGTTCTTCGAACTTGAAATTGATCATACCACAAAAGTCCCCCTCCCGTCCCTTTTGTAATTGTGCCCCCGCAGAATTTTGGCTTGCATGACGCCCCTGGGTTGATCCAAATCAGAGGCAATTGTTACAAATGTGATCGGTAAAAAAGCATTAGAAGTAGTTTTAAACGACTTAAAACAACATGAACCGAATATTTATTTTTGTCTTCAAAATGAGGCTTCAAATCACAAAAACATAAAAATGTTCCCATTATATGTTTAATATTTGAATATGAAATCTGGCACAGCGAATTATATATTTGATTTTTTCGAGAATGCTGATGAAAGTGCAGGTGGAATGTTCAAGTATTTCAAGAAACACTATGGACAATTTGCAACTTGATTGGAAAAGAGTTTCTTGTTTTAGTGTAGATAACTCAAATTACAATTTTGGAAGAAAGCATTCTTTATATACTAATATTCTCACGCTGAATGACGGTATTGTTAAAGCAAGTTGCAATGCGCACATTTTACACATTCCAGTAAAATTTACTTTGGGAAACTTGAATGTAAACATAGAAAATATTGTCCTAAAGATTTATGGCCATTTTTTAACATCAGGAAAGAGACGCGAAATTCTTAAAGATTTTCATTCATTTGTAAAGACAGAATTTAGTGAAATTCTTCGTCAAGTTATCTCTGCAGTCATGCATTGAAAGATTTTACTTTCTTGGAAAGCCTAAAGTTCTTATTTCTTAAGCACACCAAGTGATTTCTCTAAACAATTACTCAATCTTCTTTCAATTAATGAGGATTCAACAGAAATTATTGAAATTTATTTGTTGTTCTCGCAACATACAATGAAGATATGTAAACTATCTGTTGAAGGACTTGAGAAAAATGAAACTTCAGCATCAGATGTTTTCAATATTTTGGCTAATTTAAGAAATAAGTTAAAATCTCGATATGCTGACGACTTTTAGGCTATCATGTTCACCAACTTATGAAAAATTAGATACAGCTGAGACTCAAAAGATTATTAAAGACTTTAAGTTATTTCTTATTTCAGCAATTACATATTTGAAAAAAAAATCGACCTTGATGAAAATTCAACTTTTGGAAAATTATCGAATCTTAGTTTTTTAGACGATTCATTCCCAATATACCAGAAATTTGTTGAAGATGTTGAAGAGTTGAAGCTAAAAGAAAAGCTGAATTTGAATAGTGAATACCTCTTTGATGAAGTGACATTAATTAAAAAAAACTTTGGCACTATTCAAAGCTCTGAATTCTTTACAAGATGCAAAACAACAAGCATCAAATGGAACTGGATTTTAAAAAGTCGTGATTTTAAGTGCGTGAATATTTTCAAAATAGTTTCATTTGTGCTTTTAATTCCTGGAACATCAACATACTGTGAAATGATTTTTAGTGTAATGTTATCTAAATGGCGAAATGAAAGAAACAGATGCTCCGTAGAACTAATGAATAATGAACTTTTCATATACTTCAACTTGAAAAATAATTGTATAAAATTTGCAGAAATAAAAGATGAAATCCAATTGCTCAAGTCCCCATGAAGCCAGAACAAGTATAATTAAAGTATTTTTTTTAGTTTTATGATTTATTATATGGGTCTAAACAAGAATGAAATTAAAAATTATGTATATACATATTATTTTATTTGTATTTTATTGAATGATCCTAGTATTCATGGGAGAACGCAATGACCATAATATTCATGGGAGAAAGCAACATAAGTTATTTCACAACCATCACAGAGAGCAGACATTTTAGATTATAGGCTATGCAACGCCTTGTCACAAGAATAGGCTTCTTGTTTTGTCCCTTTGATGCGGAAAAAATGGAAAATAATAAAAAAAATACCCTCTCCCCCTAAAAATTAACATAACCAAAAAAAATAAAAAGAACTAACCTACCTTAACCACCCACATAACCCATTCTTTTTGTGGTTCTAAACAAGTTATCAATGACAAGATGACTGCCAATCTATTTTTCGTCATAACATCATGATTAGAAATTTGCTACCTTAATTAGTGAAAGTGCGTATTTTTTCAAAGAAGAGATATTTATAACAAAGCACCTTCGTTTGAGTTAGAGGTGGTAATCTGTAGAATTAACACCAAGTTTCTCTTTAATAAATACTATAGTGTCACACCACAATTTGAATTTTCCGTCACTTAATGACAAAACTATTTTACAAAATCAATTTATTTCCGATTATAAAACTGACGAAAGATTTATTGAAGAAATTATCCAACGAAATGTTTATTGTAATAACCCAAAGGAAAAAAATAATCTAATAATCTATTACAAACCCAAGAAAGTTAGCAATGTCATATGAAAAACAATATTTGTACCCAAAAAAACAAAATCAAGTCAACGAACATTATTTACGAATTCTCATTCCCACACGAAGACAGTCAGCTTCGTTCAAAATCTAGATACATCAACCCTCTCTTGTCGCCTACTATACATTTGCAGAATGGAGCTCCCAAAATTTCACAACCTTTTTCTTCATATCGCATGTTTCAAGCTACCACCTAATCTTTGCCTTTGTGGCAGGACATAATCTCCCTATTTCAATACTAGACTATATTCGAGGCCCGCTATCTAACCCCTGCTTTGATTAAACAAAGGCAAAAAGAAAAGGAGCAGCTATTTTTCGGAATTTCATTTGGCTGACTGAAACCAGCAAACTTTAAACTTTAAATTTTCATTATTATTAGTTAAAGTACACATATACACCTTTGGCCAAAAGAATAAATCTCCCCTCATATATTTAAAATACTTAATCAAACTTTTTAGAATTTAGCATATTATTTATAAATATATTAAGTTGAAGAATAAGTTCTTGCGGTTTTTTTAATGTTGTGTTGATTTAAGTTTTGTTGACGTGATTTGTGCACATATTAAGAGACTAATAAAAAATGAGAGTAAAATTTGCAAAGGTTAGGCTACGTCTCTTAACAGCGTAGACTATTAGGCTTTTGCTTAGGCTACGTCTTGAAGTTGAGTAATAAGTCATTGCGATTTATTTAAAAGTTGTGTTAATTTAATTTTTGTTATGTACCCTCAAAATGGAATGTCAAGTTGAAAGAAAGGCGCATTTTCGACACTTGTTGTTATTCATTTTCAATCGAGACGGGAACAATGCAAACGCAGCCAAAGCTCGTCGCGATATTTCTGTTGTGTACGGAGAAAATGCTTTATCAGAAGGACAGTTCAATGGTGGTTTTCACGTTTCAAAAACGGTCATTTCAATCTTAATGACAAGAACGTTCTGGTCGCCCCATTAAGTTGGACGAAGATCGATTGAACGACCTTGTTCATGAAAATCCTCGTCAATCGACTAGAGAATTGGCTGTACAATTGGCGTGTGATCAGAAAACTGCACTGAATCACCTTCATTCGATGGGAAAAGTTAAAAAAACTCGGTGCATGGGTTCCGTGCGCTTTGAGCGAAATCAACAAACTTCAACGCTTCACGATTGCCGCAGGTTTGCTTGCTCGTCACAAGGCTACTCGTGGATATAAGGACATATTTCTTCACCGCATCATGACTGGCGACGAAAAGTGGTGTGTTTATGTCAACATAGACCATCGAAAACAATTGCTTAGCCCCAATAAAAAACCACTTCAGCGATTAAAGCAAGGACTTCATTCACGAAAGACGATGCTGTGTGTGTGGTGGGATTGTGAAGGCATCATTCTTTATGAGCTCGTTGCGAACCACGAGATTGTCAATGCAGAACTTTACGTTCAACAAACGTATCGACTCGCCGAAGCTATTCGTGAAAAGCGACCTCATCGACGTTATGAAGTCCTTTTGCAACACTACAATGCTTGTCCTCACATTGTCAATATGACAAAAGATGCCATCCAAACGCTTAATTAGGAAATCCTGCCGAATCCTCCATATTCGCCAGACTTGGCCCCATCGGATTTCCATCTGTTCCGATCGCTCTTCAACAATTCGCGCGGCATTTCGTTCAATACTGATGTGGAATTAAGAACCTGGTTAGACGAATTCTTCAAGTCAAAATCCAGAGATTTTTATTGCAGAGGCATCGAAAAACTAGTTGAACGTTGGGAAGAAGTCGTAAATAACAACGGAGAATACATTATTGATTAAATTGCATATTGTTATCAATTAAAAATGAAGTTTTTCTAAAATTGTTAATGTTAATGAATAAACTTGATAAAACCGCAAGAACTTATTCCTCAACCCAATATATTATAACAATAGGTATTTTGTAAATATATTTGATTATTTTATTAATAAGTTTGAGTTAATTAGTATTTTACTAATGACTAGTATGTCTTCTGATATCAGAATTAAACTAATATTACTTATGTTTTGGTTTAAATTTATAATTATTGTGTATTCACTATCGTTCTAAATAAGTAATAGGACTAAAACTAAACTTACATGTTTGCGAAAGTATAGGTGTGGACGTGTGGTTTAAGAGAATGAAATGCTTTAATAGGTTCGTTGGAGAGTTGTTTTGGAAGAATGAGGACTTAAGAGAGGGTGGTAAGCAAGGATTTACAGTATTGAACATTTGTATGATAGGGCCACGTAGATCGGGGCGTGTGAGTGAGGGGACCTAAGATGGGAGGCAGGTGAGAACAGGATCCAAAAACAAAGAGAGCATAATTCCATCTTCTCCATACCCATATGTTATCATAAGTAGAAAAGTCTGTAAAAATAAAATGTTCGAGATATGCTGTCTAAACCACTATCTAATGATATCAAGAGACTGAGAGAGCTTTCTATCAAGGAATAGAAGTGCCAGGAAACACTCATCAACACCTAGAGATGACAAATCTATCATTAGCCCTTCACTGCAAAAATCGCTGAAAAACATCTGAACATGCTGGAGAGTTCAATTAAGCTTCAACTTCAAACATATCAGCCAGAACAGTTAGAATGATGCGTAAAGATCAAGGGATAAAACGATGCAAAGCGAGAATGAAGCCATGGATATCTGAGGTCAACAGAAAAAAAAGTCTTCATTGGGCCAAAGATCACAATATTTGGACACATGAAGAATGGTCTAAAATTATCTGGTCAGATGAATATAATTATCAGGCATGTAAGAAAGACTATGGTCTTGTTGCTTTACATGTAATTTGCCTTTATGAGTGTCTTCCACAACAATTCGAGAGCTCATAGCTTTCATAGACATTTCAGAATGCATGAGCACTCACTCCAGCTTCTTTAATTTAAGTCGGAAAGGGACCCGAGAAAGGCCCCACCCTACCTCCTCACAAATAACGGCCAACAGGAGCATGATTTGTAGAAATGTCGAAATCTGTGTGGTAAAACGCACGACATATGAAATAATGCAAGAAATTCATCGACACCACAGCTGGGCAAAGATCCTGGAGGTTATTAAATCCAATAACCATATCCCTGTTTAAAAATCACTTTCGAAAACACGAAAAACAAAGACGAAGCTCTCTTTGCATTTAACATGCGTGTTCCACCCGAAATCATCGAGCAAGAAATTTTTCATAATATACAAAGTGCTTTGCATGTTATAAGATGTAAGAACATTTGTCAGACAACTGCCTTAACAAAGTAATATGCCTATTTAGTAAGTGCGACATGGAAGACCACCGCTACAAAGATTGCCATTCAATCGCAAAAAAAAAACCCTGTCTAAACTGCCAATTTGAACATCGCACGATGACCCTAAACTTCCCCATGAGAAAGTTAATAAAAAAGGAAGAAAAAGAAAGACGACGACACAAACATATACAAGTGCACAGAAAACAATCGAAGACCACCCACGAGAACAATTCTTACGCGTAGCCTCTGAAGCGAAGTCGGTGATTGTTACCTGGGTGGTACAAGCACACGTCACAAACATAAACAACCCAGGCGCGTATGAGAAGGTACGGAACGCCTTTATTAAGGTAAATACCTAAATTGCCAAAATCCTCCAAAATCTTTGAAATAAAACTCATATAGGATTGGTTTTTAGCCATCAAAGACCCAAGGATTACAAAGGACAAAATTATAAAGAGACGTGGAAGAAAAAACAAGAGAAGAAAAAGAAGAACAAGATTCGGATGATAATATCTCTGAAAATGCCGAAGAGTCAAATCACACAGGTAGGAAGAAAATGACTAGGAGAAGCAAATCAAAAACTCCATACCTAAAAAGAAATGAGAACAATGGTGAGAATAAACCCAATATGGAGACATAAAAACAAACCCATCCCAAACAAAGCACCGAGAAGAAAGAATAGATAGACTACTTAAGTTAGTATGCACAGAAATAATCTGAGGGTCCTAAGTATCAACACGAATGGATGGATCGGGAAAAGAGTGCAATATTGCAACATTTCTGCACTCTCGAAGCAGATATTATATTCATTTCCGAACACGGCGTTAACACAAATGGAGAAGGAATGAAAATGTGGAACTATTACATGGTTAAAAGTGAATTACTCAAGAAATATACAACAGAGTGGCCGTAGGGGTAATAAAGTGGATAAATTATTAAAAATTAAGAGGATTAGAAGAATCCTATTGGTCGAAATGGACCTGGAGAAGATGGTTATCGCAGACATTCATGGCCATATTTAACCGGAAGTTACCCACTATTCTCATGAGTGACCCAAACACAAGATGTGAAGAAGCCGGTTACCGAAATGTCTGTTGGATATGGAGATGTATGAATAAATTAATGGAAAAGAACATCGTCCAGCGTTTCCGTCTAAAAAAGAATAGCCACCAAACCAGATAAATAATTGGTAAATTTCCTCGTCCCTTACAATTATTATATGGAACCAGTTGCTTTGGGTAGTCCATCGAGGTCGATGATGACGGATGCCCTCCTATTGAGGGTATCAAACCTGCACTAGGTTTAAACAGGTAGGAATGTGTGTAGTACTTGGATCCTTATCTTGACCGAGGAGATAAGGACCCTGGTGGCAGGAGAGGCTTGAGACGACCAGGCTTCATCCTCGGCTGCAGGGAGATGCCGAGACACCGGTCTGTTGGTGCTCGCCTATAGGCTCTCTCGATCCTGGTTTATGATCAAGGTATCCTTCCTCTAGCCTTTGCCTAAAAAGGCAGAACCCACAAGGCAGTGGGAACATTGCAGTGGTTGGTAGGCACCAGGGCGTGTCCACACACCGGTGGGCCTGCACGTCGTACCTCTGGGGCCCACTGCTGCTCCGAGATCCCATGCTAATGAGTGAACATGGTACTCGTAGTTCGTTTTTCTCGATGAAGCTGCGGTTGTATTTCTTTAATTGGCTCGTGAAACAGTCGGGAGTAAGTCGGATTTAACTAATGATCATATCGGTGTATCAATGACTATCAATAGAAACCCGTTACAAATACCATCACCACAGAGGAAGAACTACAATAGGGCGAAGTGGGGAAAATACGAGCTTCTGCTATAAGATTAAACGCCAGCAGAACTAAAGCAACGTCCTGAGATTGACGAGGAAATACAGATGTTAAATGGGAAAATACTACAAGATGACGAGGAATCAATCCTTTCAAAATAATTCCAGAACATTTCCCATCTACAAATGGACCGAATATATGAATGACAGGTTTACACCGTGAGTTGAACAAATACACCGGAGATTCAGCCGAATGGGCTCGTTTCGGAATATGACTCAACGAATAAGAGAAATTAAGGAGGAACTGAGTAAACTAATACCTGAACAACAATGGCTGGGGAGAGGCAATTGCAGAATTCGATAATGAGGCCTCGCCCAAAGAATTGTAGGAGAAAGTAAGAAGAATTAATGGATCGCCACCAAGAAAATGGAAATAGATAATGCCGAAAGAGAGATTAAAATGGAGGAAGATGAAATATAAGCAATATTTACAGAACAGTGGGAAAAAATATTTAAAATAAGGGATGAAAAGAATGCTGATTTCGATATGGAGTTTGAACATCGTATAATTGACGAGATAATTGAAATCCGAAAAGGACGCACCCGAACCACCAATTGGAACAAAGAGAAGAAGAGATGAAGATGAGATTACTATGGCGGAACTTAGAGCACTATCCATTCATTCAAATAGAAAGCACCAGGCCATACCGGCCTTTAAGTTGAACTATATAAAAGCGCCACAATACATCATAAATGGGATGCTAAACATCTTCACTGCCTGCATGAACACTGACTATTTCGATTAGTACAAAAAGCAAGAATAATATTCATAGCTAAACAGGAAAAGCCACCGACGAGTTTTAGTTACCGCCCAATTTCCCTTCTTGATTTTGTAGGCAAACTCTGAGAAAATATTATACAATAGGCTCGTCGGACACTTGGAGGAGAATTCGCCTTTTAACCACCAACAGTACGGCTTCAGGAAAATAACGAACAGACAAATGGTTATCTCTAAAATAACAGAAAAAGATTGCCCAGACAATAAGAGGCGGTAATTATATGGACATTGTTTGCAGATAGGTATTGAAAGGATTCGTTAAAGGATGCAATACAAGATCCTCCCACTGAGATTAAACAAAAAACTAGAAAAATCGTATGTGATTATGTAATGGAAAGTAATGCATATATCAGTATTTGGAGACTAACAGGTCAAAGATTTGATCTCCAGGCCGGCGTACCTCAAAGAGGCTGCCTGAGCATTATTACCCTGTACTCGATATACTGCAGACACCCCAAAACCAAGCAAACCCACTAGCCTTTACATATAGTTCACTGATGATATGAGTTAATTAGCCCAACGCCCATACGAAAATGCTGCCACTCAAGGTCGAATGATTGCCGAGGCAATCAAGAATATGTATATGAGATTATAAACTAAAATGTAAAATCCGATCCAACGATGAAAATTTTGAGATAATTATTTTAGGAAGAAGAAAACTATGAGGTATAATAGTGCAATGTACTCAGAATGAAAATTAATACTATCGAGTACAGGAAGCAGACGCAAATTGGATCCAAAGAGCAAATGTGGAGGTCAGAACTCTTTACAAATTCAGGAAACTGATAAAGCAAAGGAATATATATATATATATATATATATATATATATATATATATATATATATATATATATATATATATATATATATATATATATATATATATATATATATATATATAAGTTTCATTAAAAACTTTAATATACTTTGCTTTTATTAATTTCTTATCACTTTCTTCACTACTTCCTGTAAGTTAAAAATGAGTGAACTCAATCAATATTGAAAAAGATTTAAAAGGAACTAATTTTGTAAATTAAAAAAACAACTAAAATTCTTTGCAAAGCTTTCAGTCCCATTTACCATCTTCCCAGCGGTTCTTTTCACTGCTTATGTCGAAAATGGACTGGAAAAGGTTTTTTTTTCATTTTTTCTTGGACAATCAGCAAAGATTCTAAGCACACGTGTGGCTGAGTTAAGATGGTTATTTAATTTGGGCTTCTTTTCTTTGATGGTTAAAGTTTCTAATATCGGAAGGCGTAGTACATAGATAAGTTTTATAATAGTATTATTAACAAAGATGTCTTTTAAAATTTGTGATAATACTATAGATTTCTTAACTGATTTTATTCATTCCATGATAAATCAATTAAGAAATCTATCGTCTTATCACAAATCTTAAGAGCTTATATCATTTGCAGCCCCTGCCTCCTTCAAGACGAACTTAACTTCATTAGTCGTACGTTTATTGGTTTAATGTACCCCTTATGGTATATTGAAACATGTCACTCTAGAGCCAAGCTTCTCCAGGTTTATATTTCTTTACTTGACTGTCCTCCTCCCCTCGTTCCTTTTTCTTAACCTTGGTATGTTTTTGACTGCATTCACGATCTTTCTCATCCTGGTTTTAGAACTTCTTGAAAACTCATAGCATATGGTTTGAGTATGAACGCCGCCGTGGCTAAATTGACCTTCTTATGATTATCTTGTCAGCGTGCCAGAGTCCAAAGCACATGGAGGCTCCTATGGATAGTTTTCCTCCTCCTTCGTCACGGTTGACGCTATTCATAACGATATGATTGGTCCTCTTCCCTTTGCTCGAGGTTCTACTTATCTTCTGCTCATGTCCGATCTTCTACATTTAAAAGAACTTTCATTTCGGGTTAGGTTTCGCGATTTGGTGTACCTTCAACGATCAGGTGCTCACCGTTACAACCGATATATGAGGGATCATTTTTTGTTATTTCTAGAAGGTCAGTATTATTTGTTCTACAGCGTGGCACTAAGAAGGATACTCTCCCTTTGTACCGCCTGAAACCTGCTTTCATGGACGCTGTTCGACCTAAGCACGCTCTGCCTCTGTCTTCCTCGCTCGCCTCCTAGTTTTATTATTGGTCCAGAGATTTCCAAAAAAATCCTTTTCTTAATTCCCCCATCTATCCATTCTAATTTTCCCACTTCTAATTCCTGAGTGTTGCCGTCTGTAGAGATATAAGAGTTTAGTATATATATATATATATATATATATATATATATATATATATATATATATATATATATATATATATATATATATATATATATATATATATATCGAGGCCAAGGAAATAATAACAAAAGACATCTGGGTTTAGCTTTGCCCCTCCGATGGTCTCCGGTAACATAGGAGAACGGGCAAAATGGTAAATTTGAGGTGACAGATTCCTGACCTCAGCTCAAAAGGAAGGCCCTTCGAGGGTATACCTATAAACAATCAATTTAAAAGTGCAAACTGCCGATCTCGTATTACCCTCTCTCAGAGCTACAAGACGCCAAGCCCGGGAGACCAACCTGAGGTCTCACCTTGCGAGTCCCCCCCTCCACTCCCCATTACCTATCCCCCAATGCCGCGGCGGCTTCAGGTTGCTTTCTGTCGTCTCCGAATCGGACACACTCGTGTGACGCATCGCTATCTGATGGAGCGCTCGCCTGCGCCCTATTGCAACGACTGCGTCGTCCCCCAGACTGTTCAGCACATTCTTGTCGAATGTCCCAGTCTGGGTGATCTTCGCGCACGATACCTGTCCCAGTACCGGGATGGGCGGGGTCGCTACCGCCTGTCCCTTGTGCTCGGGACAGATTCGTGCACACTGACTTGTGGACTTGTTGACTTCTTGGGGGAGGCCGGCCTTCTCCCTATTATTTAAGCAAGGTTTGTTTGTTTGTTTTTTTTTGTTTTTTTTTGTTGTTTTTTTGCATTTGTTTTTTTTTGTTTTGTTTTTTGTTTGTTTTTTTTTCTTTAGTTGCACGCTCCTGCGCCGGGGGGACCTCTCCCCGACACACCAGCTTGCTTCCTTTCCCCCTTTTGGGGGTTTTTTTTTTTCTCTTTAATTTTATTTTAAAGTAGCCTAGAATTAGGCCAGTTTTAATACGGCGACTAATGCCCAAGTAGGCAGTCGCCAGATGAGCTCTTATAAAAAAAAAAAAAAAATCCCCATTACCCCGCGGGAGTAATTTGGGTATATAACAGGTTGACCCAAGGAAACGAGGCTTTTTGTTCGTTCCTACCGAAGAAACCAGCAAGGCACCGGTTGACAGAAGATTTTTCGAGTTCGAGAAGAAAACAGAAAAATCACCGGTAGAAAGTTTTCTGCAAGTTAAGGAGAACTTGCAGTCCTTGTACAAAACCAGATTGTACCAAGGAAGCTCGGCGCTGTTCGAACCCCAAGATTTTTTAGTATCAATCTACCCAGTTTGAGGACTCCAAATCTTACTCTATCTGAGTTGGACAAACCCCAACTAGATAGAAAAAAGAAGACAACGATTTCATCTCGTCCGGACGAAAACAAGGTCAAGGTCGCCCCAACCACCTAAAAGTAGAAGGACTAAGCTTTAGCTTGAGCCTCCACCCAACCCATACCCCTCGTGACGTCACCCTTCAAATCGACAGGCAGGTCGACGAACGCCATCTATTGAGCAAACAACTAACTACTCGAGCTACGCCTCTCTGGAACAAAATCTCCGAAGATAGTCTAACTGGTCACGGGTATTAATCTCCATTACCTCATGTAAGTAAAGAATAATCCTGTTGTTTATGTCCCCGTTCATAAAAATTAGTTTATTGGATGTCCGGCTAAGGACAAAGATATATTAACTTAAAATTGTTCCCCCCGTAAAATTCTATCACGAATCGAGCCTTGAGAGCTCGCCCAATAATCCCATTTTCTTTTTTTTTTTAAGTGTATTAGATCTGTATTTTTTAATGTTATTTAGTGAGAGGGTTTATGTTCATTAAAGTCTATTTTTTTTAGTAAAATCACTGTTTTAATTATCCTCGAATGAGTTAAAGTGGCAATAATTGATAAAGTCAAGAAAGAAACCCCTTTTATTCATTCACTAAAATAAAAATAAAGTTTAGCACTCTTAGAAGACGATCCTCAAGCGATCACCGAGGCACGAAACAACGCCTCAAGTCAAAGTTTATTTGGTTTATTAAAAAAATAATAAAACAAATAAATAAATATATATATATATATATATATATATATATATATATATATATATATATATATATATATATATATATATATATATATATATAATCTCGGCTAACCCACGACACCGTCTGTCCTGTTTTGTAGGAGCCCTCCTCGTCAGAGGTAGTTCAGGAGAGAGAGAGGAAGGGGGAGGGGGATAAAGAACAACACAGTTACCCCTCATGCCGTCTATTTATATGGATGAACGTTGAAGCGTTTACACCTACTTTGACACCCGACAAAGGTCTCAAATCAAGAGAGGGCTGCGATGAAGCCTCATTTCGCCTAGAAGAACCTTAAAGATAGTCTCCACTTTTGTAGGAAATATAAAGAATTGACTGTTGAAGACTCGGGGGAGGGGGGGGCGATATTCTCTGATGATGCTCCATTCCGCTTGTTTGAAACTTCTAGAAGATCGTTTGTTAGGGAAGAAAATGGTAGCGCTTTCACGAGTTCTATGCCATGCCCATGGTGAAGCTTCTTGAGTAAGAGAATTTGAGCACTAACAATTTTGCCCAAGCACACTGTCATGAACTCAAAATAGTACCAAAACGTGCTTCATCAGCATCTTTTCTAATAGCTCAGGGCCAATTTGTAGAGGATAACTGTATTATTTAATCATGGTGGTGCACCTTGTAACAAAGCAAAAGCAATAACAAAGTTCTTGGCTGAAAATAACATCGAACTTTTGGGACCTTGGTCCTATCATCCCAACTTTGGTCTCCAGCCTGCCAAAACGAATTGAAGCAATCCTGAAGAAGAAGGGACAGCATTGTAAATATTGACTGCCCTCATCAATTTACTGTACATATTTATTAATAAAATGGGCTTGGACTCTAATTTTTTGTATATTTCACCTTCTCATCATGATACCAACATAAGAAAAAAAAACAAAATTCAACGTTTGCTTAGTTCCAATCATTTTCTTATATGAAAAAAATAGAGTAATCTCAAAACTTTTGGCCACGACTGTACGTTGGAGGAAATTTGTCCTAGCGTACGTTCTCGTAACATACGCCAATGTACACAGATGTCTTTGAACTAAGAAATACGTGTGCTTAATTTATTGATTTATTATGTAAGCCAGTTAGTAGATCATTTTTGCGTCGAGAAGGACAGATAAATAAATCAAACTAGAATAGATGGGACGAGAGGTAGAGAACGGTTAAAAAGAAAAATCTAAATGGAAACGAGTTTAAACTAGCAGGCAATAAAGTTTAATAAATAAAACTGCTAAACGACATACATTTAATGTCAAGAGTAATAAATTACATGGGTAAACTTACTTATTAGAAACCAGATGTTTGGGGAACGACCGATAAATAATGAAATACAGAATAATGGTCGAGACAGACAGATAAAGAAATCTAAATTGAAAATTGTATTAACACTCACACATATCAAATTAAGGTTATTAGATAATACTGGCAAATTGCAGACATATTTTCTGTAAGCCTTGTGTTTAGAAGGTTAACAGAAAATATGGGGGATTGATAAGCAGTTAAAGACAAGGTAACTTATGTTAGCCGACAACCGTGTGGATGTATACAGCCGTGTATGTTTCACCGACACCCGTAATGAATTTTTATGAATCACAGAATGTGTTGCAGAATAATCAATAATGTGAGGTACCGCCATACGAATAATAAACATCAAAACGAGAGTAAAGGAGAGTGTGAGTCACAAGACAAAAACAAAAATGCTGGAAGAAGCAGACTAATTTGATGATGAATAAGAAAAAGGACAACTACATTGTCTATTGTAATAGTAAGAAAAGACGAACAAAGATAGTAAGAGGCTGAGAAGGGGATACATAGAACGATTGAATCATGCCCCTGTTATCAAAGAATTTGCGTCTGACCTCTGATAAGAAACCCTTAGAGATACGGTCTAACTGAACGAGAAGAAAATAGATTGCTGTTACAACATAAGAACAGAGATATATAGAGATACAACCTAATACTCAATGACCCGACCCCTCTAGGCCCAACCAAAATGTAATATTATTAATGCACACACGTGCATAAACACATACATACCAGCTATATTTTATATCACATAACTAATAAATAAAAAACAACGAGATGATCACCGTCAGAAATTGAGTAAAGTACGCCTCCGCGAAAGGGTGAAATAACAATGTACGGAAGAAATATAAACCCAGTTCCATCTGTTAGATCGATATACAAGCGACCTGATAGATAGATAGATAACTAGAAAGGTATATAGAAGTTGTGAGAGTAATGTAGTAATGTACACACATACATGCAAGAAAAGGTGTGAAAAAATAGAGAAAGAGGGATACGTAGGCAAAAGAAATAAACAAATAAAGGAGAGCTGCTGTACACATCAATACGTATAATCTACCAGGCGAGCGTTATTAGACCGACGTCTCGGCAGTCTCCTGCGACACTCCAAAATGGCTGGTCGTCTTGGACCACCTTGCCACTAGCCCAACTCTGGAGTGCCAAGATCGTGGGCTGAGGAATGCACACCCCCTTTTCACTCAAAGCCTCTTTTGTGCAAGTTTCTTTCTATGCTCGACATATTCTTTTTAAGAGCAAGAAGTGACGTCATCGCAAAAATCGACGGACAACTAACTAATCTACCAATCGTGAAATGCAATCGTTGGTTAAACCGCCTGTGAAATTGTTCAATTACAAATATGCGTCAAAGTCCTCGCTAAGTAAGGTAGACAATGCGACAGCTCGGGGTGTTCCACAATGCAGTGACACGCGCATATATGTACTATACTAACATAAGTACCCGGCGTTCATCCGGATAAAAAGTATTATCGCAAATCAATACAGATTCATATTGTTCAAAATTCTTATATTGTGGCCCCAAAATATCTTTACTTGTTGATTATTATTATCATTTGTGGGGTAAAGCCAGATTCAGGAGAAGTGAGCACTCTCCCTATCATATAATATACTTACAATGAGTAAACGTTTCATCGCCAGGCAGCTTACGCGCACGCGTGAATGGCGTTAGTTAAAGATATACGCGCGCCATTGGTGTTATAAAGATTGATGGTCATCTGAAAGCTGACCTTTCCTCTATATCAAAAGCTGATTTTTTAAAAATTATACTACTTATATGCTTGTTTTAGCCAGACTATCTCTAGGACTGTTATCTCTATTTGAGCCTTAAATATTTACATGGTAGATAGAGAACACCGAAGGCAATCAAGTACTGATATCCTCATAGCAATTATAATTTATCCCATTCATAATGCTAGACACAAAAAATTACTGGTGTCAAACCTAACAGTTATTCCGAACATTTTCGCGTTTAGGGCTAGGAAACTCCTTCGGGAGCTAAGTGTAGCACTCATGCCATTGGCGCCTCTGGTTCTGCCCAGGACGCCACCCTGGATACTATCACCTTTGAGTATTTCTCACCAAACCACTGCTTCCAAATCTTCCATAACGTCGAGATTATTTCGTTCGACCTATTTTTGAAACACACTTCCTGTCACGCTGGTTCCTCGCAAGTCTCCAAGGATGGTTCCAAGTCCAAAGAGAGAGACTGCTCCACGCTGTATCGCCTATGTTTAGAGTCAGTGGGGCTCTACCAGGCGCTGTGTCTGTCTTCGCGCCTGAGCTGGTTGCAATACACTGCTCAGTATGAGAGATAATGCGTTGTGTCCGATTTAGAGATCAGATCGTGATGTATATCCACTCATAAAGCACCCCGAGTGCTCTCGTAGCATTCGAATCACCATATTTCCTGGTTTACGTTATCCGTGACGCCACGGTTGCTGCGTGCCTGGCGGATGTCAAAATTATCTTCTGCTGGGTTCAGGTACATGTAAGGATTGCAGGGAAGGAGCAGACCTATGAAGAAGCCAAAGAGTCCGCGAGGACTGGACGACCAGACAAGCATTTTCTTTCCTCACTATGAGTACATGGCAGGAATCAGGTCATCCCTCCGGATTATCTGACAAAGAACATGGGAGAGGCTGATGGAACTTAAACTTGTGTGCCATCGCGCCGCGACTGTTCGTGTGGACCTGCCCCCCCCCCCTCCGCTACAACCATTAGATGAAGCGCTCCCCTACGCCTTACTGCTACGACTGCGTTGTTCCCCGGACTGTTAGGCACATTCTTGTTGAATGTTCCAATCGAGGGGCTATTCGTTCATTGCCTGTCTCAGTACCTGGACGAGCGTGGTCGCTACCACTTGCCCCTACTGCTCGGGACGGGTGTCTGGCAAACAGACTTGTGGACTCCTGGACTTTCCGGAGGAGGCTGGGCTCTTTTATTTTATTTGACTCTCTTTTGGGTTATGCGCATGCTCCGGTGCCTTGGGGAGCTGTCTCCCTAAGCTAAGAATCTCTAAGGGAGGTTCCTAGCTTACGGAGATACTGAGTTTGATAGGGTAACGCCTTGGGCGAAGTATTCACTGTGCCTGGTAGCTTAACGGTAGAGCATCTGACTGGCAATCAGCAGACCCGGGATCGAGTCCCGGCTAGGAATTTTCAAACTTTTTTTTCCTGGCGTAATTTCTGTCCTTTCAGTAAGGATTGTCTTCATTGTGCCACCATTTGCTCTCTTTGATCCTAAGTGTTCTTCCAATGTCCCTTTCTCTTACTTATAAAAACCTCGTTTATTGTCTCATTGCTCATTCGCGTCAAATTTCTCTTTCTCTTGTACTATATTGTTATATAGTCTGCCAACAAGGTTTCTGCATCTTCAAAATTGTTTGGAAAGGCAGAAAATAAACATGGAGAAAGCTCTGTGGTGGTTGTTACCACCCTCAGATTGTATATGCTCTCTCTCTCTCTCTCTCTCTCTCTCTCTCTCTCTCTCTCTCTCTCTCTCTCTCTCTCTCTCTCTCTCTCTCTCTCTCTCTCTCTCTCTCTCTCTCTCTCTCTCCTCTTTCTTTCCATATATATATATATATATATATTGGACTTGCTAGTCAGTGCTCACACAACTCATTAGTATATGCAGACGATTTCTACATCATCTGCACTTCCCAAACGCCTCAACTTGTCCCTCACAGACTCCAATGAGCAGTCATCGAATTCAGTGCATGGGCTAAAAACTCGAACCTACGCCTGAAGACTAAACACCTCAAAATGCAATCCATGTGGCTAACCCGTCGACGTGTAGACTCCCCCCACTCGTATGTATCTCAGGGACGCCTATTGATCTGGTGCTCTCTCATAAATTCATCGGACAATGGCTGGATGGCCCAAACCTAAACTGGAACAGCCACATTAACTAGCTACGAGAAAACTGCTTCAACCGTCTCGCCCTCGTGCGTTGTATTACTGGATTGACGTGGGGTCATCACGTGAAACATTTCTACCATTTTATAAAGCCTACATACAGGGTTGACAAGATTATGGCTCAATAGTCTACAGTGTCACAAACAACTCTTCCCTATAAAGACTAGACCTGTAGCGACGCTCGGATTGCGAAGTGAAGTAGGCTCAACGAGGAACCTCAGAAATGAGCACCCTGTTGGACCTATGAAATCTTAAAATCGGGCACACATATTAAATATTTAAATAATATGCCCCGTAGTAGTAATGAACCAATGTTGAATAGAGTGAAATACTTATAGTATAGGGGGGGTGGTAGTTATGGGGTGTTAGGTAAACTGTATAGTAGACGACAAGGTACCACTTATATAGGTCCTGACGAAGGTAAATTAATGGTATGTGAATGAAAGATGTTTCCCTAAACCACCACCTTATGAGGAAGTGCCTAGTTCCAGTTGATGAGTGAAGGATGGCGTTACGGCGAATTATTTATCTGACTTCAAGGATAAATGATCTTACGGTGTTCTTTACTTGGCTGTGCTTATCGAAGGTTCAAGGCAAAAATGGACATACAAAAATAAACTCTTTATTCTAATAAAAGAATATTATGATGCAAGCCGCGCGACACGTAGCATACTATATATTATCAACGCGAATATGAGTTAAGAACGAGACAAGACTTAGTGGATTTAGGCGGGAGCGTGAACGCGAATGAATTCGTTATGATCGTCTGTCTTTCTCTTTCTTTTCTTATTTATATGTGGGCTCTTTATGCAGAGGGCATGGCCTGGAGATGACCGTGGGACGACCTACCTCCGTTATGGTCGCATTTCTCCACCCTTTGTGCGGGGCTAGGAACCCTGTGCATGGTGTGTACATTTACATAATAAAATCTTATTTGTATAATTTCATATATTTGTTGCTACGAAATCTCTTACGGTCAACAGCTGTGTTTACTCGGGCTCCTCCTTAAATATCCGTCTTTAATAATTCTATCTCGAGACACAACTTGGGCAGCTTTATCAAACGTAAGTGTTTAACCATTTTCATTTGCTGGTCTCTGTGTCTCACGCTTGCTTGCTTACATATATGTACATTTACTAATCTCATCCTATTTCTCATACAATATTGAATATTTACATTATATATATTTAATAAAGCATGCTTGGATTTAATAGGACCAATTCGCGTCCATTTTGTGGAGGTATCTTTTGGGCCTATTGAATCCAGCAATTTTGTTGCCAGAGGTCTACCTATTGCTTAGTTCGATCACTACAATATCACAAATGTAAATGTATTAAGAAAAAGAAGGCAAGCGGATAGTTGGATGTTTCCACACGAAAACACAAACATACACGCGCGAGGAAACAGCTAGGGTATCGATACAAAATATCGAAGCAGCCGAAAGGGAGTCAGGTTTGACCAGCTAAAATTGACGTGTACCTGCGGAACGACAAAATAAACTTTGCTATCATTGTACCTACATTGAAACACACACACACACACACACACACACACATCCTTTTGACACCGCCCAGCAGTCTCAACAAAGTAACAGACTAACATAGTTCTGAACTTATTAGCTCCGCCCCGCGTCCAGATTAGGAGAAAATAAGTCACGTCCCCTTAATTGCAGGTAGTATAAATAGACGGGTTGAAACATTCTCATGATCATCCATATTATTATTTATTCATTTAGTCAGTCGGAGAGTCAGGAGCGCCAAGCAAATCGATGAGGGCAGACGGTGCTGTAGTCAGAAAGGCTAATAAAATTAGGCTCATACGTTAGTAGGTCTGCCACAAATATCCATCACAACTTCCATCGAATTCTTTCTGCCTAAGCCTACCGAGTCCTCCTCCAATAAAGAGTTTTAAATCCGCTTTCCGTCAGTAGTTATCTTTGGAGTCAGCCCAAGGTCAGCGCCCGTTATCCAAATACCCCAACACCAATACATCAAGGTTAAACAACATTGCGGTAGGTAACCGCTGAACCAAGCCTACAACGAAAATTACTAAATCCCATAACTGGTTCCAGAATACTCATTCCATTACGGAGGGGGAGGCACGTTGGTTGAGGTAGAGGTAACTGAGGTAAGCCTCTTCGAGAGTGGTGCGATTACCAAGGGGTGATTTGTCACCGAATTTTTGGCACCACTCTTGGAGCAGATAAATGGTTTGCTTGACTCGGATGGGCAGCTGCCCAGTTGCTTTCCCAGTGAATCCCTTATATTCACAAGGCTACGACTCCAAAAAAGAAAGCTCTCTTCTTACTTAATAGGCTGGGTAAATTCGTGATTGAAGCTTCATAAAAAGGTAAAAGGAATTTTAGAGCTGGATTCAACGTTTTTATTCGGCGGGAGCGTGGACTGGTTTTCAGGGAGTGAACAGAAAATATCTCTCTTTTGATTTACAAAATGCTACACTATATATAGTTCTTCTACTTAAACACAAGTGATACAAAATTCACCAATCATCGTTAAGGAAATTTGTAGGAGCAAACTAACGTTAGCCAACTTTTCAACTTAAACATAAGCAACACAAAATTTACCATTAGCGTTAAGGAAATTTTTAAGGCTAAACTAACGTTAGCTGAGTTTTCAAAATTGACCAATCAGCATTAAGACAAATTTTAAGGGCAGGTTTACGTTAACTGATTTTTCAGACATAAGCGTTACGTTAGTTGATTCTTCCGATGACTGCTCATTTTGGAGGACCACCTGCACTTGCAAAAGCAAAGCCCTACCACATCCCCCTCCGGAATTCTCCACTGAGATTAGTAGGTGAACAAAATATACGGAGCTTGAGGAGCGCCGCTTTTAGATCCAGTTAAAATCGAATGTTCTTTTGCACGGCCATCCGCGCGCGCTAGTGCACGCTCGAAAGAGAGAGTACCTACGAGAGAATTCGAAAGCTTCGGAAAACTCACCTGCGTTTCTGCCTGTTCCCACCACAGCAGCACATCTCTGGATCTGATAACCTTTCTGCCACTTAGGGTCTGTAGAAGCCTCGTGTCTCTAAGGTGTCCGAAACCCGAAAGGAATCCAAGCAGTGGGTGCGAAGAAGGAAGGCCCCACTCTGGGGTGAAATGTCGGGGCAGGTAGGAGAACCCTGCGAGACAATCTATTTAGGTAGGGCAGAAAGGGTGAACCAGAGAATATTCAGGTATACTCCCCCGCCATAAAGGCCTGCTAGGTTCAAAATAGGAACCCTCGCGGTTGGGGCCATCATGGACGACCCCAACGGCGAGAAACGTGTCCCTCTCCGGATCAAGGAGCAATGTCAAAAGCCCCCACGCAAAAAAGTATTTGAACTTGTTTATTCCAAGATGGGAATCACGCTTTGCAGGCTTAATGACCAGGCATATGGATACATGGCCTTCTGTGATACGAACCAAGATCTAGACAACTTGCTCAGCGAAAAATCACGTGAGAAAAATCGAAGAAATTGGTCTCATACCAAAGTTTCCTCCATACGTCTCAGCAAAGAGCTGGATTATATGTCGGCATATCGACCCCTATGTTGGTACCCACACTTTGGAAGAGATCAAAAAAGAAATTGAATACAAACAGGATTGGGCAAAGATCGATGAGGCCATTAAATTTAAAAATCGCGAAGGTGAAAAACATTCCTATGTGTTAAAGGTGACATTCCAGACGACAGAAATGGCTGTGAAAGCAGCTGAAAACGGTTTGGTTATGTTCAACTCAAAAGTCTCCGGTAGCTGTATCGAAAGAGAAGTATTTGTCCCGCTTCAGATTTGTTTTTCATGCTACGCTATGAAAAAGCACGCCACCAAAGACTGCAAAGTCGAGGCAAAGGTATACTCTGAATGCGCAGAATCCAGCCACACCTGAAAAGATTACACGAATCCGAACAACAAGTGTCTGAATTGTGGTAACTCTCACCGCCTCTTATCCACGTCCTGCCCTATTAAAAAAACATTGATAACAGACAAGAAGAAGGCAATAATAGACGAAAGGAACATAAGGTCTATTACTATGTATTCACAGGCGAGGAAGAGAACCGAACACGAAAAGACCATGCTGCAGATCGACAAAAATATGAGACCCGATCTTATAATGTGCATTCTGTATGCCCATTTCACCAATGTTATAAGGCCAAGAAGCTATGCAACTGAACTTTATAAGATTTTGGTCCACAATCATCTTAAACCGATGTGATTTCCTGACAATCCACCATCAGGGGACCTATTCCACGCCCCCCCCCAAAAAGAATGAAGCAAACAGTGCACCCAAGGACTTTGAAATTGAGGCAGTGGCAATTGCAACTTCCACGCCCACCATACCTTTCCAAGTTACTCTGGACCTGTGCATGAAAATTTATGGCTTCCCATCTGTACCAATTCCAAGAAAGTCCAGGGTCAGTGATTTGATGGAAAAGGGTCATAAAAGGTAAATTCAAGGGGATTTCGATGCCAACATCGCGGAAGAAGATTTATTTCAGGCTTGAAAACAAGGCCAGATCCAAATATGTCCCGAATCCTGCTTCAATTTAAACCGGAATCAATTTAGGAGGAAAAGATCGGGAAAGGTAAGGTCTCCGGCCAGACAAAGAGGAACTAAAGTGAAACAACCTAACAATAATTAATCATGGATACTTGTACTAAATACATCAGGAATTTAAAGATCTTCTCGCTCAAGGTAAACGGTTGGAACGCCAAAAGTAGAACGTATAACGAAATTATAAGATCCGTCGATCCCGACATTATACTCTGTCGTAGTATCGGAAGGACCCTACACCTGACACTAAATATTTATGTCGTGGTATAGGAAGGACCGAGTGATGGTAGGAGTTCGTACGTATGGGTTGTTTATGTACTATATAAAAAAACATCCGTGATTAATGTTATATATCTCTAGGAGCTCTATATAAGTCATTATTATTATCTGGATTATTGACTTCTTTAAACTTTGAGAGTTCCTTGTGCCATACTTATCGTTTCGAGGATAGAATGAAAATTTGTTAAAACAAACTAAAACTTCAATTAAAACACCCCCCCCAAAAATAAATATCAACCAAAGAAATATTATGCACTAAATACACAGTAAGGACTTAAATAATTTTTAAGTAAGGCTTTCTAACTTGACCTACTTGACATTATAGTGATGGTTGACCCACCACTCACTTCAATATAAAAAAAAATGCTAACGGCCTTTACCGGACGGATACCGGAGTTTAAATACCTTTGTGGATCCCTCTTGAAATGGGTTTGAGTCTGACCTTGAACTCAATGAGTTACGTTACCTCAGGAATGTTATTGTCTGGGAGACTTGTACCGCTCGTCCAGATAGTTGGTAAGGACGAAAGAGCGTTAAAGCCACAGAGGACTTTGGCAAGCGTGGGAGATGTGGGAGCCACACGCCTTCGGCAGGAAATGCCGAATTATTACTCTGGGTAATAATTCGCACTGGCTAGCGATGAGCCAAGACTTGAATACCTTGACTCAAGGGAGTGCTGGAGGGAGTGCACTCGGGGGGTCTTCCTCAAGGGCGAGGACTATCTCTGTGCTTTAGGCTGCACCAGGATAGGAGGGGTTTCTCTGAGGAGAATAAGTTGACCTTGGTTCTTGAACCAAGATATCTTAAAGTTCAGCGTGACTACCAGGGAACGGGCTCGAGAAGGAGCTTCTTCCTCTTAGTTCCAGTATTCTTCAAGGGCGAGGACTATCTCGGTGCTTTGGGCTCCCGTAGGATAAGGGGGAAAGGGTTCTCTGACGAAAGTTGAACTTGATTATTAAATCAAGTTAACTTAAAGTTCGGTGTGACCACCGAGAAGTAGCTTGAGGATGAGCTTCTTCTTCTTAGTTCCAGTATTATTCAAGGGCGAGAACTATCTCGGTGCTTTGGGCTATACCAGGATAGGGGGATTCTCTGACGAGAGTAAGTTGAACTTGATCAAGTTAACTTAAAGTTCGGTGTGATCACCCGGAACTAGCTCGAAGATGAGCTGCTTCTTAGTCCCTTCTCTTGGTAGCCGGCCTCTTGCCGGGGACTTCGTAGCCTGATGACTCAGGTATTCTACCTCGTTTTTCCAAAGTTTTTGGTATATATACGTCGTCACCCCACTGGGGTAGGGGTAAGAGGGGGGATTTGTGCACAGGCCGCATGAAGATGCCTCCTCGAACGGTTTTTCTCAGGGCGTCGTACAGATGGCCCGGTTGGACCTTCTGGATTTCGGGCGACGCTTCTAAAATTTCGCATTTGAGGTGAAATTGAATACCCGCTCTTAGGGGAGGTCTTTCAGTTTTAAACCGATTTTGGGCCTCCAGTCCAACCTGAGCTGATTATTGCTTTCTGTGGTCTCGGAAGGTCGTTCAGCTTCTAACCTGGAGGAGGGGCGAGAGCGACGTGGTTAAGGGTTTAAACCGTGGCGTCTACACGGCCAGGATATTGTGGTCAACGTCCTGTGGCTCGCCTGGGAAGGGGAGGGGGTTATCGATTCCCTCACATACTCATATCCGAGCATGGTTTGAAAAGCGAAAACGACTATATAAAAATATAGAACTTTGAAGTGCTGATGGCTAGCCACTCGAGGAAGAGACACGATGGAGTAACTATTGCTATCAGAAAATGGATCAAGTTCAAGGAGATAAAGGATTTGGAGGAGTCTTATCGAGCAATTAAGATCTGCATGACATATGATGACCTGGTAGTTGCGGTCGGATACCGACCTCCCAGACGTTCACACCTTCCGATCCCTAATTTCCCGCGGCTCTTCAGGAGAGAAGCCTCAACAATCTTGATACGAGATTTACACGCCCGCTGCAGGAGAGCCGGCTACACTACAACATTCAACGAAGCTGGTAACTCGCTGAGCCTTTTAATTGACAGAGACAGTACAGAGAGAAGGAGCCGACTTCGCCACTTTCCACATGGCAAGATCATTGACCACATCGGATATAGTGTTAACGAATCAGAACTTCTCTCTGAATCAAGTGACCCCTCTAGGCCCTTTCGCCCTATCAGACCATATTAGTATGATTACCCAGATCTCCACCTCCCCGATACAAGTACATACAAGCTCCTAAACGTAGGTGCTTGGAGAGAACCAACTGGGAGACCTACCGTGAACATTTGCAACATGTGCAGATTGACCAACTAGAAGGTGCTTCACTGGAAGAAATAGACGAAAAACTCTACCACCTTACGTCAAAGATCTTAGAGGGTGACCACTTAGCTGTCCCTTGGACGGAGCACAAAATATTACCGGCTCCAAGGTGGGACCTTAACATTCAAGAATAGATGGAACACCTGGAAGCAACTCTCTATTTGATAAACATATACAAAAATCAAAGTTAATGGCGTGGAATTCACGGAAGACCAGAACATCGAGCGAAATTTGAGAAAATATGGGCGAAATCGTTTCAATATAAGCGACGAGGAGATCGAACTCTTTGATGAAAGGTACGAGGAGCAAATTCTTGGAAGACTTCAAGAGCTGGGGGCTGACCTCACACCGCATCTCTTCGTGGACGGGGCACGTCTCGCGTACGAAGAGGGAATGCCATTCTCCTATGAAGAATACGAATCAACCTTGAAGAGCTCTAAGCATCACAAAAAAATGCATTTAATAAATGCTCCTCATAACATCAACAAAGCTCTACTTAAGATATTTAATAATCTCCCTTTATGTCGGCTATTTTCCGGACCAGTTTAAAAGAGCCCATATGATTTTCATACTAAGGCCTAGCAAGCCGAAGAAGAAGATTAACAGCTAAGGCAATTCATACATAAATCGCTGGAAAAACTCATCAACAACAGGCTGAGACTCTACTTAGAAACTAACAGCCTATACAACAACCAACAACATGGCTTCCGGAAGAAACTTAGTCCCGAAACGGCATTGGCATTAATTACCGAAAGAATTGCTATTTGCAAGGCCAGAAATGGCAATCTAGATGTCGTTCTGCGAGATGTGGCCTCGTCCTTTGACAAAGTGTGGCTGACGGCGCTAAAAAAATAAGGTCAGCGACCTTATATGGAGGGAAACTTAACAAGAATATTCTGCGACTACCTAGAAGAACGAGAGGCAGTCGTAAGAGTGAACGACGTTAAAGAGGAACCTTTCAACCTGGGGGCTGGGGTGCCACAAGGGGGTTGTCTGAGCCTCATATTTTATGCGGTGCATACCGGATACCTGACTTACCCCGACCAAGACCTCACTCAGTACTTCCAGCTAGCGGATGACATCACACAGGTCATCACCCGAATCTAAAAAAGCCCTGTTGACGTTGTAAACAGAACAAGCAGGAAAATCGAAACCATCAATAACTTCTAAAAAATGATCAAAATTAAGATCAATGTTCATAAGCTTAAGATGTTAACTATTGGACGTCGGAAGACAGCGGACGTGCTAGTGCGAGATGAACTCTACGATTACTCGAGAGAAGGCCGGGTACTTGGCTTGAAATTAACCTCAGACGAGTACAACGCCCAATACAAAGAGAAGATCGTCACAACGAAAAGAACGCTACAAGCTTTGTACCGCTTCAAACGGCTCTCTCCATGCAATAAGGGGAAACTATATATGTTATTAGTAAGGCAATAGATAACGAATACTTGATTGGTAGGTTCACCAAATTCCGGATTCTGCTACTTCCATAGTCGGGCGATAAGCCAGCGCGGTTGTTTGCCGCTATGCCTGCCAGGGGGCTATTGCAGTCATTGTTACGATTTACTTTGGGTGAGACGCTGCTGCCATCTTGGAAAGTTTTGAAATCATAAGTTAATTGTTTTTTATTTGCCGTTGTAGGCCTGTTAGCTCTAGTACTTGTAAGTAGTGAAGATGTGGACTCCTGCTATTTAAGTGAATAAGTTATAATGTGTGTTAAATAAGGGAAGCCAGCATATGATGCATATATGTTGCTTGGGGAGGGACGCTATAATGATCTAGAAATTGCAACTTAGCCCTAACCTCACAATGCACGAGTTAATTTTTAAAATAACTTAAAAGTTATAGCAGTAATTACGTAAATAATACACTAATTTAAATTAATAGTGCATTTACGCTACAATAAACTTAACTATTATCGAATGATTTTATTATTCATAGTATTGTATACGTTTGTAAACAAACGAGGACGATTAGGCTTAAAAAGATTGCGATCATCTAAAATTGTCAGAAATGACGTCCTTGAACACATTTTTTTTATACGGTAATAGCTACTCCATTCGGCAAAAATATTCTCAAGTATATATTTTTATTTTGATTTCGTCAACCTTGTATCGGCGCCGATATATCGGTTATTGGCTAATTTGCATATCGGTGCAACCCTAATCTATGGTATTGTTTATCCATAGATAACTGTTTATCATTACTGTGATATTAAAAGTCGTGACCACGATACGCACCCTAAACTACACCTTCACTGATGCCTTGGGTTGATCAAATCATCTCTGGCTATTTATTACGGTAAAATTATATTTTATTGTCGTTTATCATCATCATTAACTCTATAATTTAAGAAGGGTATTTTTTGGAGTATTTGAATAATAATTTCATCTTAGTTTGGAAATGACTTATGTTTGTTTATCAAAGTCATTTCTAATAATTCATTTATAATATCAAAAACAAAATGGTGAAGTTCAGAAATAAATATAAGTATCGAAATTTTGCGAATTTTTTAAAACCCAAATGGTGAAGTTCAGAAAATTTATTTATATATATATATGTCTTCTTCTATAACTATATTTTAGCAGTGATATTTTGAAATGGGGGGAAATTTAGTTTAGAGTTCCTTTTTTAAAATTATTATAATTGGCGAAGTTCAGAAAATTTATAAAAATGTAACCATGGCTGTTTTTTTTAGATATTAAATTTTAATCTTAGTAGCGAAGCACAGTGGCGAAGCCATTGACTGGTAAATTTATTAAACACGGGTTCAAAGACAGCAATAAAATCTAATTAATGATACTGTACTGTTATTCGTATAATTACAAATGGTGTATTACTTTGCGAGAGAGGCCTGCAGCCTCCTGAAGTGTGTTTCTTGCCAGGAGGCTCTGGTAGAAAGCAACACCCTTATACCCTCAGTGCAGGTGGCCGACCCCGACAAGCTACCAGAGACTTTCAGAGAGATGATTGAATTCCAGGACCGCGGCGGTCTCCTCTACCCCTTAAACGAGTGCATCCACATGACTATGATGGCCGTGGAAGTCTTAAAGGTGATTACAACACCAGGCGAAAGGAAGGCCAAGTTCATGGCAGCCTACTCTTTAGAAGAAGTGTTCGTGAGTGTCTACAAGTAAATAATGAGAAATGACTTAGGGCATGTCCCTGCTGGACTGTGAAAAGGGTTGCAGCCTGGTCAACACCGTCGTTCCTGCCATCGTCAGGTCCCTCTTCCATGTCATGGGCAAAAATATTGTGTTAAAAGCTAACAGTGATGCCCATGCAAAAGTCAAAAGCAGAGGCATAAAAAGAGGTAATCCGGATGCACCCGAGAAAGCTACCAGGAGCAAAAGTGACTACAAGAAGAAGAAACCTTTTAGTGAGAAAAAATCCTAAGTCAATTTAAGTGTGCGTAGCCACTGACATTTTTTATGTATCTTTATTTTGTAGGGTAGATATTAGAATCCAGGTTAACCATGAAATAGGTTACTAGTACAGGGTGTCAACACCTTAGATTCTTACTAGCTATTACTTTATTACACCTATTTCAGAATAATATAGTCGGTACTCACCCATGGGCTATGAAAAAGATTTATAAAGTTTAAAAAAAATGAAATTAAATGCGGAGGTCTAGCTAAATGATACCTAATGGAAATTTATTTGCTAGATTGGTCAGGTGTGGGCCCTGGAGGGATTTCTTCTTTTTTTCTTTAATTGATGCTACCTACTTTATTTCATTTATTAGAATATATCTTGAAATATGTTTGTAGTTAAATATAATATACCCATTTTTCATTACAGTTTTAATTAGAGATTTTGCCTTCTTTTTTTTAAGTACCTGGAAAACCTATGGAATTTTGAAATTTGATATTAGTAGACACCCTGTACTATCTAAGAATCCCATTGTACACAGCCTTATTAAATAAAATTGAATTGAATATAACCAACATCGGTTATAAATATAAGGTTTTTCTTGTTTCTTTTTCATTAAATAACTCACACTTTCGTTCGTCACGCCGAATATGTTAGTCGAATAAAAATTTGACTTCACAGCTCGAAGTACATTGGTCTCAGCTAGCTTCATGCCAAATTTGGGGTGAATATCTTTAAAAATAAAGAAATGAGAATGATTTTTGTTTTTTCCTGGCTAGCCTGACTATGGAATCGACCGATTTTGAGCTACCAATCAAGTATTCGTTATCTATGGTAAGGACAATCCTCCTGTACCCCGCCATACCCTGAGCAAGACCGCTATTAAGAATGCACAAGTTGTTCAAAACAGTGTTATAAGATTGATTAAGAACGTCACCTTGTGGTATCACATACCATCTGAAGTCTTGCATGAAGCAAATGATATTGAACGTATCAACATTACCCTACATAGACGAACACAAAATATATGGCAGAAGATATACCAAAACATGCCTGAAGAAGTGCTGAATCCAATTGGAATACCTGTTTTGAGATATAAACGAGCATTCAAAAGCTCTCAACTTTTAATTTTAAAACGGTCCGGTTTTGTTATGGCGTTCAGAGATCGAAAATCACCCACAACTCTATATTCGCTTGGGATTCTCTTTGGCATCATATGAATGGGTGAAGCCCATAGTGAGTTTCATGGACGCACCAAACCTTCTTTTAACAGAGCCTCCAATGTTCCTTTGGTAATTTGTAATTTCTCCATTGAAAGTGGTCTTGGGCGGGCGAAAGTTGTGGAGCGCCAACAGTCTCAATAATATGTACAACGGAGTTATGTGGGGAGAACTAACATCTACAAACTTTACGTTGTATATATATATATATATATATATATATATATATATATATATATATATATATATATATATATATATATATATATATATATATATATATATATATATATATATATATATATATATATATATATATATACATATTTATATATATATATATATATATATATATATATATATATATATATATATATATATATATATATATATATATATATATATATATATATATTCGTAACACTGCCGTGCAATTAATTGGTTGGGAGATGGGAGAGGTGTACCCGTGATATTAATTATAATTAATATAACGGGTGCACTGGACTGATTAACTTTGGATACCAGCCTAGTCTGGTTATGACACAATCCACTAAAATATCAAAATAAGCAAGAAAATCGGCTCCTAAGAATGGCGACGTAGTATCTGTAACTACTAACTACGAACATTCACCTAAATGAACGACGCAGACTAGGAATAACTATATCTAATTGCACTTCACCGTGTACTTTTATTTTTCCTCCAATGCGACTAGCGATGTTTACACTCGAATTACATATCTCACAAAATTGTACAAGACTAAATGGAATTATGGATACGCTTGCACCTGTATCTATTAAAAATTCACTTTTCTCCTTATTAAGTTTGGCAGCGACAGTGAGTAAAGTTGGCCCTCGTTTGTCGCATTCACTGCGGCCTGTCGTTCTAGTTTTCTGAGGGGGCTGGGGACAATGGTCTGGATGATTGTTTCATCTGTACGTTTTCACCTCGCTTTGGCCATCTGACCACAGTTTACAAAATGTAGCATTCGACCCAAAGTACAAATGTGAACGGCACATAACAGGCTTTTCGTTATTACGGAACGGTCGTAACCCTAAAGGTCTACATTTTGTATTATCGCTATTATTTTGGTACGGCACACTATTTAATCGTTTACCATCGGGGTAAGCCGCTCCATTTGTATATTGCAATTATTCATAGGATTATTACACATATCATTTAAACTGAGAGCCCTTATATCGGAAAAAGATGTGGCACCAGTTTCACTTGTTTCCCTTTTATTTACACTGAACCCCGTGCCCTGTAAAATGGCATTAGCTCTTCTGCCAGTTTCCGTAATTGGGCCAGAGTCAAATCCTTCTGCGTGGCAACGATGGGCGCGATGTTCGGAGGTTAGAACTGGATGAATTTGTGTCTCACAAGGTCCTCACCCAATCCAACTTGCATGCTTTTTTTTTAGATTAGCTTATAGTCGTCCGGTAAGCGGGGAAGATGCTATTAATTTCTCGAAGAGTTCAGGCTTCGTCCTCTCAAAATGTGCAATGACTTTGGTTCGTAGGAGATAGTACTTCTGCGATTAGAGGACCGCCGCAGGAAGACGATCGACTGTCTCGGGAGGTAAAGCATCATGGATATGGTAAAATTTTGTGTCCTCCCAAATTATCCTTGAAATGTGGAATTCGGCTTCCACTATTTTAAATCATCCCGTCACAGCTGCTTCATTGGAGACAGGAGGTTTTATGCTAATCGAGTTGACAAGCTCCACTTCTTGGTGTAGAAAATAAGCAGCTTTGTGAATCCATTTATGTTTGATCACTCTTCTTGTTCGACGCAAAAGGGTCACCATTTATGGGGTGTACGTTGGTTGAGGTAGACGTAACTGAGGTATGAGTGTCGGACAGTGGTGCAATTAGCAAGGGATAATTTTTCACCGAATTTTTGGCACCACACTTGGGGCAGACAAATGGTTTGCTTTACTCAGCTTGGTGGCTGCCTAGTTACTTCCTCGGTGAATGCCTTGTATTCACAAGGCTACGACTCCGAAAAAGAAAGCTTTCTTCTTGCTTAGTAGGCTAGGTAAATTCGTGATTGAAGCTTCATCAAAAGGTAAAAGGAATTTTAGAGCTGGATTCAAACGTCTTTATTCGGCGGGAGCGTGGACTAGTTTTCAGGAAATGAACAACAGAAAATATATCTCTTTCTTTGATTTACAAAATGATACACTATCTATAGTTTTTCTAATAAACATAAGCGATACAAAATTTACCAATCATCGTTAAGGAAATTTGTAAGGGCAAACTAACGTTAGCCGTTTTTTCAACTAAAACATAAGCGACATAAAATTAATCAATCACATTCAAGGAATATAAAATTTCATAAGACTACAAAATGCTCATCTATGAGGTACTTTTTAGTTAAATACGATTCTATAACGTGGTTCCAGCACCAAACCATCACAGTGCAATCAAAATTGCCCAGGAAACTTTTAGTTTTTTCCCAACGTCAGCCCTTTATGCAGAAATTGGCATCCTGCTGCTAGAATACAGGAGAAAATATTTACCATGTAAATGTCTCTATCAGATGACACACCACCCATGATACCACTATCTAGTTATAATTCTAGCCTCTTACTCATCATTCCAACCATCTTCGATCGCCCCTTGTTGGTACCTGCAGTACAGAACTTTGCACAATTCCCCATCCTCTACCCAGTTCACCCCCCTGGATATTGTACAATGCCCTTTTTCTTATTAATCAGCAGTACTCCAAAAATAAGTAAAATAATGTACGTGTACACAATGATTAGGTATTACTTATTAAAATAAATTATTATGTAAATCTGCACTACTCAAAAAGAATTTAAATAATTTATGTTATTCCGAGCGCTTCAATGTAACTGCCCTATATGCTGCGAAAATTAGAACAATAGAAAGATCATTAAGAGGGTATCGCGACTTCGCGCTATAGAACCTAATTGAGAACCAAGGCAATTAAGGAAGTCTGTTAGCGATGAATCTCTCTCCCCGTCTAGATAATTTCGGGGTATATATTCGACAGTTCAGAATTCACTGGCAGATTGTGTCTGAAGCAGCCGTCCAGTACGTTATCCGTAACTTCTTCGTTAGGCGAGAGGGAATCGACTACATTCTCGTCCAGAGAAGAATTGATTGATTGTCGAAGAGCCAAGGAAGAGCTAGTCGTCACTCAGTGTTATTCGTGGAGATAGTTAGGCGCGCTTCAACCCTTCTCACCACGTCTTCGGATTTTAAGGATCGGAAAAGTCATCCCCGAAGCACCCTCCGCTTGCCTCTTAAGGATAAGAGACCCCCTAACTTCAGTCTCTTGAAGTTGGATTGAGTGTCCCGTGAGACGCCCACAAGTTCAAGGTCGAACTCGCCTACCTGGTCCTACTTGCCCCACATCAAGGTAAAATGAATTTAACCCCCGTTTCGTCACGCTCCTCCCACCTTTACTGCGTCGAACCTCAAGGATCCCCTTTGCTCTAGAACTTGCATAAATGTAAAATCATTACTTAATTAATTATCGCTCTGTTGAAACTTAATTGATAGTGTCAATCATCTTAGCAGTGAACCATCAATATTTAATTGCATTGCCCTTTAACTTGCCCTATATGTATATGTAATCTTTAGTCCTATTAAAGTATATTTTTATAGCCGTGTTTGAATATTCCTTGGTCTAGCAACTGTTTATTTAAAGCACTCTTAAAGCCATTCCCAGGTGGAATTTTAATTTCTGTAGGCCAGTAGGCTAGTGTGCGTATAACGGCGTACACCCGGTCATACCACGACAATATATATATATATATATATATATATATATATATATATATATATATATATATATATATATATATATATATATATATATATATATATATATATATATATATATATATATAACAAATTAGAATTCCCATATATAGCAAATGCTCCGCGAACCGCATTGTTTAAAATAAATCCCAAGCGTCTTAAACTCTGCCTCATTGTGCTCGATTCTCCAGACTTGTAAGGTTTGTGCAAGATTTTCTCAATCTGCTTAATAAATTCATCTCAAGCGTGAGTACGTATTAATAGATATTTTTATTTCATTGCAGACTCCAATTTACTATTACCATTGTGATAACTATCAAACTATTTAATATCTCATTGATTGCTAATAAACTATTGTTTTACATCCTATTTAATTTCATTGTGATAGCTAACATATACTACTATCGTACATCCTAATTTATATATTATTGTGATCCTCTTTCATTTTACATCATATTTAACTTACTATTCAACTTCCTATTATCCATTAAACCACCAGCCGTGTATACTTATTTGTATAAAGTTATATTCAATCCATCCTGTTTTCATTTGCTAATTTTTAAATACATTTTATTTTGGTTTCTTTCATTCTTCCATTCCTTCTAATTTCCCAACGCGTTAACAGTCGATCCTCCGTCGTTAGGCTTTAATTCATTGTTCAATTTTTATCTCAAAATATTATTGTGATTCATTTTTGTTCGTTATCTAGGCCAAATAAAACACTAAGCAATTACATAATAATAATATCACTATCCTCAGTGATATCTCTCTCCCTCCCCTACTAATGGACAAAATATGACCTACTTTCCATGGTAAGGTCAATCTTTTATATTCTGCTAAATGATATCTACAAGGAATACTTAGCCATATACACAGATGGCTTATTCTAAACTGACTCCTTCAACTACAGCTGCAGACATCTGCACTCACCTCTCAACTCTACTCACATGGATTATTGATCCTCTCCAACATAATATGGTTGTAGAATTATATAGCTTGTACCACGCCCTTAATCTGATCCAGAAGCTTGTTCACCTTTAAGAAGGTTGTAATTCACATAGACTCAATGTCTTCACTACAAATTCTCCTCTACTTCTCATCTCACACTCACACACAACTCTCCCACGACATTCAAACTATCCTCTTCGCCTTCCTTAACCAACCACTATGGGTGGTTAACCTGTAATACATACAGCCCTTTCGGCTATCATTGGTGATGAAAAGGTAGACAAAGCTCCACCCCAGTATATAGAACACTTTTCCTCTCTCCAGCCACACGTACCTTTCCCTGGGACTTGCTGAGTATCAAATCCGAATATAAGGAAGATCTCTGCCAGCAACTCTTTGGATCCCCTGGATCCATTCTTTATGAGGACACAAATCCTATGCCCTGCTCAAGGTCCACATACCGTTGCCTGAGCTAAGATCTAGTCCGCTTGAGAATCGGATATTGTGATCAGTATTTGCACTTATTCCGCCTCGGTCTTTCCTATTACTCAGAATACCCATGGTATCTCAACCAAACGGAAACCATACCACACTTCATACTAGAATGTTTGCACCAATATTCTCCTGAATATTCCTTCGCAAAAAAAAAACAAAGAAATTGTTGTGTTACAAATCACACTTTCAGTCATCTTAAATGGGGCTAGTTACCCATCCTTAATCCCCCAAGCAATTTCGCACCGACTCCATTCCTTTCTAACCCAAACTGTTCAGCTACGAGTAACATGGCATACTTCATTTTTAGATTACCTATCCTCTTTAAGCCCTAGGGCATAAACAATAAACAGACATTGACAATCTCCAGGTCCCATGGTGCTTACCTTAGCACTCTCTGACCCTCGCTTTATAAAATTAGTAAATTCTCCATTTACACGTGGCTACATTTATGTAATGTCCAAATTAATCCACATTAAATACTTTCATAAGCCTTTAATGTTATATAATATATCTGTCTAAATTAATTAACATCCTTCTTCTAAGAATTTCCACCATGTGTCGTGATATATTCTCTCTTCAAATATATCTTAGCATCCCCTTTTTGTCCACTCTCGCAGGGAGACTAACCTACTACAAAGGTGTTGAAATCCAGTTCTTTATCCAGTAGGATACTGTGAACTTGAAATTGTTTGGTTATACATTTTTTAGGTCAAAGTTCAGAAAACCTAAGCCGTATTTATAGTTTATAAAAGTAATAATAGTCTTTTTAGGCATTCCAGTCGCCATATATGGTTTCGGATTAGTGCGGAAAGTATATATTTTTAAGATTATTCACCTTGATGGGGTTAAAATTGACGTCGAAATACGTGAGCCTTGCGTTCTCTCAATGTGAAAATAAACCATTTTTACACACCGGCAACATTTAATTCGCACTTAATTCACACATTGGCAACCTGGATCCAAGTATTTATAAGAGCACCACTTTCGATTTTCGCGTCAAAACTCATGTGTCTAACGTTCTTAATCGAGTCATTTGTTTTTTTTTGCGTATTTAAAGTTTTAATCTTCTATAAGACTTTCATAATTTTTCGGTAAATTTAATAGACTTTTGCCTAAACTATAACCTAACCTAATACTAACTTTCAAGTTGTTAATACTACCAGATGTTTTAGATAAGTTTTCGTTATGCTACTTGTTCCTAAGCCGCAAACGGGGACGTATGGGGGGGCTCTGCCCCCATAATGACAACTGTTTCAGGTAACATAACATAACATAATTTCACGGATGACAAAAGCCACAAAGGCCTATCAAAGGTCATCAACATCTGTCAAAACCCACGCACAAAATGCATCCATAGGATTATATCAGATCATGCATCTACAATTAGAACAATCCACAGGAATGTGTCAGAAACAAAAAGCATCATCACCAAGATTAGTCAAAATCCAAATCAATCATAATATACAATAATAAAAAAAAACTGCATCCACAGGAATGAGTCCAGAATATTTCCTCTCCCCACTAAAAAAAAGGTAACCCTTTCCTCCTCATATCATCATCTATTCTAGGTTTGAAAACATTCAAGTTTGGACTGTCTACTGTCTCAGATAGCAAATTATTCAAGTAATCTACTACTTTATTGGGAAAAAATATTTTCTAACATCCAACCTGCACCTCTGTTTTTTTAAATTTTTAAGTGGTGACCTCTAGTCTTATTACTATCTTCTAAATCAAATAACTTGCTAAAATCCAACTTATCCATCCAAGAACAGATTTTAAAAAAGCTCAATCATATCTCCCCTCACACATCTTCTTTCGAATAAGAACATATTTAGTACCATTAGTCTATCTTCATATTCAAGGTGTTTCAGAGAAGGTATTATTTTTGTTGCCCTCCTTTGTACTGACCTAGCAGGTTGATGTAATGTCTAAAATGTGGTGACCATGCTTGTATACAGTACTCTAAATGTGGCCTAACATACGAATTGTAGAGTTTGAGGATAACCCTAGTTGCTCTATTTTTTGCCTCAATATACTGCTTTGAAAAATTCAGTGACTTATCTACTACTACATACACCTAAGTTCTCATCCTCAACTGAATTCAACCAATGGCATCCATTTCATAGCTAAATTCCCTATCATCTCTTCCCATATTAAGAACTTTGCATTTTTGAAGGTTAAAAGTCATCTGCCACTTCTAAGCCCAAACTAATAAATTATTTAAGTCACTCTGCACTTTAAAGCTGCCCTCATCTTCTTTGACTACATCTGCTAATTTAGTGTCATCAGAAAAAATTGACACTTTGCTATTTACAGCCCAACCAAGATCATTTATATAAACTATGAATAATAAAGGGCCTAGAACGGATCCCTGAGGTACGCCACTGATAACGTCCCTCCACTGTGACCTCCTCCATTCAGCACAACTCTATGTTTCCTGTCTTTCAGCCATTCAGCTATCCAATTCAAAACGTTACCACATATTCCATGCCTTTTTAATTTGTGAACTAGTCTTCTATATGGAACCTTATTAAAAGTTTTGCTAAAATCTAAGTAAATTACACCTCAACATTCTCTCCTTTATCTAATTGTTTAGTAACATAATCCATAAAATCCAGTAAATTTCTTAAACACGATATACCTCTTTTAAACACATGCTGAGCCTCATTTATTAACCTACTACTCTCTAGATGATCAGACATTCCCCTTTTAACTATCTTCTCAAGAATTTTACAAACTAAAGAAGCTAAGCTTACCGGCCTAAAGTTATTCGGGTCCTCTTTACCTACCTTTTTTAAATTGGTACTATATTCCAATCATTAGGTATTTCTCCAAACTCTAGTGATCTAGTATATATCTTCTCAAGAGCTACTGCAATACTCTCTACACTTTCTTTGAGTAACCTAGAATGAATGTTGTCTGGGCCAGATGGCTTACTAGTATTTAACTCCAATATAAACCCTTTAATTATTTCCCTGTTGACATTAATGGTATTCAACACTACTTCCCTTGACCTGGAATTATCATCAATTAAGCTAGCTGGATTCTCTTAGGGTAAATACTGAAAAAAAATTATCATTAAGAACCTCTACTATTTCCTCATCATATTCTTTCAAACCCCCTTCACATCTAAAAGGCCCTATTTTCATCACTGTTAGATTTGTTATTAATTATATAATAGCTAAAGAATTTGCTTGGATCTCTATTATTATTTTGAACTAAATTACTTTCTGCCGCTCTTTTACTCCTCTTAATAATCTTATTTAGCTCATTTCTGGTCGACCTATAAAGATTTAAATTGTCAAAAGTACTTTCTCTCAGTAATCTCTGGTATGCCCTTTATAGCAATGCCCTCTGGCATTCCTATAAAATATTACATGTATCAATATTCAATTGCATCAATTTAAATATTACCATTACTTAATATCATTTTAACATAATGTACCTTGTGCATAAATATATGCATATTTTCCTATTTAAATTCGATGTAAAATTATCCATTTATTTTCCCATTTAAATTCTACAATTTCTATTAAATCTCATGCAAAATCTCAACTTAGTTATCTATAAATAATCAATCCATTTTCTCAAATTTTTTGTATATGTATTTCCAATATATCTTTTGTAATATATAATTGCCATCCAAAAATCATGGCTAAGATGCATTCTTTTCGGCAACATTTAATTTAGTCAAACACACAAACTAACACGCTTTCAGCTCAACCACATTGAACACGAATATTCCCCACTCGTCTCTCGCCATTCTCAGCATAAAGGTCAGTAATCATTCCTTCTCCATTTAGTCACCTAACTCCAAACAAATAATACTTGGTTTAATACCTCGTCCTCTCACACTTATTCTCTGCAAACTACCATACGAGAGTAGGAAACAATTCTGGTTACTTCTCTCATTGTAGATACCAATTCACATTCCATCATAGTTACCATACCATAGTTACCAAATCATAGTTACCATATCCTAGTTACTTTACCATTCCTGACCTCACTTTACCTTACATTTACTCTACTTTTCATTACTCTCATACATTGCATTACGTATTCCTTAACAATTTTTAATTTGATTATATCATTCATCCGTATAATTGTAATAACTGCTCACTAGTTATTTCCTAATTCAATTCTCATTGTGCATTCGTTGATTTTGTAAATATATATATTTTGTTTATTGTCCGTTTTTCTTACTAACCTCGGGCTTAAAGTTACTAAATTCAATTCACGCCAGTCGTTAGGCCTAAACATTAGCAGACGGCTATTCTGTCCAATTCAACCAATTTATAGTAATGGTTTTCAAATAGCTATCTAGGCTGATTTATTAACTGAAATCAATCCCACTAATAACCAAATACCATACCTTTCTTCTCAGAAATTTTCATAGCTATCTCATGATTCTACCACAATGGCTTTCTACCTTTCTTCCTAATAGCCTTCATTGGAATACACTTGTCCTGGACTATGTTTAATATAGTCTTAAAAGTGCTCCACATCTCATAAGTATTTTCCCTCCTGAATTCTATATCACACCTAGTCTGATTTAGCAAGTTGCGTAATTTATCGTAATCGCCCCTATAAAAATTTGGAGTTTCTGTAGAGTTTGTTGATGTTCTTCCTTTCACTATTCACAAGTTAAAACAAACTATCTGATGATCACTATTTCCCAATACTTTCCCGATAGTCAATTCCTGAAGCAATTGATGATCATTTGTAAGAGCCTGATCTAATATATTGCCACCCTTGTCGGTTTATTAACAAATTGAGTCAAATAATTATCCTCAAAGCATTCTATAAACTTACAACTTACTCTATCCCTTCCTATCATATTTTCCCAGTCCACAGAATTTAAATTAAAGTCACCAAGAATAACTGTATTTACTTCACATCCTTTACTTATTTCCCTGATCATTAACTAATCAATACACTCAGTCTGTCTGTGTGGTCTGTAAAAGGGTCCCAGGTGTATTATCCTATTTTAACTGACTCTAATATCTATCCACAGTGATTCAACTTATTTTTGCTTTATAGAATTATTTAGATTTGAACAAATGCTATTTCTGATATAAATAATCAACCCACCACCAGTCCTATCTCTCCTTTGACTAATATACGAGTACTTATCATAATTCTGTAGTTCAAATTCACTCACGTTGTCTTTAAATTTATTTTCATTAACTAATGATTTTATTACACATATTATATCTATATCTTCATCAATAATATAACTGTCATGGGATAGTAAGGACCGAGTGATGGTGTTCATACGTATAGGTTGGTTACGTATTTCAAAACTCCTTGATAGAGTTTTCCCTCTAAGAGTGCTACATTTGATTATGATTATTGTTATTGCGTTATTCTTTCATATTTTAGGGTTTCTAGTGTCATGCTCAGAGTTTCGAGGATTGAAATAAAAACTTCTAAGAAAATAGACTTTAATTACAACATGAACCAAAGTTGAAATTTAACAAATAAACTACACAGTAATGAATTAAACAAGTTTAAGTGAGGCTTACTAAATTACACAATTGAATATACAGTAATGGTTGACCCAAATCTCACTTTAATATTTAACGCAAATTGACTTTCAACGAAACAGATAATGAGATTTAAATACCTTTAAGGATTCATATAGGAATCGGGTTTGAGACTGACCTTAGCCTCAATTTTTATGTTACATCAAGAATGTTCTATTCGGGTAGGCACGTGGACTGCCGTTACAGATGTTGTCTGAAAAGGGAATGCTTTAGAGCCGCAGAGGAATTCGGCGCGTGTGGCAGATAGAGTTAAGCACGTATTCTTGGAGAGCTGATTTCATCAACGGGACGGGAAAAGTATGCTTCTGCCACTCTTCAGGTTAATCTGGAAATAATTCACACTGACGAGCGATGAGCAAATGAGTGAATCCTTTGACGAAGTGGAGTACTTGAAGGAGTTTACTTTGGGGTATTCCTCAATGGCGAGGACTATCTTTGGGTTTTGGGGTACCCCAGGATAGCGGGCTTCTCTGACGAGAGTTAGTTTAACTTGCTTTTGAATCAAAGTTAACTAAAAGTACGGTGTGACCACCAGGAACTGGCTCAGGATGAGCTTCCTTTAAGTCCATCTCGTTGGTTTGCCGGGCACTTTGCTGGACTTCGTTTTCTCGATGACTCTTACAATCTGCCTCGTTCTTCTGCAGTTAAATGATTATATACTTCTCCACCTCACTATGGGGGTAGGGGAGGAGACTAACCTCGAGACTAACCTTGGCCTCAATTTTTATGTCGCCTCAAGAATGTAGTTTTCGGAGAGGCACGTTGTCTGAAGGGGAATGCTTTAAAGCCACAGAGGAATTCGGTGCGTATGACGGACGGAGTTAAGCACTTTGTCTTGATGAGATGTTTTCACCAACGGGACAGGGAAAGTATGCTTCTTCCACTCTTCGGGTTAATCTGGGAATAATTCGCACTGACGAGAGATGAGCAAATGAGTGAATCCTTTGACGAAGTGGAGTGCTTAGGGAGTTCACTTTGGGGTATTCCTCAATGGCGAGGAATATCTCTAGGTTTGGGGGTACATCAAGATAGGGGGCTTCTCTGACGAGAGTTACTTGAACTTGCTTCCCAATCAAAGTTAACTGAAAATTCGGTTTGACCACCAGAAAGTGGCTCAGAATGAGCTTCTTTTAAGTCCCCCCCCCGTTGGTTTGCTTGGCACTTTGCCTGACTTCGTTGTCTTAACTATTCTCATGATCTATGTGACAGAACGGGTTGAGGCCGCGTTAATTTCAACCCCTATCACATATTATTTAAAACCACGATGCTCCCACGTGCATCTTCGCTTTGAAGTTTAGCGCCTTATCGCAGCCACCTGAGTTAATGTTTAAACAAGGAGGTTTATCTTCCCCCGTTCGCCCCCCTTCCTCCTACCTCGCCAGATTGAGTTAGGCTTATGGGCAGATAAGGCATTGTGCCCAGGCTTGGCTGTGCATTCCCTCGAAGCTCCCACTCCATTGTCCCCCACGCCAAGGAAGAGTCTCGACTATTTAGATGGAAACTTTACCACTAAGATCAGATTGGAGATCCAGATTTTCGTCGCGAAACATCACCACGACCCTCTCTCACTTTGTGCGCCAAGGGACCTCGACCTCGAGATTTACCATCACTTGTCCAGAAGGAGGACAATATCCCTTGAATGCCAAGGCTCGAGCCTTCGTGACGCCGAGTCCACAAGGCTTCCCCTTTGTTGTTCAGAAAGAGAACAACGTTAGAACAGCCATTGTTCGTTCGAGCCCGTTGACAAGAAACGGTTCTCACCCTTCCCCTGTTGTTCAGAAGAGAACAACGTAGAACAGCCATTGTTCTTTTGAACCCGTTCGCCAAGAAGCGGTTCTCACCCTTCCCCCTTGTTGTTCAGAAGAGAACAACATTAGAACAGCCATTGTTCTTGAGCCCGTAGACAAGAGACGGTTCTCACCCCCCCTGTTGTTCAGAAGAGAACAACGTAGAACAGCCATTGTTCTTCAAGCCGTTCGTCGAGAAACGGTTCTCATTCCCAAGACGCCACGTCAGGATCATTTTATTCCCCCCCCCCTTCGGCTGGAACTCGCCAGCGAACCAAAAATTCCTTCACGTCGACTTCCTCTGCACCACTAGTATAAAATTACGTAAGCCGAACGTTACCTTTGAGTATTTAACCCTTTTGTCAATTCTATCCTGTGCTTTAAATGGTTTAGCGAACCATCCCATCTCTTTAACTTTATATTTGTTTTACCTTTTTAAATCTTTCAATCCTCGGATTAGCCCGAGCCCCCACGACCCTTTCCATTCTCTGTTTATGTCAATATTTTCCGTTTTGTGTATTGTTGATAGTTATTATTAATAAAACTCTATTTTATTAATGATAGCAATATTATTATCCTTGAGCTCAGTTCCACTTCTTAAGCATATCGAAGATACATAGTATCAGCCCGCCAGACATCCACGCACTCTAAAGATAATTAAAGAAGTTCCCTCAACGAATAGTTATATATGGTATATCGTCGAGAGTCCATTCTACGAGAATTTACTTCGTTCTTCTGCAGTTATTTGAATTTGATTATATACTTTGCCACCCCACTGGTGGTAGAGGAAGGGGAGGGGGGGGGGGGGTTGCTGAGGACTGCGGCATTAAGTCAAGTCCTCTAACGGTTTTTCTCAGAGCGTCTTTCAGCTAGCCCTAAAGGGCACCTTCTGACTATACGTTAACGCTCCTCTAATTTCGCATACGAAGTGAAATTAAATATCAACTATTACGGGAAATATTACCAGTTTAACCAATGTTAGGCTCACCGGAGTCGACAGGTGATGATTATAGCATTATGTGGTTTTGGGCGGCCTTTCTGGTTCTCCTCGAGGCGAGGGAGGGGGGAGGTTAAGTGGTCGGGTTACGCCGCCAAAAATGCTAGGACGTTGTGGTTAAAGAACAGGGCCCCAGTTATGAGGGTGGGATATCGATTCCCCTACAATAACTAAATAACTCATCTTTCTTATTTCTAAGAGTACGAGCATTGGTATAAATCCAATTCAGCCCTCATATCCCTAAAACATCTCTTTTAGAATGTATACCTTCCGCTCTATCTTTGCATCTCTTTCCTTTCCCTGCCCAACCCTGACCACTATCAGTAACTAGTTTCCCGCCTGCAAAGACTCAACGCCACTATCTAACTCTTGCCACAACATGTCAACCCCAGCTTAGCTTAGATGGAGTCCATCCAATGCTTATTCCCATAAAACCCACCCCAAACATCTACAAACACTAATCCCGACCACACACACAGGCCTTTCACACACTCATTCAGTCCAATTGCACGAGACAAACATTCCATCCCCACATCCAATCTCGGAAGCACACCTGAAACAAAGCCTTTCACTCATCCTTTTAACTAACCTTTTGTACCTCTCTCGTAACTCTTATGAGCCCACCTTCTTTAAATCATTTACTCCCACATGCATAATTGCAACTGCATCGCTCTCACACCCAGGCACCAGACTATTATACTTCTCAGACACATCATTTACACCAGCACCCGGCAAACTAACTCTCACTCCCTTCCAATTGCTCGCACTCAACTTCCTATCTAATCTGAGAGTCCCCCATCACAAGCACCTCAGTCATCCTCCTAGTCCACCGAGGCCTAGCTTCACACTCCCTCCTGTTCTCATTCAAACTACCACTTAGTCCACTTTCTGCCACAACCACATCAGACAAATCACTTTCAACCTCTTCCTCTCCTCTCAGGGCATCAAATCTGTTAGTCAACCTAACAGGTTCCATGTCCCTCTTACTCATACGCCTAACCTAGCCGTTCTATCCATATTCACCCACCATTCATCTTCACTTACATCAGTCACTTCTTCCTCTCCAGTCCCTAGTCTAGGCCTATCTTCCACCCTCCTGGTCCCAGCCACATTCTTCACGAGTACACTCGCAGCCCTCCTCACTTCATGCACCAACTCACTTAATCTCTTGCACTCATCACGTAACCAACTCACCTCCTCTACCAGTGCCACATTTGCATTAGTCACATAACACACCAGGCATTCAGATACATTTGCTCTTCTTTCAACACCACAAAAATCACAAACTACATTCACACTGTTTGGATCAAAATGCATACTAACTTCATCCAAAGCAACAGCTATACTGAGAAACTTTCCAAAACCCTTTAATTGATCATTCAAGAGAAGTGTAAACAAAAATGGGGAGAAAATTAGGCTGTTCCGAAACGTAAACATTCTGGAGCTATTTCAAGATTTAGTTTACAATAAAATTAAAAATTCCTTTAGTATTATGCCTAACACTTAAAGTTAACTATCTTCTCGAACTTAAATATATTACACCAACAAATCCAAAATGAAAAAAACGTCACTGAATAGAGAGCTCGCTGAGAACAGGTCCGATCGCTACCGACGCTTGCGAGAAAGTTACCAAACGCATATAAGAATAATCTATAAATAAAGAGTAACTCCTTAAAAATAGTACTAATGGTGTTTATAGGCCTTTTAGTCATAATTTACACCTTTGTTTCCGCGCGGAAAGCAGTTATTTTTAAGATAGTATCACTGCAAATAGCGTCGTATTCAGAGTGCTAGTATCTTAAAAATAAGTCCTCTCCGCGCCTAACTGAAGCAGTAAATGACAACTACAATGCCTAAAAATATCATAGGTTTTCTTGAGTTTCACCTATTTTTTCATAATATTCGACATTTTAGTATCAGAGAAAAACTAAAATACCTATACGTATCGTTATTTCTATTAGGGCGATAATTATCACCCACCGTCTTTTCAAAAGCTAGATCTTTAATTTTTGTGAACTTCGGCATCACCATATTTCGTCTGCAACTAGCCGACTCCAAAAATTTATACTGCTCCTTATTGTGTTCTAGTTTGGTACTTGAAAGGCCCTCCTTACCATACAATAGGAGTACTTACTTAATTAGTAGATTCTGGTTATCGTCTTTCTCCCTAAAAGTTGTATTGCTCCTCGCTCTAATTATCATTTGTTATTTAGGGATAGCTCTTGAGGTGTTCTTAATTAGAAAGTAAACTTAATTTAGGCTATCCTTATATCTATACCCGTCTTATTAGCATAAGACGGCCTTTTTTTTCCTTTTTTTTAATGAAAGTTTTCCCTGCCTTTGGGCACAGGGCCATTCTTCATAAAGGATGTCCCCAAATGACAAATCTTGAATTAACCCTTAAAGATACGGTAACCAAAGATACTTCTGAGGATGTAAAGATACTTCTTAGGGCACTGCTAAGCATGGTACCTGCCTTTACATACATAATACCATGGCATATATTGAGCTTGACATACCGGTCAGTAATTTGGTAGGAATCTACCCGCCCACCTATAGACTTCCTAGCAGCTTATCGCCCACCCTCTTACTCCCACCTTCATGATAGTGAGCTTAAATCATTTCTAGTGGACTTTTCTCCTGGTAAGGAATTAATCCAGTAAATATGTAGATTGGCGGTTCGAACAATGGGACGTAAACTTTTTTGTCCGTGTTCCAATATGTTTCAGGTTTTTGGATTACATTTAAGGGCACTGCTCTATGGGGGTAAACGCAATAGGGAGACCACCCTATGATGATCCTGAGTTTCAATCAATTGGGGGGGGAGGGGGTCTGGGGGGCTGTGCCCCCCAGTATATAATCCTAATTGTTTCAAGAATAATGTTCTAACATTTATAGAAGTGAATGATTTAGCCAAATTATTTCTGTGCCTTTAATCGTTTTGCGAATTATAATTGGGGTGGGGCTGGGGTCTGACATCAGAAATGACTGAATTGAATTTTTAATTTGTTTTTCACTTAATATCTTTTTATTATCCTCATTTGGAATAATTTTTGGTAATACTTCAGATTCGGGGCACACGGTAGATGGCGCTGTTAGTTGGCTACAATTTTGGGCTACAGCATATCTCTTATGACGTCAGACGGTAGCGTCAGATGTGACCAATCACTGCGTTATATTTTTTGTTGTTTTGGGGATTTGTAACTTTTTGTATATTATTTACTAAATATCTGCACTCTGCTCGTTTATAGCTTTTTCTAAGTTAAGTAGGGTTTCTTGATGTCTTTTATTGTTTTTTGTTTTGTTTTCATATTTTTTGTTTGCTGCAAACAATAACAGCTTCTTACTGGCAACATCGTAGCTTATAAATAGGACCCATTTTGCAAATGTTTTTCTTTCGTTATTGGGTTTTCTTGTCCTCCATGTGCTTCTTTGTTATTCAAATTCGGCTTTACTTTATATGATCGCGAAAAACTTTTAGATTATCTAGAGGCGCATAAACTAATCAAGAAACCTATAAAAGTAAGAATTGTTTGTTATTAGGTTAGGTTTTTCTGCCAGTAAAAAGCTGTTGAGGAGACCCCCGTCCCCCAGTAAATTCAAGAGGACTGCTCGTGGGGGAGATATCACTGCAGGGAGACCACCCTGCGATGATCCTGAGTTTCAAATAATTTTTTTTTGGGGGGGGGGTCTGGGGGGCGTATATACTCATATACAAAAAATATTACGCCGTGATTGTTCACATCTGACGCTACCGTCTGATGTCATAAGAGATATATTGTGGCCGACTAACAGCGCCATCTACCGTGCGCCCTGAATCTGAAGTGTTACCTAATTTTTATTTGTCAATATATTTGTCCCTATTTTATTATTTTTATAACTTTTTTTCTACATTTAAATGGCGCTGGGTATATTTCAAATAGGACTAAATACATGAATATTCAGGGACGGGTGAACGAAATATAATTACACAAAAATCCACTTTTTTGGCCGAGCCGCCAATCTACATGTTAACCATTAATCCTTATGGGTGATTTCAATCTGCCAAGCATTGACTGGTCTGGTGATGTGCCCATTGCCTCCACTGCCTATGACGCATCCTTCCTTGACTCCTTTATATCTCTGCGTTTTCAACAATGGATGACTGAGCCTACTAACATAAGAGCAACAACACTCTCGACTTGGTCTTCTCTACTTAATATGAGACCGCTCATATACAACTCCATCCTCCCTTACCCAACTGTAATCACCTACCTGTGTCCTTTACCTATACCTTTCTTGGTCTCACTCCAGCCCAGACTCCCAAGACAATTATGGCATATGGGTAATTATCGAGCCATGAATAATGCACTTCTGGAGTTGGACTTTGATTGAGTTCTCAAGCAGTAGATTTTTAGAAATACTACAAGCAATGATTTCTCTGTACAGCCCTAGTAAAGTCACCTGTGGCCACCCTATGGTCCTCTGGAAATCTAAATCGCCTGCTGATCTGGTTAGGAATTGTCACAATGTCTGGGTTCATTATAGGGTGATGCGACAGTCATGGGGCAGGAACTCAGATGTTGCCAAAAATGCCTTGTCCTCCTTTCTGGATGTAAATTTTGAGTACAGTAATTATTCCTATCAGTCACACAAAGCTTATGAATCCCACCTAATTTCTAATCTAAAGGCTAAGCCTAAGCTGTTCCATGCTTATATCAGCAACAAAAAAGTGGGACGACCGTTTATAGGTCCCCTTAAGCAACCCTCGGGTGAAATTTGTTCTTCCAACCAATAAATTACTGATCTGTTTACCAAGGCGTTCTCTTCTGTATATTCTACCAGTACCCCTGAAAATCAGGTGGAGCACCAGAGCTTTGAAGATAACCTGAGTAATTTAGTTATAAATCTGTCTGATGTTGTCAATACTCTGCGTGATCTCAACCCCTCTAGCAGTATGGGGCCTGATAGATCCACCCCTGTTTGCTCAAACACTGCTCCTCATCCCTTTTATACCCCCTTCTCTGGCTCTTCCATAAATCAGTCCAAACTGGAGAACTCCCATTAGTCAGGAAGTCATCTCTAGTAGTCCTCATCTTCAAGAAAGGTGTGCGTACTTCCCCCCTAAATTACAGACTGATAAATCTCACTTCAGTGTCCTGTAAGTGTCTTGAACATATTTTTGTGAACAATTTGACATCTTTCCTCGTGGATAACAGGAGCTGCCAAGTGTAGGCCATGAATGGTCTTTTGCAGTCTCCTTCTTTTCTTATGTTCTTATGTTCTTATAACAACCTATTAGATTCTAACCAGTTTGGCTTCTGCAAGGCCCACTCAGTTGATGATTAGTTCCTTGCAATATATGATGTCACCTGCTGGCTTGACCTAGGGCACATGGTCAACCTCATATTGTTTGATTTTAGTAAGGCATTCGACCTTGTCAATCATGACCTCATGATCAGCAAGCTCTCCTAACTTGGTATAGGGGATCCCTCACTCTCTTGGATATATAGATTTCTGTTGATCTATTTTTCAGATTTTTCTATAGTTTGTTTGTTTTTTTTGTTTTTTTTTTCTCACCACAATCAGCCAAAGCTAAGTTGCTCTTCTTTTTTTTCTTATTGCTACTTAAATTCTTTCTTTGTTTGAATAAGTGATGGAGTTTGGGGATGAAAGTGAGCATGAGTGTCGGAATGTATGCATTGGTTGTGGTGTATTAGGTGAGGGGTATACATGTGTTGTATGTGGGCTGCGTGAATGCATTGTAGATTTAGAGGGGATGAGAAGGCAGGATTTAGACAGGATATGTAGGCTGGAGGGGTTAGTTGCTGAGCTCAGGAGGGAACTTAGTGTTAGGCCTAGATTTGGGAATAGGTTAGGTGGTGAGGTAGGCCAGTTAGATGTTTCAGGTGAAGGTAGAGGGCCGGTGGAGGAGGTAGGATATGATAGTTCTAGTGATAGTGAAGTTAGCCCCCTTAGATTAGTTAGAAATAGGCCTAGTGAGGATGGGGGACAGTGGAGAGTGGTTAGGAAACATGAAGCTAGGGAGGCTTCTCCTGTTCTTTGTGAGAATAGGGTTGCCTCTGTTGAGGTGGTTAGCCAGGGGGAGAATAGGTGTGTGAGTCAGAGGGACACAGAACCTATTAGCTTGACTAATAGATTCAGTGCCCTAAGAGAGGAAGTAACTGGAAGTGATATGACTGATGGGGGTGGGGGTGGAGTTCGAGTGACTGGTAGTTTGAATGAGAATAGGAGTGGGGATGGAGTTAGGTCTGTGGGGGTTAGGAATAGGAGTCTGACTGAAGTGCTTGTGATGGGTGATTCGCGAGTTAGATATTTAGATAGGAAGTTGAATGCAAGTAGATTGAATGGTTTGAGGGTGTGTTTGCCGGGTGCTGGAGTGAGAGATCTGTCTGATAGGTATGAGGAACTGGTGTCTGGCTGTGCAAGGGATGCGGTTGTGATTACACATGTAGGAGTGAATGATGTGAAGAAAGTGGGTGCATGTGAGTTACGTGAGAGGTACAAGAGGTTGATTGAAAAGGTGAAAGAAAGTAGAATGAAAGGTGTTGTGACAGGTGTGCTTCCAAGAATGGATGTTGGGGTAGAATGGATGTCTCGTGCAATTGGTCTGAATGATTATGTGAGGAGGATGTGTGAGATGGAAGGTGTCATGTTTGTGGATGTGTGGGATAGGTTTGTTGGAATGAAAGAAATGTATGCGATGGATGGACTGCATTTGAGTAGGAGGGGGGTAGATGTGTTGTGGGAGGAGTATGATCGTGTTATTAGGTCTTTGCGGGCGGGAAACTAGATACTAATAGTGGTCAGGGAATTATGAGAGGACATTATAGTACTGAAAGTAGAATGGACTTGGCACATAACAGAAATAGGTTCCAAGGCGATAGAGGTGAGGTCATTCAAGTTTCAAGAGGTGCTTCAGGGATAGGGGGGTTAAATTGTTTCTATACAAATGCTCGTAGTCTTAGAAACAAGAAGGATGAGCTATTTAGTTATATTAGCAATGAGGATATAGATATATTATGCGTTACTGAATCATGGGTTAATGAAATAGAATTTAGTGACACTATAAGTGAATTTGATTTTCAGGGCTATAATATGTACATTAGTCAAAGGACAGGTAGGATTGGTGGAGGAATAATTATCTATATAAAAAACAACATTGTTTCAAGTTTAAATACTTCAATAAAGCAGGATGGAGTTGAGTCACTTTGGATAGATATTAGGTTCAGTAAAAATAGAATGGTGCATTTGGGAGCTTTTTACAGGCCACCTGGGCAGACTGATGATATAGATGAACTAATGATAAGGGAAATAAGTAAGGGATGTGAAACAGATGCAGTTATTATTGGGGACTTCAACTTAAACTCTGTGGACTGGGAAAATATGATAGGTAGGGATAGAACAAGTGGCAGGTTCATAGAATGCTTTGAGGATAATTTTTTGAATCAATTTGTTAATGAGCCAACGAGGGGGGACAATATATTAGATTTAGTACTTTCTAACAGTGATCATTTAGTTCAAGAATTGACTGTTGGGGAAGCATTGGGAAATAGTGACCATCAGATAGTTCGTTTTAACTTGGGAATTGAGAAGGGTAAAATAACTGAGAATGCTGAAAAAGTTCCAAATTTTCATAAGGGAGATTATGTAAAACTTCAAAGCTTGCTAAATTTGGTAGACTGGGATATAGAATTCAGAGGTAAAAATGCTTATGGGATGTGGGATACTTTCAAGCATATAATAAATGTAGTCCAAGAACAATGTATCCCAATGAAGGCCATTAGGAACAAAAGTAGGAAACCATTATGGTGGAATCAGGAGATAGCTAGAAAAATTTCAGAGAAGAAAAGGGCATATAAAAAATTACAGGTAGAAAATAATATTCAAAATTTAAGTGATTATAGAATGGCTAGGAATGAGTTAAATAAGATTATAAAGAAGAACAAAAGGGTGTCAGAAATTAAATTAGCTCAGGATAGCAACAAAGATCCTAGAAAGTTCTTTAGTTACTATAAAACTAATAACAAGTGTGGCAGAGTTAAAATAGGACCTATCAAATATGAAGGGTTTGTGAGAGAAACTGATGAGGAAATAGTTGAGGTACTAAATGGTCATTTTGCATCAGTATTTACAAAAGAGAAACTAAATAGTCCTATGTATAGTACTCATAGGTCAGGAAAAGAGGTGTTTACTAACATTTGTGTGGATCGGAGGATGATAAAAGGACTAATAGGTGATTTAGATACTACCAAGGCCTCCGGCCCTGATAATATTCATTCTAGGATACTTAAGGAAGGGGTAGAAAGTATCTCAATAGCTCTGGACAAGTTATATACTAGGTCATTGGAATATGGAGAAATACCCGATGATTGGAAGAGAGCGAATGTAGTCCCCATTTTCAAGAAGGGTAGTAAAGAGGATCCAAATAACTTTAGACCGGTTAGCCTAACTCCTGTAGTCTGTAAAATTCTTGAGAAAATAGTTAAAAAAGGGATTTGCCAACATCTAGAGAGGGAGGGGTTAATCAGCGATGCTCAGCATGGGTTTAGATCAGGTAGATCATGTTTGACTAACTTACTAGACTTTCTGGAGTTTGTAACAGATCAAGTAGATAAGGGAGAGAATGTAGATATAATTTACTTAGATTTTAGTAAAGCATTTGATAAGGTACCACACAGGAGACTAGTTCATAAATTAAAAATTTTTGGGATATGTGGGGGTGTTTCAAATTGGATAGCTGAGTGGCTGAAAGACAGGAAGCAAAGGGTAGTGCTAAATGGTGTAAAGTCAGAGTGGAGGGATGTTATCAGTGGGGTTCCTCAGGGATCAGTTCTCGGTCCATTATTATTTGTCATCTATATAAACGATCTTGGGGAGGCAGTTAATAATAAAGTGTCAATTTTTGCGGATGATACCAAATTAGCAGCTGTAGTTAAAGATATTGATGATAATTTTAAAGTGCAGGGGGACTTAAATAAATTGTTATCCTGGGCACATAAGTGGCAAATGACTTTCAACCTTGATAAGTGCAAAGTTATTAACATGGGAAAAGATAATAGAGAATTTAACTATGAAATGGATGGGCATTGGCTGAGCTCAGTAGAGGATGAGAAAGATCTAGGAGTAGTAATAGATAAGTCATTAAGGTTTTCTAAGCAGTGTATTGAAGCAAGAAATAGGGCAAATAGAGTGCTGGGTTTTATTAAGAGAAATGTCAGTTACAAAAGTAAGGAGGTTATTCTTAAACTCTATAACTCTTATGTTAGGCCACATCTAGAGTACTGTATACAGGCATGGTCCCCACATTTTAGACACGATATTAACCTTCTTGAGTCAGTGCAACGGAGGGCAACAAAGATTATTCCTTCCCTGAGGCACCTTGAATATGAAGATAGACTGAGGGTATTAAATATGTTCTCGTTCGAAAGGAGGTGTGTGAGAGGGGATATGATTGAGCTCTTTAAAATTTTTTCCGGGATAGATAAATTGGATGTTAGCAAGTTTTTTGAGTTAGATGATGGAAATCGGACTAGAGGTCACCACTTGAAAATTAAAAAGCAAGGGTGTAGGTTGGATTTAAGAAAGTATTTTTTCACCAATAGAGTGGTAGACTTCTGGAACAAATTGCCGCAGAGGGTAGTAGGTAGTCCAAATCTAAATGTATTTAAGAGTAGGTTGGATGAGTTTATGGGAAGGGAAGGTTGTGATGGTTCCTAAGTTTTGTATATATTAATATTGTTTGTATATATCTATAGCTGCATGATTTAGTTCTTGACAAGCCTTGATTGGTGATACCCTTGTTTCTGGATGTAGTTTTCCTGGGAGTTTGGGTGCCTTGAAAAAGAGGCCGCTTGACTCGGATGACCTATGATGAGCCCTTGTGGCTTTTGTCATCCGTTATATTATATTGTGGGGGACTTTGCTTTTGTCTTCCCCTGGTGATGGTGCTTTTTGTGGGTGGGTTTTGACGGAGGCGGATGACCTTTGATAGGCCCTTGTGGCTTTTGTCATCCGTGTAATTATGTTATGTTATGTTATGTTATGGTCGAGGGTTTCAAGAGTGATTCTTTTTGTGTAACTAGTGGAGTTTCCCAGGGGTCTGTCCTCGGACCAACCCTATTTCTCATTTATATTAACTTTGTGCATTGTTAGGTATTACTTCCATACAGAGAGATGTAGACTTACTGGTTTCACATGCAGAGTCATGGGGTCTCAGGCTCAACTCAGATACGGCTTGTATTCTTAGGTTCTGCCGGGGTTCTTCTCCTAATCTTGGCCCATACTCTGACTACTACATTAGAGGTAATCCTCCACCATTTGTACAATCTGCATCTGATTTGGGGGTTCAAGTGGATATTTCTCTAAAATTTCATCTCCACATGCACACTCTTGCAAATAAAGCTTCAGGCATTGCATCAAACTTACTTAAGAGCACAGTTAACCAGGAGCCTGAGTTTATGAAATCTCTTCTCACCTCCCATATACATCCTGTATTGGAATTTAGCTCTGTTGTTGGGCACACTGAGTATGTGGGTGCTACTGACATGCTTGAGAGAGTGCAGTGACGATGGACTAAGGAAATTTTTGGACTTTCACATATTGACTATGCCTCCCGTCTCATTGCCTTGAGTCTCTTCTCTGTTTGTGGCAGGCTGCTTAGAGCTGACATGATCAGAGTCTGGAAGATTTTCAATGACTTATCTCCAGACCTACTCTAGGACCTGCGGTAATTCACACAGAATATTCCTGCCCTACAGTAACACAGAATTACACAGGCGATATTTCTCAGTAAGAATGATTGCATTGTAGAATAGCCTGCCAGATGCAGTTATCCTGTCACCATCCTTAACTGTTTTCAAGAGTAAACTAGCAGAGCACCTCAGTCAAAATCTATAGGAATATTAATCCCCTACACAGCATTAACAATGTATTCACATATATTCATAATTAACTATCCTAATTGTATTGCTATAATCTAATCATTACTTAGTGCAATCAACACACTTTCCAACAGATGCTCATATGTTTTAATACAATAGCAAATTCTTAATTTTCATTCTGCTGGCATGTTGGCACTTATGGGGTTCCCCTTCATTGGAACCCTTCCAGGTAAGATACCCATTAGTCGCCCGAGGGCCTTTTGTGGCCTTTCATGTATAGATTTGTATTTGCTGTAATAATTGATATCCTCCAGGATTCCAGGTGAATTGCTACTGTGCTTGTTTTTTGCAAACTGGGAAAAGATCACTACCCTGGCTGGTTTCCACCCAAGTTCTCTAAATTCCTGCGTGTGCAAGTTGATGGAGAAATTGGTAAATGTTAGATTAGCCTTTTTTCTAGACAGCAGAGGCCAGCTCTCTTCTGCATGGTGTGGCTACCGCAAGTTCCACTTCACATCAGATGCTCTGCTCTGACTTGAAAATGCTGTCTGCAAGGCCTTCCTTCATAGACAGTACTACACCACAGTGTTTTTCGATTTGGAGAAGGCCTATGATACTCCATGGCGATACTGTATCATGGGGGCAAGGGAACACCTCCAAATCTTTATATCTGAATTTTTGCAAGATCAGCGATTCTGTGTATAGGTGGGAAGATGCCTCTGCAGCGCAATGGAGTGGGAAGAGGGTGTCCTCAGTGTCACATTCTTTGCCCTGAGCATCAATGGCATCACCTGGGTGCTGCCAGATGTTCTCGCTACGCTCTATGTGGATGACCTTTCGATCTCTGTTGGCACAGCCCAGATGCCAACTCTGGAGCGCCGACTCCAACAGGCATTGAAGCGCACAGGTTTCGGTTTTCCTTGCCCAAGACTAAGGTGGTGTACTTGTGCCGCCATCCACGGCTCCACCCTGACCTAGACTTGTTTCTTAATGGGGTACACGGGGAAGTGAGTGAATCGCACCATTTCCTTGGTCTTGTATTTGACCGACACCTCACCTGGGAAGCTCATATCTGCAGCCTTAGGGTCTCTTGTATCCGCACCATGGGTATTCTCCGTTCGGTAACTTTCAGTACTTAGGGCGCTGATAGGGCTACTGCTTTACTTTTCTATTGATCCTTTGTTTGTTCAAAGCTTGACTGCTGATGCGAGTTTTATGCATCTGCAGCTGAGTGTGTATTGCAGAAGGTGGACTTGATCCACCATACTGGCCTTCGCCTGGTCACTGGTGCCTTCCGAACTTCTCCCATTGAGAGCAGACTAGTCGATGCTGGTGAGATGCCACTCGCTCTACGCTGTGCACAGTGCATTATTCGCCTGTACGCGCGAGCCTGGCGCCTCTCTCAGTCACCAACCATCCCGGATCGGGGCTAAGGGGGGGAGGGGACAACGTTCCCTAACCCCTGATCTCCGGGTCAGGATGGTGTTTTTTTAACAACCTGCTTCATCCCCACCCATACCTTCCTCACATCCCTTTTCCTTTTCTCTTCACACACTATCAATATTATGCCATGCCCAAGGTGGAGCCCAAATGCTGAAGGGCTGCCAAGTCACCAGGTGGGAGGGGTGGCTTTAAATGGCGGCACCTGGCTCTGCCAGTCCTATACGCACCCCTTGCAGAGCGGGCTACTGTGAGGGGTGATGAGTTATTGCATGCTGTAATTAAATAAGGGTCACCATGCCCAATGATGCAAAAATCAAAAATCTTCCCTCAATCTCCCCTTGTTCATAGACGGAGTCGCCCTTGGACAGCTCCACAGAACAAATGGAGGTATCCCCCTCCCCCACTGTGCTTGTGCAGGGAACCCTCCAAATTTCTCTAACCAGAGAGGAGGCTTACTCCTCTCCTTCGCCTACAGGTGTAGAGGACTCCCCTTCAAACCCCTTCTCTGGAGGTGCTTTCGAGCACCTCCCTGTTTCCAGCCACAGTCCCCCCTTTTCTTTCCAAGAGGACTGCCAAGAAATCCAGCAGGCAGCCCTTTGCCGCCCGCTTTCCATTGAAGCGGCTCAGTAGGACAAACCCCCTTAGTGGGGAGAGGGAAGCCAGGCCCCTTTGGTCGCTTCCCTCAAAAGATCTGCTGGCAAGAATACTGAACCTTGCCGGGGTTAAGGCCTGTGCCTCCCCAGACATGACTAGTGACGCTGCCAACGGGACCTGCGAAGGCCTGGGGGGGGATGGCCAACAGGAGGCCCCCCGTGAGATAAACATGGTCCTTGAGGCAACCCAGCCTCAGACGGTAGTGCCTTCCATAGGGGCGATTCCGGGCTCGGCGCCAAGCACCTCACCCGAATCCGCCCCTATACAAGGTCCTCCTCAAACGGCCCGGGTTTCCAAGGCAGTACAAGGAGGGAATGGATCTCCTCCAACCGGTGCTCCTGCGACTACCAGGACCTTCTCCATCTCGAAGAAGGACCTGGCTGAGGCCGGTCCATCTGGCCTGGAGGGTCCTGCGGTGGAGGTAAAAAGCGGGTTCATTCCCCGCCCTCCTCTCCTAAAAAGAAAAAAAATAGGAAGAAGACTAAGAAGACTCGGGGCTCCTCTTCATCCGCGGGGGCTGCGAGGACGGATGGCTCTGCTGCCACTTCGGTAAGCGACCAAGCCAAGATCGGTACATCCAGCCTCTCTGCCTCCCCGGCTGCGGAGCCCCTGACTATGACTAAGATGAAAAGAGCCCAGGGCGGAGCCTCGATAACATCGAGCTCGCTGGATTCAAACGCTTCCTCGTTATTCGCTCCACTGATAGCAGCATGTTGGCCAAGGGCAACATGATCCATCAGAGGAGAGCATTAGCTAGTGTAATTGGTAGAGAGCCGAAGGTGACCCGTTTCTTGGACGGGAGCCTTCTGGCGAATGCTTCGGATCCCTCCGAGCTGGCCAAGATAAGTGCTCTTCGGACACTTCATGGCACCCCGGTGAGTGTGACGCCGCACTCTACCATGAACTTTGTGAAAGGAGTAGTTTATGCGAGGGAACTCGTGGACTACTCCATAAAGGACATCACCTTAGAGCTGGCCGACCATGGGGCGGTCGAGGTCGAACGTGTGATGAAAAAACAGGGAAGGGCCTCGAGACCCACCCCTACACTGTTCGTCTCATTCGACTGTGACAAGCTTCTTGAGTCGGTGCGTGCCGGTCGGTAACGCTTCCGCGTGAAGGTATTCGTGCCACTGCCGCGACGGTGCTATTACTGTCACCGCTTCGGCCATACGAATCGTTCATGTAGACGTGCAAAGTCGTGGTCACCCGAAGTATGTGTAAATTGCTCCAAAGCCGCACGCGATAAGTCCAAATCGTGTGTGGCCAAGTGTGTCAATTGCGGAGAGCCGCACCCCGCTTCTTCGAAGCAATGTGGTGCATATCTCCTTGACAAAGAAATCCTTGCCGTTCAGGCCCAGGATCGACTCTCATTCCGCGAGTCTAAGGACTTGGTCCTGCCGCGCCCGGCTCTGCCTGAGACGTCTTACGCCTCAATGATTAGAAAGACACCCTCTGCTCATGGCCCATCCAGCACGGTTGTTTCCGCGCCAATTTGTAGCCCTTCTGCGGGTTCTACTCAACCCCCGCGCTTCCCTGGTAAAGCTGGCGGCACAAATGGCTCACACCCATCCCCGGCTAAAACCAGAGCTCCCCCTCTTTCCCCAGCGTGACCGTTTCCCGTAAGGCGAAATGGCCACGCGCCTCCCCTACAGGAGGCAACACCCCTGAAGTTGGTCGCCAGGCCATCTTCCGGCGTTCCTAAAGCTGTCCCCCGAAAGGAGCTTGGCTCCTTCGCCCACGCCTAGTGGTAGGCTGAGTGATTCGGAGACGGTGGATCCTCGAAAAGAGGACCCCCGTCCCTGCCTCCGAAGCCGCAACGCTCGCCTAAGGTTTCGAGGCGGAGGGAGGAAAAGACTCGCATGGCGAGCCCAACCTCTTCCAATAAGTCCTCGAAGGCGACAGCGCCTTCAGCGCTTTGTCCGGCCAACAGCGCCCGGGGTTCTGCCTCCGGGAAGCGTACGGCCATTCCCGTGAGGGTCTTCTGTTCGAAGAGGGCCCCCGCGCCTCCTTCGAGCTAGGCCTGGCGGCCATATTGCTTCAATGGAATTGCTTTGGATTCCGGGCCAACTGGGAGCTGCGGAGGCTCGTCTTGTCCCGTTCCCGGTTAGCTATTTTTCTGCAGTAGACTATGCTAGGCGCGTGCTTCCTGCCCGCCCTCCCGGGGTATAAGGGTTTTGCGACCCTACCACCACGAGTTTGGGGCCGGGCTGGGGGATGCGCGCTTTACACCCGTCATGATATCTCTGTTCTTCTTTTCACTTTAGATACCTCCTTTCAGGCAGTGGCTGTGCAGCTTCACCTGGATAGGAGGTATACTGTTATTTCTGCGTACATTCCACCGTCAGCTGACTTCGTTGCGGGGGACTTCCGCCGCGTCGTGGCACAGTTGCCGAGACCCTCTCTCTTGCTTGGAGATCTGAACGGCAGGCATCCTCTCTGGGGAGATTACTCAATAAATCCCAGGGGACAAGTCCTTGCCGATCTGATCGAAGAGCTTGAGATAGGTGTCCTAAACGTGGATGAGTTTACGCATCACTGTCCGAGAACCGCTTCATTTTCTTGCCTTGACCTATCTTTGTGCTCTTCGGATGCACAGCCTGATTTTGATATGGGGATGGTTGATGACCTCCATGGTAGTGATGACTTTCCCATTCAAATATTATTTTCAGGGCAACTGCCGCCTGAGAGACCACCTCGGTGGTGCTTGGTGCGGGCACGGTGGCCTGCATTTCAGGAAATGACTGAATTCTCTATCTCAATCGAGGAGTTTAGGTCAGTAGATGGTGCCGTTGAGTTCTTCTCCGGTAACCTCATCGCCGCGGGCCTGACTACTATTCCCAGAACGTCTGGCCGTTTTGCACCCCGACCACTCCCGTGGTGGTCTGCCGAGTGTAAGACGGCCCTCAAACAGAAGCGTTATGCCTACATGCGCTATAAGCGCCGCCCGAACGATTTCACTGTCGGTAAATTTCGTCGGGCTACGAGGGGCGGTCAATAAGTTTTGCAATTTAGATATAAGGAAACGAGATATGAGGAAAAGTGTTTTAGTATTTTTCAATATAACTACCCTCGACTTCAATGCACTTGCGCCACTTGTCCCTGAGGCTTCAAATTCCGGACAACCAGAAATCTCCCGACTGCTGTTCAATCCACTCCTGGACGGTGAGCTGGACATCTTCATCGTCCCCAAACCAGCGTCCACGCAGTACAGCCTTGAACTGGCGGAATAAAAAGTAGTCACTAGGGGCCAGATCTTGACTGTAAGAGGGATGGTTGGGCTCCTCGAATCTGCACTCGCACAGGTCAGCTTGTGCAACTCTGGCCTTGTGGACAGGGGCATTGTCGTGGATGAGCAGGATCCCGCTGTCAACTTGCCACGCCGCTTCTGACGGATGCACTTCTTCAACCCAGCCAGTTCCTCGGCGTAATATTGGCCTGTGATGGTCCTTCCACGAGGCGCATAGTCCACCATCAACACTCCCTCAGAATCCCAGAAGATGGTGGCCATGATCTTCCCGGCTGAGGGTTGGGTCCGGAACTTGATGGGGATCGGAGAGCCCCTGTGCTTCCAGGCCATGCTTTTGATCTTGGTCTCGGGATCCCAGTGATGGACCCATGTTTCATCACCTGTCATTATGCGTGACTCGAATCCTGCCGGGTCTTGGTTGTACAGGAGCAGCAGCTCCTCCGAACTTTGATGACATTGAAGTCGATCATGGGGCGTGAGGATTCTAGGAACCCAACGGGCAGAGACCTTGGTTATGGCCAAATTGTCTTGGATGATGTTGATAACACTTCCATGTGATATTCCAAGTTCTCGCTCGATTTCTTCGACCTTCACTCATCGATTTTCGAGGATCATCCTCTCCACATGGGCCACATTGTCCTCGTTGGTCATATCTGATGGGCGTCCTGGATGGGGGTCATCGTCAAGGGACTCACGACCATGGCAGAACTCCCTATTCCAGCTTGCAATGGTTGCATAGGAAGGAGCGGTATCGGTGTACACTGCAACCATGCGTTCATGCATCTCTTTGCATTCTTGCCTTCCTTGGTCAAAAATTTGATCACTGCGCGGTGCTCAACCTTCTCCATTTTTGAAAAATTTGTGACTGACGATCTGCGGTCAGCTACTGCTTCTTAAATAAACGAGGCAGGAGCGTGCGGCTGCATGCCCTGACTTGTCATAACTTGTCCTAACACCCCCTAAACCGCCATCCCCCTTCCTCTGTTTTGCCATACCGATTCGCAAAACTTATTGACCGCCCCTCGTAAGTTCCGGTATATTTCAAAGCACGCATGCCGCTCTTGGCGGGCCTACGTGTCTTCACTTAACGGGAAAGACCCCTCTAGCAGAGGTGTGGATGCGAGTCAAAATGATTCGGGGCAAGTTCTCGCAGGACCCCCCCTCCCGTACTCCAGGGGAATGGTACCGCAATCTTGGACCTCGCGTCCGTTGCGGAATCCTTAGCGACCGCCTTCTCCGCATTCTCTACCCGGGATTCTGCTCCGCCAGCATTCATTCAATGCACGTCGTGATGTCGCGGAAGGCCGCAAACTGGACTTTTTGCGAGATGGTCGATTCCGCGTACGGGGGGGGGGGAGCCGACCCCAGCCCAAAGGAGCATGAAGAGGGTGTCCCGCACGGAAGTGTCCTCAGTGTCACACTTTGCCCTGAGCATCAGCTGCATCACCTCGGGGCTGCCGGAAGATGTTCTCGCTACGCTCTACGTGGACGACCTTTCGATCTCTTTTGGCGCGGCCCAGATGCCAACTCTGGAGCGTCGACTCCAACAGGCATTGAGCCGCGTCTCTCGCTATGCCGAAGCGCACAGGTTTCGGTTTTCCTTGGCCAAGACTAAGGTGGTGCACGTCTCACGCCATCCACGGCTCCACCCAAATCCAGACTGGTTTCTTAATGGGGTACCCCTGGAAGTGGAAGAATCGCACAGTTTCCTTGGTCTTGTATTTGACCGACGCCTCACCTGGGAGGCTCATATTCGCAGCCTTAGGGTCTCTTGTACCCGCGCCATAGATTTTCTCCCTTCCGTGACGTTCAGCGCTGATAGGGCTACTGACTTACTTTTTTATCAATCCTTTGTTCGTTCGAAGCTCGACTACGGATGCGAGTTTTATGCATACGCAGCCGAGCGTTTATTGCGGAAGGTCGACTCGATCCACCACACCGGCCTTCGCCTTGCGACTGGTGCCTTCCGCACTTCCCTGATTGAGAGCCTACTAGTCGATGCTGGGGAGATGCCACTCGCTCTACGCCGTGTACAGTGCATCATTCGCCTGTACGCGCGAGCTCAGCGCCTCCCCCGTCGCCAACAGCTCTTACTGCATTCACAGCTGATTTCGACGGTGCCTATGCCGCCGAGAGACGCCAGTCATACCCTAAGCCCTTTGGGTTTAGGGCCAGGAAACTCCTTCGAGAGCTAGCTATAGCTCTCAGTGCGGTGTGGCCCGTTGTTCTGCTCAGGACGCGACCCTGGAGGGTACCACATTTGGCTATTTGTCGCCACGCCTCTGCTCCCAAACTTGTACAGCGTCGGGAGTATTGCGTTCGACCTTTTTGAGGCACACCTCGTGCCACGCTGGAACCGTGCCAGTGTATACGGATGGCTCTAATTCCGAAGAGGGAGTCGGCTTCCACGCTGTATCCCCTCTGTTTGAAGTCAGCGGGGCTCTGCCAGGCGCTGCGTCTGTCTTCACGGGCGAGCTGGTGGCAATACATCACTCGGTACGTGAGATTACGCGACGTGCCCGGTTCGGAGACCGGATTGTGATCTATAGCGACTCACAAAGCGCCCTGAGTGCTCTCGGGGCATTGGAATCTCCGCATCCCCTAGTAAGCGATATCCGTGACGCCACGGTTTTGGCGAGCCGGGCGGATCTCGAGATTATCTTCTGCTGGGTTCCAGGGAATGAGGGCGCCACAGAGTCCGCGAGGACACTGCTACCGGACCATCATTTCGCTCTTCCTCACATCGACTACATGGCAGGAATACGGGCAGCTCTTCGGACTGCTTGGCAAAGAAGATGGGAGACCTTCGAGGGAATCTTAAAGTTGCCTACCATTACGTCGCGACTGTTCCCACCGACCTATCCCCCAATGCCGTGACGGCTTCAGGTCGCTTTCTGTCGTCGCCGAATCGGGCACACTCTTGTGACCCATCGCCATTTGGTGGAGCGCTCGCCAGCGCCCTATTGTGACGACTGCATCGTTCCCTAGATTGCTTGGCACATTCTTGTTGAATGTCCCGGTACCGGGATGAGCAGGGTCGCTACCGCCTGTCCCTTGTACTCGGGACGAGTGCGTGAACATTGACTGGTGGACTTGTAGACTTTTGGGGGGGAGGCCGGATTTTTCCCTTTTGTTTAACCATTTTTTTTTGTTTCGTTCGGTTTTTTTTCGTTTTTGTTTTTGTTTTTTTTTAATTTGATTTTAAAGTAGCCTACTACTAGGCAGTTTTTTTTAATACGGCGACCTTCTCAAGTAGGCAGTCGCCAGATGAGCTCTTTAAAAAAAAAAATGCAGAAGGTGGACGTGATCCACCACACAGGTTTCCGCCCGGTGAACGGTGCCATACGCGCGTCCCCTATCGAGGTGAGTCTGCTCGTCGATGCTGAAGAGACGCCATTGTTTGTGGGCGTGGGTTTATTCATACCCTGACTTGTGGACTCTCCGACTTTCTGGAGGACCATGGGTTTCATTTTATTTAACTCTCTTTGGTGGTCTTGATTTGTGTTTAGTGTGGAGGTTTTTAATATACCCTAGTAGTAGGCTAAAAATTGATTGCGGCGACTTATGCTCTTGGTGGCAGTCGCGAGATGAGCGGCATAAAAAAATGTCTCCGCTGCTTTAGGTCACTTTGTCTTCTTCGAATCCGACACACTCGCGTGACGCACCGCCATTTAATGGAGCGTTCTCCTACACCTTCTTACTACGTGGTTTACCCAGATTATTCGACACATTCTTATGTTCCAGTTTGGACGATCTTGGCGCACGTTACTTGCCCCATTATCGGTACGAGCGGGGTCGCTACCGCTTGTTCCTTGTACACAGGACGAATTTGTGTAAGGAGGCTGATCTCGAGGCCGTCTCTGCTCAACGCCGCAGCGTGCTTCCTTCTTTTTCTTTCTATTTTTTTAATCTAACCTACTACTTGGCTATAAGGTGATTACAGCGTGTTCTGCTATAGTAGGCAGTCGTCAGATGTTTTCTATATAAAAAAATACCGCTTGTCCCTTCCACTCGGGACGGTTTCTTGTATACACACACCTGTCCTGTGGAGAATGGCTGCTTCCATTTGGGGGGAAATGGGAATTGGCGCCGGGGTTAGGCGGTTCCCCCTCACAATTTGGAGCATGCCTTCTTGTTTATCTCTTTTGTCTTTTCTACTCTTGTTTTGTTTTTGTCTTTTAACGCCGCCTACAAAAGATTCCATTTTTCGGGGAGATGATTTCGAGCCCCTGCCTTTTCACCCGCCCTGACATCAAATGTGAATACGTTTTTATGCTAATATTTACAATTCCTTGACTTTTCCCCCTCCTTTCTATTCCGAGTTGTCCTCCGAGCAGGACAATGGACTTCAGTCTTCAGCCACATGGCTTCGCTCGCAGACTGTCGCATTCGGCGGTCGTCTGAAGTTTCGCCGTCTTATCTCACCGACAGCGCGTCAATAGGGAGACGATCGTGAGCGTTTCACGCACACTGTATGTGCTGTGAAGGCGGGCGTGGGTGATACTCGCTGAAGAGGTGTGACACAAATAGCTCGAATTGTGATGCTTATGAAACTCAAGTGTTTTTTTTTGCGTAGGGATTCGTATTTATCGGGTATAAATGACAGATTCCGATATGTGGGCGAATGGAAATTGTGGGGTCCAAATAAAGGTTGTTTGGATATTTAATGTCTGGTCCTATTTCTTTTCATGTTTTTTTTTAATTTGATTAATTTTTTCCTTCTATTTAGCCTGCATGTCAACACGGTTGTAGCTCTCATCTGGAGGAGTGGGCGCTCTCCAGGTAAGAACGCCCGGCATCTGCCACATTTTTACTTTATCTTCATTACTTTCTTACATGCATCTTCTTGCATACTTTCAGCGGGGGCTGCCTTCGTTGGTTTTCACTTTATAATTTTTAAATGTTATATATAACTGTCCAATGTTAATGAGCCCTTAAGGTTCTCACTCATTGTGTGTTCACGGGTAAAGTATATATTTGTACTTGCTTATTACTGAAGGTGCATGTGGAGTTAATTTGTCCCATCCCCTCAGTTTGGTCAGAAATCTTTTGCAATTTACCCCAAACCTTACAGAGGAGACCTTTCATCAAATAATGGGGTATTACCTGGAGAGTTGCGCTCTCCCCCAGTCCCCAAGCACCTTCCAGTAGTCTCAGTTCCCCTGACTAAAGCTCTTTTAGGGTATATTGTGATCTATGCAGTAGTGTCGTCAGTGTCGACCCCCGGAGAGAATTCCCCCCCCCCCCGCCCCTACTCTCCAGCAGCGCCTCTTACACTTCTCTTTTCTCTCTGCCAATTCACTTTCTCTTAAACACAATGAATTCATCTTTTATGACGTCTTTTTACCCCACACCCCGGCACACCAGTACATTCGGATGTTATATTACATTCTTCTTCATCCCCTACAATCTCAAAACCTTGGTTAAAACCGCATTCAAATCCTTCCTTACTTTATATATACCTCTTACTCATACGTTCCTCTGTCTACCCTTCTTACACCCTACCAACTCTGTCCATTTTCACCACTCTGTCTTTCCTTCTTCTAAGCCATAGGTTGTGCCATACACGACCGTTGTTTACCAGTTTACTCTGATGCCACTTTTTAGCACATTCCTTAACAACCATTTAAACAATTTATTCACTAACGTTCTGTTCGCTTATGAGATCTTCTTTACTTCCCCTGAATTAAATCCTACCCCGACGCATTTATGCCTTGTCAGAGACCTCATGTTTTTTTCCTACGTCACATCCTGTCGCATTGTGTCGTTCTTCTCTTTTTTCACTTCCTGCTTAATCAACGCCATAGGTGCCTCATTACGTTGAATATTAATTCCTCCATGAAGGTCGGAAGTTATACCACCATGTAGATTACATGGACCATAACATTCGTACGTGACTGCTCGGTTTTTCGGAAAGGTGTTATAGTTTGCGTGTCAGGTACGTCTTGTACTTAAGGATTCGAGGTGGTGCGTTCAGCTGATATTTGAGTGCTCTGATGGTTAAATAATTCATTGGTATTTTCTCAATGTGGGGAGGACTATGATTGCGATGCGGAATCATGTAGACCTCCCCCCCCCCCACACACGGAGAGGGCGAATAGCGGGAGACCTCCGGCCTGATTGGGCTACGAGGACGTCCCGCAGGGATGTGAATGGATGAAGAAATGGTATGTCGATCCCACCCGGCTCCTTCCTAGTTTTGCTGCTTCGCTCCCTCCCCCTCCCTCCCTCCCTCCTTCCGGCGGTGTGGCTCTGTGTAGACTGCTAAACCTAGGGAAGTTGCCTCTTTTTCTGGCGTCAGTGCCTTCGGTACTCTCACACCCGTAGTTCGGATCCCACGTTAATCAATAGGTCCCCCACTGAGAAATAAAAGCATCTCAATTGAGTGCAGAACGCGGGTAAACCCTCATCTTTAAAAAAACACTGGATTGAAACTGACCTGGGTTTTATTCCTTCTACATAATCCCCTCCCCCTTTTATCGCCACTTGACAAGCTTTTTCTCGCCTATTTTTTTTTTTTTTGGTCTCTGGTTAATTTTGTAGGCTAATCATAGACTAGCCTCCATCCGTAGCTTGGGGTAGGGCGACTCGACTACCATCCTTGGGCTCCGATACGGTGTTCTCTTCTCGTCCTTTCCCTCCTCTTTATTTTCCTTATCTAGCCTTTTACGCACCCCCACAAGGGATTCTAGGTGTAGCTGTAGCATAAGAAACTATCTGGGTGATTTGTATACCCCGGCCCCCAATGCCTACTGAGTGGTGATGCTCTCTTCCACACACTTCACACTTCCTCTATCCCCACCAGATTTTGTTTTTATATTGATATCTCCTTATACACTTTCTGCAGCGATTGCCCTCGTTGGTAGTTCGCTGCTTGGGTCAGGATTGCATTGAAATGACGGAATTACCCTTTTGGGGCACATGGCAGCATTGCCGTTTGGATAAGTAATCGCTCATATTATCCCGTTTATCTTCCTTGGAGGATAAGGTAGTAGTAGTCTTTGACCTTTACTAATGATTCGTATCTTATGGACTTCGTTCGTTATTCCGAGCTTGTCCATTGGAAAAAAGCACAAAGCATCTCGCACTGGCAGAAACTTCAATTTAAAATCATCGGTAAAGGAAGCTGGTTTAGTGGTTTCTGGTTCGTGTAGGCATGAGTATCACCTTCACTCTGCTTCGGGTAAGCTTGGGCGATGTTCTCAATACACGCCAAGCAATTGACTGCATTCAAAAGATCAATCTAACAGCACTAAGAACTGTATCAATTGGATATTTTAACCTTGACTTTTGGCGGGGTAGTACACGGGATCGTTTCCACCAACCCGTGGGAGCACTCTATATCGTACAATAAGGAAAAATACGCTATGTGGTGGTGATTTGCGATGTGAAGGTGGGTACTTATTGCTATACTAACCACATAGCATCACCGCGTACAGTACAGTTTAACCCTTAAACGGTACACCTTGGTCTCTCAGACCCACCACTAAAAAAAAAGTATTTTTTTTTTAGTAAAGACCGATGTCATGGTTTTTAATAATAATTTAGGCATTTCGGTAAAGTTGAAGAACAACTACTCAGGCATTTTCGGCTACTTGTTCGTGAGGGCGAGCAGGGGGTATGGGGGAGGGGCATATAGTAACTCGTAGTCTGGCTCGAAACCGGCTTCCAGTAACCAAACACATATACGAATAACCAAACGCATATACGAATATACCTATACATATATAGGGTCTTTCAATAAGGTCGCTCGATTTTTAAATGTAAATAAAACAAGTTGTGTGTGATATATGCAGTCAATTTATTTTAAATTTGAAAGTACATTTTATGGCATTAAGTGTGGAATATGACGTCGTTCAAATGTCCGCCGGGGCTTCGCTTAGTGGAATGAAATCGGGAGGCCCAATTTTCGATGACTTTGTTGCATAAATCTGGCTGAATTTGCTGGATGGTGTTCGTTATGTTGACTTTGAGGACATCAACTGTTTGCTGAATATTCGCATAGACCTGCGATTTAAGGTAGGCCCAAAGAAAGTAGTATAATGGCATTAAATCGCATGATCTCGGTGGCCAGTTACGTCGCCGCCGCTCCAGATGACCCTGCCTTGAAATCGCTGGTGCAAAATGTCTATCGTGGCGTGCGCAGTGTGGCACGTAGCGCCATCCTGTTGGAACCACATGTCGTCACTATCCATATCAGGCATACAATCCAGTTGAGGCCACAAGAAGTTGCTTATCATCGATCTGTAGGTCTCGCCGTTGACTGTTATGGCAATCCCATCTTCGTTCTCAAAAAAATACGGACCGATGATTCCGTTAGACGAAAATCCGCACCAAACAGTGACTTTGTTGGGATGCAATTGGTGCTGGTGTATCTCATGTGGATTGTTTTCGTCCCAAATCCGACAATTTTACTTGTTCACAAATCCCTTCATCCAAAAATGGGCCTCGTCGCTGTGGCGAGGATAGAAATCACGTAATGCGCGGAACGTTTGCCGAACGGAGCACTGATTTTAATAATAACATTTGATGTTATAACGTTATAACCTTCCATCGTGACTTGACAAGTACTACTGAGCAGTTTACAGTGAGGTTGCCAGATGTCGCTTTAACAACATGGCCACTATCGCCTGACAAAGTTCGAGCATCCTTGTTGAAATACCCTTTATAAACGCCCATATAGTTCTTCAACTTTACCGGCATTTCTTAATAGGGTTTTGATTAAAAGAATAAAATCCTGTGATTTTTTTTTACTTTTTAAGAAAAAAATAGGAAAGTTAAGTAAAAAATAAATTTTAAACTAAAAAAGAAATGCTGGGGTCAGGAAACCAAGGTGTACCTGTTAAGGGTTAAGTTTTGTGATCTCCCGCGGGAGGGTTTCCCGGTGGGCCCATTCCAGCTTCTGCTTTTACTTGGTTCCTGGGACAAAACTTTCTTCCTTGACTTTCTTTTAAGATAATGGATACACTATTTTCTCCTGCCCCACCTACATTTCTATGGAAATTATGGATGAGTTTTACTTTCGTCTTCTTGGGGAAATAAGGTTGTACATTTGAGTGCCCGTTCACTCTGTGTTTATTCCTGAAAATGATTTCCTTCATTCTTTTTCACAATTCCTTTAGAGATTTTTCTATCCTCTGTTTTTCTTCATTATTTTTCGAGTAAATGAAACTATTTTAGCTATTCTCGTGCTTTTGCTCGTGCCTAGCACCCTGTAGGGAAAGAGAAGAGTTATAGTGATCAGTCATTTCCAAGTGGATTCAACCACCACACCACTTGGAGTCGATCCTGGTGTGAGATCACACCACTTGGATGTATTCCATGTGAGGTTAAGTTGCAATGGAACTCCCACACTTCCTAGCCGTTGCACGGGCAGCTAGCACAGTGCTGTGCTGTAAAATTCCCTTAGCATGCAAGTTTCCCTCCATTCTACTTAGGCCCCTGGGGGCAGTATCACAGCAAGCGCGACCCCACTTAATCGGCGTAACGGCGGGGCCTACTATGCTGTAGGCTCATAGGCTTTCTTTCCAAGTCGTCGGAGCGAGCAGATGTCATTTGCTCCTGAAGAACTATTAGCAACATCTCATTCTTCCTCAGTCATAATAATGACTATGACCGTGTTGAGAACAAGAAAATGTATCCATTTTGCATGAATAAAAGCTCTTATTAGGATGCATAAAATACAGGCCATTTTGCCCTCCCTAAACTCGAAGGATTTTGAGTTGGAAGTTAGAAATTAGGGAAAGATAAAAGTAACTTCGGGATCCCAAGACTTGAACATCGAGGAAACCCCTACGTGGGTGAATGTATTGTTTATGCCAGCCGTTGGCCCTCGGTCGTCGTAGTATCATAACTTACACCCTCAGACTCTACACAGATTCTAGGCAGTACCATGTGCCAATGCCAAACGCGAGAGAAACAAGAAGATAGAATATTCTGCCTTAAGTTAGGTCGTGGCCAGAGAGTCTCCAAACAGATTGATGGGCAAGGAACTGCTGAGATATCAGACGACTGGTTCTCTCCACCCATTAGACGCATGGGTGCTGTCGCATTTAGTGGCCTACGATACCCAGGGGATATAAAGCCTCTTTGTTACTCCATTGCCGCGGGGAGAGAACCCATTTGTTTTATTTGTCTATAAGTCCCCCCCTCCACACACACAAACTCGTATCGTCTTGAATTACACACTCGAATTTTGTTCATCGTCACCTGGACTTTGAACTCGCCACAAAGTGGGGACACTCGGCCGAATCCCCCCCCCCATCGTCGCCTCGACTTTGTACTTGTCTGAATTCCCTTCCCTCCGGTTTAAATCCCGACACATTTCGACAGGAAACTCAACTTTGAACTTGGGATGGAAATTTAAATAAGGGGAACCTAACAAGGTCACCATCTACACTAGAAAAGTGGGTTTATGCCCACCCTCTATTTTTTTGATTATATATATATATATATATATATATATATATATATATATATATATATATATATATATATATATATATATATAAGGGGTTGTTTTTATTTGTTAGGCTATTGCAATTGCATCATATTGTATTAAAAAAAAAACCCTCGTAATAGTCCTAATTGGAAAGCCTAACATTAGATTCGAATTCAAAAGGCGATTGCTAAATTTCGTTAGGGCCTCTATTTTTCTACCGCGTTCCTTGAGTTCAGACATATATCTACATCAGCCTTCCCTCCCCCCCCAATGCTATTTAAATCAATCGTTTTTTCTTTAAAATTGATTAATATGAAACGTCCATATCATATTTTAATTCACTATTAATGTGATTCAAAATTCACGTGTCTCCCAAGATGGCGTCAATCTATTTTTCGCCATAACATCACAACTAGAAACTTGCCCTCATTAAGTAGTGAAGCAGCTATCTACGATATCATTTGCGTATTTTTTTAAAAAAATAGAGCTACCAGGCAATGACTTCGCCACTCACCCATACGGGGGGAGCTTTCGCTTCGCTACTAAGATTAAAATTTAAAATCTATAAAAAAGCAGCCACGGTTAAATTTTTATAGATTTTCTGAACTTCACCAATTGTAATTCATTTTCTTTTAAAAGATTATAAAGCTTTGAATAATCATATTTATTTGTTCTGAACTAAACTATTTTGTTTTTTCAAACTCTAAAGAAATTCTTAGAAATTACCTTGATTAAAATTTAAAATATACTTAAGTCATAACCAAACTAAGACGAAATTATTATTCAAATACTAAAAAAAATCCCGTTCTTAAATTATAGAGTTAGTGATGATGATGATGATGATTTATAACAAAGCACCCACAAAATTCGCGGGTGGGCATAAACCCAACATTAACCGAAAAGTGCGTAAGGAAATTAGTGAAATATCTCAACCATATATTCTCCCCCCCCCCTCCCTCTCACGAGATGGCTTTTGCTCTCTTTGCGAACGCTTCCTGGTGGTTTAGGACGGATCCCCCCCTACTCCACCTTGTTCCAACACGCAATCACGGCTTCAAACTTGAACTGAAGCGTTACAACCGCAATCTGTGTGGAAATTTTTTCACCTACAGTATCTGCAGTAAGTGGAACGCACTTCCAGTGGAAGTTGTGAACAGTGAATCTGTTGACCAGTTCAAGTCAAGACTAGACAAAGTCTTAGAAAGTGGCCGTTTAGGGACGCAAAACAATTGAGCAGCCATGTGCCTACTCGATTGCTAGTCCAAAAGTGCCCTCTTTGAATGGACCGTAAGGTCTCCTTTCCTTGTAACTCCTTTTTACACGCCCCGAGAGGGGGTCAAGAGTTGACCTCAACAATCCATGCTCATATTTCCTCTAGGGATCCGTCTTTTATTAGGCGAGGGCTTCTAGTTCAAAAGAGTTGCACACCCACCCAATAGCAAGCGGATAGCTGTTGCATGTATCACACCTATTTTCACCTTCGCAGGTCTCTCCTTCAGAATTTTTGTCGGAGATGCCGTCGTTTGTTTACGCTTCTTTGTTTTAATAATAATGTGCATTCTGCCTCTCCTTAGCGTTCCAAGTCGTCTTCTTGGGTTATCTACTTTTCACTTTTACAAACCTTTTCATGCGGCTTAAAGTAAAATCCCTCGTTCAATTTTACTGTAAATTAATCCTGTTTTATTGCGGGTTTGTTTGTTGTTGTTTTTCCTCCTGAACCCACTTCCAAATGTTCAAAGTCTTTACCTTATTTAAATTTGTTATTCCGACGCATTTATTGCATTTTGTCAAAATGTTATTTAATCCTGTTGCTCCATTATTCCCCCCCCCCCTCCGTAAATTGAACATACTCCCGTAGGATTTTATAAGGGTTTTATCATAGCAAACAAGTGCGTTTCTCTACCTGTTAAAATCTTAGTTTCTGTAAAAAGACTTTAGGGAAGACCCGATATTCTATAGTTTATGAAAAAGTACTTTACTGAGTCGATATTTTTTGATTTATGATAAAAACTTTAGTGTTTAAAGACCCGATATTACGAAAAACTTGATATTCTTTAGTTTCTGAAAAAGACCAAGTTCTGAAGTTCACGTTGGTGCCCCCGGGCGAATTCATACCATCCGATGGCCTACTTTCGCGAGCGTCGGGCCTCCGAACTCGCCTAAGTATGCCATTAGAGCTCAAGCAAGAGTCCAAGGTTACTTGTACGGTGTGGGTCAGCGACTGGAACTCGGAGAAGCCCCCTCTTTCTGTCCAGCGGAGAGATTCTCCAGTATAATCATAAGTTGCAGAACTAATGCACGTTGTTTGGACCATCCAACCTTTTCTGTGTACATGGTTAGCCAAAAATATCACTATTTTACGGAATAATTATGTTTAGCCCTCTATTTTAATCTGACAATCTTAGGCGCACCTTTTTACATTAGCTATATTTATAAGTCCATTGTTCTCTTTATTATCTTGGGAGTATGAAAAGAGCAGGTTTTACTTAAGGCTTTAGAAAGGATTCGGTCTTTTCCGTGTGGCTAAATAAAAAAAACAAACCAACCTTTTACGGGAATGAAAAGACCCCGGCCTCGCCCAAGCGTCTGATCCTGCCACACTATTTTGGTGGATGGATTACGTAATTTTCTCGTGTATAATCCGCAGTATTGTGAGCGTCGTTGCCGCGTATGTGTGAAGTGAGTTTCTCGCCCGCGAGAGAAACTTGCCTTGTGGTGGGGAACGTAGGTAGGTTCAGAAGACCCTTATTTAGTCTCCGCTTATGTCGAGTTGGGTCTTATCCATTTTCTACTACTTCGTTATCATTGTATTTTCAAGATCGTCGTGGCACGTGACTCGCGTTGTTTTAAAGTTCGCTGGTTTCAGTCCTTCTATCAAGCTGCTCTGTTGCTGCTTATCAGGCGGACGTCAACCAGGGCCTAGTAAATAGTGTCGCCTTAAAAAGAATCCGGAGGAGATTTGAACGGCCGACCTAGCAATTGGCGGGCGGGCAAGCACGCTAACCACTATACTAGCCGGGAGGTGATTTTAAATTATTAAAAAGGAGGGGGGGGGGGGTCAGGAAACGTTGGTACTTGCGAAGCCTAAAATACAGATTGTTTCGATCTCCGATCATAATCCCTACTTACCTTCTTTTGTTGTGGCTCTTCAAGAATGTGAAAAGAATGTTGCTCTGGGAATTAAAAGCTGTAATGTTCAGGTTTTTTGTTCCTGAAATTATTTATATACACGTCCCTGATCTAGTTCTTAAAGTTGACTAGACATGATATATCATCTTTTTCGCTATTTTTGTTATTTATTACCCTCTTTTTTTTGTCCCCTTCATTCGGCATCGAGTCAAAACCCCCTACTTAGAAAAAAATGTACACAAATATTTTTGCCCACAAGTAATTTCGTTTCTATTGCATACCAAACTGGTTTTCCATTTGCTTAATGTAAATGTGGAGAGCTCTTACTAGCCTGGACGAGACTCTTAGGAGAACGGAGATTGCTTGTATGGGTGGGGCGAGATGGTAGGTCAAAAGGAAGCCGGGATTGACAAATACCCCCCCCCCCTCCCCGAGTTTTTTCAAAATTACACTTTTTTTTTCAAGAAATGAATGCTACTTATCATTATTTTTATTCAAAATTCATTTTTATGTTTATAATTTTAACAAATATGTATCAAATTAAGATTATTTCTCTGATACTGAACTCATAATTCATCTCTTCTTCTACAGGTTATGGCTATCATGGGTGCCCACAATTTTCGATCAGTGATCTGTTACTGTAATCTGTTCTTAATATAATATAATTAGTAAACTAAATAATTATTAATAGTATATAAAAATAGAGATAGCTATTCTTTTTCTATGTTATTCTAATGCTTGTAGCATTTGTTTATTGAAAAAAAAAAAAACAGAATAAAACCCGGGTTTTTCAAAATTTGGGGGGTTTTGCCAACCCTGATGTGAGCATCTTCAGCTTCACTCTCTTTGCCGTATCACCTCGGCGTTGCCGGAAGATGTCCTCGCCACGCTCTACGTAGATGACTTCGATTTTCTTTTTCTATTTTGTCCAAGTTCAGATCCTTCCCCGTGGATTTCGAGTTTTCCCTTGTCTAGGGCTGATTTCTTGGACTTATATTTAACTATCGCTGCACCTGGAAGCCGCATATTCGCAGCCTTAGGGTCTCATGCACCCCCTCATGAACATTCTACTAGTGATACCCTACTTTTATTTTACCGGTCCCTTATTCGCTCGAAGCTTGACAATGTATATTAATGAGATTTACTCCTGCATCTGTGCAGCTGGTATATTTGCTCCACCATGACAGTCTCCAGTTAGCAGCTGGTGCCTTCCACATGTTCCGTTCAGTAAGCTTTTCTTTCTTAACACATAGAGATTGCCACTCGCTTTATGTCGTGCGCAGTGCAGGTGTAGGGGGGCTGTATATGCTGCTCACCTGGTACCGGAAGGGACGGCATGTCCTCCAACCCGGAGTGCCAATAGGAAAGGCCCAGGTCACTTTGCCTATGGTAGTCCTTCAGTAACGAAGAGGACGTACTTATCCTCTAAATACTTAGTAATTAGATTAGAATTATAGCAACAATAATAAGAATAGCAATAGTAACAACAAAATCAAAAATAATTATGCTTCAATGCTTATTATCTTTAGTATAATAGTTTGGCATCAGTTTTAGGATCTAGTTTCTTTGAGGGTGACTTATCAGGCCAAATTGGGAGGCACAGATCCTACCGCAAGTGGGACAGGGAATTTCTTGTGCGGAGTTAACAGGACCTCGTGCCATACGTTCATATCTGTGGTTTTGTCGCTCGATCCTGGTATTCGTGCGGGCGGTTTCAAACACGTCGACAGCACGATCGACTGTTAATCTCCAACTTTCTCGATCAGCAGCCAGAGCTTCAAGTTGGTCAACAGGGATATTGCATTGTTTAAGAGTGGCCTTTATTTGGTCTTTAAACCGCATTTTTGGTCCTCTCTTAGAGCGGTCACCATGCCGCGCTTGTCTGGCATTCGTTGGGTCGGATCTCAGTCCGGATTCTTTTTAAGCTGACACTATTTACTAGGGACGGGTAGGGGGAGCTCGTAGTCATGGTAGGCTGTCCATCTAAGAGAAGGATAACTCTGATTTCACAACCCTGGAGCCACAGGCATAATCTGCCTCTTCCCTAAGATCCTCTGTAAGTATAGTACATATTTGGCGTGTTAGGTGACATTCAGACATCCTGACCACGTGTCCGATCCACCGGAGCTGGCGGCGTACTATCATTGATTCAATACTGATGGTGGAAGCATTTTGTGAAATAGGTACACGAGGGATTTGGGCACGGCATGTGATGTTAAGGATGGTTTGAAGATAGCGAGTATGAAGCCCTTCAACTCTTCTGATTTGTGTCTTGTATAAGGTCCAAGTTTCGCTGCAAATAAGTAAATCTTAACTTTAGTCTCCACAGTTAGATCACGGTTTAGGAAGACGCGTTTGGATAATTTTCCAAAGCTTAAGCACACCAGTCTCATCCTGGTCTGGATTTAATTTTCTGCGTCACAGGTTGCTGAGAGAATGCTGCCGATATACTTGAAAGGCACAACGGTTTTCAAGTCTTCACCACCGATGGTAAAGGATGATATGGAACGGCGGTGTTATGTTGTATTTGGAGCACCTCAGTTTTGCAGGCATTGTTAACCAGACCACCTGCTGAGTAGAGGCTGTTTATTGCATCCAGATTTCTTTGAATAGATTGAGGGTTAAGTGTAGGGTAGGTGGCATCATCAGCATATTGCATATCAAAGACATAAGCCAGTGCAGGTTTTTGTCTTAGCCTTGAGACGATGGAGGTTAAACAGGCTACCATCAAGATGGTAGTTGACAGCTACGCTGTCATTCATGTCAAATTCATACCTTGCAAGTAAAGTGACTGCTGCTAAATATATGTTGAAGAGGGTGGGTACAAGAACCCACCCTTGTTTGACACCAATGGTAACAGCAAATGGGTCCAAGACATTCCCGCCTATACATGCACAGGTAGTCATGCCATCGTGGAAAGCCTTGATGATGGCCATGAACTTAGGGGGGCAGCCACATTTGACCATCACCCTCCGTAACATTTTCCTGTTCATGGTATCAAAAGCTTTTGCAAGGTCTACAAAGGCTATGAATAGATCTTGTTTCTGCTCCCTGATTAATGGAAAGATAGGTTTTCCCTCAGCCCCTGCCCTATGCCTAATTGGCTCACCAACCCTGTGTGCCCATTCTCGGGTGCATAAGACAATACTGCTTATGGCGGGTGGGCTGGCTTTAGTACCTTGTTGGCTGCCAGTCTACCCAAGTCTCTGGGTCTGTCATATAACAGATCTTCACATCCAGTCTGTTACACCTTCCTCTGGCTGCTCAGTTGGAAGCTGCAGCCTTTGGGAACCGACTGTCTACAATGGGTAACTTCTTGTCAGTGTATGCTGCTTGCTGCACAGGTGTGAACACCATACATTAACACACCAAGGGTTGGAGCAGCTGGATGCAGGATATAGCCCACCAACCCTTTGTTATACTTTTTGTCACAAATCTGGAATTTTTACTTGCTGGTAAACTAAAAATTTTTGCCTGCATCCATATTCACTAAATCTTGGCAAAACACCTTAACCTGGTGGAGGGGCTTCCCTTTCACCACAGCTTATTGGTAGAGGGCTTTTCCCTTTAACAGTCTTGGAGCTATCCTCAGGCATTACCTCTGAAAAGGTGCCCTCCCCCCCTTCTTCTCCTTTACTTTCCTAGGGGCCTCTCTAATTTTCTCCTATCGGAGAAGGTGGTCTTTCCTTTCTTCTGTGACTATAAGTGAGTTGGTTTCCCCTTAATTCCCCTCTACAGTCATTTTTGGGTGATTCAAATTGGATCAGCAGTGCCTACTCCCTTCTCTTTCATGGGGGTCTGCCAAAAAGGGGTGAAAAAGGCAGTGCTAACTTGACCACTCTAGATGGGGGAGCTTGATAGGGGGAACCTCTTCAAAGGGGTAGTTACATCTCTTCCTTTATTATACATGCATTTGGGGAATGTGGCTGACCATTCCTAGTCAGCCACGATGAGCACTCTTTGGATATTTGATGGCTCTGCTGTACAGGTGACCAGGGTTGTTCTTAAACCCCCAAATTTGGAAAAAGTCCAATAAAACCCGCGTTTTATTCTGTGTTTTTTCAAAAAATAAATGCTACAAGCATTAGAATAACATAGAAAAAGAATAACTATCTCTATTTTAATATAATATACTTAGTTTAATAATTATATTATAGTAAGAATAGATCAGAGTAACAGATCACTGATCGAGAATTTGCAGTACCCATGTCCCATGATAGCCATAACTTGTATAAGGAGAGATGAATTATGAGTCAGTATGAAAGAAATAACCTTAATTTGATACATATTTGTTGAAATTATAAACATAAATATGAATTTTGGATAAAATAATATGTAGCATTCATTTCTTGAAAAGAAAAGTGTAATTTTGAAAAGAAAATCAAAGCCGGGTTTTATTCTAAGTTTAAAAAAAAAATGCTACAAGCATTAGAATAACATAGAAAAAGAATAGCTATCTCTATTTTTCTATAATATTAATAATTACTTAGTTTAATAGTTATATTATAGTAAGAACAGATTACAGTAACAGATCACTGATTGAGAATTGTGGGTACCCATGATAGCCATAACCTGTAGAAGGAGAGATGAATTATTATGAGTCAATATGAGAAATAACCTTAATTTGATTCATATTTGTTGATATTATAAACATAAATATGCATTTTGAATAAAATAATAAGTAACATTCATTTCTTGAAAAAAAAAGAAGTAATTTTGAAAAAAAACTCCAAACCTGGGGTTTTTCAAATTTCACTCGGAAAAGCCCCCCAAAACCCGGGTTTTTTTATTTGCCCACCCTGCAGGTGACTGCACTCTACTATTAACTTTGGGAATAAGAAAGGTATGGGGCACTAATTAAACCAACCTTGGCCACACATCCTGTCTGTCTAGTAACTTGGATAAAAGAATACCCCTACAGTAATGGCAGTAACTGTATTTCTTTTGTCTATTCATGTTTATGCCAAGCCAAAATGGCGAGCTTCTCAGATGAGATGAGGTCACAGATGAAGATTGTTTTCCGCAAATTTAAGGTACCAGGAGAGAGAAGTATGTATTGGGATGAATGGGTTAGTGTTGTAGGAGGAGAAGGAGCCGTGTTTTGATGAGTGAGTTGGTGTGTTTGAAATCCTTTCATCCCAAAAGAGAAATTTCAATGAGTCTTCATGGATGCCTACAAAAAATACCTAGATGCTTTTTCTCTTTGATGATATATTTGAGGTATAGCATGGACTTTAAAATGGCACTTTAAAGACTTGTGGATGATTCTAGATTCATCTGCAATCAAGGAAATAAGAAGTAGGAATAATACATATGCAAAATTAAAAAAATCAAGAAAATTATCCACCTAAGAAGAATAAAAAAGTTTGGGTCCTGTGCTTTTTGCTGATAACAAGAGGTTGTCAATTTTTTTTTAGGTCCTTGTATTGATATTTTATTGTCATCATCCTGCTGTTAAGTTTTCTCCTTCTTCAGTGACTACAAGAGGAGCCCCCCCCATTTTTTTAAAAATCCCTTATTCCCACATAGTGGATTATTTGTTCCAACATCCAAAATTGTGATCCTGTTTAATTGATTGTCTATTTGGTCATTTATCCTTCCATAGGCTTTACCAAATATTGATTAGGATATATTCCATGTGATCTTTATCTTTTTCATATTTTTTTTTCTTTTTTCTTATATTCAATGCCATGCTCTTTCAGGAAATTCCTTTGAATTTTTATTTTTCACTGTAAATCTCTCAAAAAAAAAGGTTGTCTTAGAGCTCTGATTAATGGTTGAATTAATTCTTTTACAGCTTCTTTTGCTACATTAGCTTTTCATAACCAAAGATATTTATTTAAGTATGCCAAGTTCCAAACATACTTCTCATACATGGCCAGAAAATGTTGGCATTATAGCAATAGATGTATATTTCCCATTACAATACGTCTGCCAGACTGAATTGGAGCAGTTTGATGGAGTGTCGCAGGTAAAGTATTGATTACATTAGGTGTAATGTAATTTCTATATTTAGATACATATTATATATGTTTATATATATATATATATATATATATATATATATATATATATATAATATATATATATATATATATATAACCTTAACAAAACAAATTTATGAACATAAAGGTGATGTCAGACGAGGCAGTACCACATCCAGTATTTTTAATCATATTAGCAATTTCAACCACCAAATTGACTATTCAAAGGCGCAAATTATATATAATTATAAAGATTTCCATAAAAGAAAAATAGTAGAATCTATATTAATAGGAGAAATTCCCAATTTTAATTTGTCAGATGGGTAATTGAAATGCAGCTCCCATTCTCTTAACCTCATCATAAACAGCTTAGTCAACGATCTTAGATTTACACCCCCTGATTAATGACCTTCCCCCCCCTCCTATTTTGTGTTTTTTTGTGGTTTTATCTTTTTGTTTTTTCTGATCTGTACGCTATTTATAGACTTTTGTAACAATTGCATTCTCAGTATATGATCTAAGAGGGTATGATAAACTACATACTGAAACTAGTCTCGTAAATGAAACTTTTGGCAGCTCCTATACAGTGGTTTCACTATCATATATATATATATATATATATATATAAATTCTTTTGTTATAGTTACCATTGTGGTGTGAAATTTCAAGATCCCTTGCTTGAAAAACCTATTTTTTTCCAGCCAATCCATAAATTGGGAAAATTTATCTTAAAGGGTTTGGAATATATTTAGAGAAAGTTTTATTTTTATTATCACCATTCAACTAAATATTGTAATGGTAAATGTTCCCTTCCAGAGGTTAAAAGACAAAAAGCAAATAGGCAAGCAAAAATAATAGCCTGATAACTAAGCTTGGAAATGTAAGACTCAAATATAGAGAAGCTTGATAGAATCTGTATGAGTACATTGTGGACAAGGGTGCATTGATTAGGTATAGATGTCAGAACTTATATTAGATTATATAAAGTTTCTTGATCATAGTTTCATTGATGGTAGAATTTAATTATACCTTTCAGGGAAAATACACCGTAGGATTGGGACAATCAAAGATGGGCTTCTGCACTGATCGAGAAGACATCAACTCACTTTGTTTGACAGTTCTCACTAACCTCATGGAGCAGACTCAAGTAGGTGAGATCAGATTGTTTCTTAATCTATGTTGTGTGTTTATATATTAATGTATTATGTAGTTCTACATAAGAAGGAACAGGTAGTTACCAAAGCACCAACTTTGTGATCAAAGTTGGGTAGTTATTTCTCTGTTCTTTATAGGCCTATACTTTAAAGAAAATTATTCCAGAATTTTCTCATTTTATACCCAATGTGGGAAGGGAGTGCAGGATTTCCATTGAAGACATTTATCGACCAAAAAAGATGCATTTATTCAGTAAAGTAGTTTCTATCATTATTTAAAATCCTCTTAATAGTGGTGGCACATATTATTGCCAATGCTCTCCCATCAATTAACTAAGTAGTGGTTCTATTTTTGATGAAATCCTTTAGTTTTGATATCCTTTTCCTCCTCCATGTTAGAGTAAACTTTGCCATTTAGGTGAGGTGGTAATGACTTCAATAAATGGTAATCACATAGTGCAAGGTTCAGTGAATATAGAGAATGAGGAAGAACTTCCCAACCTAACACACTAATTTTTCCATGTGTTTAATGTGTCATATAGGGGTGCGCGTTGTTATGGAGGAGGATGCCACCCTTTTGGTTAACCATTAAATGTTTTCATTGGTGAACATTAAAGGTTGCAATTGTTGAACAGTAAAGGTCTGTAGTTACTGTATGCTCACTATTTAGGAGCTTATAATAAATAACTGCTTTCACATCCGAAATGCAAAGCAGAGCCTTTTCCTGTTTGAAACAACATTTAGGAGTAGAAATGTTTTTTAGGGGTGGGGGAGTACATTGTCGTGGTATAGCTCTATATATCATACATACATCTATTATATTTGATTTTAGAGTGCGCAGGGATTTCTTTTTAATAAGTTTGGGTAAGCCGAGGTCCGGTTATGAGGTCAGATCCTCGTAAGGGAGGGCTAGTCCAATAGATGCTACTTTAAAACTTGGTATTGGCTGAGAGTTCCAAATTTTACTTAGTTACAGGCTGTTGTTATACGGCTATGATGAGCTCGAGGGTCAGAAAGCAAAGGAGTAGTCAAAAATAGACTTTAATAAATATTAATAATTAAAGTTAATATGATACAACAATACACAGACATATAAGACAAATAGTTACACAAATGATAATGGGGAACGGTAGATGGCAATTATAAATTTGGGGAAGCTAAAATATTCATTACGATACCTTGTACACAAAAGGAGGGGTTGGGGAAGACGTTAGTTGTTTCTGGCAAAGCGGTGAGATGATGGTTGGGTCACTTCGACGGGGACCATGGTCAACTTGCTTGTAGTGAAATATTCGTTTGAGATGATGAGGGGGGGGGGAGGCAGAGTCTTCGAGAAGGGATGTTGGGAATTCTTCCGGTCTAAATTCCTTTGAAGAAAACAGATGGTGAGTTTCTCCGAGAGGTCAATGGTTTGTTTGGTCGGATATGCGTAATCAAGGGGGTATTACGCTAAGATGAATCTTGACTGAAGCCTTTTGGGATAAGATTTGGTTCTTGTTTGGAGATGGCGTCGATGAGCGGAGTTGGACGGGTATTCTTAGGGGAAAAAGAGTTCTTACCTAATTCTAGGGGGTGGATATTTGTTTTATCCAAGAAGGGATGCCTGGTTTTGTCCCACAACGTTTCCTTGCCTTCGGTGTATGACAACTCGAATCGAGGAGGAGTAAGATTGTCTGCACTCGTGAGCTTCTCTCGTACCAATCTATTCATTCCTCCTCACGCGGGTAGACATGGACACCAGAAGTGAGGGAGCTTACCCCATAAAGGGGGGGGGGGATATCGCCCATTGTTTGAGTCATGGCGAACGTGGCCAGGGTGGCGATTGTCCCAACCGCTCCCAGCGTGGCTGGAAGGGGGGAGGGGAGACTTCTCGTCTTGTTTAAATACTCGCTTTGATAAGGGCTACATTACATGAACCTGCTCCTATACTTTCTCACGCTTTTGAGCTTCAAAAAATGTTTGTAAGCTACATGAGGCCCATCACATGGAGGCAATGCTTAAAAGCGACATTATTTCTCCCATTACTTGCTTTGTTCCCTCACATACATCATTAGGAAAAGAGCATTGTATTATATTTTTGTTGATCTGGAAATGGCTTTTGATAGGATACCAAGAGATTGGTGAAGGGGGCAATGAGAAAATTAGGAGGAGTGGTTGGTTAGGGTGATCATGGCTATGTACGAAGGTTCAACAACCCAGGTGAGGGTAATTGGAGAATTGAGTGATTACTTCTCTGTGAAGGTTGGTGGGCATCATGGATCTGTTTTGAGTCCCTTGCTCTTTGTTATGTTCCTGCAAGTGCTGTCACAGAATTTTAGAACAGGATTGCCATTCGAGTTGTATGCTGATTGCCGAGGATGAGAGAACGGCACTTGAGAAGTTCAGGTGGTAGAGGGAAGGGATGAATTCAATGGGGCTGAGGGTGACTTTGGATAAAACAAAGATGATATTTCAAGAGTGGGTGGTGGTAATGACATCATTGAGGATATGTAGCCATGTGCAGTCTGTCACAGAGGGGTAGGGAATAACTCTATCCTGTGTAATGGATGTGGTTTGTAGCTGCATAAAAGATGGTCTTATCAGGGGTAGGCTGCAGAATGATGGAGAGTTTCAGTGCACTGTGTTTAGAGGAGATGATTGTATTTGATGGTGTGTCGCTTGAATGTGTATAGGAGTTCTGCTATCTGGGAGATATGATCAGTGTAGAGGGAGGTGCTGGGGCAAGGTCCATGGCAAGGGTTAGAAGTAGTTGGAAAAGAGTTCAGAGAGCTGCTTCCTCTCTTAACGCTGATGGCTTTTTCCCTCTGAGCTAAGGGACGTCTTTACACTGTGTGCGTAGCAAGTGCAATGTTGTACGGCAGTTAAACTTGGGCTCAAGTGTACTGAGATGAGATGGATGTGCGGAGCATCTGTGAATTTGAGGCCTGGAGGTGACACGAGTTTCAAACTGTGAATTAAGGGATAGATTGGGGATAGAATGCATTGGTGTGGCACTGAGAAAAGGTAGATTGAGGTGGTTCATTCAAGTGAAGAGGATTTAGGATAATAATTGGGTGAAGGGTGATAGGAGTTTGGAGGTTGGGGGTGAAGCTGCCAGAGGGAGACTGAGGAAGATGTGGAATGAGGTCATACAGATGAACCTCAGAGATATCAGTTTGAATAGAGAAACAGCCAGAGATTGAGCAGCATGGAAAGCTGCCATCAGGTAAATAAGGCTGACACATGTATGGAGCCTTCAAAAATGATGGTGAGGATGGTGGGGAGTGAATCAAGCCAATTTTTTCACATTTAATACTTAATATTGCAGTAATGAACCTACTTTTCATCTCTTGTAACAATTGTGCCCAGAAATAATGGCTCATGGGCATTTCAAGCCACTAGAAATGAATTAATAATATTCGCACATTGTAGATGTTGTCCTTCAGACAGTTCATTTTACACCCATGCATTATTTTTGTAGCTTAAAAAATACTTGGGCATTACTACAGTTATCTTCAAACAGTTTGCAGCAAATTTAGAATAATTTAAAAAACTCTTTAAAATTTTTTGTCTTCTATAAACAACTTTAATTTCTTGACTACTTAATAGATTGAAACTACCTAGGCTTTTCTGTCTAGATATATCCACATTTACTCCTTTTTATGCTACTTTCCTTATAAGACCCTTCTCACCTATTTTTGAGGGACAAAGACTAATCTTACCTGCTTGTCACTAACCAACTTTCTCCCCCCACTCCCCGGGTGAAGGGTATTTGACATGTCTGTTTACTTCCCATCTTTATATTTCATTACTCTCTGCCACAATGGGCTGTCAGATGTAACATGAAATCCATGCTGCAGCTGACATCTGGAAGATTGTATGCCCTTGTAGCTTAATGCTCACAGACCCATTCCTTCCTGCTACCAATATCTGTAAGAGGATCTATGGCTATATATCTTCACTATATTTTCACATCCTCCTTCTTCACCATATTTTCACATCCTCTATCTTCACCACTTTGTTGACAGGTCTCGACTGGGCCTGGCATTCTGCGAGACTGTCTTGAGGGACCAAGTTATAGTGGAGTGAGGCTGTTGCAGGCTGGGGGAATTTTATAGCACCGCGTGTGTTAGCAGTCCATGCAAAAGAAAGTGGAAGTTCTATTGCATCTTAACCTCAGGCATATTGCATCCAGGCGGGGGAGTTGTATTATATTCAGTTGAAAATGACTGACCACTCTACTACTCGCCAGTATCAAGTAAAGTTAAAAAAAAGAATCCCTGCTTAATAGGTACGGCTTCAAAGATGAACTTTTAAAAATAATTTGTGAAAGGTTTTCTGTTTTCCTTCTAGGGTATGGCAATGTGGGAAGATTGGAGGTGGGAACAGAGACAATTATTGACAAGTCCAAAAGCGTGAAGAGCGTCCTTATGCAGCTGTTTGAAGAGAGTGGTAACACAGATGTTGAAGGGGTGGATACCACTAATGCTTGTTATGGTGGTACTGCTGCCCTCTTGAATGCCATCAACTGGGTTGAGTCATCTGCTTGGGATGGTAAGACATTCCTCCATTTGAGCATCTGTGTTCGTTGTACAAACTTCTCCCCATAGGTTGGTTTTGAAACAAGGCCTCCCAGAAGTGATTATCCATGAGGAAACTGCTCTAGGGGACTTGTGATTGTCTTTTTCTGACCTTTTATTAGGTTGATCCATATAAAATTGCCATTTTACCAAAAATCTAATTGGGAAAAATGGCCATTCTGGATGACACAACCAAATATTCATTATTTCCTGAATAACCAACTTCCATTTTGAGCCGACTCGTATATTTCCTGTTAAGTTTCAGTGAGTGGTGTTATTCACAAAAGGTATTTTATAGAGCGATTATTTTTACCTCTGTCTGCTTATGTGTGGAGCGGGAAGAATACTCCTACCATCTTCTGGCATGTGTTGTAAAAGGAAACTAAGCCTGCATAAGGTGTTTGTTGGTAGCCTTTGAAACCACACACCTAGACATTTATACTAAAAAACAAACTTGAAAGGGAATGAAGTGTTTTGGAGTGCAATTAGGTGAGAATCCTTGTGGGAGGGGTAAATAGGGTGAAGAGAATGACTGTTGTTGGTGTCTGTTAGAAGACCACATAAAAGGTTGGCTTGATTATACAAATGTTTGAGAGTGAAAGGGCTGAGTGAGGAACACCACTCCATTACTGTGAAGGGTGAATTTGGCAGATAAAAAATTTATGGTAACTTTGTGTTTGATAGGAAATACGGGAGGGGTAGTGGCATGGATGTACTGGTTTATGAGGCATTTTCTTCATACACACACTAATGTTTTTTTTAACTTCTTTGCAAATTATTAATGGTGCTTTATCAATTGTCTGTCATTTTCCTCAAATATAATCAAAAGCATTTCTCCAGACTTACTTTTCTCCCCATTTTCCTTGCCCTGTTTATGTAGGAAATTGAACTGTGCTAACCCTGTTGTTTTGTTTTTTAGGAAGATACGCTGTTGTGGTTGCAGGAGATATAGCTGTGTATTCGCAAGGCCCTGCTCGACCTACTGGAGGTGCTGGGGCAGTTGCGATGTTGGTTGGCCCAAATGCTCCTTTGGTTATTGAAAGAGGTTTGTGTGACATTTTGATTATTTCACTGGTAGTTACTGTATCAGGACTTTGGTCCTGTGGACAATGGTAGGTCTTCCATAAAAACATTAGGTTGGCTGGGTTGGGTAAAGGGATTTTGTAATGGAAGCTCAGCTCAACTTGTAACGCATCTATTTATCCATGATTTTAATTCCATTAAATTATTATTGCTAAAATCCTAAAACAAAATTCATAGAAAGTTTTGACTAATACTTGAAGAAATATACGTGAATATTGAGAGAGGCATTGAATCAGATACACATCTGGAGCTTAAGCATTTGTCACTATAATAATTTTATATTCCTGCCAGGGCTACGGGCATCTTATATGAGGCATGCTTATGACTTTTATAAACCCGATCTTTCTTCTGAGTACCCAACTGTGGATGGAAGGCTGTCTATAGAATTTTATTTGACAGCCCTTGATTCCTGCTATCAGACATATTTACAGAGAGCAGCTGAAAGGAGCCTAGGTTGGTACTGATTTTCTTATCCTTGTGGCATTAATGAAATGCAGACAGAGGTCCTTTTTTAAAAAAAAAATTCTCCCAGACTGTTTACTACTGCAGAATGTTCAGTTGTCTTCCAGTCATTTATATAATTTACCCGAGTTCTGAAGCTTATCTTGGTTCCTTGCTTACCTGTATAAAGGGCCACTGCTTCAGGAATACCTGCAATTTAGTGTATTTAGAGTGTATAACTTAGAAACTTAGTAATGAAAATCCCATTCAATTTAAGCTTGTGCACGATTGCCAATGGATTATATAGGGTAGCAGAAACTTTTTCTGAAGTATGATTTATTGATCACAGTGTTTGTGAAGATGAGTATAGTGTAGTGAAGCATTTTTTGTCAATGTGTGAGGGTGATGATGATAGATTATTATAGTAGCATCATAACTGTCATTCCCAAGCACTTAGGTTTGGTCTGCATCGATGGAGTTAGAATTTTGTTTTGTTTGAAAAACAAAACAAGGGCACAGTATCACTCTCCCCTACCCCCCACTAATGCGGCCCAAACCCTGTTGACCTAAGTTGGTCTTCCTTTTATAAAGAGGAAAACCAATGAGGGCATCTATTGCAGAAAATTTGTAAGAAGAGATCTCTGTAAAGAAAGGTGAAAATGTGTGAAAGATATATAGCCGCAGTTTCTCCTACTGGTATTAGGGCTGGGAAGAAAGACAATTTTACAGATATCAGCTGCAGCATTCTTGCCTATACTATCCCCGACACCCCACTTATCTATTGAAATAAATTCATGGAATAATCCATTTAAGTCAGGTGGGTCAAAGAACATTTAAACATGGATCGCTAGGACAGTGGGGAGCTATAGAATTTGCATAGCATCCAACAGCCTCCATCCACTCTAACTTTGTCCACCAGAACAGCTTCAAAGCCTTTATGTGTAGTAATACACGAGTTTGATTGTTTCACATTTACTACATCGAGACTTTTCAGCTAACTTGTAATTTTCTGCGGATTTGTTTCCTTACATGTTCACAGGAGCGGATTTTCCTACAAACATCCACGGTTTCGATGCGTTCGCCTTCCATTCCCCCTACTGCCGACTCGTGCAGAAGTCCTTCGCCCGCCTCCTTCTCAACGACTTCTTCCGCTGTCCAGAAACTGCCTTGGCTAATCGATATCCTGGACTGGAGAAATTTCGGTAAAGTATATAATGTTAAGGTTATCCTTGGAGCTGTGGGAGTAGTAATTCTGCCTTCCCAGTCCTCCCTGGAGGAGGTTGTAGGTCGCATGTTCCTAGGCCGGGGGAAAAAGCCTGTGTTGTAGGCCTATTCAACGTGAGCACAATTAAGTGGGGCCGCGCCTTCTGTGAGGTTGTCCTGGGGTGGACCAGAGTAGAGTCGAGGGAGGCTGTTGCATGCTGAGGGAATTTTATAGCACCCCAGCGCTAGCGGTCCTCGCAACATCTAGGAAGTAGAAGTTCGATTGCAACTTAACCCCACGTGAAATGCATCCAACTGGTGCAGTCCCACTCAAGGATTGCATCCAGAGGTGGGATGTTGACGATTAAACAGAAACTAAGGTTGAAACTAATGAGATGTATGAATAAGGAAGCCCCGAGCCCGGAACATGATACCTTCTTACTTTTATTTATCGTTTTTGGTTGGTTTTGCTTTGTTTGTGTTAGTGTTTTTATTGATTTGTGCTTTTTGTGTTGTGGTTTTAATGTAACCTCGTTGTAGGCTAAAAATTGATTACAGGACTTGTGTCCTCGGTGTCATTCGCCAAATGGACGCCATAAAAATGAAGGAAGCGAATTTATAGTCAGAGGTAAAAACAATTCTAAAAAGTGGTCCTGAACCTAAAAGGAAACCTGTCTTTTTTTGGTCCTGCCGCTTGTCCCTTGTACTCGAGACAGGTTCGTGTTCTCTCTAGTGTGGAATTTTATAAATTTTTGCTGGAGGCTGCCCTCCTCCGCTGTATTAAGCTTTAGGGAGTCATTGGGTCCATGCTTGGTCCTCGGACGGAACGGGTCTCGCTCCAGCACCTACGCGGACCTTTTGTTTTTGTCTTACTTGTTTTATGTGGTCGTAAGTTGGTTGTGGTTGCTGTTCGTTTTTTTTTTTTAGAAATATTTAGCTTATTTGTTGACTTTAAAAAGGGAAAAAATATAATCATTCCTAATTTCGCAACTATACGCTTCCTGGCAGTTGCCACATTAGTCCCTGGAATAGGGGCCGGTTATACAGATGCGCGATTTAAACGCAACATGTCTCGGTTCTCCTTGCATTAAATACCTTCTTCCATGCAGTGATAATGCAGCTACACTTTCTCAGAATACATTCCACCGTCAGTCGACTTGGATGCAATGGAGTTCCGCCGCTTCGTGTCAAGGTTGCCGATTCTATTTCACCTGCTCGTGGATTTGAACGATAGACACCCTCTCTAAGTCGTCTACCCGATCAATCCCTGAGGTCAGGTCCTCGTTGACCTGATCAACGAGCTGGAGATGCGAGTTTTAAATGTGGATGAGTTTACGCATCACTGTCCGAAAACTACTTCATTTTATATTCTCGATTTGTTCCTGTACTCTCCGGATGTACACCCTGATTTGGGGTTGGGGGGTGGTCGATGACCTCCAAATATTTTTAGGGCAGGTGCTGCCTGAGAAATCACCTGGGCGATGCTTGGGTGTGAGCACGGTGGCCAGCATTTCAGGAAATGACTGATTTTCATCTCCCAGTCGAGCAGTTTAGATCAGTTGATGAGGCCGTTGAGTTCTCCGGCATCCTCTTTGCCATGGGCCTGACTACTATTCCTTGATGTCTGGCCATTTATTACATTGTCCGCCTCCTTTGTATTCGCCCTCGTGTGAGAAGGCCGACCCCCAAACTTTACTGCAGGTGAATTTCATTGAGCGAAGGCTAGGTTCCGGTATGTTACCATTACTGTCTTTCATGCTCCTGGGAGTTGGTTGAAGGCCTTTATATTTGTATAAGGTGGTTGCTATTCATGAGTAATGTTTGTTGTTTGCAATGGGAGTAATCTGTGTGAGAGGCATTTAGTGGGATGTCTCGGCTGGCTTTGTCGAGTACAAGACGCTCCTTGATTTTGGTAGGTGTGCAGAATAAGGAGATGAGGAGAGAGATATGACATCCATGCCTTGTTTTTTGGCTTGATGATGAGTATTATGTCGGCAAATTATGAGAAAGAGTGAGTGAAGATTTGAGTGAATGTGTTGAGATTTTGTCTGCTTTTATGTTCAAGGTGTACCATTTCTACAATTAATTAAATACTTCTTATTCTATTGCTAGGGAGAGTATTCCATTTGTTTGTGCTTTTGTTCATATGAGGGAATCTATTTTTTGCGTAGTATAGTCAAGTTAATCCTGTTTGAGTTGTAATTGATGACTTTTGTTCTCATTCTCTATTGTTGTTGTTTCCTGATCATTTTTCAGAATTTTTTGTTTTGTGTTTTTCCCAATCCTTGGCACTTAATTACAAAATATCCACTACCACACTAGATACCAACTCCAAAAATGGCTCGCTAGTTTTCCTAGGCTGAGATGCAAAAGTAATGCACATTGGCAAAACATCACACACACATCCACATTAGAATCTCAAAAGGGTACATATCCCACCCTTATATACCCTTTTCCTCTGCAACTTCCATCCTTGCACTTCAAACACTACATTTTACTGCTAATTAAACTATGATCTGTGTATGGCACCCTTTTTGGGGGGTATTGCTGTTATGCCGTATAAAGCTTTTTCTTATAAATTTCTTGCCATCATTTGTAACTGTTTTTTTAGTGAGCTTGCCCCATTGGATTATACCAATAATCAAAATTCCACCTCTGTTTCCCATGACAACTGTTTAATGTTGCAGGGAGAAAAATCTCAAAATGACGTACTTTGACAAGGATGTAGAAAAGGCCTTCCTCACATTCAGCAAGGACCTCTTTGAGAAGAAAACCAAACCATCATTATTGCTACCGTCGGAGATAGGCAATATGTACACGCCATCCCTTTATTCCGGTCTTGTATCCATTATAGCAAAGTAAGGGGAACAATTTGTATGGTTAAAGTGGTCTTTATTCCCAAGTAATTAATTGAAATGCATTTTTTTTTACTTTGATTGTTATTGCAGTTTGTCGTTGGAAGAATTGGCTGGCAAGAGAATAGGTTTATTTTCGTATGGCTCTGGTCTCGCCTCTACGATGTTTTCCATTAGAGTTTCTCAAGAATATGGACCACATTCGTCCCTGTGGAAGCTGAGTCAAGTGGCTCACGATATAAAATCCCGATTAACTGATCGCCATAAAGTTGATCCAGAAGTCTTCGCCAACATCATGGCTGCACGAGAGCGAACACACCACAAAGGTATAAATATTTTATACCCTTGAATAATATTTTAAGTGATGTAGGGAAGCATTAGAACAGGTTCTAAGGATGTATTGAGTGAGTGCTAAACTGTTAGATGTTGTGAATTGTCTTTACTCACCCCAACCTCACCGAGATGGGTGGCTCCCTAAGTAAGCAACCGCGCATCCTGGGTGTGTACATATCTCCCAAGAGAGGAGATATTGTATGTAGTGAGTGCTTGTGTGAGGTTTGGGCAATCTATGAGTAGGTGTTTGATGTCTGGACTTTGGTTGCATCTGGTGCATGTTGTCGGGGCAGGGTTTAATATGTGTTTGTATTGTTGGAGTATAGTGGATTGGCCTGACCTAAGTTGTGATAGAACACAAAGTAATCCTATCTTAATTCTATGATGAAGTAAAGCGTGCGTTCAGGTGAAAGCTGGCTGAAATGAGATGTTTGATATACATCAGGAAGTAAGGTGAGGGAGCGTGATGTTGCCATGGTTGTTTACTATCTTTATGGGTGGAGTACTGGGAGAAGTGCGATTAGGAATGATGGCTCACAGTAAGGTGGATTTGGAAATGTTGATTAGAACTTTTGACAGGACATGTGAAAGGGGATTGGGAGGCTAAAAGTGAATGCAGAGAAGAGTAAGGTCAAGGGTTTCTTTGTGAGGATGGGCTTTGGTGTGATAGTCTCTGGTTTTAATCTTGAACAAGTGCGATGTTTTAATTATCTAGGATCTTGCGTGAATGGTACTGGTACAGATGAGGTGGATTTCTACCACACGGTTTTAAATGGTAAGAAATTCTCAGGGAGGATCAGAGCGTTGGTAAATGTTAAGGGTTTTGAGCGTAGAATGTACCAAGGAATTGCATCAGGGTATTCTGGTGCCAATGTTGGTGTGTAGGAGTGAGAGTATGGCTTAGAAGGAGAAAGATCTTGAGTGAGAATAGTGCAAATAGAAAAGTTGTGATGGATCCTTAGTTTACGAAGGGCAGATTAAGTGAAGAACGAAAGGCTAAGTATATGTATGTAAGAAGATGGTACGTTTATAAACTTGAGAAGATAATATAGTTAGGGGAATACCCGTATCGACTCGGCTCCTTATGGGAGATAACTCGCCGTGCCCGATTCGGAGACGAATTCTGATCTTTAGCGAATCACAAAGCGCACTTGAGTGCTCTCCGGGCATCGTTATCTCCAGACCCCCCTGATTAGTCATCTCTGTGACGCCACGGTTCATGCGAGCAGATTGGATGTCGAGATTATCTTCTGCTGAATTCCTAGACATTAGGAATTGCGGGGAATGAGGGCGCCAAAGAGAGGGCGAGGACAGCGACCAGACCAGCGTTTTGCTCTTCCTCACACCCACTGCACGGCAATAATCCGACTAGCCCTCCTTGCTGTTTGACAAAGAAGATGGGAGATGTCTGAGGGAACTTAAAAGTTGCGTCTCATAGGGCCGCGATTGTTCCTCTGGACCTACTCCCCCAATGCCGCGAGGGCTTTAGGTTGCTTTCTGTAGTCTCCGAATTGAGCACACTCGTGTGACGCATCGCCATTTGATAGAGCGCCTTATTGCGACTACTGCGTTGTCCTCCAGACTGTTCGGCACATTCTTGTTGAATGTCCCAGTCTGGGTGATTTCGCACTCGTTACCTGTCCCGGTACCGGGTCGAGCGGGGTCGCTACTGCTTGTCCTTTCTACTCGGACGGGTTCGTGTATGCTGTCGCGGACTATAGGACTTTTTAGGGGAGGCTGGCCTCATCATCATTATTATTTTTGAAGGCTCCATACATGCTTCCATGTGTCAGCCTTATTTACCTAATGGCGGCTTTCCATGCTGCTCGATCTCTGGCCGTTTCTCTATTCAAACTCACATCTCTGAGCTCCCTCTGTATGACCTCATTCCACTTGACTGAACCACCTCAGTCTCCTTCTTCTCAGTGCTACGCTAATGCGTTCTATCCCCAATCTATACCTTAATTCACAGTTCACCTCCAGGCCTCAAATTCAGAGATTCACCGCACATCCATCTCACCATTCTTATCTCAGTACGCTTGAGCCTCTGGATGTCCTCTTCCTTCACAGCCCAACAGTACAACATTGCACTTCGTACGCACGCAGTGTACATACGTCCCTTAGCTCGAAGGGAAAATCCCTCAGCTTCAAGAGAGGAAGCAGCTCTCTGAACTTTTTCCAACCACTTGTAACCCTTACCACGGAACTTGCCCCACCACCTCCCCCTGCACTGATCATATCACGCTGATAGCAGAACTCCTCTACGCATTCAAGCGACACACCATCAAATACAATCATATCCTGTTTCCTCTTCCCCAATTGCTCTCCTCTATATACAGTGCACTGAAACTCTCCATCATTCTGCAGCCTACCCCTGATACCACTACATCTTATATTCACCCACAAACCACATCCATTGTACAGGATAATTATTCCCTATCCCTCTGTGACATACTGCACATGGCCCCATACCCTCAATGATGTCATTACCATCACCCACTTTTGAAATCATCATCTTTGTTTTATCCAAATTCACTCTCAGCCCCATGGAATTCATCCCTTTCCTCCACAACCTGAACTTCTCAATTGCCGTCCTCTCATCCTCAACAATCAGCACTAGGTCCTCTCATCCTCAGCAATCAGCACTAGATCGTCAGCATCGTCATAACATGATGTCATGATCGAGGAGCTTTATGCCTCTGTAGCTACGCCTTTCTGGCGCATCACCTTTACCCTTATACACATCACAATCACACTCTTTAGCCAGTCTTTTGGTACAGCAGATTCATATATGACAGCATTTATAAGGTCCGTTACCAACCGCACACCCATTTCTCCAGAGGCTTTTAACATCTAGACATTTATCTCAGAAACACCCGCTGCCTTACCTTCTGGCATGTGATTGATGGCTGCTCGCCATTTTGTCCTCACTTGATGGCCACAATCCAGCCACAGGTTCGGCGGAATCCACAAGTCTCCTGTCCCCGTCAAATTCGACGTTTAATAAATGATTATAGTGCTCCATCCAAGTCTTTTTTTATATCGGCCAGCCCAACCACAACTCTACCATCATCATTTTTAATGCATCGTTCACTATTTTCCTTTTTCATCTGACTAACCAGCTTAAACACCCTTTTCCTGCCCCCAGCACTATTGAGGCTCTCAAGAAGAGGTTTTGCGGCCTCTGACTTAGCCTTATACACTTCCTGACTTGCCCTTTTCGCTGCCAAGTATACTTCCTTACTCCCACCCTGCTTCCATGCCATAAACGATCTTCTTTTCTCCTTCACTGCAGCTTCAACTTCCTCATTTCACTACCAAGATGCCTTGTGTCTGGGTGGACCTCTTTACCATCCACAAACCTGTTCACTGGCTTTTAGAAGCTTATCTTTCAGTCTCCCATACTGCTCACTCACACTTCCGTCAGTCCCTCTATTCTCTGCCACTAGTGTACCGAACTCCTCGGAAAAAGCCTCCCTCACTTCCTGATTTTTATGCTTTCACACCCTCCTCCTGGCCTGCAATTTCCCTAACCAAAGGTCACACACCAGTAACTTATGTTGCTGTACACACTTTTCACTGAATATTACTTAAACATCTTTCACTAATTTTATCTCTTCTTCTAACCATAAAATAGTCTATCTGACTACTGCTGTCTCCAGATGTATATGTGACCAGATTGCTTCTCTCCTTTTTTGAACAGAGTGCTACAAACGACCATGTCCATTGCTTCTCCAAATTCCAGAATTCGCTCGCCTTTCACATTTCTAGTGCCAAACCCACAACCTCCATGCACTCCGTACCCCCAGTGCCTCCGCCCCCACATGTCCATTCAGGTCTCCTCCCAGGATCACCATCTCACTCTCTGTCATGCCACCAACAACTCTGATCAACTCATCCCAAAACTCATCCTTGACCGCATCATCCAAGCCTACTTGAGGAGTATACACTGATGCAAAAGATATGAGTACTTGATCGAAATTCAACTTTAACACCAATATCCTGTCATTAATTCTATTCACACACGTAACACGCTCTTTCCACTTCTCTGCTAATAATACACCCGACAACAAGGAGTAACAACAAGGAAAGAAGGTACCCTAGGAGACCTTACGGTCCATTCAAGGAGGGTACCTTTGGACTAGCAATCGAGCGGGCACATGGCTGCTCAATTGTTTTGCGTCCCTAAACGGCCACTTTTCAAGACCTTGTCTAGTCTTGACTTGAACTGGTCAACAGATTCACTGTTGACAACATCCACTGGAAGTGCGTTCCACTTACCGCAGATACTGTAAGTGAAAAAATTTCCACACAGATTGCGGTTGTATCGCTTCCGTTCAAGTTTGAAGCCGTGATTGCGCGTTCTGTTCTCACTCAGTGTGAAAATATCCCGGTAGTCAACATTGTCGAACCCTCGAATTATTTTGCAAACTTCGATGAGCTGACCACGCAATCTGCGGGTTTCCAGCGAGAACAGATCTAATTCCATTAGTCTATCCTCATAACTTTTATGTCGGATAGAGGGAATCAGCTTGGTTGCCCTGGCTTGCACGCGTTCCAATCTCGAGATGTCCTTTCGCAATGAAGGACTCCAAAATTGTACGGCATACTCCAGGTGCGGCCGAACGAGGGAGTTGTACAGACAAAGAAGTTCTATCTCCTTGTTACGGTATCCAAACTGGCGCTTTATGTAGCCTAACATCCTTTGGGCCTTTTTCTCTGCCTCAATGCACTGTTTCGAGAACTTGAGGTCACTAGTGATTGTTACACCCAAGTCCTTCTCAGTGTCGGTGGATTCAATAGCAGTGCCCTTTAGGATATACTGAGATTGGGGGTTTCTGTGGCCGATATGCATCACTTTGCATTTGTTCACGTTAAAAGGCATTTGCCACGTATTTCCATCCTTTGCAACGTTCATACCAAGCTTGGTATCGTCGGCAAATTTGGAAATCTTGGTAACCATGTCACCGTCCATGTCGTTGACGTAGATGATGAATAGTAGTGGTCCCAGGACCACTCAGGACAGAACCTTGAGGCACCCCGCTAGTAACGGGCACCCACTCAGAAGACTGTCCATTTACCACCAACCGTTGCCGTCTGCCACTTAGCCAGTTCTCGATCCAGCCGGCTACCTATCCGTCTATGCCCAGCGCTCGCACTTTCCGGAGAAGGCGGTGGTGTGGTACCTTATCAAAGGCTTTCTGAAAGTCTAAGTAGACCACATCCACCGCCTTGTCCCGATCGTGCTCACTGAAAACGAAGTGGAAGAATTCCACAAGGTTCGTCAGGCATGACCGTTGCCTTCGGAAGCCGTGCTGGGAACTCCTCAGTAACAGGTTTGACTCTAAATACGACGTCACTTTCTCCACCATGATGCTTTCCATGAGTTTGCCGACTATCGAAGTCAGACTGATAGGTCGGTAGTTCGACGGTTGGTTACGGTCTCCTTTCTTGAAAATAGGAGTCACCTCCGCCTCACGCCAATCTCTAGGAACGCATTTGGTCCGGATTGACATGTTGTAGATTGCGCTCAGGTGTCGTGACACTTGATCGCGCACTTCTTTCAACACTTTAGGTAGAAACCCATCCCGGCCATGTGACTTATTCGTCATTAGGTCACTGATCTTTTTGATTTCTCCTTCGGTGAAGTCCATATCCTCCAGCTTTTCTCCCGAGTAGGAATCCGTCGGCTGGGGGATGGAACCACACTCTTCAGTAAACACTGAAGAGAAGTAGTCGTTGAGGAGGTTAGCATTTTCTGCATCTGAATGCTTTAAAGGCCCCTCCTCATTCCTCAAAGGGCCAATCGTTCGATGGATTGGTTTACGGCTGTTTACATATCCAAAGAACTCCTCGGGATTCTCTTTACAGAGTCTCGCCACTCGGAGTTCCTCAGACCGCTTAGCCGCCCTTATGCTGGACTTCTCCCTCCTAGCTAGCCTACGGTATTCGTCAAAGGCACCCGAGATCTTCGATTGCCGGTACACAGTTCTCTTCTCCCTAAGCAGTTGGCCGATATCTCGATTAAACCACTTTGATTGAACAGAAGACCGACGGGGGCATTTCAGAGGGATGAAACGGGATTGAAGACTCATGAATGTGGTTTTGAAACTATTCCACGAGTCTTCAACAGCATCGCACACTTCTAGCCTCACGTCAGTCAGTCCGGCACGAAGGCTTGCAAAGTCTGCTCTTCTCAATTCAAGTTTCCTTGATTGACTGGCAATCATTCTCGCTGAACCACCCCCCATCTATGCTCTTGCACACAGCATACGTCCACGTTTCTCCGTGATAGGGTCTCAACCACCTGCCTCTGTCTACCCTTCAAACTACCCACATTCCACCTAGCAATTCTCAGCTTCATTTTTTGTTCATGTTGATTAGGTGATTTTGATCCAGGTTTACGTCTTTCTAGTTCAGGTCCAATCATGGTAGAATATAAGTGGAGGGTAGGACAGGTTACGGGCCCGTCCAATGCACACAGCCAAAGTCAGGAGACAGTCCCATTACAAGAAGCCTTAACCCGCGGATGTATCAGTGGCCTCGGAGCACCCCGCTGGGACAACTACAGGGATACCTGTCCATGCGCGCATGGCACTGTAACTATCCTGCCATTTTTCACCCACTGGCAGGGCATCCTCCTAGGGCGCTACTCCTAGGTTGGGGCCCCCAACTATTGGACGGAAGTAGCGTCCTGAAAAACAACGTACCCTGTACCCTCTGACACACTCAACTCCCAGGACCCCAGACCTCTTGCGTCTGATCCTGGCTGATGACCCCTGGTTTCCTTTCCCTACCCTTTGATATTGATTAATTTTCGCTGAAACACGCATACGTCTATCGACGACTATATCCCCTTCCTCCCCCCCCCACACTTAAATGTAACCGCATGTTTTCTCGCAAGAAATGGACCGGGATGTTTGATTGGGAACCCGCTCTTTTCTATAATGATTGAATGTTGTTGTTTTTTAATAGTTGCAACCTCATAGTGATCTATTCGATGTTATCCTTTACTCATGTTTTCTTACTTTGGAATTGACACTAATCAGATTTTATGATTCAATAAGGAAAACAAATGCTGGTACAATTCAGTACATTTCTTGGTTCATCATTAACTGTTTGCTCACAGCGGGGATGCGTACATTTATAGCCGCATAGTCTGAGACAGCTTACCAGGGCTTAGTTACTTTTTACGACGCGCTGGAAGACGGTATGAATATGCTTCCTTTTCCATGTAAAGGTATAGAACAGCATGCGCTTTTAAAAGTATCTCCGATTTTAAATATGTACTTATCCACAGCCCCTTACAGTCCATCTGGAGATACTGCTGAATTATTTCCTGGTACCTGGTACTTGACCCACGTTGACGAACTCCACCGTAGGAAGTATTCGCGTGTTGCTTTAATCCCGGAAAAACCGCAGAACTCTACACTGGCTTCCTGCGGGGAAGAGTCCACAAATGGCGGGGCTTCTTTCCGTGTAATTTCCACCAACGGACACACCAATGGTGGGGATATGTGTGAAGTTACAACCACCTGAACTATTTGTTTAATTTTGTTTCAACGTATTGTAGTCAACCAAAGATTAGTTATATCTTCACTACCTACTCTCTTTAGGACTGTTAATATTCTCGGTGGTCCAACAAAACTGACAGTCGCCGAAATTTTAGGTTTGAATAATTTATGTTTAGATACCATTTTGCTACTCGGTAATGGACCCAAGTCGGTGGCCATCTGCCCAAACCTTTATTTTCCGTAATATATATCTGATGGTTGTGAACAAAGACTTGAGAGCATGGATCCCTTCAAAGAAAAATTGGACATTGAGATAGTTGTCTCGTCACGTTAGGCCATATTAAACAAAAGAATGAAATATGATGAACAAGGAAGGGGGGGGGGTGTTAAGGATCCAACTCACCGGTGTAGTAACATTATTATTTTTAAAATTTATTTGCTAAATAAAAATGTTAATAAAGTGTATTGTTTATAATGGAAGTTTTACAAGTTGTAACCAAATTTTTGAGTTTATGAAATTATGAGTTGAGACCAGCATAGCATCTGGTGCGCTGGATTACTAGAATTTGCAAAGTTTACGCAAAAAGCCTTTTGTGTAGACCTTTTCTAGGATGGGGTAAGGTACTGTTAAGCACTATAAGAAGTAGATGTAACTCACCTAGTCGTTTAAGGGAAAGGGTAGCTGTACTCTAAAAAATGAATAGGCAAATGCTACAAAACCCGGGGTTTCAAGTCGAGCTTAAAGGAAATCACCCCGCAAGCCTATACCACATCGAGTTTACTTACCTAACCCACGTGCCACATCCCCCTGGCTTCGGCAACCATGGAGCGTCCCCCGACACACTTGTTAGCTGCAACAGCTCTGCAGGGTCAAGATGTTCCACTGCCACTCTCGTCACACCGTCCATAAATTTCTCTCTCTGTCGTCCTCTTCCTCCCTCCTCCATTCCAGTCAGCACCACGGCCTCCATCTCGTACCTCCTTATCACATGTCCGAGAAATCTCATTTGTCTTCTTATTGTCATCATTTCCCTCTCCACTCCCATCTAACTTAGCACGTCCACATTAGTTCGTCGTGCTGTCCAGGGTATCTTCATAATTCTCCTCCATAACCGCGTTTCAGCTGGTTCCAACTTTTCTTGCCTCTTCCTGCTCACACTGTCCAACTCTCACATCCATACAACAATGTTGACCACACAAAAGTTGTTACTGCTCGCTTTCTAATTTCCGAGGAGAACTTTCTATTTGTCAGATATTCCTTCATTCTTGTAAATGCATTCTTTGCAATGCCAATTCTCGTTCTAATTTCCTTTTCACATCTACACTTCTGTTATCAAACTCCCTAGATACGAAAATTTTTCCACCTGCTCTATTCTTACTCTGGGTGCATTCGTCTTTGATGCCACCAACACTGGTCTTGTTCATATTGACTTTCAACCCTTTCTCTTCGCTCGCCCTCACCGTCACATCCAACAAGTGTTGCAACTTCTCTGCAGAGTCTGCCACTAATACTGTCATCTGCGTATATAATATGGTTGATATTGTAACCTATCTTGACCTTCCTGATGTAGTCCTCTCTTTAAGGTCTGATAGTCTGGTTTCTCTTTCTGCACTCTAACTGCAGCTTTCTGATTCCACTATAAATTTCTTATTACTCTATTTCTTTCCTATCGATGTCCAGCCCTTCCAGCATCCTCATCAGTTCCTCATACCTTAATTTATCAAAAGCCTTTTCATAGTCAATTAAACAAAGGGACACATTCCTTTGTTTTTCTATGATTCTTTACAAAATTGTTCTTGTCACAAATATTGCATTAGTTGTTCCATTGTCGCCAGGATACCTGTTCTCTCACTTTATTCTGTTCATTATTATCCTTAAAATTATTTGGTTCATTATACTTAACATGCCGTGCTTACTTCATTCCAGTGTTCCATTTTTCTTTGGTATCGGCCTAAAAATTGAATTGTATTGGGTTAAGGGATAAGTTCTTGCAGTTTTATCAAATTTATTCATTACCATTAACAATTTTAGAAAAACTTCATTTTTAATTGATAACAATATGCAATTTAATCAATAATGTATTTTCCGTTGATATTTAAGACTTCTTCCCCACGTTCAACTAGTTTTTCGATGCCTCTGCAATAAAAATCTCTGGATTTTAACTCGAAGAATTCGTCTAACCAGGTTCTTAATTCCACATCAGTATTGAACGGAACGCCGCGCAAATTGTTGGAGAGTGATCGGAACAGATGGAAATCCGATGGAGCCAAATCTGGCGAATATGGAGGATGCGGCAGGATTTCCCAATTAAGCGTTTGGATGGCGTCTTTTGTCATATTGGCAATGTGAGGACGAGCATTGTCCTGTTGAAGGACTCCATAACGTCGATGAGGTCTGTTTTCACGAATAGCTTCAGCGAGTCGATACATTTGTTGAACGTAGAGTTCTGCATTGACAATCTCGTTGTTCGCAAGGAGCTCATAAAGAATGATGCCTTCACAATCCCACCACACACACAACATCGTCTTTCGTGGATGAAGTCCTTGCTTTAATTGCGGAAGTGGTTTTTTATTGGGGCTAAGCCATTGTTTTCGATGGTTCATGTTGACATAAACACACCACTTTTCGTCGCCAGTGATGATGTGGTGAAGAAATCTGTCCTTATATCCACGAGTAGCCTTGTGACGAGCAAGCAAACCTGCGGCAATCGTGGAGCATTGAAGTTTGTTGCTTTCGCTCAAAGCATGCAGAACCCATGCACCGAGTTTTTTAACTTTCCCCATCGAATGGAGGTGATTCACTACAGTTTTCTGATCACACGCCAATTCTCTAGTCGATTGACGAGGATTTTCATGAACAAGGTCGTTCAATCGATCTTCATCCAACTTAATGGGGCGACCAGAACGTTCTTCGTCATTAAGATTGAAATGACCGTTTTGAAACGTGAAATCCACCATTGAGCTGTCCTTTCTGATAAAGGATTTTCTCCGTACACAGCACAAATATCGCGACGCGCTTTGGCTGTGTTTGCATTGTTTCCGTATCGATTGAAAATTAATAACAACGAGTGTCGAAAATGCGCCTTTCTTTCAACTTGACATTCCATTTTGAGTGTACACAACAAAAATTAAATGAACACAACTTTTAAATAAACCGCAATGACGTATTACTCAACTTCAAGACGTAGCCTAAGCAAAAGCCTAATAGTCTACGCTGTTAAGAGACGAAGCCTAACCTTTGCAAATTTTGCTCTCATTATTTATCATTGTTTCTTAATATGTGCACAAATCACGTCAACAAAAATTAAATCAACCCAACATTAAAAAAAACCGCAAGAACTTATTCCTCAACCTAATACATCTGTTCAGGTATTTCACCCGCATTATAAATCGGATTAACCAAAACTCTAATATTCTTTATTGCAAATTCTCCCTATCTTCATCTTATAGCATATTTCACCTCTTCCTCCATTATTTGTCTCCATCTATATGCTAACGTTTTTTTTTCTTGTCTATCATCTTGAAAGAATTCTCTTATATATTCCTCCCATCTTTCCTTATTTGCTTCTGTTTCAATAAGTACCTTGCCATCTGTCTTTAATATCCCTTCCATTCATACTTCTCTTCTTTGTTATTTTCCTAATCTTATCGTACATCATTCTAGAATCTCTTTTCAAGATCTTTTATTTCTTTACATTGCTCATTGATCCAGTTGTTTTTTCTTCTCTTTTTCTGGAAGTACTTTTGGATTACCTTCTTCTATTGCATCACTTAACCTCTTCCACTGTTGTCCAGGATCGTTTTCGTCACACTCATCTATCAACATCTCGTATTTATTTTCCACTGTCCCTATATATCACTGTTTTAATTCTTCATTTCTCCCCAGCACCTGTACATCTATTCTTGGTTTAACTTCTCTCCTCATTTTCTTTCTTTAATCTCACCCTGATGTCTGCTACAACTGGAACGTGATCGCTATCACAATCTGCTCCTGGATAAGTCCTCACTTTTGTAACAGCATTTATGAATCTTCTGTTAATGGTCACGTAATCTGTCTTTTCTTGCTCTGTCTCCAGGTGACTTCCATGTCCAGTCTTCGTGGATGCTGCCTGAGCCAAGTATTCATCAGCATCTGTTGTAGTTCTGTACACCAATTTACCAATCTTTCTCTTTTCTAGTTGTCTCTTGTCTTATATTAAATGGTTTGCCTCTGATTTTCACCACAAGCACCCTGTCCGACACTGCCCAGTGTCCTTTCAGGCAATAGCCACTTTCGGACTCATCATAACTCCAACTCCACTCACCGCCTCATCACCAACTGAATAGACAAAATAACAATCTTCACTTCTCGTCTCGCCAACTCCAGGCCATCTAACCTCACTGACCCCCCCAACATATCTTCATTCTATTCATCTACTTCCATAAACCAGCGATTTTTCTTGCTTGGTGCAATGTTCTTGTATTCCATGTCGCTATTCTCATCTAGTCCTTATTGCAAACAAACAGTCGCATAATGGAATGAAACGATTCCCATTAACACTGTTCCGACTATTATTTCTTTGGCTTTCTTCCATGGTTATACTTGTATGGATGGTACGTGGTAGGGACTCCAAGCCTTTCCTACGGTGACTGGCCAATTACCTTCTATGTGCCAGGGTCGTCCTAGATGTGTCACCCATCTTGTTCTCTCACCAAAGGCCTACACTTTATGCCCCTAAGCTCAGCTTGCTGCTTGAGAATTCATCCAGTAGAGTTAGCAAGACTCCATGCCATATGAGCAATAGCCCCTATGGGCTCCCACACTTGGTTCAGGCCATCAGCAAAGATGGTTGCCCGGGGTGTGGCCTCTGCCCTAGACTAGCACCTACTTGGAGCCACAAGTGAGAGTTGGGTGAATGGTGCTGCCCAGGTGCATGAAGACATCCCGTAGTATGTGGCTGCTCCATGCTCAAGGTACTACGGCTCCCATTACACCCCTACATGGATTATCAACACGAAAGAACAAAAGAAAGTGTGAATTGACTTCCCAAGATATTACCACACAATCGTTTATGTTAGTTTAATCCATTTGGTAGCCCCACCGAAATCCAAGGCCACTTATTTCGATTCTTGTGCTCACTTGTTCCTCGAAGTCTTGCAGTGCTACCTGCCATTCGCAAGATTTTGAGTTGAAGGGGAGCTTTTCCTAGCCAAGTGGATAAGGGGCTGGATTTCCAGCAACTAGTTACCGGAATCAATCACACCGATGTTTTTTTTTAATGGGGGAAAATATGACAGCCTATTGGGGTTCATTGTTGCGTCTTGCGCAACCATATGGGTTAATGGGATTGAAGAGGAAAGCAGGAGAGTGAGGAGAAAGGTCTAAGGCGATGTCGAGTAGTTTGGATTGGAGGAGGGCTCAACGGGTATTCAGGGAAGGATCATTTGTTTTTTAGGGAGGGCCTATTTTACACGTGGCCGACCGCCTTACGTTTTCGGCTAAAACGTTGCTTTGGTCCAGGGATGGCTCAAGAACATACAAGTCATCCTACCCATGCGACACTCTTAACAAACTCATCACCGACAGGAAAAAGAAGTCCACCCCCTGCTCAGACCAATCCCTCAATATCTCTACCTATCCCCATGCCCACCACCGCAGACAACACCTAAAGCTGCCAAACAAAACTAATTCGCAGACGAACGCCCGAAGAAGAGGAACACCCTCCTGTATAAGCACCCTGTTCTAGGGAGGTACCATGGTCACACCGATAATTCCGAGCACCTAATGCTACACTACCCAATCTTGACACCGTTGCCGTTCCGAACCTTTTTTGGGAATCTGTACACCTTCCTGACTCCATGGGGAGAATTGTCAAGGCAGTAGTTTTCAACCTTTTTTTTATGATGGTGGTACCCAAATATAATATAATTTACGTATAAATGCATAATTACGTGGAAACGACTTCAAAATTAACCACGATTGACATTTAACCTAATTTAATTGTCATAAAAATTTGAAAAATAAATCTTGCCTTTAAAAGTTTAATAGGAAATTTGAGTTTGATAAGTATCAAATTTTTTTAATATTGGGACGTAAAGTTGACAAGTCAACTCTCATTTCTTCATTCCCTGTCTGCAATCTTTTTTTTTATGTTGCACAATGCAGAGAATCTAGCTTAAAAATACCTTTAAGTGTGTCTAGATTTTTTTTTAGAAATGTTTGAAATATATATATATTTTGCAATTGAGACATTTTAAAAATGATTTTTGGGTCGCTCCCGCGGCACCTTAGTTGACTCTCCCGGGCAACCCGGTTGGAAACCAGTGCGTTAAGGTGTTCCACTGGAATGCCTCGACCTCAGCACACCCAGAGAGCGACCGTGTAACTAGCAGAACGGGACTTTAATAGTAGAGAAGGATGCGAATGGGGCCAGACATCAAACCTCTATTGATGTTTTTATTGTAGCTCCTGAAAATGTGGCTCGTCATTTGAGGGAAAGGAGGGGGGAGTGTAAGACAAGGTTGTGTGATTTTGCCATGCATGTTTAATACCTTTATTGGTCGAGTACTGAAAGAATTACGTATCGGAATGCAGAAAAGACGCGAGATTGATGAGGAATTAGTTTTGTCTCCGTTTTGGTGTATGCTGATAACCTGGTGCTGATTGATGAGAGAGAGTGATTTGAAAATGGTGATCGTAGTGTTTGAGAGGGGCCTTAAATTGAATGCAGAACAGACTGGTATTTGGTGAGTGAGAATGGGATCGGGTGATATCCAAGCACGTACTGTCCCCCTTGAACAAGTGTGGTTTTAATTATCAAGGAATCATTTAAGTGATAAAGGTACACATGATGTAGTGCGACCACAAGGTGGTTTTAAATGGTAGGAAAATATATGTGGCAAGTAGTGTTAGCGAATGCTAAGGGTTTGATTATGGAATGTGCCAGTAAGCAGCATGACTGTGTGCTGGTGCCAACGCTGGTATAAGAGAGTGAGACTGGTATGCAAGAAGGAAAATCTGGAGAGTGAGCATTACAAGCGAACAACTTGAGCCACATGCATAGTGTTCAAAACGACTAGGTGAATAGGTGTATAAGATGGGAATTAAGTAATGACAGGGTTCCGAGGTGGTACGGGCATATGAGAAGAATGAATGAAAAAAAAGACAAAGATAATATATGAACAATTCCTATGTGTCCAGGAAGCCAGCATAAGATAATCCCGACATCCACCTTCGCGGCAACCGTGATATCACAGATACCGCGAACCAGGGCGTGTGAAGATTCCAATAACCAGATAGCACTGGGGGCACTTTGTGATTCGCGAAAGATCACATCTCGGTTTGCGAACTAGGAACGACGCGTTACTGAGCGGTGTATTGCAAGCAGCTTGATCGTGAAGACAAACCTAGCGCCTGGTATTGCTCGGCTGAGTTCAAATCAAGGGGTTACTACGTGGAAGCCGACAATCTCCAGGGACTTAGAGCTATCGTATACTGTAGATCCAGCGTAACACGAAATGTGCTTCAAAATAGCCGAACGCAATATTTCCAGCGCTGTGTAAGCTTTGGGAGCCGAGGCGTAGCGAGAAATAGTCGGTTGGTAGCCACCAGGGTGGCGTACTGGGCAGAACCAGAGGCGCCACTGACCCGAGAGCTATACCGAACTTTCGAATTAGTTTTCTAGCTCTAACCCAAAGGGCTAAGGGTATGACTGGCGTATCTAGGTGGTATATGCACCTTCGAAATTGGCTGCGGATGCAGTGAGCCGTTGGCGACCCATGGAGACGCCTTACTCGCGGGTGGTACATGTCTATAATGAATACACTACGGCGCAGAGCGAGTGGCATTTCCAGCCTCGACATGTATTTTATCAATGGGGAGGTGCGGAAGGCACCGGTGGCCAGGCAGAGACCGCAATACACGCTGGCCTGCGTATGCATAAAACTCGCATCCGTAAGCAAGTTTCGAAGAACAGAGGATCGAAAGAGAAATAAGGCAACAGCCCGTTGCTGAACGTCGTGGAACGAAGAATGCCTATGGCGCGGCTATAAAAGATCCTAAAGCTGCCTCCCAGGTGAGACGTCTGTCGAAAACAACTTTCAGGCGAACCCCGTTTAGGAACAAGTCTGGGTTGGGGTGGAACCGTGGTTGGGCGGCAGAAATGCACCACCTTATTCGTGGGCAAGGGTAACCGAAACCTATGCGCTTCGGCATAGCGAGAGGTGCGGTTTAATGCCTGTTGGAGTCGACGCTCCAAAGTTGGTATCTGGACGGACCAAAAGAGATCGAAAGGTCTTCCACGTAAAGCCTAGCAAGAACATATTCCGGCACCACCGAGGTGATACTGTTGATAGCTAGGGCAAAGATTTCGACAATGAGGACACTTGTTGCCAGACACACACTTCCGGCTCAATTGGGCACATAACCCACTTGTACCCGTAAGCGGATTTGACAATTTCGCAAAAATTCCTGGATAAAGATTGGGAGGCGTTCCCTCAACTTCATCGTAAGAAAGCTCCATGCTACCGTATCGCCATGCGGTATCATAGAGCTTCTCCAGATCCAAAAACACCGTGGCGTAGTACTGCCTACGAAGGATGGCCTCGTAGACGGTGTTTTCCAGTCGGGGCAGAGCATCCGACGTCGAGTCGAACTTGCCGAAATGAGGTAACCTCGGATGTCCAGGAAAATGTTTAATTTAACATTTACCAATTTCTCCATCAAATTGGTTTCACAAACCTAGGAGTCCAAGTTAGTAGAGGAATTGCAAGATATTCATTTTCATACATTATCGTCAGTCATATAGCAATAAATCTATTTCATACTTTTATTTAATATTTAAAACTAATAAAGAAAGTAACAGGTTATTTATGAACTTAACCCAAAACTAAATTCTAACAATCTTCCTCTGTACAAAAAGAAAAAGGGTAAAATACAATGAAATACTAGATCAAGCATCTAATGCGAGTATTTACAGGATTTCTAGGTCGAGTAGAACGACGAAGAATAGATTTAGGAGGAGGAACATCACGAGATGTACCGTTTTTGGTAGACGGTCAATGGAAATTTTCATCGGAGGATTCAGGGAGAGTAAAGAGAGGAGTAACAAAGAAAGGAAGTACCCTAGGAGACCTTACGGTCCATTCAAAGATGGTACATTTGGACTAGCAATTGAGTAGGCACATGGCTGCTCAATTGTTTTGAGTCCCTAAACGGCCACTTTTCAAGATTTTGTCTATTCTTGACTTGAACTGGTCAACAGATTCACTGTTGACAACTTCCACTGGAAGTGCGTTCCACTTACCGCAGATACTGTAAGGGAAAAAATTTCCACACAGATTGCGGTTGTAACGCTTCAGTTCAAGTTTGAAGCCGTGATTGCGCGTTCTGTTCTCACTCGGTGTGAACATATCCCGGTAGTCAACATTGTCGAACCCTCGGAGTATTTTGAAAACTTCGATGAGCTGACCACGCAGTCTACGGGTTTCCAGCGAGAACAGATCTAATTCCCTTAGTCTATCCTTATAACTTTTATGTCGGATAGAGGGAATCAGCTTGGTTGCCCTGGCTTGTAAGCGTTCCAACCTTGCGATATCCTTTCGAAACGAAGGACTCCAAAATTGTACGGCATACTCCAGGTGCGGCTGAACGAGGGAGTTGTACAGACAAAATACTTTCTCCTTGTTACGGTGTCCAAACTGGCGCTTTATGTAGCCTAAGATCCTTTGGGCTTTCTTCTCTGCCTCCATGCACTGTTTCGAGAACTTGAGGAGGAACATCATGACATGATGAATTAGGAATATCTTCGATCCAGCCGGCTAAATCGTGGATAGCCACCGTGTCTTCTCGGCAGTCTGGAAATCTGACGTGTGCAAATTTAGTTCCACTTTTTTTTTATTATTTAGGAGCCTATCTGGCAACTGCCTAGTTGGGGTATAATTCACCGTACTCACCAAAGCCTACTACTAGGCTATATTAAAAAATAAATAACGATATAAAAATAAATAACAAAGCTAAAAAAAGAAAGGTTAAAAAAACGACGACAAAAAAAGGAAAACAGCAAATAGGGACCAAGGAAGCAGACTCTGGCGTCGGGTGTAGGCTCACATTTTCCTGGAGCAGGAGCATGCGACCTACAAAAACAAAAATAGAATGGAGGAGGCCCGCCTCCTCCAAAAAGTTGTAAAATCCACAAATTGGGTGCACGAAGGGTCCCGAGGGGTAGCGATTCCGCTCGTACCGGTATCGGGACAGGTAACGTGCGCGAAGATCACCCAGACTGGGACATTCGACAAGAAAGTACCGAACAGTCTGGTGGGAGACGCAGTCGTCAGAATAGGGCGCAGGCTAGCCCATTCAAAGATGGTACATTTGGACTAGCAATTGAGTAGGCACATGGCTGCTCAATTGTTTTGAGTCCCTAAACGGCCACTTTTCAAGATTTTGTCTATTCTTGACTTGAACTGGTCAACAGATTCACTGTTGACAACTTCCACTGGAAGTGCGTTCCACTTACCGCAGATACTGTAAGGGAAAAAATTTCCACACAGATTGCGGTTGTAACGCTTCAGTTCAAGTTTGAAGCCGTGATTGCGCGTTCTGTTCTCACTCGGTGTGAACATATCCCGGTAGTCAACATTGTCGAACCCTCGGAGTATTTTGAAAACTTCGATGAGCTGACCACGCAGTCTACGGGTTTCCAGCGAGAACAGATCTAATTCCCTTAGTCTATCCTTATAACTTTTATGTCGGATAGAGGGAATCAGCTTGATTGCCCTGGCTTGTAAGCGTTCCAACCTTGCGATATCCTTTCGAAACGAAGGACTCCAAAATTGTACGGCATACTCCAGGTGCGGCTGAACGAGGGAGTTGTACAGACAAAATACTATCTCCTTGTTACGGTGTCCAAACTGGCGCTTTATGTAGCCTAAGATCCTTTGGGCTTTCTTCTCTGCCTCCATGCACTGTTTCGAGAACTTGAGGAGGAACATCATGACATGATGAATTAGGAATATCTTCGATCCAGCCGGCTAAATCGTGGATAGCCACCGTGTCTTCTCGGCAGTCTGGAAATCTGACGTGTGCAAATTTAGTTCCACTTTTGTTTTATTATTTAGGAGCCTATCTGGCAACTGCCTAGTTGGGGTATAATTCACCGTACTCACCAAAGCCTACTACTAGGCTATATTAAAAAATAAATAACGATATAAAAATAAATAACAAAGCTAAAAAAAGAAAGGTTAAAAAAACGACGACAAAAAAAGGAAAACGGCAAATAGGGACCAAGGAAGCAGACTCTGGCGTCGGGTGTAGGCTCACATTTTCCTGGAGCAGGAGCATGCGACCTACAAAAACAAAAATAGAATGGAGGAGGCCCGCCTCCTCCAAAAAGTTGTAAAATCCACAAATTGGGTGCACGAAGGGTCCCGAGGGGTAGCGATTCCGCTCGTACCGGTATCGGGACAGGTAACGTGCGCGAAGATCACCCAGACTGGGACATTCGACAAGAAAGTACCGAACAGTCTGGTGGGAGACGCAGTCGTCAGAATAGGGCGCAGGCTAGCGCTCCATCAAATCGAGATGCGTCACACGAGTGTGTCCGATTCGGAGACGACAGAAAGTAACCTGAAGCCGTCGCGGCATTGAAGGATAGGTCCATGGGAACAGTCGCGGCGCAATGTCACGCAACCTTAAGTTCCCTTCGACCGTCTTCCGTAATCATAGAAGCCAGAAAGCACACTTCGAGGTCAAGTTGATGACCTCCAAAGTTTAGCTTTAAGGAAGAATGTTTACTTTAAAGGCGATTCCTAGAATAATATTTTTTTTAAGGGGCTAGCTGGCACCTCCCCACTTAGGCATGAGTCACCGCAAACAAACAGCCTAGTTCTAGGCTACTTTAAAATAAAAATTTGAGAAAAAAAGGGTAAAAAGGGAAGATGACAATTAGGAAGCAAGCTCCAGCGTCGGGGGGAGGTTCCCCTCCCCTCGGCGAAGGAGCGTGCGACCTACAAAGAAAACCAATAACCAAAACCTAATTAAATAAAAGGGAGAAGGCGGGCTTCCTCCCAAAAGTCAACAAGTCCACCAGTCAATGTGCACGCACTCATCCCGAGTACAAGGGACAGGGGGTAGCGACCCCACCCATCCCGGAACGGGGACAGGTAACGTGCGCGAAGATCACCCAGACTGGGACATTCGACAAGAAAGTACCGAACAGTCTGGTGGGAGACGCAGTCGTCAGAATAGGGCGCAGGCTAGCGCTCCATCAAATCGAGATGCGTCACACGAGTGTGTCCGATTCGGAGACGACAGAAAGTAACCTGAAGCCGTCGCGGCATTGAAGGATAGGTCCATGGGAACAGTCGCGGCGCAATGTCACGCAACCTTAAGTTCCCTTCGATCGTCTTCCGTAATCATAGAAGCCAGAAAGCACACTTCGATGTCAAGTTGATGACCTCCAAAGTTTAGCTTTAAGGAAGAATGTTTACTTTAAAGGCGATTCCTAGAATAATATTTTTTTAAGGGGCTAGCTGGCACCTCCCCACTTAGGCATGAGTCACCGCAAACAAACAGCCTAGTTCTAGGCTACTTTAAAATAAAAATGAGAAAAAAAGGGTAAAAAGGGAAGATGACAATTAGGAAGCAAGCTCCAGCGTCGGGGGGAGGTTCCCCTCCCCTCGGCGAAGGAGCGTGCGACCTACAAAGAAAACCAATAACCAAAACCTAATTAAATAAAAGGGAGAAGGCGGGCTTCCTCCCAAAAGTCAACAAGTCCACCAGTCAATGTGCACGCACTCGTCCCGAGTACAAGGGACAGGGGGTAGCGACCCCACCCATCCCGGAACGGGGACAGGTAACGTGCGCGAAGATCACCCAGACTGGGACATTCGACAAGAATGTGCCGAACAGTCTGGGAGACGACGCAGTCGTCACAATAGGGCACAGTCGAGCGTTCCATAAAATAGCAATGCGAGTATGCCCGATTCGGAGACGACAGAAAGCCACCTGAAGCCGTCGCGGCATTGTGGGATAGGTCCATGGGAACAGTTGCGGCGCAATGGCACGCAACTTTAAGTTCCCTTCGACCGTCTCACATCTTATTTGCCAAGCAGTCCGAAGAGCTGCCCGTATTCCTGCCATGTAGTCGGTGTGAGGAAGAGCAAAACGCTGGTCCAGTCGCAGAGTGCTTGCCGACTCTTTGGCACCCTCATCGGCGCGCTCATTCCCCGCAATTCCTACATGTCCAGGAACCCAGCAGAAGATAATTTCGATATCCGCCTGGCTCGCCAAAACCGTGGCGTCACGGATATCGCGAACCAGCGGATGCGGAGATTCCAATGCCCCGAGAGCACTCAGGGCGCTTTGTGAGTCGCTATAGATCACAATCTGGTTTCCGAACCGGGCACGTCGCGTAATCTCCCGTACCGAGTGGTGTATTGCCACGAGCTCAACCGTGAAGACAGACACAACGCCTGGCAGAGCCCCGCTGACTCCAAACAGAGGGGATACGGCGTGGAAACCGACCCCCTCTTGGGACTTGGAGCCATCCGTATACACTGGCACGGTTCCAGTGTATACCTCGAAGGAGTTTCCTGGCCCTAAACCCAAAGGGCTTAGGGTATGATTGGCGTCTCTCGGCGGCATAGGCACCGTCGAAATCAGCTGCGGATGAAGTGAGAGCTGTTGGCGACTGACGGAGACGCTGGGCTCGCGCGTACAGGCGAGTGATGCCCTGCAAGCGGCGCAGAGCGAGTGGCATTTCCGTAGCATCGACCAACAGGCTCTCAATCGTGGAAGTGCAGAAGGCACCGGTCGCAAGGCGAAGGCCGGTTTGGTGGATCGAGTCGACCTTCCGCAATAAAAGCTCAGCTGTGGATGCATAAAACTCGCATACGTAGTCGAGCTTCAAACGAATAATGGATCGATAAAAAAGTAAGGCAGTAGCCCTATCAGCGCTGAACGTCACGGAACGGAGAATATCAATGTCGCGCGTACAACAGACCCTAAGGCTGCGAATATGAGCCTCCCAGGTGAGGCGTCGGTCAAATACAGGACCAAGGAAACGGTGCGATTCACCCACTTCCAGGCGCACTTCATTAAGAAACAAACCTGGGTTGGGCTAGAGCCATGGGTGGCGGCAGAAGTGCACCACCTTAGTCTTGGCCAAAGAAAACCGAAACCTGTGCGCTTCGGCATAGCGATAGACGCGGTTCAATGCCTGTTGTAGTCGACGCTCCAGAGTTGGCATCTGGGCCGCGCCAAAAGAGATCGAAAGGTCGTCCACGAAGAGCGTAGCGAGAACATCTTCCGGCAGCACCGAGGTGATGCCGTTGATGCTCAGGGCAAAGAGTGTGACACTGAGGACACTTCCCTGCGGGACACCCTCTTCCTGCTCCTTTGGGCCGGAGAGGACTCCCCCACCCTTACGCAGAATTGACGATCTCGCAAAAATTCAGATATAAAGACTGGGAGGCGTCCCCTCGCCCCCATCGTGTGGAGAGTCTCCATGATACCGTATCGTCATGCGGTATCATAGGCCTTCTCCAGATCGAAAAAAACCGTGGCGTAGTGCTGTCTACGAAGGTAGGCCTCGCAAACGGCATTTTCCAGTCGAAGCAGAGCATCTGACGTGGAGTGGAACTTGCGAGAGCCGCACTGTGCAGAAGACTTATGTCCTACGCTGTCCAGGAAAAAGGCTAATCTAACATTTACCAATTTCTCCATCAACTTGCACACGCAAGAGGTTAGAGAGATTGGGCGGAAACCAGCCGGAGTAGAGTGATCTCTCCCAAGTTTGCTAAAGGCGAGCACAGTAGCGATTCGCCAGGAATCTGGGAGGAGACCCTCCGCCCAGATCTTGTTGAACAAATCTAACTGAAATGACATGCCTTGCTCACCCAGGTATCGAAGCATGGCGTATGGGACATCGTCCGGACCATGGGCGGTGTCCGCGCATGAAGCAAGAGCGGAGCGCAACTCACTCACAGTAAACCTGTTGTTGAACGGTTCTCCGCCTCTGGAGGTAAAGACCAGCCGGCGGTCTACCGCGACATCACGACGTAAATTGAATGATGGCGGAGCAGAATCCCGGCTAGAGAATGCGGAGAAAGCGGTCGCTAAGGATTCCGCCACGGACGCGGGGTCCGAGATTGCGGTCCCATTCTCCTGGAGAACGGGAGGTGGGTCCTGCGAGAACTTGCCCTGAATCCTTTTGACTCGCTTCCGCACCTCTGCTAGAGAGGTCTTCCCGTTAAATGAAGACACGTATGCCCGCAATCAAGAGCGGCAGGCGTGCTTCGAAATATACCGGAACCTAGCCCGACGAAATTCAGTGACAATAAAATCGTTCGGGCGGCGCTTATAGCGCATGTAGGCATAACGCTTCTGTTTGAGGGCCGTCTCACACTCTGCCCACCACCATGGGAGTGGTCGGCGTGAAGAACGGCCAGACGTTCTAGGAATACTAGTCAGGCGCGCAGCGATGAGGTTGCCGGAGAAGAACTCAACGGCCTCATCTACCGACCTAATCTCCTAGACTGAGATAGAGAATTCAGTCATTTCCTGAAATGCAGGCCACCGCGCCCGCGCCAAACACCACCGAGGTGGGCTCGCAGACGGCAGTTGCCCTGAAAATGATATTTGAATTGGAAAGTGATCACTCCCATTGAGGTCGTCGACCATCCTCCAATCAAAATATGGCTGTGCATCTGAAGAGCACAAAGATGGGTCAAGGCAAGAAAATGAAGCGGTTCTCGGGCAGTGATGCGTAAACTCATCCACATATAGGACACCTATCTCAAGCTCTTCGATCGGATCGGCAAGGACTTGTCCCCTGGTATTTATTGAGTAATCTCCCCAGAGAGGATTGCCGGAATCCACGGCAATTCAATTAAAGCAATATTGCCTCCAGGCCTAGCTCGGAGACGCGGGGGCCCTCTTCGAAGAGAAGACCCTCACGGGAATGACCGTACGCTTTCCCGGAAGTAGAACTCCGGGCGCTGTTGGCCTGATAAAGCGCTGCCGCATTCGAGGACTTATTGGATGAGGTTGGGCTCGCCATGCGAGTCTTTTCCTCCCTCCGCCTCGAAACCTTAGGCGGGCGTTGCGGCTTCGGAGGCGGGTGGGCCTCTTTTCGACCAACCACCGTCTCCAAGCCACTCAGCCCACCACTAGTCTTGGGCGAAGGAGCCGAAGCTCCTTTCTTGCTGTCCTCCTTTCGGGGGACAGCTTTAGGAACCCCGGAAGATGGCTTGGCGACCAACTTCATGGGTGTTGCCTCCTGTGAGTCTAACGACTAGATGGAGGCGATTGGCCGTTTCACCTTAGGGGAAACGGTCACGCTGGGGGAATAGAGGGGAGTCCTGGTTTTAGCCGAGGCTGTGTATCAACCCTTTTTGCCGCCAGCTTTACCAGGGGAGCGCCCGGGTTGAGCAGAACCCGCAGAAGGGCTCCGAATGGGCGCAGAAACATCCGTGCTCGTGAGCCTGGATGAGCCAGGAGCAGAGGGTGCCTTTCTAACTATTGAGGCATAAGACGTCCGAGGCAGAGCCGGACGCACCAGGTCCAAGTCTTTAGCCTCGCGGAATGAGAGTCGATCCTGGTCCTGAACGGCCAGTATTTCTTTCTCAAGGAGATATGCACCACATTGGTTCGAAGAAGCGGAGTGTGGCTCTCCGCAATTGAAAACACATGGCACTAGCCAATGTTCTCCTCTGATGAATCATCTTGCCCTTGGCCAACATGCTGCCATTTGTCGAGCGAATAACGAGGAAGCGTTTGAAGCCAGCGGGCTCGAAAACGCCAGGTAACCTCTGAATAAGGTGCCCCGATGTTATCAAGGCTCTGCCCTGTGCACTTTTGGTCTTAGTCATAGTCAGGGGCTCCGCACACGAGGGGGTAGAGGGGCCGGATGTGCCGATCTTGGCTTGGTCGCTTGCCAAAGTAACAGCAGACCCATCCGACCCCGCGGATGGAGAGGAGCCCCGAGTCTTCTTTGTCTTTTGTCTGTTCTTTTTCTTTTGAAGAGGAGGGCGGGGAATGAACCAGCTTCTCACCTCCGCCCACAGGAGCCCCTAGGCCAGATGGACCTGCCTCAGCCAGGTCCTTCTCCGAAATGGAGAAAGTCTGGCAGTCGTAGGGGCATCGGTCGGAGATTCCTTCCCTCCTTGTACTGCCTCGGAAACCCTAGCCGTGTGAGGAGGACCTTGCATACGGGAGGATTCGGGTTCGGTGCTTGGCGCCGATCCCGGATTCCCCCTCATGGAAGGCCCTACCGTCTGAGGCTGGGTTGCCTCAAGAACCATGTCTACCTTAAGGGGGGCCTCCAGTTGCCCCCGCCCCCAAGACATCGCAGTGTCCGTTGGCAGTATTGTCATTAGTCAGCTGGTGTGGGGGGAGACAGGACTTGACCCCGGCAAGGTTCAATATTCTTGCCAGCAGGTCATTTGAGGGAAGCGACCGAAGGGGCCTGGCTTCCCTCTCCCCCCTAAGGGGGTACGCCCTATCGAACCGATTCATTGGGGGGCGGTCGGCAATGGGCTGCCTGCTGGCTTTCTTGGCAGTCCCCTTGGAAAGAAAAGGAGGGACTGCCGCTGGAAACCTTGAGGTGCCCGAAAGCACCTCCAGAGAAGGGGGTGAGTGGAAGTCCCCTACACCCGTAGGCGTAGGAGAGGAGTAAGCCTCCTCTCCGGTTAGAGAAATATGGAGGGCCCCATGCACAAGCACAGGGGTGGTGACCTCCATTTTTTCTGTGGAGCTGCCCAAGGGCGGCTCCGTTGATAATACAGGTGGAATTAATGGTAAATTTTGAGTTTTCTCATCATTGGGCATGGTGACCCTATTTGTTTCACGGGATGCAATCGCTCATCACCTCTCACAGTTGCCAGCACTGCAAGAGGTGCTTACAGGCCTGGCAGAGCTAGGTGCATTCATTCAGGATCACCCCTCCCGCCTGGTGGCCTGGCAGTCCATCGGCATGGCAGCTCCACCTTAGACAGGGCGTAAAAAGATAGATTGTGAAGAGGAAAGGAAAAGGGATGCGAGGAAGTTATGGGTGGTGATGAAGTAGGTTGTTAAAACCAACCACCCCAGACCGGAGTTCAGAGGTTAGGGAACATTGTTCCCTTCCCCCTCAGCCCCGATCCGGGACGGTTGGCTGAGAAGAAGGTCAGCAGCTACCCTGTGAAATTAGAGGCTGACCAGAGAAAGTTGTGGGAGAGGTTGTATGAAAAGCGACGAAGTAGGGGAGAAATACAGTCTATCTGAAGGAATGAAGAGAGGCTAAGGTGGGATCGGACGGAGCGCTGGATCCCATCAGCACGGCGGCCAGGATGGCGAATCGCCGCGGCCCTTACGGGGGGATTCCTAGAATATCAGCGCAACATTCAGATAAAACAAGCAAATGTTACTGTCCGGTAATCACGGCTTCCGACTTTTATGCTAACCTCACAACATTCTTTGATAGATGTTCGATTTGTAGAGGCCATAGATATAGTGCGATGATAAGGTTTAGGATGGAATTTAAAGGAGTTCGCAACGTCTTTTGAAATGAAGTTCTCGGAACTGCCGGTATCTAAAAGAGCCGCGAAAACACAGCCATTATCCTAGACTTCTAGATATGACATTTTCAAAATTGATGGCACACTAGCAAGAACGTGATTAGAGGTTAATGGTGAGACTTTATTTTTAGATGACTTGCACACCTTCGAAAAATGTCCTCTCTTCTTGCATTTAAAGTAAGTAACGTCACTTGCTGGATAGTGAGCACGGTTCTGGTGCGAGGAATTTCCGCAATAATAAATTTCTTTAGGTTTTCGAAGTGAAGGAACTGCAGCACAATTCGAACCCTCAGGATTAGGATTAGAACAGTTGACTTCAGCGTCCAATACATGCGATTCTACTGAAATTACATGACCAGAAGTGAATGATGCATAGGCCTCCGAATCCCTTGTGGCAATCTCTAACACTCTCGCTTGATCAACAGTTGAAGATAATGTAAGAGTTTTGTTTTCTACAAGTCTCGTTCGAATTTTTGATGATGAAAGCCCAGTAATAAAGGCATCGCAAATATACTCGTTTCTATACGTTTCAGCATTCATAGCATGGAAATTGCAATCGAAACTGAGTGTCTGAAGAGCACGTACATATTCATGAATCGTTTCACCATCTGATTGTTACGAGTGGCGAGCTTGAGTCGCACCACGACCTTATTCACAGGTTGAATGAAGGGTCTTCTAAGAGCAGCAAGACCATCGTCGAAAGTAGTTCATTCGGAAACTATTCCGAACTTGTCAGGAGAAACTGAATTGGCTAGGAGGCCCAAATACGAATCGTTTGTACTTTCATTTGACGCTTTGTACCTCGAGAAGACAAACAACCACTGTTTAAATACACGTGCAGCTTCTGGTGCAGTTGGAATAATATCCAACGATCGGGACGAAGACCACGTTCCATTCTTCCTAGTGAAATAAATTGAAGTAGCCCAAAGGTTAAAGAAGGTTCCAAAGTTAGGCTTTATTTCCCTGAAATAAATAATTACAGAACATAAGTATACAAAGAAAATAATGCATGTGATGAACAAACACATATAGAAACATGTAGATTTCACAAACAAAGAATGAATATAAGTGGCATAATGTTGGTTTCACAAACCTAGGAGTCCAGTTAGTAGAGGAACTGCAAGATCTTCATCTCCATGCATTATGCACACCATCGCACATTACGACACACTGTTTTAATTTTATTTAATATTCAGACCTTAAGAAAGAAACAGGTTAGTTGCAAGCTTAATTATAACTTAATAAATTATAACAAGGGGTCTTCCCGTTAAGTGAAGACATGTATGCCCGCCAGGAAGAGCGGTGGGATTGCTTCGAAACTTACCGGTATCTAGCCCTATTTCGACGAAATTCAGCGATAGTGAAATCGTTCGGGCGGTGCTTCGAGCCCATGTAGATTTAAAGCTTGTTTAAAGGCCGTCTCATACTCGGCTGACCACCACGGAAGCGGTCGGCGTGCAGAAATGCCAGACGTTCTATGAATGGTAGTTAGATACACGACGATGAGGTTGACAGAGAAGAACTCAATGGCCTCATCCACCAACCTAAACTCCTCGACAAGGACAGAGAAATCAGTAATTTCCTGTAATATGGAACACCGCACTCGCGCCAAGCAGCAGCTGTCGAGAAAATATTATTTGAAATGGAAAGTGCGGCGTCACACTCAACGCCGAGCAATTGGGTGTGCGATGGGTATTAATCATGGCCACCTCGTAACAGTTCAACGCATTCGCCAGAAGGCACGCGCCCGAAAAACGGATCACCTTCGGCTCTCTACCAATCAAGCTAGCTAATGTATCTTCTAATTGATCATGTTGCCATCAGTGGAGCGGATACATAGACTGCGCTTGAAGGCAACGGGCTTAAATACACCAGGTAGTCTCTGAATGAGGGCCCCCTAAGTAATCGAGGAGCCGTTAAGCGCACTCGAGACTTTGGTCTTTGTCAATGACCCCCCGCCCGATCTTGACCTGGTCACAAGTCGAAGCTTTAGTCCCCTTGACTTCCATTTAATTTTCTTGTTTTTAGGAGAGAGGGGTGGGGTATGGGCCTGCTTCTTTCCACCGCCGGAAGGAGCCACTAGGCAGGACGGACCGGCCTTAGCAAGATCCTTCTCCAAAAATTGGAAAGGTCTTAGCTGTCAAAGGGACACCGAGGCCGGCTCCAAAGATGGTAAAGGGAAACCCCCTTGATGTCTGAAGATGGTGAAAGGAAAGCCCCTCCACCGGTCCTAGGTGCGTCTTGTTCATGCCAACCCAGTGACACATCTTCCCTTATTTGCACTCAGGCCAGGAGACTTGTAGCTCTTCCGGGTAATATTTTTCGCTCTTATCTGGTGACTAGGTTCATAAGCATAAATGGCCGTAATTTAGAAATTCAACCTAGTGCTAAACTTCTTTAAAATTAAAATCCAATTTTTTTTTTTTTTTTTCAAAGAGCTCATCTAGCGACTGGCTTCTAGGGCAAAAGTCGTCATAATCACGCTACACACGGGCACCACGCGTTATCTCCCGTACCGACTGGTGTATTGAACCCAGCTCGGCCGTGAAGAAAGACGCAGCGCCTGACAGAGCCCCGCTGACTTCAAACAGAGGGAATACGGCGTGGAAACCGACCCCATCTTGGGACTTGGAGCCATCCATATACACTGGCACGGTTCCCGCATGAGACGGTGTGCTCTAAAAAGGCCGAACGCAATAAATATTCACAGAGCTGTAGAAGAAGAGGCGTGACGATAGTCAAAGGTGGTACCCTTCAAGGTGAGTCCTATGCAGAACCAGAGGCGCCACCGGCCCGCAAGAAGAGCATGTGACCGACACCAGTCAAATAGTTCACAAGTGTGTACAGGAACCCGTTCAGAGTACAAACGGTAGCCACCCCGCTCGTCCGTGAACCATGCAGAGAGATCCAGACTGGGACATTCAACAAGAATCTACCTAAAGGTCCAGGCAACAACGAAGGGGTCGCAATAAAATGCAGGGGAGCGCTCCATCAAATAGCGGCGAGTCGCGCGAGTGTGCTCAATTAGAGGACGATAGAAAGGGACCTGAAGCCGACGTGGGATTTGTGGCTAGGTCCATGGAAACGTTCGCTCCCCTGCGCACCAAGTGTCACAGAGTAGTCTCCTGTGAGGCGGCAACACGGCATATTCGCTAATTTCCTGCATCGGTTAAAATCATATCTAGTCATTTTATACGACTTGCAGTTGATACCATAATGGTAGTATTCTTCGCTATCCCAGACGGAAAAAATATTAAATGCTTGCAATAAGCCAAGGAAAAGAACGACTCGAACAGAAATCTTGTTATATTTATATAATTGAACAAAATTTTCAAAATAATTCACTTTATACAAAAGGTATATAGTTTATTAAAACTGTATAAATATATAAAATACTTATGATATATCCAGCACCATCCTAAAGACTGTAGAAACGTCAGAAGCCTTTGTACTGAATAATACAGTTAAACGAGTCCATAACATGGAATACAGAGGAATAGAGAAAGAGTACCCTTGCATTTTGCAATTAAGCTAAATTTTAAACAATATTAAGGGTGCGTAATTAATTGCCCTGTAAGTTCCAGACAACTTATCACAAATTGTCAACTTCTATCCTGTTCAGTACACGTTAAAAATAAGAGACTAAAAATAACTACATATATTGTATCTGTGTAACAGTTACTTGCCGTCCCGCTACCACTCTACTGCGTGGCGGGCGGGTCCTACGCCACCAGGATCCCTGAGTAGATCCATGGGTCCCAAGAGGAGATATTGCGTGTAGTGTGTGCTTGTGTAAGGTTTGGGCAGCCTATAAGTAAGTATTTGATGTTGTCTGGGCTTTGGTTGCATCTGCTCCCCGACCTGTGCAAGAGCAGGTGACATCTGCTCCATCCGGACGCTTGGGAGATTAAGGGAGGAAGCTTTGAGCCTACAGCCTCTGCTCTAAGCCACATCGACGTTACCATAATTAAGTGGGGCCGCACCTTTTTGAGCAGGTTAGAGCGGAGGGAGGCTGTTGCATGCTAAGGGAATATTATACGCCCCCCCCCCCCCCCCGTTGTGTAGGAGAGAATACAAATGGAATGTTTTGTATTAATATTTTCATTTGGAAGTTCAGTTTGTGGTATTCAAGTTAAGGGAAAAGTTGCTCAAAGAAACTAGATAAATGTTAACTAATATCGGGAAGGATGGTTGGTGGGAGGAGGGGGGGGGGGGAGTTGAGATTATAGACCAGGGCTGGGGTGAAAAACAAAACAAACGGCCGGTCTATAGTTGAGATATTGATATAATTCTATCAGTTTGGATTCACTTTCACGTGAGTTGTGCATCATCAATTTGAATGCCGAATAAAGGACTGCAACCGCTACCTCACAAAGTGAGATCAGCGCCATTAAGCAAATACCTACCCGCTTATCCCCTATCAAGTACAAGTTAAACAATTTTTCCTACACCAAATTCGCTCCTCATAGGATGTGCAGTAGCAAAATTGTCCACTCATGGATCCCCCACCCCCATGATAGAAAGCCCCAACCAAACCTACCATACACAAATTCATCCATTTGTTCCTCAATCCATTCCACACGATATTAACCCAGAAATAACATACCTCTTAAAGTCACACGGATCAAGAGGGCAATGCTCCAATGCAGTCACCAGTCAAAACTAAAAATATAAATAGAGCACCGGGCTGATATATACAAACATCTGCTCCTGTTGCCCTTAGGAACTACACATATTCAACAGATGCACGAAACAAAATGTGCAGATACACAGAATGCTTGATCTCTGGGAGAACCTTGTCCATTCTGCAGAGTTCTTAGAGGTTCCTGGCATAAGAGATGGACCTTAACTGGGGGCAAACTTAATAACATCATATTCTCATTGATTTTGAGTTTCATCTCCAAACCCTCACTCAACCAGGTACTTTATGCTGTCATTGGCAGTCCTGATAAGAATGAGTCACATTGCTTTAACTTTATCACTAAATTTATCATGAGTGCCAGATTTACCAGGGTGGATCTGAATAACCAAATAAAATGTAAGAAACCTATTGAAAATGGAAGATTTTGTCCCCATGACAAAAAGAATATTAACATAATGAAAACTCCCCAGAAAGGATGGGAATGGGGGAAATTGTTGCGATAAACCTTACCAACAACCAATACTAGACAGTAAGACTCGTACACACAGTTCTTCACAAGATAGAGGCCCCTACATCGAGCGATTTCAAATGAATACAAGTGGCAACAAGATGTCCTCAACAGTAACAAAACCAAAATAGGATTCTCTCTAGTTACTAATATGCAGATGAGCCAAGATGGAAAACACAAATACTAGCGATCATACACATTTAGTATCAAAATAAAATTTGCTCAAGAAATTGGAAACAATTAAAACATTTGACCAACAATAGCCATCCTTTCATGCAACAAAATTAGAAATGAAACATTGGGATAATATTTCGGAATGCCACAAAAATGGTATAAAACTATTAGTAAACGGTTGTGACAAGTCTTTTAATATCATAATAGTAACTTTTATAATCACTTTATATTAAAAAAAAGAAGAAAGCAAAATAAGGGTAAAGAATACTAAGTTCTTTACATATACTATCTTATAACTGTGGAGTTCCAAGTATAAAAATAGAGGGGGGGGGAATGAGGGAGGGAAATTTCTCAATGTTAAATCAATCTCATCTTTAATTTTTAGATCAACAAATAGGCGAGACGAACAAATCTCAACTTTTCATAAAATCGAGAGGTATTAACTGAGCTTCCCAATTTCAAACTTCTTGAAAACTTCTGACGCCGTGAACATTATGGAATCTATAACACCAGCCACAGTGAACGTCCCACCTATGATAGCACATACCTACGGAGACAGGAATACACATTTAGCTAGAAATGTCTACTTATGTAGAGTACAACCTGCTCAAAGACTTATGGGACTAGATACTTAGCACATGGACAAAAGATATACCAATATAGAATGCTAACAAGCTCAATTTGATCTTTCAATAGTTTAATAAACATGATCTTTAGTTAGTTAATTGCGCACCCCGGCAATTTTCAATCTCCCCTCTCAGGTGCAGGTGTAACAGTCTACAAAGGACACTACCACCTCCTTGTTGGGATGAATGTTAAATGGTTTAGATTGTACTTAAAGATTTTCTGGTTTGAACTATGTCTCGAAGAGAAATAGTTTACTCCTATACCCAGAAACACATTCTTAGTTATAGGGTATTAGCGGTGTTTAACTAAACCAGTTGTACCATATCTTAGTGGGGACCTTGTAGTATCCTAGGTAAAAGTCATTAGATCATAGTTGAAGTGGCAACACTGAACTGGTCAATCAGCCAGCTAATCTCCAACTTTTACCTAATGTAGTTGTGTTTCTATATACTGTAGCACCCAATTGCAAGGTGGAGTAGAGCCAACAAGGAACCTCACAAATGAGCACCCTGTTGGCCCAATGAAATCTTGAAATTGGGCTGACAAATTGAACACTGAAATAATATGCGATGTTATAACATCGAACTAATGTAGAACAACCAAGAAAATACTTGTAAATAATGTTAAATCACAATAATATGTATCAATGCAAAATAGAATATGTTGTAATGAGACAAGCGAAATCATTGGTGTTCCCACGCGAATGTACAAACATACACACATTAGGAAACAAATGTGAGCTGAAAAGTCTGGACACAGATAACTGAGGTAGTGGAAAACGGCTGGACACACGTAGAACAGAGTCTAATCTAACCAGCCAAAGTTTATGTGAACCTGTGAAATGAGGAAATCACTCTTGCTATGAATGTCGACTAAAATAAGCTTGGTCAGATGTCCAAATGCAAATACTCCTTTAGTGCACATGCACCTACACTGAACATGGACACACCCTTTGACTACGCCGAGCAGACTTAGTAGTGCACATACTTCTGACCGTATAAGCTCCACCTCGTGTCCAGATTAAAAAAAGAGAAGTCACGTCCCCTTAATTGGACTTGGTAAAAATAGACGGGCTGAAACATCCTCATCATTATTCTCCTTCTGATTAATATATATCAGCCAGTCAGAAGGATACCCTCCAGCCTAAACATTAAGTAGGCCTGAAGAAGAATGCCTTGTCATTGGTTATGGGGTGCTCCTCTCTCAAGGAGGCAGACTCCATGACCAGTGACCCCTTGAAGGATGGAGAAGAAGCCTGGCAAATTCCCCATCAAAAATAGAGTCCGCCACTTCAATCCTCGGTCGGGTCACACCTTCACCCCTATAACCTCTCTGCTATGACCTCAAGACTACCTAACGCGACTAATTACCGATATAACATTGGACTTTGATTAAACTAGCTAGTCATTTGTTTCCTGTGATTAGAATTATAGCTTGAAATATTCTAAGGTAAATGGCTAGGTTTAATTGGTACTATACACTACCTATTGGGAACAGTTCCTTAAACTAAGAAAGATATTCTACAGATCTAGGGTTTAATGCGGGATGCAAACCACGAGTCGCAAGACAAAGTTTACCTACTTGGGGTTTCATACCCTGCAACTATGCTGTTTCATTCACCTATGTCAGATCCTAATAAAAGTATATAAGCCATCTATTGTATTATGACTATGTAATAGTGAACAAAAACTAATGAGAAACTTACACTCGTAATGAAGGAATACATGGGTGGTCTTTTTACAAAATATTTCACAGTAATGGGTGTTAAGTCATAACGGAACCAGACTGCTGGAATTACTCTCCCCACGTGACCAAACGAAACATAGCTCTGGAAGAAAAAACAAGAAGATGTATTAAACCAGTTCTCTCTCCATTCTTCTAACAATCTTATTCACACTTTTCCTCATTATGTATACCTTTTAGAAACATTCCTCTCTATCCTCCATTCTCAAATTTTTCAGTAGCACCAAATAAAAAACATGTAGGTGTACCAGGTGTGATGAACCAAAAGATCAGACTTGTTCATAACAAAGTCTATTGGAAAGAGCAGTAGAGGGAGAGAAGGCAAAGAATAAGAGTCATCATTACCAACAACACACCATGTTCCTAACTCCCAAAAGAGGCATAGGCACAGACTATACTTAAACCTTTAACATCTATTAGTGCTCTGATCGCCCATAAACTTCCTTAACATTCATAACCACAGTTTGCCACATCCATTACACACTATCAGTCACAATGCACTTTAGATAAGAAACGCCCATTCCAGCAGTGTTATCGGATGAAACAACAATTTAGGTTCGACTTCAGAGATATTGTCACATGCAGTAGTGCTGTTTCTCATCACCCGTTAAACTACCTCCAATAATAAACAAGTAAACAAAAATGTGTATATTGGTCTCAAAACTACTACCCTTCCCTGTGACCCACACACACAATCACTACAAACCCATACCTTTATAGAGGGGGAGGGGGAGAGGGACAAGTCTATATTATATAAGATAGGTGTAAATAAGGGTCACTTGGGTAGAGAGAAGAGGGGTAGCTTTATGCTTATAGGGCCTAAAGGGGTAGGGGATATTATATATAGCATCAATGTATGAAAACTATGTGCACATTTTTTATGGTAGCATGGTGAGGGTGATCACGAAAGACTATCACCTTAATTATAACATAAGCAACATCAAATGGTTTTAAATCTTACCCTGTGGGCATAGGTATACTGATAAGATATAGATTGCTTTCCTCCACCATCTTCATAAACAGTAGGAACAATCTTCATTATATAATCATGCGACTCCAGTTCTGAAAACATACAACAGCAATTATCCAAATCATGAATTCAAGACAAACTGGACTCAGGGTTGGCAAATCAAAACCCCCAAGTTTTCTTTGTCTTTTTTTTCAAAAATTATACTTTTTTTCAAAGAAATGAATGCTACATATTATTTTATTCAAAATGCATATTTATGTTTATAGTTTCAACAAATATGTATAAAATTAAGGTTATTTCTCTGATACTGACTCATAATTCATCTCTCCTTCTACAGGTTATGGCTATCATGGGTACCCACAATTATCAATCAGTGATCTGTTCTTACCTTAATATAATTATTAATATTATAAAAATAGAGATAGCTATTCTTTTCCTATGTTATTCTAATGCTTGTAGCGTTTGTTTTTTCAAAAACAAAACAAAAGCAGAATAAAACCTAGGTTTTATGGGAGCTTTTTCAAAATTTGGGGGATCGTGCCAACCCTGCTGGTAGATAAAATATTTTTACAGTCAATATACATAAGTACCTTTACATAATGGCAACTGAATCGAAATCTAACCTGGTCCCTCAGGACAGTTTAACATAAGGCGAGGCCCAACTTAATTGAAGTAACATGGGGGATCTACAACACAGGTTGTAGGATCGAAGCTTTCTCCTGTAATCTCCCAAGTGGTCGGAGAGAGCAGAGATGTCATCTGCTCCCTGGGAGGTATAAACAACCTTCATGCATGAAGCAAAATGAGATGGGTGTAAACATGCCCTCATATAATAATCCCATGAATGATCTTGGGTCAAGTTAGTTAACTCTCTGACTCCACTTATTTAACGGCAACCTATTCTATCACCCACTCTCTTTTCCAAATTCCACAGCATCTATTCCTTCAGTCTATACTATGATCTATGTGAATGGCCAGTTTCGAAGCACCAACACAAAAAGGATTTAAAAGACAATAAAATGCCTTACCATTTCCATCAAACTTCTGCGCAATCTTTTAAGGAATTGAATAAAATGCCTTACCATTTCCATCAAACTTCTGCGCAATCTTTTAAGGAATTGAATAAAATGCCTTACCATTTCCATCAAACTTCTGCGCAATCTTTTAAGGAATTGAATAAAATGCCTTACCATTTCCATCAAACTTCTGCGCAATCTTTTAAGGAATTGAATAAAATGCCTTACCATTTCCATCAAACTTCTGCGCAATCTTTTAAGGAATTGAATAAAATGCCTTACCATTTCCATCAATCTTCTGCGCAATCTTTTAAGGAATTGAATAAAATGCCTTACCATTTCCATCAATCTTCTGCGCAATCTTTTAAGGAATTGAATAAAATGCCTTACCATTTCCATCAATCTTCTGCGCAATCTTTTAAGGAATTGAATAAAATGCCTTACCATTTCCATCAATCTTCTGTGCATCTTTTAAGGAATTGAATAAAATGCCTTACCATTTCCATCAATCTTCTGTGCATCTTTTAAGGAATTGAATAAAATGCCTTACCATTTCCATCAATCTTCTGCGCAATCTTTTAAGGAATTGAATAAAATGCCTTACCATTTCCATCAATCTTCTGCGCAATCTTTTAAGGAATTGAATAAAATGCCTTACCATTTCCATCAATCTTCTGTGCATCTTTTAAGGAATTGAATAAAATGCCTTACCATTTCCATCAAACTTCTGCGCAATCTTTTAAGGAATTGAATAAAATGCCTCACCATTTCCATCAATCTTCTGTGCATCTTTTAAGGAATTGAATGAGCCAGGCAAATTTTTATGAACTATTTTTTCCCCAAATCGAACTTCATGGATGATGTGAGCAAAATCAATTTTGGAAGGCATTTCCAAAGAGGAATGAGTAGAGACATGGAAATTTCCTGTAAATGAGGGCATTTTTAAATAGGGGCATTTAAAATCAAATTAATTCATAACAAATATTGCAATGGAAAATGAATTGATTTTAGCCAATAACCGATAGTTCACTTACTAGTGAAAGAAAAATGAACTACAGAACTACAGAATCTATGACCAGCAAAGACCCTAAGGTCCGCTCGAGGCTAGTCCACTACACTAAATCAAAAACTACGATACACCCTTATCTACGAGTGTATCTCTAACATGCTATTTTTATTTTTTTTATTTTAATACTATCTACTGTACACACTTATCTACATGTGTACATTATCGTGCAATTTTAACTAATCAAACTAGGGGTCGGGGGAGATAGAAAGTTTTTCTTCTCATCTTCCGCAGCCACTCGACTGCTAGTGGTGAAAAGCTAATTTAGGGATAGAGACTACTTATAGGATAGGCGGAAAAGAAATGGGACATCTAAGCTACACATGCAGAGAATCGCCGGCATCATTTTTAGTCATCATAATTTCATATCCTTAAACCTCCGCTCCAAACTCTCTCTCTGCAAGGACGTTTAAATTCACAGTGCTCAACTACGTTATATTTAAACTATTCAAATGCACGTCGAGACGATTTTTGAACATATTAACCGAAGTGCTATCTACTACGTGGGTGGGCAGCCGATTCCAATTTTGAGTAACTTTAAATGTAAAATAGTTTTGGGCTATACTAGTGTTAAAACGCTTGTTCACTAATTTTAACCCGTGCTGACGAGTATTTTCCCTATGATCCAGTTCGAACAGATTGCGAAAGTCAACGTTTGAGAAACCCTTTAGTATTTTAAATACTTCTATTAGCTGGCCACGTAATCTTCTGCGTTCTAGCGATGGCAAATCTAAAGCCCTGAGCCTTTCCTCATAGTAAAAAGAAAGAAAAGAGCCAATGCAACCACTGCCAATCCTATAATTGAGCAGTTTTGTAGTTATATAACCAAAAGTTTTATGGTAACACAAAAAACATTGCTCAGGATATATGAAATCTTATGAATAGAACTATCAACTTACCAGGAACTTTGTTGATATAGAAGTGAGCTTCAAATAGACAGCCATTTTCACCAATTGGTGTTTTTTCAGTATTTTCAACAAACCCAACTTCGTGCCGTCCCATCTCATCCTGAATGTCCAATCCAACATCTTCAAATTAAAAAAAAACACCATGTCTCAATAGTAGGTCCAAGCAAAAGTTCTCACAATGGCTAAGCATGCAATCACACTACACTATTATTTTTAGAATATAATGTCCCTACTCTCATAGGTGGAGTAGGGATATCACTCACAGAGGATCTTCTGGAAGAGGCAAATGATGCCTGTGGCTCCAGGGTTTTGAAATCAGAGTTATCCCTCTCTTGGTGGACTGCCTAGCATAGCTAGGAGCTCCACCTACCCATCCCCACCGTGATGCCCAACCACGTAGGTATCCTCCCTAGTAAATAGTGTCAGCTTTTTTTCTTTTCTTTTTTTAAAGAATCCGGATCTAGATTGAAACTGCCGACCCAACGATTGCTGGGCAAGTGAGCTAACCACTATACTAGCCGGGAGGCTGACAAATTATAAAGAACTTGGTAGTTTCATATCCATACTTGAAATGGATCAAGATGCTGAGAGGGCAACCTAATTTGACTCTAATAATCTAATGACTCACTATGAGCAGTGCAGTCACTGCTCATAGCTGCAATGACAGATATGGAATGAGGTTACAATATCAGGCATTCTTGACACTGCAGTGAACATACCTGGAGGATAAAGAGTGCCTCTCAGACATACCTGAATTCAATCACTGGTCAATTAAAAAAAATATATATATATAGCATGCCCTTACAGGTAGGTGAAAACTAGGGTGGTGGCTGTAGTAGGTAGAACCCCAAAAAGGATTCTGTGTGAGTGAGGTAGGAATGGTGTTCATAGGCAAGGAGGGTCCAGGACCAGAGGGCACCTTCTTAAACTGAGAGGCATAGGAAGTCAATTGGCACACAGGGTGTGAAGGACCAGTTCCTTGTCCTCTCAAAAAGCGACTCAGTCTGCAGCATAAACAGCTGGGACTTCCTTCTAAAAAAAACATACAAGTCCCATTGCTTTGAGGTAGTAGAATGTGGCTAACCACAATTAACACCGATGACCTAAAACAATACAGCTTTATTGTGTAAGGCCTTGAAGCAGTTGGCACATATTTGGGGCCACTACACTGAGAAGGCCACCAGGGGATAGCTAGCGGGTGGATTGTACGGGGCCACTACACTGAGAAGGCCACTAGGAGATAGCTAGCGGGTGGATTGTGCTAGAAGAGTGCTCAGATGAAAAAATTAGTCAGTTGAGAAAGATTAAGGCTTCCTAAACTTTGCAAGAATCAAATCTTTTGGGAGCTAACTGTGCTGGCAGAGAAACTGGCCCAATTTGCTAAGTGCCATGTCTCATGACAGTTGGACTAGGGTGGAGTAGTGAGAGAGAAGATGGAAAGATTTTATTTAATGGTATGGGTTTTACCACCGATCTGGACTAAATTAATAGGCTTTTATTTCTCAATGGGGACCTACTGATTAATGTGGTATCTGAAGCATGAATATCCACAGCATATGGCAACTACTGGGAAGGCATCCTAAGTCAGGACTACATCAATAACTAACCACACCCAATGTGCCTTAACTTAGACTAAAATCGGAGGCAGTGTTTCCACTTGGCTAAGCAGTAGTAGCCCAGACAGTGGTTGCTACCAAAATCTTCCTGAGACAGTGCAAAAGAAGTCCAGTGGTGCTTTTCCTACAGAATCAGGCATTTTTGACCATGAGATATTGCAAAGATCCAAATAGGAAGGACAGCGATGCCCTGGGGCACAACCATCCATCATGGGGCATCTTGTTTACAGCAACACCCCAAGTGAGAGCCCAAGACATTCATGAGCCTTCATACTGACCATCAAAAGGAAAATAAAAATAAATCAATAAAAAGGGGGGGGGAGTGATAAAAGTATGCTTGGTCACAGACAAGCATGCTATCCCTCCCCTCAAGAAGGTAAAAGCCTAATGTTGAGGGGAAAATACAGATCATATTTTGGTCTGAGGGTTACCAGAACTGGGCACACACAGTATACAAAATATAAAAGTTTTCACATTTTAACATTTCATGCATCTCGCCACATAGTAATGCAAGTTTGCACATGGATCGTGAAGACATTTATAAGTAGTAGGGTATTCAAAGTAAACTTTGATACTTACAATTACATTTTAGTCGTGGGAGTGATATTTTGATATAGACTGGAATTCTTTGGGTGCTTTCACCTGGATTGTCAACATAAAGCTCTGAAGAACTGGAAGTTAAAAAAAAAAAAAAAACTTAAGCGAAAGCCTGTGTAGGAATCCTCATCCTAAAGCTTTTTTGAACAGGTTTATAAACACAAAATTATTCGAACATCCTTGAAGATGTCAACCCAAATATTTAGTATAACTATTGGATTGGAACTATCAAGTATGGGCACAGAACTTGTAAATTATTCATATTTTGGTGCCATACATGTTAACATGGATAATTATCATAAAATGAATTTTTCATAAGTTTGAGAGACTAGCAACATCAAACATTTCTCTGTATGTTTTCTTACTGATCACATTAGGTCCATTAAAACGGTTAATCATGAGATAAAATTACTTGGTATGGCAATACCAACATTGCTCTGGTGTTGAGGAATCATTGAATACTAATAATAACAACACTCCTTTCCCTGGATTTTAAACCAGTGCCAAATTGAAAAATATACTGACTAATTATGAAATGCCAAGACACTATCTGGAAGCAGTGGGAGAAGAAAAACTTATGAGTTATCATTGACAGCTTTTTAAAGTTCTCTAAACAATGTTTAGTGTGCTATAAATATGGCAAACAAAATACTCAGATTTAATAGAATTATTAGTTAGAAGAGTGAAAAGGATATCAAAGTTTAATTTCTATCAGGCCTCATTTAGAATACTGTAGTCAGGCATGGTGCATCAATTATAAATAGGATGTTAATATACTAGTGGTGTCAGTTCAGAAGAGCCGTACTGGGATGATATCTTCCTTGAGAATCCTTTAGTATAGAAATAGGCTAAAGGTACCTAATATATCCTCATTTGAAAAGAGATGGTTATGGGGGGGGGGGACAATAGTTATTTAAATTGTTTACTGGTATGGTTAAATTAGAGGTTTCCAAATTCTTTGAATTAGAGAGAATACACCAAAGGATCATTATAAAGATTAAAAAGCAGAGGTGTATGTTAGACCTGTGTAAGTTATTCACTCATTAAGTAGTGGACTTATGGACCAAGAGGGCCTGTAAAGAGAATGGACTTGAGATTACTGAGGAAAAAGATATATACGTACCTAGATGATGTATATTCTAGTGACTATCAGTAGAAAATATACTACATTACATAAGACCCTTTAGTGCTAGTGGTTTGGGTAGTAATTTGTATCACTTAGGATTATTTTAGATAAAGTGCTGGGAATTAAAGTGTAGTTAAAGAAAATACATTCTGTGTATATTTGATGTCTTCTGGGCAGGTTTGATCTATTCTGGTTGTTAATAGATGATCTCTCATGGACCCTGGTGGATCTTTGTCGCCTAGTTTATGTTATGAGCTAGAGGGCAGAGTTGTGTTCTTTAAAATACAAAAATTATGGAATAAGTGAACAAGATATTTAGTTAGCAAGGTATAATTAAACAATATTCAGGAGTAAATCTGACAAATAGCACAAGTAATTAAAAGAAAGAATAACTTTCTGTTGATACATTATTGAATTGATGTACATTTGCATCAAATCAGGGTAGGGTGAATAAAATTTAAATAAGGGGATTAATTACCAACATACTTGACTAGAGCTCTCGCTAGCCTAGTGGATCTACAGCGTTGGATTCCTCTGACATCAAGGCAGTGGTTCAAGACCAAGGACTGTGACACAGAACATTTTAGTGATATCACTAGCTGGCCAACCATTAGGAAGATACACTGATACTCAAACAAGGACGGGGGGGAGTAAATAGCTCTGCATACATCATCATGTACATAAACACAACATAGTGACTATCTCCTTTGCACTGGGAGCCATGCTGATAGAGTACTAGTACCCCTAGTTGGGGGAAAATATCTACACACCCCACTCAGAATGGATATCAAAAACACAATACAAACGAGACACCTTCCCCACCCCCACAATGAAGACATCCCTGGTGCCTTCAGGCTTACCAGTGAATATAATTCTGATCTTTATATGAATTTCACTATTTGGTCAGGAGATCTTCTAATAGATGATGAGAGGGATGGATAGCGCTACCTACCTGCTTATGTAGATTCAAATAAGGGTAATATGAAAGTAATTTAAGGGAAAAATAGGAAATTTAATTCCATCAGTAATCAACTCTAGAACAATGAAAACCCATCACTATCTGCTCTCTCCAGCAACAAGGTAATAAGTTGCTTATCAAACCAAATAGCAGGAAAAGTAGGTAATAAGTTGTTAATCAAACCAAATGACAGTGAAACTAGGTAATAAGTTGCTAATCAAACCAAATGATAGGGAAACTAGGTAATAAGTTGCTAATCAAACCAAATGGCAGGAAAATAAGTTACTGATTAAATCAAATGGAAGAGAAACAAAAGTCAGTTATCAAATCAAATGGCAGGGGAACAAGGTAATAAATTGGTTATCAAAACCAAATGGGCGGGAAATAAGTTGCTAATCAACCTAAATGACAGGAAAACTAGGTAATAAGTTGCTAATCAAACCAATTGCTGCAGATCTTTAAAAGGAAAAACAAAATTTGAACCATTTACATACTTACATTTCACCATTAAGAAAGTGAAGAAATTCTGATGTAAAAAGTAAAAACATAAACAGCATACATGTGATACTTATGACAGCACCAGTAACTGTAGGTTGAGTCAGATCTTTTGGCACCTTACGGTAAATATCAAGCCTGAAAAAAAATCCTGTGTGTTAAAGAAAATAATTTTGTAGGGGGTCTTCTTACCACTAATCTGGACTCGTTTAGAGGATAGTAGCAAGATAAAAGAAAAGAAAGCTTAGCTGGGAAACCCACTCTATATGAGGCTACTGCCAACTTGCAAGAATAAAATGCAATGGTTTTAGCACCTTGTGAGTGGAAAAGCAACACCAGTGTAAACTGGTTAAGAAGTCTAAAACAATGTAGTAGAATTTTAACAAAAATTGTTACTCTTAAATTAAAGGATTAGAAATGCATTTTAATGACACCTATAATTGAGGTAGGTTAAGGATGGAGAACAAAGAGCAATTGGCTCTCCAGAAAATTCTCCACAATGACCTTGAATAGATTCAAATAAACCTTCATATTCACAACTTCTTGCAATTGCATTTGATTATTCAAAATTTTGAATATTAGTATTAGTGATGGGACGAGTATTCCGTATCGGTATCAAATATCGGTAGTATTGGCTGTTTTTAGTGGTATTGGAACTTGTATTGGTATCAGGAATTTTATGTCTCATTTCCGATATTAAAATCTGATACTTGCTCATTAATTCCCAAGATACTGTATGCAATCATTTTATAACATTATATTTATTCTATTTAATGATTATATTTTGTGTCACATATGTGAAAAAATTCACCTAATTTATTTACACAAAATTTAAGATTTTATAACCCTTTCAAACCCTTAGTTTTTCAGGGAACCAAAAGGAACAAGCACAGATCAGACTACTATTTTACAAGTATGTGAAAAATTCATGTAATTGCAATCAATCAAATGACTGCAGTTATTTTGATATAAATAATATAATTTTATTTAAATATTTACCTCAATATTCGTAAATTTCAATAATTTTATCCTGTTCAAAAATATTTTGAAAATAGTGTACACGTGCCATCATAAATGATGGAAAATTTTACATTATTTTCATCTCCATCATTATTGGGTAAATCTTGAAAAAAGATTAGAATTTCTAGTCACTTCCGTCACAATGAAAATTATTATTACAAAAAAATACATGCAATTAGCTTGAAATCAAAGCTGTTCCATATATTCATATTGTATGATGCTACCAAACCAATTAATTTCTATTTTGTTCGATCGTTTTTTTCCGCCAAATTTAATTTTGTTTAAAAAAGCTGAAAGTTAAACTTTAAATACTCTTTAATCTATATGAACAACTTTTATCTATAAATGTTATTTGTTTTATATTCCTTCGATATTAATATTCAATTTTCACCCATTGCAGAATGAAAATTAACAGTTACATGAAATAAATGGTAGTGTTAGAGAGTAACCATATCGAACATGTTCAAACAGCTTTCATTCAAATGACCAAACACAAAACATGACTCAAGATTTATTATTGTATTACTATTCTTTCAATCTATAATCAAATGCGTAGAAATTTCTTATTAATGAAAAATTATTTAGAATATTGGGTTTGAAGTAGGACTAATATTCAAGTTTACACCTATATTGTCTATTGTTTTTAATTTGGTTGCTAAATGAATTAGTTGTATAATTGGATGCTTAAGTATTCTATTTTGTAATAGCTTGAACAATTAAACAAAGCCCCATTGTTCAGTATTATTATTTTTCAAACAAATGAATAGAAACCTATATAAGAATTTACTAATACACAAACAAGTACGTATATATATATATATATATATATATATATATATATATATATATATATATATATATATATATATATATACACATATAAGTACTCTGTATTCATATCAGAATTGAGATAATAAAATGGTATCATACTTGGTATCGGTACTCGCTTGAAAATCTGGTATCATCACATGACTAATTAGTATTAGATGAACATAAATGAACAGATGGTTTCAGGTAAATCGATAATTATATTCTCCACAATGACCTCTAGATAGATTTGAATAAACCTTCATATTCACATATTCTTGCAATCGCATTTGATTATTCAAAATTTTTGAATATTAGTATTAGATGAGGCTAAATGAACAGATGGTTTCAGTTAAATCAATAATTATATAAAGGAAAAGAAAGTTGTGTACAAAACAAAGCAATTCTCGTAAGAATTTACAAACAAATAGAACACTGGAGGGAGGATAAGAGAAACCACAATGTCAGTAATAAAGAACCTTTTACCACTTGTGATTTCTCACATCCTCCTTCTTCATTTGTTGTTGAAGATATCCATAATTAGAACATAACATAACATAACCTAATTTTATGGATGACAAAAGCCACAAGGGCCTATCAAAGGTCATCCGCATCCGTCGAAACCCACCCACAAAAAGCACCATCACCAAGGAAAGACAAAATCAAAGTCCCCCACAATATAATATAACAGATGACAAAAGCCACAAGGGCTCATCATAGGTCATCCGAGTCAAACGGCCTCTTTTTCAAGGCACCCAAACTCCCAGGAAAACTACATCCAGAGGATTGCGTCCAGAAACAAGGGTTTCACCAATCAAGGCTTGTCAAGAACTAAATCATGCAGCTATAGATATATACAAAACTTAGGAACCATCACAACCTTTCCTCCCCATAAATTCATCCAACCTACTCTTAAATACATTTAAATTTGGACTACCTACTACCCTCCGCGGCAATTTGTTTCAGAAGTCTACCACTCTATTGGTGAAAAAATATTTTCTTAAATCCAACCTACACCCTTGCTTTTTAATTTTCAAGTGATGACCTCTAGTCCGATTTCCATCATCTAACTCAAAAAACTTGCTAACATCCAATTTATCTAACCCAGAAATTTCTTTAAAGAGCTCAATCATATCCCCTCTCACATACCTCCTTTTGAACGAGAACATATTTAATACCCTCAGTCTATCTATATATTCAAGGTGCCTCAGGAAAGGAATAATCTTTGTTGCCCTCCGTTGCACTGACTCAAGAAGGTTAATATTGCGTCTAAAATGTGGGGACCATGCCTCTATACAGTTAGATACTACCAAGGCCTCCGGCTCTGATAATATTCATTCTAGGATACTTAAAGAAGGGGTAGAAAGTATCTCAATAGCTGTGGAGAAGTTGTATACTAGATCACTCAAATATGGAGAAATAACCGATGACTGGAAGTGAGCGAATGTAGTCCCCATTTTCAAGAAGGGTAGTAAAGAGGATCCAAATAACTTTAGACCAGTTAGCCTAACTCCTGTAGTCTGTAAAATTCTTGAGAAAATAGTTAAAAAAGGGATTTGCCAACATCTAGAAAGGGAGAGGTTAATCAGCGATGCTCAGCATGGGTTTAGATCAGGTAGATCATGTTTGACTAATTTACTAGACTTTCTGGAGTTTGTAACAGATCAAGTAGATAAGGGAGAGAATGTAGATATAATTTACTTAGATTTTAGTAAAGCATTTGATAAGGTACCACATAGGAGACTAGTTCATAAATTAAAAATGATTGGGATATGTGGGGGTGTTTCAAATTGGATAGCTGAGTGGCTGAAAGACAGGAAGCAAAGGGTAGTGCTAAATGGTGTAAAGTCAGAGTGGAGGGATGTTATCAGTAGGGTTCCTCAGGGATCAGTTCTCGGTCCAATATTATTTGTAATCTATATAAATGATCTTGGGGAGGCAGTTAATAATAAAGTATCAATTTTTGCGGATGATACCAAATTTGCAGCTGTAGTTAAAGATATTTATGATAATTTTAAAGTGCAGGGGGATTTAATAAATTGTTATCCTGGGCACATAAGTGGCAAATGACTTTCAACCTTGATAAGTGCAAAGTTATTAACATGGAAAAGATAATAGAGAATTAACTATGAAATGGATGGGCATTGGCTGAGCTCAGTAGAGGATGAGAAAGATCTAGGAGTAGTAATAGATAAGTCTAAGGTTTTCTAAGCAATGTATTGAAGCAAGAAATAGGGCAAATAGAGTGCTGGGTTTCATTGAGAAATGTCAGTTACAAAAGTAAGGAGGTTATTCTTAAATTCTATAACTCTTATGTTAGGCCTCATCTAGAGTATTGTATACAGGCATGGTCCCCACATTTTAGACATGATATTAACCTTCTCGAGTCAGTGCAACAGAGGGCAACAAAGATTATTCCTTCCCTGAGGCACCTTGAATATATAGATAGAGTGAGGGTATTAAATATGTTCTCGTTCAAAAGGAGGTGTGTGAGAGGGGATATGATTGGGCTCTTTAAAAAAATTTCTGGGATAGATAAATTGGATGTTAGCAAGTTTTTTGAGTTAGATGATGGAAATCTGACTAGAGGTCACCACTTGAAAATTAAAAAGCAAGGGTGTAGGTTGGATTTAAGAAAATATTTTTTCACCAATAGAGTGGTAGACTTCTGGAACAAAATGCCGTGGAGGGTAGTAGGTAGTCCAAATTTAAATGTATTTAAGAGTAGGTTGGATGAGTTTATGGGAAGGGAAGGTTGTGATGGTTCCTAAGTTTTGTATATATTTATATTGTTTGTATATATCTATAGCTGCATGATTTAGTTCTTGACAAGCCTTGATTGGTGATACCCTTGTTTCTGGACGATATCCTCTGAATGTAGTTTTCCTGGGGGTTTGGGTGCCTTAAAAAAGAGGCTGTTTGACTTGGATGACCTATGATGAGCCCTTATGGCTTTTGTCATCTATTATACTATATTGTGGGGGACTTTGGTGATGGTGCTTTTTGTGGGTGGGTTTTGACGGATGTGGATGACCTTTGATAGGCCCTTGTGGCTTTTGTCATCCATGAAATTATGTTGTTATGTTATGTTAAGAACGCGGTAGAAAAGATAGAGGCCTAAAGACATTTAGCAATTGCCTTTTGCATTTGAATAATATTGAGGTTTTTAAATTGTTGGGGTGTGGTGTGGTACACCCCCTCCCCCAATTAAGTAGGGTGAGGCCCGCATTTTGAAAGTACCTTAAAAATGATAATTTTTGGCATAAATAGCCTAAAGTCTCAATTTACCCATTTTTCTTCAATTTTCAAATTAACAGTTTGTGAAACAATGGAGAGGCTTTGCTACCCCATAATGAGCAGTGTATTGCAACCATCTTAGCCATGAAGACAAAGTGCCTGGTAGAGCCACCCCGTGGTGGTGTGGTAGACTCTTCCAGGTAGTTTGTCTCCTGACTCTGACTCATGGAAAATGGTCCACAGGTGGGGAGGCAAGTTGTTACTACTTACTTGCATGTTTGGGTTATGGGTATTCCCCAGGACCCAAGAATGCAATCTAAAAACTATAGATATTAACCAGGATATGTATTAAAAACAAAATGATGAACCCAGTAGTTGATGGCTAACATAACCCAGATTATACCATGGTGGTCTTTATGGATTTTGAGATACATTCTGGTATAACTTTGATAGGCCCTAGTAAATATTTTCATCCTTTATGTTATTTTAATTGAAAAAATGTAAAAAAAATAACTGTCTTCCTTAACCTGCTTCTACAAGAGGGCCTAGTCAGATGTGCAATACCGGTACATACCTTTTAACATCAAAATTAAACCACATAATGAAAGATTTTACCCTTGGAAATATTAATAAAAAGTGGATATTGAAAATTTCGTAGATGTATCTCGCCTAGATGTAATATATAGATCGTAAAGGCGAGAATAATTTCAAAAGAGAGACGACAAGGAAAGAAGACCAATACTGAGTGTTTACGTGTGCAAGTGTAAAGAAGATGCCAGATGTCACTGGCAATGCAAGGATTATTAAAGAATCGTGCGTTTGAAGAGCTTTAACCATAAAACATGGTAAAACCATTCAAAACTGGTGTATGCAATTAGGGCATTCGTTTTTTAATAATCAATAGAAATTCCAGCTAAATTATTATTTATACAATTCGATCAGCCATAAACATAGTGACCGAATAGCAGAATGATAGCCGACTTTGACATGTAAAAGGGCCTTTATTAGTGTTAGGTATGTTCAAGCTGGGTGGAATATCTCATCCTATCACTGGAAAATTAAGTCATCGGTATGGTAGGTCGCCGGATAGATTCCGAATTCAGGTCGATCTTATGGCTGCTAGATAGTAGCGGTAGGCTTCTGGGACCGAAATTGTAAGATTTAATACGCACAGCGAGAAACTCCACAAATGGACGCTCGGGGAATATATCTAATCATAAAAGGATATTTAGTAAATTAAAGAAAAGATATGCCGCTAAATAGAATTAAGAAATGAAACAATATATATATATATATATATATATATATATATATATATATATATATATATATATATATATATATATATATATATATATATATATATATATATGTCAATGTAGATATATATAAATGTACTTTAATTAATGTAGGGCAAACATATACACAGAAACAAACAAAAGTGGTTCCGTTTCCGCGATACAAGGTCAGCTGTTTAAACAAAACTTGAGAGATAGGTGCGGACTGAAACGGGGTAGCAGTGGTGATTGTTTAATTAGCAGCGTTCATTGTTTGCATGGCGAAGAGATGCCAAAAATTTTGACCATAAACTAATCTCTATCTCTACAACAGGGAGTGGAATAGGCGCCTCCCAAAAACAGGATAAACTCCTCCACCAAAAAACAAGAGTGGAGAACAATAGGTTACGACCATTATTTCGAAGGCACATATATACTGCGAAATTCACACTAAGGAGACATTCAGTTGGAACAGTAACAGTCATACAGAAGTTAATAGACAGTCAGAAGTCAAAATGTAGAGAATCAATTACGCCCTTCTCTCGTCGGTGGTGATGAGGCCTGGTAAAGCCTATTCACTGACCGCGACTACATCGAGACGTTTTTGCTTGCCCCGTTTCAGTAGTCCAACTTGAAGAATAAAGTTATATTTTGTTGCGTCCTTTTTCGCACCGAATCCGACAACACCTTCACTGAACACAGCCTATCGAATTCCACTCTGCGCCGAAGTCTACTACCAGAACGATCGGCGCCTGTATACTCTTCTTGAGCGCATTATTAACTACGTGTACCCACAACTGGTAACCTTGAAGTTCTTCAAGCTCTTACGTATTTATTAATCTCGAAGAACTGCCATGGATAGAAAACCGGGTTAATGTTAGGTGTATGCCCGCCCTCGAATATTTGGGGCGCTTTTTTTATAAATATCTCTATTTTAAAACAAATACGCAATTGCTCTATAAGAGATATGCTCTATATAGCTTCTTCACTACTTAATGTGGGCAAATTTCTAATTATGATGTTATGGCGCAAAATAGATTGGCCGCCATCTTGGGATACACTAAATTTTGAATCACATTATAGTGTATTATATATCATTTTTTTCCTGAATTAAAATATAGGAACATTTCATATTAATCAATTTTAAAGAACATATAATTGATTTTAATAGCATTCAGAGGGGATGTATATATGCTGAAGTCAAGGAACGCGGTAGAAAAACTAAAAGCCTAACAACCTTTAGTAATTTCCTTTCGCATTCAAATCTAAAGTTAAGCTTTCGAATTAGAAATATAATGAGTTATTGTTAAATTGCGGGGGGGTGGGGGGAGCGGGCGAATTCCCATTTCGAAATTACCTTTAAAATGATATTTAATAACTTGGGATTTCTGGGAAAAATTAAATTCAGGCTCTCTAGAAGCAATCCCCATCACTATATATATATATATATATATATATATATATATATATATATATATATATATATATATATATATATATATATATATATATATATATAAAAAAAAATCAAGGGTAGGCATAAACCCAATATTAACCGAAAACCATGTTTCGGATCATGCTAAAATTGTAGGTTTCCATTGAAGAACAAAATGATTCAAAACAAGGGCGGATACAGAAGGGTGGGGGTGTCAGATGTTTATCCCCCCGTCACACACACACCTCCTATAGGCCTAGAAATAAATTCCATTTAAATAAAAATAATATGATAAATACAGGGGCTGGATAAAATAATTGGAACAGTAGAAATTTAACACCAATATTTCAATGAACCATCATACAGGTTCACCCCCTCAAAACGGACCCCAACTTTCGATAGGCCTCATTTCTTAATTTTAAGCAAGGATTGAATTAAACTTTGGTGATAAACAGTTTAATGTGTTTTAAAACATCATATCAAAGCATGAGGGCCTTTGGACTTTTCTTCTTTATTCTAGACACGTGATCGAAATGACCTCCAATTAGCTCTGTTCATTTCTTGAGGTCCAGCACAAAGTTGTCCATGACGTCCTTACAAACCGACCGACTAATGGCTGTGATCTCCTCCCTGATGGTTTCCTTGAGTTCCGTGATGGTCCTGGGTCTCCCTGCGTATACTTTGTCTTTAATGTAGCCCCAGAGAAAGAAATCTGGTGGGCTAAGGTGTGGGTTGTGAGGTGTCCACTCAAAATCAGGCTTGAGACTGATCACACTGCCACCAAAGTTCTCTTTCAGCCTATTCCGGGACAGGTTTGAGGTGTGAGAGCTTGCTCCATCTTGCTGGAACCAGAACTTCTCCATCAGCGACGAAAACAGGGTTTGCAGCTCCCTCTTGGAGCTTTTGAGGACCTCAATATACCGGTCCTTGGTGACTGTCACCGTCGCGCCAGATTCCTGGAAGTAGAATGGTCCGATGATGACTCTGGCTGAGATTGCAGTCCATATCGTGCGCTTAGGGGACTGTAGGTGCTTGGTAGCTATCTCATTTGGTCTGGAGGTCCGCCAGAAGACATTTGTCTTTGAGTTTACCTTTCCTTCAAGGTGGAAGTGAGCTTCATCTGAGGTCCAAAGTAGGTTAAGAAAAGTTGGAGTCTCCATATCTTCTCCAGTATCTTGACTGCCATATCTTTTCTCTGCTCCTTGTTTGAGGCTGTAAGGGTTTGCTTCGTATGTAGTCTGTATGGGTAGGCCTTTGCATCCATTACTAGCACTCTCCTGCAAGTTTCACAGGATATATCGTGGGACTGACTTTGCTTGCGCACAGAGCGTTCTTGACTACGCTGAACTGACTCTTTCACGCTCTCGACTAGCTCAGCTGTACGTTTCCTGGGGCGTCCTGAATGGCTTGGATGGTTGTCACTAGTTGCATTGAGATTCTCCACTGTTCCATAGTTCTCGAAGTGTTCCACCCAGTCCTAAATTCTGCTCTTGGAGGGGGCTTTTTCACATTCGAACCGATGCACGAAAGTGTCCTGCACTTTCTTGAACGAGCCTGTCTTGTAGTAATGTTTGACGCAATATATTCTTCGTTAGATCTCACATTGAAATCTAGTTGTGTTCACAGGCGTTGCTTCTGTCACGTCCTGCAAAGTAAGGGTGATTAGTGAATTACTGAATGAAGGATATATCACAAAAAGTGTGTACAGGCCGGGTTTTGGGGAGTGACCCTGTATTACGAATATCCATCCAAATTTCATTGTGAATGTTTTGTTTTTATTGTAGATACATAGTTTTATTTATATACTTTAATGATTATTTATATTTCTTTTTCAGATCATGGTATAGATGTGTAGCGTACGAGAAGTGCAGGCGAGCGGCTTAAAATCTTTGATTGAATGAGTCTTTTTTGAGACTCCAGATGGCCGAGTGGATTCGCCGCTGGCTAACAGTAGTGCAGCGACGCGGGAAGCTGTTCGCAACTTGCCTACGCCACTTGCATTCTTTCTTTTTCTTTGTCCCCTTCCTACTCCACTCTATCTAAAGATGCTAAGATGCGTGACCTCACTGATTTCGAAAAAGGGCAAATTGTTGGAGCTTGAATTGCAGCAGCTTCCGTCGCCAGAACAGCTAAATTCCTTGGTTTTTCGAGATCTACCATATCAAGGACCATGGCAGAATTCAAGAAGTAGCGCAAAACCCCCAGCAGCAGGACTTCAAAGCTTGCTGAAAGAGACCGACGAGTGTTGAAACGCATGGTGATGAAAAATCCCCGGACAACTGCCCCTAAAGTGACTGCAGAGTTGAATCAACATCTCACTAACCCAGTTTCAACCAAAACTGTTCGCCGTGAGCTCAATAAAGACAGAAATCATGACAGAGCCGCCATCAAGAAAACTCTGCTTTCTCATCAAAACATTCAGAAAAGGCTGAACTGGTGTAGAGATCATTAGGGCTAGTCGACAGACCAATGTAAGCAAGTAATATTCTCCGACGAGTCCAGTTTTCTCTTTTCCCAACTGCAGGGCGAGTTATGTGTGGAGGCAGCCGGGCAAGGCTTTTAATCCTGCCTGCCTTCTTCCGACAGTGAAGCACGGATGAGGGTCAGTGAGGGTTTGGGCAGACATATCTTGGAATTCTCTTGGTTCAATCGTTGCCCTGCATGTTAGGATCAACAGCAACGAATATCAGAATATTTTGGAAGATCAAGTCCATCCCATGGTCCAGACATTATTCCCTGATTTTGAATGTGTATTTTTTTCAAGATGACAATGCCCCGATACACACCACTCATGTGGTTAAAAATTGGTATGAAGAGCATAGGAGTGAGCTGCAACACATAGAGTGGCCCCACAATCTCCAAATCTTAATATTATTGAGCATTTGTGGTGCGTCTTGGAGCGAGAAGTTAGAAGTCGTTACCCTCTACCGTCGTGTTTGAAAGAGCTGGAGCAGGTATTTCAAGAAAAATGGCTCAAGATTCCGCTCAATGAAATCAGGAAGTTGTATGAATCAATTCCAAGACGCAGCGATGCTGTCCAGAAAGCAAAAGGAGGACCAACTCCGTGTTAAATAAATATTCATTGAATTTAACACGTGTTCCAATTATTTTGTCCAACCCCTGTAGGTGTTAATTTAGGAATTGCTCCGTTTGTCTAGCAATATGTCTTCCAAATTTCCATTCAAGAATTTTATTTTTTTTTTCAATATCTGTCACTCACTAATTTCATTGAATATGAATTGTCTCTGCGGGTTATTCATTGCATGGACATTCTATATTTCTCAGATTTGTAGTATATTTCTGCGTGCTTTTTGTGTTCCCTGTCCAAGTATCATTTCCATTAATTAAAACTGGTTAGATAAATCAATCAAATACTTTTTTTAACGATAGAGAGCCATGTCTTTTCTGAAGATGTAGCGAGGCTTTTTTTTAATTATATCCTTTAACATGCTCCCATCAAGAATCACAAGCTCGGCTAAGTATACATATTATTCTACCTGTCCTAAGTTTTAATGTTCAATTCATCATAATCATCTTAAACAACATTCGCACAACGTTGGGTTGGCGTTCATCAAAGCCACGAAAAGCTCCGGATTTAGTTAACCTTTTATGACACTGACCAACCACGATATATGTCTTCAGTCTCAAATATAGGTCATAGTGGTCGGCTTCTACTCTGCAAAATTAATCGACAGCCAGGAAAATAATAGTGAAGAAATGTTTTTGCGGAAAGGGCAAAAAAAAAGTAAACGGAAGATTCAATGCCTAGAAGAAATACCACCTCAGTTGTATACGTACAGTTTGATATTACCGGTGGCACTGGGGCCCGGATAGCTGCATAATGTATTCGTTATTATATTATTAAACCTAGATAGAAAACATACAAATGTTTGAAATGAATGAATGATTGAAGGTTTTAGGCCTAATGCCCGGCGTGGTAGAAAGTTAACGCAAGGGAATGAATTAAATACAGCAAGAACAAAGAATAACTGTATTTAGGAATTAACAAGAGAATAACGTGATGAAAGTAAATTATTTTAACAAGAAAGTGACATAAAATAATTAGTTTAATAAGGTAATCAATGAACACGATATAGCAAGATAAAATTGGTCGAAAACGCAAGAAACATGGAGAGCGAGAGAGATTAAAGAGAATTGTTAAGGATACAAGATTATTAAGAATAAGAGTTTAAGAATCACAAATGTTGCAATATATATAAATTTAACACTGATATTTAAAGAATCACAAATGGTAATACGAAATATGGGCTCTGTAGCAATTGAATATATATATATATATATATATATATATATATATATATATATATATATATATATATATATATATATATATATATATATATATATATATATATATATATATATATAAGTTATGAGATGGATTTACAAACCTGATGTCGGAACACTTTATAATCGACCTTGTTGGTTGGAAACAAAGCCACAATGGCGCCGGCCAAGCTTGTTCGGGACAGTTTTAAAGCAAGGTGGTCCCAATATTTTTGAAAGGAAATTTCAGAGACTTTGCTTTGATATTTGGGAATTCTAAATTAAGTTTCAGTTAAATTAATATATATATATATATATATATATATATATATATATATATATATATATATATATATATATATATATATATATATATATATAATATATTTATATATATATATATATATATATATATATATATATATATATATATATGAGGGGCGGTCAATAAGTTTTGCAAAACGGTAGAGCAAAACAGAGGAAAGGGGATGGCTGTTTGTGGGGGTGTTAGGACAAGTTATGACAAGTCTTGACCTGCAGCCGCACGCTCCTGCCTCGTCTATTTAAGAAGAAGTAGCTGATCGCAGATCGTCAGTCACAAATTTTTCAACAATGGAGAAGGTTGAGCACCGCGCAGTGATCAAATTTTTGTCCAAGGAAGGCAAGAATGCAAAAGGGATCCATGAACGCATGGTTGCAGTGTACACCGACACCGCCCCTTCCTATGCAACCATTGCTCGCTGGAATAGGGAGTTCCACCATGGTCGTGAGTCCCTTGAAGATGATCCCCGTCCAGGACGCCCGTCAGACATGACCAACGAGGACAATGTGGCCTGTGTGGAGAGGATGATCCTCGAAAATCGACGGGTGAAGGTTGAAGAAATCGAGCGAGAACTTGGAATATCACATACAAGTGTTATCAACATCATCCATGACAATTTGGCACCGTTAGGTGCCTAGAAACCTCACGCCCCATGATCGAATTCAACGTCATCAAATTCCATAAGCCAGAGTTCACAAGCTGCCCTGCGCGAGTGCGGATTCGAGGAGCTCAACCATATCCCCTACAGTCCAGATCTAGCCCCTAGCGACTACTTTTTATTCCGCCAGCTCAGGCTGCACTGCGTGAACGCCGGTTTGAGGACGATGAAGATGTATAGCTCGCCGTCCACGAGTGGATTAAACAGCAGTCGGGAGATTTCTGGTTGTCGGGAATTGAAGCCTCAGGGACAAGTGGCGCAAGTACATTGAAGTCGAGGGTAGTTTTATTGAAAAATAATAAAACACTTTTCCTCATATTTCGTTTCCTCTTTCCGAATTTCAAAACTTATTGACCGCCCCTCGTGTATATATATATATATATATATATATATATATATATATATATATATATATATATATATATATATATATATATATATATATATATATATATATATTTTAATTTGGTTACATTTTGAGTACTGCACTACATTGCAATGCTATAGTATAAATCATCATGTTTGTTTCGCCTCGTGTTAATTTTTCTGTGTGAATTCCTTTGCGTTAATCATTTATCCATTTTAGTACATTATTATTTTTTTCTTATTTCGTTACATACATTCATATCGACTATTCGCGTTACACTCTAATAATATCCATTAATTGTTTGGGATGAAGTAATAAAACTAGCCCACGAACTATACAGTAGTGCCTGCATTAAATGGGAAGTGGGGGCGAGGCAGTTACTCCTGTCCCTTGTTTTAATTTTGGTAAATGCAAGACCATGCCTCTTATCATGAATTTCCCAACCAACAGCCATAATGTAACAGTAATAGCGCCCTTCACTCTTCGGACCTTGTTGCCGCCTTGGAGATGATGCAGCGAGAAATCCGCGAATTAAAGCTACGGCAAAGGCATTAACAAGAAGAAAGGGTCAGGTTCATCCACCCTGTCGCTAAACATGCTGCTTGCTATCCATCTGATCTTAAAGAAACAAAATCCTGACCCTAATAATCCTTCAAATTACTGTCTAATCTTTCAACTTCCATTCTTCTCCGAGGCTTTTGAGAACATATGTCCTCCTCCAGCATCGACGAAACCTCCCACTCCGGCCTCAAGGACGGTTATAGCTCTGAACGGCTCTCCTACGCGTGAATAAATCTCTCCGCCCCGCCGTCGATGCTGGGCGACCTTTAATTCTGGTGCTTCTCGAAATCTCGATAGTATTTAACACCGTTGAACATTTAGTTTTTCTACACCAGACAGGAAAACCAACGAGGGTAATATAGCACAAGATGCGAGGAAGATCATTCTTTTTCACATCTTCTTACGTCTATCCTCACCGTCCTTATTTTAATTGAAGGACTTATGTTAGTACCATATGAAGTACGGCGATAAAGCTGCACATTATAAACAGCAAAGCCATTATGTTATATCAATCTTCTCCTCCTCTTAATCCCCACCATCTTACGTTTTTTCCTCATCCTCAACCTTAGGATTTGTGATTATACCACATGGAGTACAGCAAATAGTCTGCATGATGTAAACAGCCACACCGGTATATACTACCGTTATCTCCCGCAACATCATCGGCATTCTCATCCTAGTCTCTCCACCACCTGCCAACCTAATCATTCTCTTTCAGTGTTCTCTTCTCAGAATTTAACTAAAATGACATGTGCTTTCTTTGGTGACCTTTTCTGCAGCCTATTTAACTTTTAAGATAGGTCGCCAGTTTCGGGGTTTTCTTTTACAACTTTGGTTTCTCATTCCTGGTGGACATTGGTGCTAATTGCAGTGTCCTTCCAGGCGACACAGCTTGCCCGCTTTGTGATTTAGTTATTCGTGCCTGGAATTCTTCTGACATTAAGAATTATGGAAGGCTTATCCTTCAGGTTTTGATCTCCTGCTAGTATTTCGATGGATTTTCGTTATAGGCGAGTTAGACTGTCTTATTTAGGTGTTTGATTTTCTTTATGCAAACAACATTTTAGTTGATCGTTGTCGTTACAAGCTTCTCGACCGCACAACGCCTAGCTCTATCTTATTCCCTTTACCCTTTCTGCAGGAAATTCCTGGTTTTACCCTTCTGGAACACTTTGAAGGATACACATATGAAACAGTGTAGTTCACCAGAGTGAGACGACAGAACGACCTGTTTTCGCTCGTCACCGACGTTTGGCTCCAGAAAGTGGAGGCTCGTGTATAGGCACTGCGGAACTGCATCACCGTCTGTTTTCACTAGATATTATCGATAACACTCAATATAATAATTGTTTTTTCCTTTAATTCTTTCTTTATACTTGTACATTATATAATCCTTAGCTTAATGTCAGTAGCCATCCCGTAGTTTATGCAAAAATATACAAAAGTCCTTACATAGAAGTGTGCGCTTCACAGTTCCAGCAACGCAGTATTTGGCATTTGGCTTCTGCGCGCATGCTCACATGTCCGTGATAAGAAGCTGCACGCTAGGGAGAGAAAGCACTGTGGCTCACGCAATGCCGAACCTGGTGTGCTGGTTGAAGGTAGTGTTTATTTTTGACTCCGCGTGTTTTGTGCTTAAAAACGTGTTTATATTCTTGAATGTGATAAAGTGTAGAATTTAATTCATATTTTTCTCGGTTCTTTTATTTTACAAAAAAATAAAATAACAATGACCTCCTTGCACCCCCAAAAAATAAGTTATGTGACTGTAAGTAAACTTCAACAGCTTAAGTTTTCAGTTAAGTTGCAGTTAAGAAAAAAAGAGGCCGTTCCACACCTGATCTCCAAATATCTCAGCCAGGCATAAGCAACAGCAAGAAATATATTTGTAGCTTTAATTATGAATGGCACCAACGAAAAAGTTGGCTTTGCGGCTGTGAAGTAAAAAATGCACTGTATTTGCTTCCCGTGTTGGCTGTTTGGAGGTGATGTAACCTGGACAAAAGATGGTTTTACAAATATAAACAAAATGAAAGAAAAACTGAAAAGAATGAGAAGTCAAAGTAGCACGTTGATAATGTGGTTTCACTGTCACTTTTAGGAACCGTAAATATTATGGAGAGACTTAGTGATGCATACAGACTTTTAATCAATGAAAATAACATAAAAGTTAAGAAGAACCGTGAAATTTTATCCAAAATAATATACTGTATTAGTAAGTAAAAAATGTTGGATTTTGTTCTGTTTAAGATTTTATCAAGTTTATCTATAAACTGTTTTTATATGTTTCTTTCTTTTTACACAATATTAAAACAATGCTAAATTTTTTTTGATGCAGCACCCCCACTAATTTTAGGTACGAGCTGCCACTGGCCCCAGATTAACTGTAGAGAATGAAAATATAGGAGTTCTAATTTCTAATTGATGTTGGATAGCGGCCCTGCCTACGCCTCCTTGTGCATCTCCACTCCATAAAGTATTGTCATTTCTTGACAGTAGGACATTGAATCTGTTTGAATGCTCGAACTATCGTTGATATATACAATTACTCTAGTTATCAGATTTCGTCTATTCCGTTTGTTCTGTATTTTCTCGTCTAGATCTGATTGGTATATAAAAAAATACAATCCCTCAAGATGATATTTCCACAACGGCTATCACAACTCCATCTGGCCCTTTCGAAATGTTTCGAATACCTTATGATTATTCCAACAGTGGTCAGACCTTACAACGTTTCATCGATCAGGTTTTAAGAAGCCTCCCTTTCGTATTTTGTTACATATACTTAATATTACCCTTTTGTTCGAGGAGTATCTATCTCACCATCGTTAGATTTTCACTGCTCTTGAAAAGTATCGTATCGTACTCAACAATTCTAAGTGTATTTTCTAGGTCTCGCAACGCTCTTTTGTAGTCCATTATATTTCTTCAAAGGAATTCGTCCTCTCGAAAACAAAGTTGCCGCCATTCGAAAATTTCCATCCCCGCAGCTCACCGTTGATAGCGACCTTTCCCTCTATTATTACGTCGCAATGTCATTTTGACGGTGTTGCTGCAAGGTTTGACTGCCTCAACAGCGTTGTTAAGCTGTTTGAGGATGAAATTGACACCATAGTTAGTGTGTATTGTGTTGCCCACCGAGCTGCCTTGGCTAGACGGATTCCGTCAAAGCTCTCTAGACATTGTTTAAAACGGAGTGTTTGCTTACTCATCTGTTGAAGTTCTTCGTTTTTCTCCTCTGCGCTCGTCCAAAATGGCGGAAATCTAGAGAATGGAGCGTACCAAGCTGAGACAGCTCATCTGAACTTGCAAGAAGCGCTGGCTGTCGTGTTTCAGGCTGTTGTTGTTGCCTTGTTTGAAATCACAGCAGTTTTGGCTGCACTGGAGTACTTATTAAACGAGAACGCCGACTCTACGGATACCCGTCTGTTAGCAAAGCTAAAAACGTCCACGTTATAATAAATCTGCAATTACTTAACTTCCTTCTGCCTCACTTCTCTACTCCATCCAATTTGTTCCATATATGTGAGCTAATTGGCAAGCACAAATACAGGGGGAAATCGTTGGAGTCCGCTAAGAGACTTGCAAGGAGACCCAGAAGCCTTTGCTTGAGCCCAACGTTCTAGCAAACTTCAAGATATTACCCTTTAGCATTGTTACTCATGAAAGACAAAAGCACAATCAGTATTTCATAAATGAACTTTAGAGACTGCAAGTAAAGTCCAATCTCCTCTTGGAGCTTGGAGTTGCGAACCAAACGTAAGCTGAGTGGATTCTTCTTCGCGAAAAGCTTGTCACTGAATTTAGCGACTGTCCCATGGTGGCCGACATTTCCAAGCGAATGTTGTGAAGCCTGGCCTCATTTTTTCGTCTATTGTTTGGCCATTCACTAAGTTTAACCTCAACATTCCCATTTTCAACAGCGTAGCCAAAGCAAAGCTTTTCTATGTTAAAGCACATCAAAACTCCTTCCTGGAATGGAATTTCAAACCGAACTCTCAACACACTCGTCAAAATCATGAATGGCCCAAACAACGTAACACCCTCTCATTCAAGATCTCACTGGTCATTTCCAAGGCTGAAAGTGGGCCAGGTAGCCTAGACGTCAATAACCGTACCCATATGCCCGAACCTGTCACTGCAGATGACCTTGTCGAAGATGAAGATGACACAGATAGTGACTGATACCTTTAAGAAGTAAGCAGGCATTATCGACAACACTCATTGTGGTCGTGAGTGTTTAGGACAATAAATGTCAAAATATAGTTTGTCCAATTATCCATTTCTAGACCCTTTGCTAGGTTACAATCTTTTGGTAGTGACACTACGCTTAACCTGAGGGGGCCTTAAGCCCCCCCCCCTGATTTATGGGATATGTTACGATATATATATATATATATATATATATATATATATATATATATATATATATATATATATATATATATATATATATATATATATATATATATGAAAATTAACCCACATTTTCATGCTATTCATTAAAAATGAACTTGCAAATATAGTTCGAAAGTGCTTGGATTCATCTTTTCATTTTCCTGTGGGTTAATTTTCATATTTCATATTAATATTATTGCATGCTACCTTTGTGAGTTTTTTCATATATATATATATATATATATATATATATATATATATATATATATATATATATATATATATTATATCTTTTAGGGCATTCACTATCCAAATAAGTCTAATTGGCTCATACATCCGCCGAGCATATAAATACTGCTCTACGTGGGAACTTTTTCCCCAAGAGATCTCACACGTAAAACGAACACTCGTGAACAACGGTTTCTCAAACAGCTAGATTTAAAATCAACTCCAATCATTTATAAATAATTGCTTCAAAGATACGGATACAACGAAAAGTAATCAGGACGCAGTAAACTGTACTACAGAAATCAGATGTCCACGGCCTATAATATTGATTAGAAAACATCAAGGAGATTATTAACCGTAACATCAAGGTTAAGAATCAAGTGGATAAAATTCAACTGATTATTTACTATAAACAACCAAAGCCAACAATATCCTTATAAAAAAAACAATAGCTGCAAAAACCCCTCGAATCTCAAGTCAAGGAACATAGTTTACGAGTTCATCTGCCCCAATAAAGACTGCAAGCTTTGTAATAACTAAATATATTGGCATGACAACTACCCCACATTCGAGACGTTTAACTATGCATCTGCAAAACGGAGGACCTAAAAATCATATGGAGCGCGCGAATAACATCAACCTAACGAGAGATATTCTTATTGACAACAACGTAATTAAAAGAATAGAAGGCAATAATGCTAGGCTGAACATCTAAGAAGCCATTTTAATAAACGAAGAAAAGCCGACCATCAATAGTCAAACGTTAAGCTGGAATCGAACATTAAAGTTGTTTTAAAATTCCACTCACCGGATTGGCCTGTTTCCTCTAACGTTAAGATCAACTAGGCGGAATAAATATCCCCGAAAAACCGTTTTCTTTCATTCAGTCTGATTCTGACTCCACATTTCTTTGGTAAAGGAGGAAATAATATATCAAGACGGTCCGAAGATGATCGAATAAGATTGAAAGCTCAGAAATTTGTTTGTGTATTACCAAACCCATTCAGTTAAAAGAGAGATGAATACAGGACAAGTAATCTACCATCTACAAGATGAAATAAAAAAGACAGTTAGAAGAATAGAAAGTTGACAAAGGAAATTAACTAAGGCGAAATAAACGAGGGGTGGTCAATAAGTTTTGCGAATCGGTAGGGCAAAACAAAGGAAGGATGATGGCTGTTTGTGGGGGTGTTAGGACAAGTTATTACAAGTCAGGATCTGAAGCTCCACGCTCCTGCCTCGTCTATTTAAGAAGCAGTAGCTGATCGCAGATCGTCAGTCACAAATTTGTCAACAATGGAGAAGTTTGAGCACCGCGCAGTGATCAAATTTTTGACCAAGGAAGGCAAGAATGCAAAAGAGATCCATGCACGCATGGTTGTGGTGTACACCGACACCGCCCCTTCCTATGCAACCATTGCCCGCTGAAATAGGAAGTTCCGCCATGGTCATGAGTCCCTTGAAGATGACCCCGGCCAGGACGCCCGTCAGACTTGACCAACGAGGACAATGTGGCCCGTGTGGAGAGGATGATCCTCGAAAATCGACGAGTGAAGGTCGAAGAAATCGAGCGAGAACTTGGAATATCATAAGGAAGTGTTATCAACATCATCCACGACAATTTGGCCATGACCAAGATCTCTGCCCGTTGGGTCCCTAGAAACCTAACGCCCCATGATCGATTTCAACGTCGTCAAAGTCCACAAATCCAGAGTTGCACAAGAGTTGCCTCTAGCGACTACTTTTTATTCCGCCAGCTCAAGGCTGCACTGCGTGGACGCCGGTTTGGGGACGATGAAGATGTCCAGCTCGCCGTCCAGGAGTGGATTGAATAGCAGTCGGGAGATTTCTGATTGTTGGGAATTCGAAGCCTCAGGAACAAGTGGCGCAAGTGCATTGAAGTCAAGAATAGTTATATTGAAAAATAATAAAACACTTTTCCTCATATCTCGTTTCCTTATATCTGAATCGCAAAATTGACCGCTCCTCGTACCATAGTCTTCAACAAAATTTGCATATATATATATATATATATATATATATATATATATATATATATATATATATATATATATATATATATATGTATATATATATATATATATATATATATCGACGAGGACTGCTTAAAATCTATTAAGTTAGAAGCGCTTTGGCTAATGAATCTAATAATTATATGAATCTGTTTAAATTGAATCTTAACCCGGGAATTATAGCAAATTACGAAGACTTACTGTAAACAAAAACACAAACCCCCATCAACACATAACAGTTTACACACTGCTCCAGGTTGACCCGACAAACATCAAACTGCACCCCGCAACCCACATTCCAAAGAATTCATGTAATTAAGACGGGAACCGACGAAAAATCGCTATTTAAATTTTGAGAGAGTCGTTTGATGTATAGCATTGATGTATCAGGTTAAATTCACAAATGTCCCACTACCCTTAGAATCCTAGAAACGTTATGTTAATTGCTCTAATCTCCTATTATACCCTTTAATTAAATTTTGACAGTAATCTGCTGGGAATTTTTTCATTCTTCTTGACAAAAAAGCTCCAATTCTTGAAGCCTTCTTGGCTGACGCTTGTAGACCCTTCTCTTTAACCCATACCAAAGATTTTCAATTGCATTATGATCTGGGGACTGCTGTGACTATTTAATAAGCTTAATATGATTAGTTTCCAACCAATCCTGCGCCAATTTTGAAGTGTGCTAGAGATCGTTGACATTCTGTAAAGTCCAACGACGCACAAGTCCCAGAGCAGTGGCATCTTTTCGTGCGTATTTACACAAGATTTCCACATAATCCTCCTTTTTCATCGTGCCATTGATTAGATCAAGGCTACCAACACCCAATGAACTGAAAGAGCCCCATGACATTATAACTCCCCCTCCCTCCATGTTTGATAATTGGGACTGTATTCTGAAGAAACTTTCGGGCTCCGCTTTTACGAAATACGTGGTGAGCACAATTTCGCCCCAAAAGCTCTAGCTTGGTCTTATATTACCAGATGATACTTTTCCAGTAACTAAAAGGCTTGTAAATATTTTCTCCGGCAAATTTTAGTAGAAGTTTTAGATGTGCAGGCTTCAAAAATGGGGTATTACAATGTCGGTATGCTTTACGCCCATGACATTTTACTAATTGTAGTCTTGTTCACCTGTACATCACTACTTTCTAATTGAGCCTGGATCTCTCTACGAGTCATCCGTGGATTTTTATCAACTTCTCTGATCAACTTTCGCCTTGTTCTCACCGAAATCTGTGCAGAGGTTCCAGAGCGAACGGCGTTAGAAGTTGATCCAGTGCGCCTAAACTTGGAAATTACATTGTAAATGGTGGATGTTTGCGCATTGAGTTATTCAGCAATGTTTCTAATCGATAGTTTAGACTTATGTTTCCGAATAATTCGATATTTAATATGCTCTTTTCTGTCCAATATGATGAAACTGCAAATACTGATGACATCGGCACGTATAGTTGCCAGATGTAACCTTTTGCCTGTTAATTTTAATTATTTTCTATTTCTATATTATTTCAACGTGATTCTTACTGAAATTTAGCAGAATAATTTTAAAAATACAAGTTTTATCAATATTTTCCTGATATGACCCAAGACTTTCGTACCTGCCTGTTTGTAATCTTTGGTTTATAGTGTGGGAGTCGAACCTAGTAAACATTCGTTTGAAATTTTAAACGGTTCACACATTGAACCTTATAAATGGGAAGACAAACTTCCCGCTTTATAGTTTTATCTTTCGTAAATAGGAAAATAAACTTCCCGCTTTGTAGTATTTCTCTTTCGTAAATAGGAAGTTAAACTCCCCAGTATGGAGTATTATATCATGGGTTGGCTATACGTGGCTCCGTACAAAATAGATCTTGTTCTTGAAGTCCCCGTGGGGAAAAGGTAAAATATCGATGGCGTTTTCTTGAGATGATTTTGACCGTTGCCTTTTCCTCCTTTGCCGGCTGTGAACTTTTCAGTGAGCTTAATTTTCTTGTAGATTCCCTCCAAGTCTAAAAATTCGGATTTTTTTTAGGGGGAGAAAAGGTACGGCTCGTGGTTACTCCTCTCCTCTGTACCCCTCCCACGATCGAGAAGGGGGGGGGGAGCACAGAAAAGGAGGAGGCCCGCGGCCGACTTGCTCCTGGAGAAACTCCCCACACTTCTGACTCTCAGTTCAAGTGAACCGATAGTGAAGTGCTTGATGGGAAGTCCGGAACAATCTTTTAGAAGAGGGTTTATAACGAGAAACGGAAAGTTTTGAGTTAAAAGAGGACAAATTGGTGAGGAGGCAGATTGAGCAACCTCGGTAGTCAAAGGTGGAAAGGGTGGAATACCCTTGCCCGAGGGACAAGGGAGCCCTGCTGATTAACGTGGATTCCGAACCACCATCATGCATTTACTCATCATTCATCATGCTCACTTCCTTTCTCATACTTTAGCACCTGCGTTCCTCATACAGAAGGAGGAAGACCGCGTAATCTCTGTTCCCTTATTCTTTTCATCTTTCATTCATGTGTTTATTGTAGAATTCATGCCGTTTTGAGGTATCTTAGCTCTGAGCTTTGTTTATGTATTGTTATGTTACTTGTTTTTACTTTCCTTACTTTGTTTCACTTTCTCTTGTTGTTATCACTTTAGTTTCACTTTGTTCACTTGTTTTACTATTAAGTATTAACTTCCACTTCACTATGATTCTTGTTAAACTTTTTAATATAGTTCGTATTCATATGGTTGTAAGAGTAAATGTAGGTAGGGGATAGAGTAAGGGTGTGTGGACAGATAGTGGAAAGTAGACCATTGGTGAAAAGAGAAAGAAGTGTGGAAGGGTGCAAAGTGATGCTAGAGCCTGGTGATCAGGCCTATCGCTTTTAATTATTTTTGGTTTTATAGTTTCTTTGTTGTCTTTGAGTTAGTCCAAAAATGAACGTAAGAATGACTATTAAATGTATTTCAATCCTGATTGGTTGAATTGTTGTAGTGTTATGTGTAGATGAAATAACTATTTATACAGGTGTATTTTTGTGTAAAAGATAGTCAGAAGAGTCAGAAATAGTCAGAAAAATTATTATTATTCAAGAAGAAAAGTTATATTTCCTGTTCGCCATTTCGAAGCTTATTCTAGTTATATACCCAGGAAAGAATAAAGCATATATATATATATATATATATATATATATATATATATATACACACACACGAGGGGTGGTCAATAAGTTTTGCAATTTGAGTATAAGGAAACGAGATGTGAGGAAAAGTGTTTTATTATTTTTCAATATAACTACCCTCGACTTCAATGCACTTGTGCCACTTGTCCCTGAGGCTTCGAATTCACAACAACCAGAAATCTCCCGACTGCTGTTCAATCCACTCCTGGACGGCGAGCTGGACATTTCCATCGTCCCCAAACCGGCGTTCACGCAGTGCAGCCTTGAGCTGGCAGAATAAAAAGTATTTGCTAGAGGCCAGATCTGGACTGTAGGGGGGATGGTTGAGCTCCTCGAATCCTCACCCGCGCACGGCAGCTTGTAAAACTCTGGTCTTGTGGACTTTGACGACGTTGAAGTCGATCATGGGGCGTGAGGTTTCTAGGGACCCAACGGGCAGAGACTTGGTCATGGCCAGCTTGTCGTGGATGATGCTGATAACACTTCCATGTGCTATTTCAAGTTCTCGCTCAATTTCTTTGACCTTCACCCCTCGATTTTCGAGGATCATCCTCTCCACACGGGCCATATTGTCTTCGTTGGTCACGTCTGATGGGCGTCATCTTCAAGGGACTCATGACCATGGCGGAACTCCCTATTCCAGCAAGCAATGGTTGCATAAGAAGGGATGGTGTCAGTGTACACTGCAACCATGCGTTCATGGATCTCTGTTGCATTCTTGCTTTCCTTGGTCTAAATTTGATCACTGCGCGGTGCTCAACCTTCTCCATTGTTGAAAAATTTGTGACTGACGATCTGCGATCAGCTACTGCTTCTTAAATAGACAAGGCAGGAGCGTGCGGTTGCAGGTCCTGACTTGTCATAATTTGTCCTAACAACCCCACAAACAGCCATCCCCCTTCCTCTGTTTTGCCCTATCGTCGATTCGAAAAACTTATTGACCACCCCTCGTATATATATATATATATATTTATATATATATATATATATATATATATATATATATATATATATATATATATATATATATATATATATATATATATATATATATATTCCTTTATCCCATAAGGAAGCGGTTGATCACTTAACCCAGCCTAAAAAAACACAAGAGAGAGAATACTCTACTCAGTCCCTATAACCGGGGACCCCTCTTCGTCGAACGAATAACGTGATCATACAACAAAATGGATTCGCTAGGCGACGCATCAAGACATCAACAAGCTGCTCATTTTCCTCCACACCAGGAAGTGGAAGTCGCGAACGCGATCTCCATCAGACCTCTGGTTTTTAATGAAGCTGCAGTCTCAGGACGGTTCAAAATTGTAGAGGCGCAATTTCACATCACAAAAATACAACGAGGAGAAACGAAATTTTACCATATTCTGGCTGCGCTGCCTCCTGAGACGGTCCATCATCTTCCAGCTGCATTCCTCTCGTCGCAGAATTACTCGCACTTACGAAGAGAAATCGTGGGACTTTTTGAGAGGACGAAACCTGAGCTCTTCGAGAAGTTAACCGGGTCTTCTCCGCAGACCCAACGACCTTCAGTGAATCTTGAAGAGCAACAGAAGAGCGACGGGGGAAGACTTGGTGAGACACAAGTTCATCCAGTCTTTACCTCCAAACATCGCCCCCATCATCGCCACGCAAAAGGACTTAACTCTTGCCCAATTGGGGAAACTGGCTGATGAACTCATGCCGTTTTACAAGGCACAGGGCTATAATATAAACAGTGAAACTAGTAATAATTGTGCGTTCTCCCATATGAGTGCTCTCAGTGTCAACCCACCGCTAAATAATGTGCAACTTAAAAATTCGAGTTCCGTGCTCATCGGCGTATATCCTAGTGTCGTAGAATGACCCTTGGTTTTGACCACTATACTCTTTGACACCCTTTTAGTAGCGGTATGCTTTAAGGGGCATGAGTTACTTCTATGATGAAGTAGGCTTTGTTCTAAGAGTGCTAATTCAGTAGTTTTATTCTTAAGGAAGAGCTATTTTTAAACACATAAGGATAAGAGGAAACACCAGATATCTACCAAAATAAACATGTATTTTAAATGAAACACTTAACTATGACAAATCAACAGTTAATACATTTCTATCTTTGACATATAAACCTTTCGCACGGTTAAAACTGACAAAAATAAACAAATAGGCTTCCCGTAAACATACCAATTGCCAATTAGTATTTTTATCACGACTCTATTTGATTAGCGTTAAACATTAAATTAACGTACTCTCGTCTACACACACATATGATCTAGGTTCAAGAACAATGGTTTCTACTCTCCTTTAAAACGTGGGACGTACTAAACTTCTACTATCGCAATAGAGATATAAATGTTATTTTTAACTTACAGGTAGGTATTAGGGATTGCCGGATGTCGCTGGAGGACTTATCTCTCACTTTGCAGTGTTGTGGCCGCTGGTTGAATTTTAGTGGAGGGATTGCTTGTCGCCTGTGACGGGGGCTGATTCTTCAACGTAATTAAAGAACGGGAGCTCGTTGGGGCTGGGTTCTTCTCCTTTCACTCTTACGGAGCTTGAGATGTGAGAGTCGCTCGAGTGTGAGCGGCTTTGCTTTTCTTCAGTCGGACTTCTTTGCAGAGTGAAAGGGCTTCTTCGGTATGGCACCGATATAAAGCTTGACTATTTAGGTTAATACGGCCCTGAGAGAGGGAATCGATTTTCTCAATCTGATCCTCTCGTTTCTCACGGAAATAGTCTTGTATGGCTGAAGGATCGATCTTCACGAACTAACCCTTCTTCTGGCGTATCGACTTCTAATCTTCTTGTCTGGCTGAAAGATCGATCTTCACGAACTAATCTTTCTTCTGGCGAATCGACTATTAATAATCTTCTTGTCTGGCCGATGGATCGATCTTCACGAACTAATCCTCCTCTGGCGTGTCGACTTCTGATAATCCCCTTCTCTTTCTTTGCGGGGCTTATTTATAGGCGGATTGCCACCCCATCTAAAGGCTGAAGTGACCAGGCCACAGAGGCAAAGATGGGAGGGGGGCGAATGGTGAGTTAGCATCTGGGGAGAGCGAGAATTCCTGAGGTGGCACTGGGGTGCCCAAGTCAGCTCGCCAATTAGAGGCTCGCAACCGCACCGCTACTTGGCGTGCCTTCTGACTCGCACCGCTTTTTTTTCCATAACCACGGGTTTATGGGTCTCGTAGGTAATTCGATCGTTAGAGCGTCGTTTAAGGACCTTAGGTGGTGGCCTTAAAACAGAAGTTAGCTCCAACTGCCCACAGCGGCGGGGAGATCACACATGGTAAGCAGTTTCGCCGGCTACCTTTCCCACGTTTCTCCTCATGAGGCAGGGGGGGGGGCTTTAATGTACCTATACTCCTCCAGGATGCTTAAGGTAGCCATTTCTCTACACCTAGAGGTAATCAATCTAGGTTTGTGCATAATAATTATGATAGTGATAATAATTATTCAAAAGGTTTACCGTTAGGGTTACGCCCCTTCCGTCGTAACCAAAAACTAGGGGTGTGCCGTTCACACTTATACTTTGAGTCGAGTGCGAAGTATTGTAAGCCGTGGTGTAGTTGGCCAAAGCGATGTGAGAACCTTCAAATGCAGCTATAATCTAGACTGTGTTTCCCAACCCACTCGGAAAACGAGATCGTCAGGCTGCTGTAAATGCAACGACCGGCGTGCCGACTCTTCTCACTGTCACTGCCCGTATTAATGAGAGGAAGTGCGAATTTCTGATATACACTGGCGCGAGCGTGTCCTTAATTCCATTTAATATAGTGCAATTATGTGTGATGTGCAAATCGGTGTGGTGCGGCCGTCGAAATTTTCATGGTCTTCACCCATTCACATGGTCCAGAAAAAGACCCCAGGCGAGTATAGAGTTGTGGGTGACTTTCGATACCTCAATGCGATAACCAAACTGGACAGATATCCCCTGACAAGGATTCAGAGCATGGTAGACTATCTTCATGGCGAGAAAGTTTTTTCTCGCCTGGATTTAGTCCAAGCCTACCACCAGATTCCAATGAATCCAGCGGGCACTGAGAAGACTGCTGTCTCAACTCCCTTTGGGTTGTTGGAATTTTTAAGGCTACCATTTGGTCTAAAGAATTCTAGTTGCACCTCCCAACCCCACATGGGCAATTTATTTCGAGGCTTGGGTTTCGTTTTTGTGTATGTCGACGATATTTTAATATCTTCGGAAAATATAGACGAACATGCGGAGCATATAGATCAAGTTTTCAAATGATTGGCAGAAAACAACATTTGAATTTCTATGGAAAAGTGGGAGTTCATGAAGGAAGAAATCGATTACCTGGGCCACCATGTCTCAGCTGCAGGACTGAGCCCTCCAGCTAGGGAGGTCTCCAAGATCACCGAAATACCCCTACCAACTGATTTCAAAGAATTTCATCGATATTTGGGCATGTTAGGTTTTTACAGATGTATGATGCCTAATTTTGCTGAAATTGCTGCCCCTCTGACTAAACTCGCACGGCTTCAACCTAAGGCTCAGCAACTTGTTTGGAATGATGTTGCATGGAAAGCATTTGAAGCTACTAAGGAGGCCTTGGCGAATTCCGTTAAGTTACGCCACCCACTACTCGAGGTCTCCTCTAGAAAATCGTAAGCTATTAGATTTTCTTTTTCATTGGCAAAGAGGCGTGACGATTAACGTAATAGTTAAAGTGTATCATTCTTTTTTGCATAGTATTAAAGTTTATTTTGTTTCACTTGTTTATATCCTATAACCACCCTAAGCCTGTTGAAATAGTATCCAAGTTGGCCAATATTAGAATGTGCACTCGTCTTTAATCCCACACGTACTTAAAAGGGAGACAGTCCCTATATTTTCTTTTCACCTCCTTACCCCCACGTTGAAGGAACGCAACCAAGGTCGAGAAGGCCTACCTGATCCTACGGCAATTAGCAATATTTAAATCTGTTACAACTGTTATGCACTTGAAAACCATACAACGAGAAATTCCACAATGACAGAAAAAAAATGTTCAGAATGCTCCGGTGAACATGGGATAGAGGGAATGCAGCCCCACCACAAATATATGCTTAAATTACGAAGGAAACCATCGTATCTTAGCAATGTGCTACCCCGCTAATATAGAAAAAAAAGAAAAGAAAAAACATAGGCTAAAAAGAGGGTGCAAAATGCCACTTATGCAGGAGTGGCAAAAGAAACCGTAAAAGAAATGAAAGAAGCGAACACGAATATAACTATACAAAAAATAGGCTCGGAATTTCTAGTGTACCTATTATATGCACACTTGGCCAAGATAGGCAAACCAGGTACGTTTGCAAACACGCTGAACCAATTATTGGTAAAAAGTGCAAATAAATTCAAACGGATGGATCGGTAGAGGAAAAACAATTGTAAATGACATCAGAAAATCGATCCAGATATTGTACTTATCTCGGAACATGGAATAGGTAATGAAGATAGAGTATTAAAAATATATAACTATACCGTCATAACTAACAACCTAACAGGAGAAAGAAATGACGGGGCGGCTATAGCAATCAAAAGAGGCCTCAAATACACCGAAATTCCAATTGTAGATGAAATATACATAGCCATTAAAATAGAATTAGAAATTACCCCATTAATAATATGGATGGAATACCATTCGCCAAGGAGAATCTTTTCTCCAGTACAAAATTTCACTCGGTTATTCGGACAATATTCTTGGGTACCCTAAATGCAAGATGCTATGCAAGTGGATACAGAACAACGAATGATGCTGGCAGAAATCTAGAATTGATGTTAGAAAGAAACATGATATAACATCTCTATAAAATAATATTGTATAGCTTTCGTCCATGTAAATAATAAGACAAAAGTGCATTGCAAGGCGGAATAGGTTCAGCAGTGAAGCCGCACGAATGAGTATCAGGTAAATCCTATTAAGGTTTGTAGCAGGCGCAAAAATCGAACATTTAAATACCTGTAATTATAAATTAATGTAAGATAAAACAAATACTTGTAAATAATGTAAAATTGCAGTCTAATAATCTATGTATCAATGTAAAGAAGAAGGCAATTGAAATCGCTGGGGTTCCTACGCGAATGTACAAACATACGCAAATTAGGAAACATGTGAGCCAAAGGTCTAGACACAGATAACGGAGGCAATGTAAAACTGCTAGACACAAATAGAACGGAGTCGGGTCTGACCAGACAAAGTTTACATGAGCCTGTGAAACGACGAAATCAATTTTGCTATGGATGTCGGCTTGATAAGTCTGGTCAGGTGCCCCAAATGCAAATATTCTTTTAGTGTGCACGTGCCTACACTGAGCAAGCACAGGCTTAGTAGAGAACACACGCATATACATCTGACCATATAAGCTCCGCCCCACATCCAGATTAAGATAAGAGAAGTCACGCCTCCTTAATTGGAGGTAGTATAAATAGACGGGCTTAAATACCCTTCATTATTCTCATTCGGATTAGTATACGAGGGGGAGTCAAAAAGTTCTCAGATAAATGGCATAAAATTTTTATTTGTAATAATACTGTAATCATTTTTCTACATAAGCTCCATTAACATCTATACACTTTCTTAATCTATTTATTTGTAATAATACTGTAATCATTTTTCTACATAAGCTCCATTAACATCTATACACTTTCTTAATCTATGAATCCAACGGTAAAGACCATCTTTGTAGAATTCACGGGGTTGTCTCTGGCACCAAGTAATGACCTGCTTTTTTGCTTCATCTAATGATTGAAACCGGGTTCCTTTTAGGTGTCCCTTTAAATTTGGAAACAGAAAAAAGTCAGAGGGTGCTAAATCAGGGCTATAAGGGGGATGAGCAAGAGTTTCCCATCGAAATTCCCGTAGCTGAGACCTCACAGCTTTGGACGAATGTGCAGGGGCATTGTCATGGTGGAACAAGATTTGCTTGTGGAGCTTTCCTCGTCGTTTTTTGGCTATTGAAGTTTTCAGCTTCCTTAAAACTCCTTCGTAATAGCTGGATGTAACAGTTTTTTGTCCTTCTAAGAAGTCTATTAAAATAATTCCCTCCGAATCCCCCACAACTGTAGCCATTATCTTCTTAACGGACCTCTCTGTCTTGAACTTGATAGGCCCTGCTGCCCCCCTTGGGTGCCACTCTTTTGATTGATTTTTACTTTCAGGATCAAACTGATACACCCAAGTTTCATCTCCCGTTACGAGGCGCTCAAAAAAACTATCCTCGTTTGCTTCAATCTTGGTCAAAATAGCCAAAGAAAGGTTGGCCCTATGATTCAGCTGGTCTTCTCGCAACGCTTTTGGGACCCAACGTGCTGAAAGCTTGCTCAGGCCAAGATTTTCAGTTAGAATTCCAAATGCTGAGCCATGAGAGATTTCACATGCATTGGCAACTTCATCAATAGTAATACGGCGATCTTTATCCACTAGATTCCTCACAAGCTCGACATTTTCTGGGTTAATGGAGGTGGAGGGTCTCCCTTCACGTGGATCATCTTCAACTTCTTCTCTGCCCCCCTTGAAGCGCTTAATCCAGTCGTAAACTACCGCTCTACATGGCGAAGAGTCACCATAAACCTGTTGTAGAGCGTCAATAATCTTAACAGGCTTCCAATCAAGTTTAGTCAGGAATTTAATGTTCGCTCTTATCTCAAAATTTGCCATTTTATGGGTTCAAAAAAGTAACCTTTTTGAAGCACATCTAATACAAAGAGTCTCGACAAATTGAATGACGAATTTTGTAGGAATTGTTCAGAAAACATGAAAGTCGTGTTTGACCCTGTATTTACTTGTACAAAATCGAACATTTCAATAATCTGGCATTTGTCTGAGAACTTTTTGACTCACCTACGTATTAGTATCATCATCGAGTCAACCACCCACAGTCACACAGCCAGGTCGTCAAGATGACAACCTCCAGCCTAAACATTAACTAGGCCTGAAGAAGTAAGCCTTGTGACCACTTATAGGGTGCTTCTTTCCCATGGATGTAGACCCCATGACCGGTGGCCCCTGGAAGGATGAAGAGGAAAAAGCCTGGCGAATTCTCTATCACAAAATAAAGAGTCCCCCTCAGCCCGGTGATCACCTTACCATCTATAAACTGGTGACCCCTTCAACCAAACAAAAAGTTAACCAAAAAGGAAAATATAGACGCATCGGACCGATAACAAGCAAAACGAGAATGATAAAAAAATATGGACTCAAGGAAGGAACAACGAGCAGAACTTAAGGAAGCAGAAGTCGCCAACGAAAACACCATCGAGCCTAATGTAAGCCCAAGAAGAAAACGACCTTGCGAACTCAATCATTATCGGCCTCCCTTTTTGAAGAAGCATCAGTTAGAACTATAGAAGGGCGCATTTCTACACACCAGACCACTGCAAGCAAAACTGGAACAAGATGGAGACAGGTGAACCCTCGCCATACGCTCAGGTAGAGTTTTTAAATTTATTAATAACAAACGTGAAAAGCGTTGTGTTACAATGCTGATTCATTTAACTACCAAAATTCAGTATTTTTTTAAGAGGCCAACCGTTGATGTCCTGTGATGTGAAAAGGAATATCACTTTGCTAGACCAAATAATAATGTATAGTGTCATTAAATTATTAATTTAAATTTACAAGGGGCTGTCAATAAGTTTTGTAATTCGGATATAAGGAAACGAGATATGAGCAAAAGTATTTTATTGTTTTTCAATATAACTACCCTCGACTTCAATACACTTGCGCCACTTGTCCCTGAGGCTTCGAAGTCCCGACTGCTGTTGATTTCATTACTGGACGGCGATCAGGACATCTTCATCGTCCCCAAACTGGCGTCCACGCAGTGCAGCCTTGAGCTAGCGGTATAAAAAGTCACTAGGGGCCAGATCTGGACTGTAGGGGGAATGGTTGAGCTCCTCGAATTTGCACTCGCGCAGGGCAGCTTGTGCAACTCTGGCCTTGTGGACAGGGGCATTGTCGTGGAGGAGCAGGACACTGCGTTTCAACTTGCCGCGCCGCTTCTGTCGGATGCACTTCTTCAACCCAGCCAGTTCCTCGGCGTAATATTGGCCTGTGTAGGTCCTTTCACGAGGCGCATAGTCCACCATCAACACTCCCTCAGAATCCCAGAAGATGGTGGCCATGATCTTTCCGGCTGAGTGTTGGGTCCGGAACTTGATGGGAGTCGGAGAGCCCCTGTGGTTCCAGGCCATGCTTTCGAGCTTGGTCTCGGGATCCCAGTGATCGACCCACGTTTCATCACCTGTCACTATGCGTGACTCGAATCCCACCGGGTCTTGGTTGTACAGGAGCAGCAGCTCATCCGAACTTTGACGACGTTGAAGTCGATCATGGGGGCGTGAAGTTTCTAGGGATCCAACGGGGAGAGACCTTGGTCATGGCCAGCTTGTCGGAGATGATGTTGATAACACTTCCATGTGATATTCCAAGTTGTCGCTCGATTTCTTCGACCTTCACTTGTCGATTTTCGAGGATCCTCCTCTCCACACGGGCCACATTGTCTTCGTTGGTCACGTCTGACGAGCGTCTTGGACGGAGGTCATCTTTAAGGGATTTACGACCATGACGGAACTCCCTATTCCAGCGAGCAATGGTTGCATAGGAAGGGGCGGTGTCGGTGTACATTGCAACCATGCGTTCATGGATCTCTTTTGCATTCTTGCCTTCCTTGGTCAAAGATTTGATCACTGCGCGGTGCTCAACCTTCTCCATTGTTGAAAAATTTGTGACTGAAAATCTGCGATCAGCTACTGCTTCTTAAATAGATGAGGCAGGAGCGTGCGGCTCCAGGTCCTGACTTGTCATAACTTGTCCTAACACCCCCAAAACAGCCATCCCCCTTCCTCTGTTTTGCCCTATTGATTCGCAAAACCTATTGACCGCCCGCCGTAACTCTGGTTTTAGTGCATATAGTCCGTGTATTTATTAATTTAAATGTTAACTTAGTATGCTTAGGTTCAGTCTAACTACTGCTCCCCCGTATGAGAGCCATAGTCCAATAGAACACTAAGCTATGTAACATAATGTATACAAAAATGGAATTTTCCTCTCATTTTCTTAATGTAAAATATTGTATGACTCTTAGTTCATTCAGAAAGAGGAAAAATTTGGAAACCACAAGTTCGTTATAATTTTTAAAACTTTGGGGGCTTGTTTGCTTGTAGGGCGAGTCCTGTAGAGAGCCCATTGCAAGGTAGATTAGGATCAACAATGAAACCTCACAAATGAGTGTTATATAAATCCTATGACGGCTTTAGATGGGCACGCAAATAATTATGCACATACAATTAATTTAAAAGTGCATAACAGTCTCCATAAATGAGAATAGCTCGTCGTGTAGATAATATATAACATATCTGTAAAATAATAATGTATAGCTTTCGTCCATGTAAATAATAACACAAAAGTGCATTGCAAGGCGGAATAGGTTTAACAATGAAGCTGCACAAATGACTATCAGGTGAATCCTATAAAGGTTTGTAACAGGCACATAAAATGAACATTGAAATAATTGTAATTATGAATTAATGTAAGACAAAACAAATGTTTGCAAATAATCCAAAATTACAATTTAATAATCTATCTATCCATATAAAGAAGAAGGCGATTGAAATCACTGATGTTCCCACGCGAATGTACAAACATACGCACATTAGGAAACAGATGTGAGCCGAAGGTCTATATACAGATAACGGAGGCAATGTAAAATTGCTAGACAAACATAAACCGGAGTCGGATCTGACCAGACAAAGTTTACATGAACCTGTGGAACGACGAAATCAATATTGCTATGTATGTCTGCTTGATAAGCCCGGTTAAGTGGCCCTAATGCAAATACTCTTTTAGTGTACACGTGCCTACACTGAGCATGCACACAACCTTTGACTCCGCCCAGCAGGCTTGGTAGAGAACACACGCATATACCTCTGACCATATAAGCTCCGCCCCGCGTCCAGATTAAGATAAGAGAAGTTACGCCCCCTTAAATGGAGGTGGTATAAATAGACAGGCTGAAAAATTCTTATTATTATTATTATTCTCATTCGGATTAGTATATTAGTATCATCATCAAGTCAACCACCTGCAGTCATACAGCCAGGTCGTCACAAAGACAACCTCTAGCCTAAACATTAGGTAGGCCTGGAGAAGATTGGGTGCTCCTCTCCCAAGGAGGTAGACTCCATGACTGGTGACCCCTCGAAGGATAGAGAAGAAGAGACTGGTGAATTCTCTATCAAAAATAAAGAGTCCGCCACCTCACTCCTCGGTCCGTCACCTCTTCACCCCTATAAGAACTCTCGAGAAAAGGAACAAACTCGGAAGAGGAAAGCTCATCAAAACGCTATATGAAAACCTAAAAGTTGCTCTGATCCGAATCCTGGACGTATCGAATGGATACATTGCAATCTGCCACGTAGAGTGCAATGTAGAAAAATTCCTTTCAACAGAAAGAGTATAGAAAAATGAAGATAATTGCATTTGAACATTTAATTCCACCTCAAATTAAAGCCAGTAAGAGCCTCATACGTCAAAAATTAGACATGTGGGTAGGCTCACACGCAAAAGAAATAAAAACAGAAATTGAAACAAATCATCGAAGAATTGAGATCCACGAATATATAAAATTTGAAAACCATACTTATGTTTTCAAAGTAGTGTGGAGTAATACAGAAATGGCAAAAACATCTGCCAGAACGGCTTGCTTTTGTTTAGTATGGTGATCCGATCAGAAAATATGAAAAGAGAGGGGCACATAAAGATACATATGTGCTTCAACTGCCATAAGATGGAGGAACACAGGACAAGAAATTGCACCGAGACAGAACAAAGCTGTTCTAAATTCGGCCATCGAGTGCACCTTTGGAAGAGCTGTACTAAACTTACGGAGAAGAAATGTTTCAATTGCGGCGAGCCACCCCAGACGATGGCAATGAGTTCCCTAAAGAGCAAAGAGATAATTCTAAGGAAAGAAAATGAAGATAGTGTAGGGAGCATGTTATATAATAGGTAGGCTCCTAGCACAAAAAATGAATAATTAATATGCTTAACGAGAACCTCCACAAAATGGACACTCAGTGGACTTTAAAATGTGACAAGCGGTCGTCGGTGTATCGCAAGTAGGCACATATACGGACACAAAAGCTATCAGATTGGAAACCTGTGTCAATAAGAGTCAGCTAATTCATTCAAATTTCACCTATAAACTGGTAACCAACCCGCCAAACACACAGGTGAAATCTGGTAACACATACACCTATAAACTGGTGACCCTTTGTTTCGACCGAACAGTGAAGATATCAAAGAAATGGAATCATCAAGCCGTCGTCAGGTAGGACAAGGGGCTTCGTAAACGCTATCAACATCAAGCCGTCCATCTTCAATGAAACAACACTCGTAAGTTCGTTCCAAATTCCAGAGGCCCAATTTCACTTCTCCGGACTAAAGAAGGAGGAGACAAAAGTTTTCCAGGTATTGGCCTCACTTCTTCCCGAGACCGTCATTCGTATAGCAGCCCCTATATCAGACCAAAATGATCAGCTTTTAAAGGCGAAAGTGAATGGGCTATTCGAAAAGCTTTTCGAAACGCTCATCGCATCCTCCACGCTCACAGGCTTCAGGTAGGGGTTGGTGAAGAGCTTGTGCCACACAAGTTCATTCGGTCCTTGCCGGCTAACATCATGCCTATAATCGCCACACAAAAAGAATTGACCCTGGCCAAATTAAAAAAAAACTAGCGGATGAACTCATGACATTCAATAGAGTGCAGGGCCTAAGTGTAAATACTTGTAGTGAATCGAGAGGACGCAGTGCCTTTCCTTGTTCAACGCGTATATGCCTTACAATAATACCAATACAAGGGATAATCATATAAATAATTCAGCGGGAAATGCGCGGTCATTGCCCAAAAGTGATCACAGTGCGTAAAATACACCTTTGAAGGACGGGGTCGTGCGCCAGTCTAAGTCACCATGGGCTTCGCTAATTCACATGGTGCCAAAGAAGTCGCCCGGTCAGCACAGGGTAGCCGGTGATTTCCGAGCGTTCAATGCGATCACAAAACGCGACAGGTATCCGTTGCCACGGATTCAAAGTTTACGAACCACCTCCATGGCAAAAAGATCTTTTCAAGTTTGGATCTGGTTCGTGCTTACCATCAAATTCCTATGAATCTGGCAGACATAGAAAATGCAGCGGTTACAACGCCGTTTGGTTTGTGGGAATACGTGAAGCTCCCGTTCGGTCTTCGGAATGCAAGTTGCACATTCCAACGGCACATGGACAACCTTTTTTGAGGATTAAGGTTTGTTTATGTATATATATATATATATATATATATATATATATATATATATATATAAGAAGACATCTTGATATTTTTAGATAATATGGACGACCACTTGAAGCATTTGGATCAAGTCTTCGAAATCCTGGTCGAAAACGGTCTGAGGATATTCCTGGAGAAATGCGAGCTGGCGAAAGAAGAAATATATTTTTTAGGGCATCACATTTGGGTAGAAGGAATTTGCTCACCAGCGAAGAACATGAAGAAAATTGGAGACATGCCATTACCAAAGGATTATAAGGGACTTCGACGATATTTGGGCATATTGGGATACTACAGAAGATTGATTCCTAATTTTGCCGTGATTGCAACCCATTTGACCGAGCTAGCACGCCTGCAACCAAAGGCTCGTGAGCTCGAGTGGAGTGATGAGGCACGCAAAGCATTTGAAAATACCCAATCGGCTTTAATCGGCTCTGTTAAATTCTGTCATCCGCTGCCCAATGATTCACTGTACCCAGTGGTGGGTGCGATAACGAAAAAATGTATCACGATAACCGATAAATCGATAACGATAACCTATCGGCGATAACCGATAATCGATAACTGGCGATAAATTTATCGCCCGATAAAGTGATAACCGATAAATCGATAAATCCAAAATTATAATATGATATTGATTATTGACTATATATAGCGTTATTTTATAATACAATAGTAAGAGTATTGGAATACTGTTTCTTAGTTTCTTACCTGGTGAAGCTCTCCTTCATCTCCTCCCCGAAGCTCTGACTGTCCCCAATCTGCAGCGGCAGCATGTTGTCTACCACAAACCTGACAATTGTCTTGTCGACGGTGGACTGCATGACGGCGCTGCCCTGGGCCATGATGCCAAAGGTCTCGGCGATGGACATCTGCCGCTGCTTATTACGGGTTGACCCACCGTCGTCTGACTGACCGGACCGGTTCCTGCTGCGGCCGCCAGTCCCAACGTTGGCCTGGCAAGATTGATTAACATGTTTTGCCTTGACAGGATGAATCCTAATGAAGTGGCTCTTCAGGTTGGCATTGATGCCATTGTTCACCTTCACCTCAGTGATCTTGGAGAGGCAGGACAAGCACTGGAAGATGTAACTGTGCCAACCTTCTTCTTGTACTTCACCCACTTGCCAAGGAATGGCCAGGGTGACTGAAGCTCAGCCTCAGTGAGCTCAGAGTTATTAGACCCCGCTGAGTCTCTTTGGCTTGATGCGGGCACAGTCTCTTGCGACGCCATCACTAATTCAATACTATAAAATAGCAAAGCACTACACTACTAAATTACAATTAAAATAAGTTCAGTTTAGAATAGGGGCGTAACTCCGTAAGTGTTCAAAACGTTAATAAACAGATATTAAAGAATATCACCGAATAGTACATGCATTCATATACACGTGCACCAAAACTTAGAACGGAAGAAGCACGGGAACATAAGGAAAAAATGTTCAAAGAACACGTAAAACCGGTAGTGCGCAGGAGAAACACCTCGTGACCTCTAGTCCGACAGTTGGTGAGAGACTGAAGCTGAGCGAACGTTTTGAGAAGACGTCAAGACCAGCCTCCCCGCACTCCGCTCAGTATACGTTCGGTTCCCAGCTCTGGCCTACCTATTTTTGCCTCCAAGGCACGCGCAGCTCGCCCCTGTGCTAAACTGGAATAAAAAATTGAAATTATCGATTATCGCTAGTTTGGAACCAAAAGTATCGGCGATACCGATGAATCGCTAACGCGGAAAAAAATCGGATAACCGATAACCTGATATCGTTGTCGCAATAACGCCCACCTATGAAGGTACCAGCTAGTGACGGATTGTTACCAGTACGCGGCAAGTGCTGCCCTGCACCAAATGGTAGAGCGATCACCTCGACCGGTTGCATTCTTTTCGAGCAAGCTAAGCCGGACGCAGCAAGCATGCTCCACCTACAACAGAAGGCTCTTAGCGGGGTGTTTTGCTTTTGTCCACTTCAAGCACAGGATTAAAGGTCACCATGTTACTTTGTGTACTAATCACAAGCTATTAACATCGGCTTTTTCATCGCCATTCTGTGCAAATACAGACAGACAGCAACGCTATTCGACAGCTATTTTTCGAATACGTCAGAGATATTGCCTACGTATGGGGTCAGGACAACGTAGTCACTTACTGCCTTGCAAGGAACGTCAATTCAGTCCAAATTGACTCTTTTGACCTCCAAGCGTTGGTGGTAGCGCAGGATAATGATGAGGAAATGAAGGAATTTCGCTTGGAAGTAAAATCTTTCCCCTTTCCCGGGGAAGCTCAATCATGGTGTGAAGTAACAATAAGATACCCACGACCATTTGTCCTTATAGCGTGCAGAAGGACTATCTACAATCAATTATTTAATCAGTCACATCCTGGAGTTAAGGCTTCACTTCGTCTTATCAAATTACTGTATTTCTGGCTCCTGAACAAGGAAGTGCCTCGCATGTCAATCTTCCAAAATTAGTCGCCGCACAGAAATCCCCGAACCTGCCTAATGACATTCGATCTTGAAGGTTGGACCACTTTCACTGTGTACACTTCCTGGACAATCCTACCCCTCACATAATCGTTTTTTATTATCATGCATCGACCGAGCGACGAGATTGATCGAAGCGATACCGATCCCGGACATAAGTGCTGCAACGGTTGCGTTAGCTTTCCTAGACGGGTGAATTTCCAGATTTGGAGTCCAGCTTTATGTAGTGACCGACAGAGGTGCCCAATTCGAATCCGAGCTATTCAAGGAACTCTCTGACCTCTTTGGTTTTAATTGTCTCTGCATCCCGCCTTACAGACGGTCCACGAACGAGATGGTGGAAAGGGCACACAAGACTCTGAAGTGCTCCATAATGTTCCGTCGACACTTCTGGCTGGTGGAACTTCCAATTATCCTTTTAGGCATTCGTTCCTTGTCCAATGACTCCGGATTTTCACCTTTCACGGGAGTCACGGGAACCATACTCTTGTGCCTGAAACTCTTAGTCCCGTCATCATCATCGAAGACTGACTCTAAGTTTATTAAAGAAATGGCATCAATCATGGCACAAGTCGATTTCACGCGGGCGTCCATAGGGCACTTGTACTCGGTGCCAAAGCCTTTCGTGCTCCAAGATCTTCAGGTAGCAACTCATGTGTTGTTCTGAATAGATCGCGGTCGCAAACCACTAGAAACGCAATATGCTGGCCTTTTTCCGGTGATCGAAAACGATACCAAAGTCTACAAGCTAGAATTACCTGACGAAAGAAGGGACAGTGTCTCAGTGGACAGATTGAAACCGGCGAGATTACCCGCTTTGCATAAAGATGACGTGCTGGGTAATCAGCGACGTCCATGTACGCAGGCTGATCACAGGAGGAGGACCAGGTGCACTTCGCCTCGTGGAGTGCATGCAACAGAAGACGAGACACCTCTACGGAAACCGGAGGAAGTAACGGCAAGCCAGAAGTTTTCACACGCTCCGGGAGACGAGTCACGTTTGCCAGGATCCGTCATTCATATACTTCTGAATCCTTGTGTAGGAATTATTGTAGCAGCACATTGAATGAAAGAGGAAGAGGCATAAATAAATACACGGCTCGCTGCTCTAGAGTTTTTTTCTTTTGCGTGCCATATAATATTTGTACGGTGTCGTAATTATAGCGTTTGTAGAGAAATTAAAAAAGGATAGAACCAAATTGTGAAATAAATTATGCATGATATTAATTTGTATATATATATATGTAATTGTATTGTTTGGCAGAATATGGCATAATGAATAGGTCTGTTTTTAGCACAGATGTATGTACTTAATTAAATATCGATGCCCTGTGCAAATATTAAAATGCTGTCAAATTTTAGGTGTTCCAAAATATGTATTTGATCCTGTAATTTAATCCTGTAATTTTGGTGCCAGCAGCCTACCTATTATATAACACGCTCCCTAAAGCGTGTTATATAATAGGTAGGCTGCTGGCACCAAAATTACAGGATTAATAGGCTTAACGAGAAAAACCACACAATGGACACTCGGTGGACTTAGCAAATCCGAATAAATTGCCTTTCATGTGAATAACAGGCAAACTGTAAAATATGAGAATAAGTAGATGAAAACACATATGTCAATTTGTGTATATTAATTTGTATACAGAGATGGAGAAAATAATATATATATATATATATATATATATATATATATATATATATATATATATAATGTGACAAGCGGTCGTCGGAGTAGCACGGGTAGGCACAAATATACATATACGAAAGCTATTAAATTGGAAACCTGTGTCAATAAGAGGAAACGCATAAACAAAGAATTAGTGTCTTGCGATAAAGTGATCAGATGACGATAAACTCTACGATGCAGCTAGGTAAACACAAAATCCAGCCAAAGAAAATTATAACACAGATCTGTAAAATCGAGTAATAGAATAGAGCTAAAATTATATGAGATATGTAAGTATATTGTAATACACAGCTGTTCAGTAACTTTGCCCAGAGGGTGGAACTAATGAGCCCAACGACGGAGGCTTGTCTCGCAGACGAGTCTAGGCCACGCCTCCCTGAAAATGAAACGGTATATATGTATAGGCGAGCAATGAGAAGAATTATGAATCATTAAACTTGTTATTAGAATTGTTATTAAGACATTAAAATTAATTCGTTCTTATCTTAGCGTTACGAAACCTCCTTTAATACGCCTAAGTCTTGTCGCTCTAGAATTCAATACTTCGCGTTGAATAAGAAAGCCTGCTTGTCGAGGCAAAGTACCTTTTGAGGTGCCGCTTGTCTCTTTAATAGGCTCTTAATGGAATAAAAGTATATTTTTGCTACGTCCTTTCTCAAAGTCCCTCTTTATCTCGATTACCCGTAAACCTTCGGTAAGCCTATCCAACTATAAGAATACCAGTGAAGAATCATCTTGGAGTCAGATAATTCATTCGACTTTCACCTATAAACTGGTAACCAACCCGCCAAATACACGTGTAATCTGGTAACACATACCCCCATAATAGAAACAAAAAGAGAACAAGAAAAACTTAATCCGCCCAGGAGTGGCCAAGGCCACAACACAACAGATGAGGGAGACAAAAACTCACCTCAAAGAACCAAATTAGTCCTCAATTGAGCTTCTTAGTGCATATTATATCTGCACGTAATGAACACAGGGTAACCATGAATTTTCTCAGATACCCTCAAAACACATTTCTCGCGAAAAATGGCATGAAAAAGATGCTGTTTCCCGAGGCCCCCTCCCCCCTCACAAATATTAAACCTCCCGAGTACTGCACTTAATCTCGGTTAGTTACTCGAACCATGTATCTTTTACATATGTTCACTTTCACCAAATTCTTTTAAAATAGGTATTTTTAAAAACTTTTCGCTATAGATACCCTCAAGTTTAGATAACGGAATCGTTATATTACACGTGTCCTAAACCACACACCTCTCCCGAGCACTTTCAATTCAGCTCACGGAGTCTTTGTGGCAATAAACCTTGCATTACACTCATACAGTGTAATAAACAGAGCTGTATCTTCCCTCACTACATTTCTGCAATCCTGAGAGAATATTTGCCATTTAACTTTTACAGGGGATTGATTTACTAAGTGTCTCTGCTCAACAAAAATGGTCCTTAGGAATTCCGTTCTCTTCCTCCCGAATTAGTTTGGCTTTGACAGTTATCTAATATTTTTTTATTCTTGACGTTTCCCCACTTTTATCTGTTTTATTCATTAGTATTTTTACTTCATCGGCGCTTCTCCATTCCATTTTCACTCAAACGAATTGTCGATTGATTTTATTGGATTCCGCCTCTCTATTTAGAGATTACAAGAAAAAAAAAGCATTTTGTGATTGCCTTTAAACAATAAAATGTGGTCGATTGTCGGAATAATAATATTCAATCTAAAGGACTTTTCATATTGTCACAGTGGACTAGATTGACGTCTGCAAAAAACACTGGGACCATTGGGCGCTTTTCTAAACACGGAAAGGCAGTTAAACGTGCCAATAAAAGCAATATAATTGAAAACAAGCTTGTTTATGACTTAGCGGGAGCTTTTAACGATTGTGCAACCATTATATTTAGTTTACTTCCATCAGTGGAGAAAAGCGCAAGCGTGTATTGTGTGTCTGTCTGTCTCTCTATTTTGTCTTTTTCTCTGTCTTCCTTGCTCTCTTTTCCCTTACACACACTCTTTCTCATGTATACTGTATATATATATATATATATATATATATATATATATATATATATATATATATATATATATATATATATATATATATGAAAAAAGCTCACAAAGTGCACGTGAGTCAAAGTTATGCAGATACACTCACAAAGTAAAAGTGAAAAACGATTCCGAGCATTAAGTGAAACAGTGTAAACCAGTAATAGAATGCAGTAATTATATCTCGAGAAATATATTAGAATGTATCTCCATTAACGTGTTCCCATATTTCAACAGTAGCCCTGGTTTGCTCATGCTAGACCCCATTATCACTATATATATAAAATGTCGAATAAAGTTGTTTCAGGATTTTGTACCCCCTAATTAAGGTTCAGAGGTGGGTAGTCTAATCTCCCCTTTCACTATTTAAGGCAATGTAAATATGTCCAGTCTCGTGTTCACACACACACATACACAGATATATATATATATATATATATATATATATATATATATATATATATATATATATATATATATATATATATATATATATATATATATATATATATATGTATATATATATATGTATATATGTATATATATATATATATATATATATATATATATATATATATATATATATATATATATATATATATATATATATGTATATATATATATATATATATATATATATATATATATATATATATATATATAAATATATATATATATATATATATATATATATATATATATATATATATATATATATATATATATATATATATATATATATATATATATATATATATATATATATATATATATATATATATATATATATATATATTCATATATACAGGGTGACCCCCAAAACGGGCCCCAACTTTTGATGGAGGCCTCATTTCTTAATTTTCTGCAAGGATTGAATTAAACTTTGATAATAACTAGTTTATTGTGTTTAAAAACATCATATCAAGACATGAGATCCTTTGGACTTTTCCTCTTTATTCTAGAGCACGTGTTCGAGATGACCTCCATTTAGCTCTGTGCATTTTTTGAGGCGCAGTACAAAGTTGTCCATGATGTCCTTACAAACCCACCGACTAATGGTTCTCATCTCCCCCCTGATGGCTTCCTTGAGTTCCGTGATGGTCCTGAGTCTCTCTGCCTACACTCTGTCTTTAAGGTAGCCCCCAAAAAAGAAATCTGGGGGGCTCAGGTCTGGGCTGTGAGGTGCCCACTTAAAATCAGTCTTGAAACTGATCACACGGCCACCAAAGTTCTCTTTCAGCCAATCTAGGGACAGGTTTGAGGTGTGAGAGCTTGCTTCATCCTGCTGGAACCAGAACGTCCCATAAGCGACGGGAATAGGGTCTGCAGCTCCCTCTTGAAGATTTTGAAGACCTCAACATACCGGTCCTTGGTGCCTGTTGCTGTCGCGCCAGATTCCTCGAAGAAGAATGCTCCTATGGTGCCTCTAGCTGATATTACAGTCCATATCGTACACTTAGGTGAGTGTAGGGGTTTGGTGGATATCTCATTTGGTCTGGAGGTCCCCCAGAAGACATTTTTCTTCGAGTTTACCTTTCCTTCAAAATGGAAGTGAGCTTCATCTGAGGTCCAAAGGAGGTTAAAGAAATTTGGGGTCTCCTGAATCTTCTCCAGTATCTTGACTGCCATACCTTTCTCTGCTCCTTGTCTGAGGCTGTAAAGGTCTGCTTCATCTGTATTTTGTATGAGTAGGCCTTTACATCCATTACTAGCACTCTCCCACAAGTTTCACGGGATATATCGAGGGATTGACTTCGCTTACGTACAGAGCGTTTTTGACTATGCTGAACTGACTCTCTCACGCTCTCGACCAGCTCAGCTGTACGCTTCCTGGGGCGTCCTGAATGGCTTGGACGGTTGTCACTGGTTGCATTGAGGTTCTCCACTGTCCCATAGTTCAAGATGTGGTCCACCCAGTCCTGAATTTTGCTCTCGGAGGGGAGCTTTTTCACATTCGAACTGATGCACGAAAGTGTCCTGCCCTTTCTTGAACGAGCCTGTCTTGTAGTAATGTTTGAAACAGTATATTCTTTGCTGGAGTCCTATTGAGATCTAGTTGTGTTCACAGGCGTTGCTTCTGTCATGTCCTGCAAAGTAAAGGTGATTAGTGAAGGAATGAATGAATGAAGGATATATTAGATAAATCTGGTGCAGTCGTTATTATGGATAAAGAGTCTTATATTGCTAAAATGGATCTATTACTAAATGACCATTCTATCTATGTCTCCCTAGAAAAAGATCCTACGATTCAAGTTAATAGTGATTTCCACAAAAATGTGCGTTCCCATCTTAAACATTTTCCCGATTTAATTGCTAAATCTAAATCAAGTAATGCCTCATTGCCCCATTTATATGGTCTTGTAAAGACTCATAAGCCTAATAACCCTATGTGCCCTATTTTTAGTTCTGTTGGGTCAGTTTCATATTCTTCATCTAAAAGGCTTACTTCATACCTCCCTTTCCTTGTTGGTACCATTTTTAAATCTCATTAAAAATAGTTACGACCTTATTGAAAACCTCAACTCCATCCTTTACTCTAATAGCTTCCCACTTGTTAGTTTCGATGTTTGTTCTCCTTTTACTAAAGTGCCGGTAAACGAACTTTTCTCCTTACTTAGTGATAAATTGTATAACTTTGATATTCCCTTGCCTGTTAATATTTTCACTGAACTCATCTCAATGTGTACGAAAAACTGTAAGTTTTCTTTTAATGGTAAATTTTACCTTCAAAAGTTTGGCTTAGCCATGGGAAATTGTTTATCTCCTGTTCTTTCTAATATATATATATATATATATATATATATATATATATATATATATGGACTTTTTCGAAACTACCTTACTCCCCACCATCATCGATTTTACCCTTGTTTGGTTCCGATATATACACGATATTATTTGTTTGTGGCCTTCTTCTAAGGATGTTAATGGTTTCCTTACTGAACTTAATTCTCTGGTTCCCTCTATTAAATTTACCCTTGAACTCGAACAAAATGGTGTCCTCCCGTTCTTAGATCTACTTATTCATAGGACTCCATCTTGATTTATATTTTCCCTCTATCGTAAGCCTACCAATGCCTGTTCTTATATTCATTTTTACTCAGGTCATAATGATAAAGTCAAACGGTCTGTATTTATTTCAATGTTTCTCCGTGGGGTTGCGGGTCACTAGCCCGGAATTCTTGGATTTTGAGATTTCTAAGATCTTTGAAATAGGTAACAATCTTTGCTACCCTCAAAAAGTTCTTGCAGGATCCCTAGATTTGGCAAAAAAATAGTTTTACACAACTGAAATCCCTCCCGCATACAATTTTAAGAACTCCCTTGTTTTACCTTTATCTGAGTCCTTTTCCTTGCTTGCCCGCTTTTTGAATAGGTTAAATATTTCATATTCAAGTATCACTCTACCATGTACAAAATGTTGAGTCATAATAATAACAATAGTTTAGGAGGGGTTTATTCTGTCGATTGTTCATTTTGTCCTAAGCAATACTTTGGGCAAACCAGTAAATCATTAAGTGCACGCTTGACGCAACATAAATACAATCTTAGTAGAGGTGAAAGTAATAGTGCTTTCTTTGTCCATTTATCGGAAAATAGTCACCCTATCAATGGGAATTAGGGTCAATTTATTTACAAATCTGATGACTTTGTTCAAAGAAATATTCTCGAATGCTCATTCATTAATTCCTCGCCTAATTTTAATATATCACCCGGTCTCTTTAAACTGGACCCTGTAATTAAAAAGCTTATTTATAACGAAATTGTCCATTTTAAATTTTAGCCCTTTGATTTACTAATTTAGTTATTTCTCTTGTTTATTTTTATGTATTCATAATTGCATGTGTATGTACTAAGTTTTGTGACCTAAATGTATACATTCTTTGCTCACAGTTGGCATTTCCGAAAGTAGACCTTATCTATTTGGTTTTATATTTCATATCCGATATCTAAACCCGTCTTTGATAATATTTTTCTATTCTGTGTCCTTTCCTTGTCCATGGGCGGGACATCACTCTGTTGTTTCTCATATATATACAACCTTTGTAAAATTATTCGTTATTCCTTGAGAATGAACTGAACAAGTTCGAAAGTACTTGGAATCCATCTTTCATTTTCCTGAGGGATTTTTTGCATTTATTGCTCTACTCACGCGCTACTTTCTGAGTTTCTCATATATATATATATATATATATATATATATATATATATATATATATATATATATATATATATATATATATATATATATATATATATATATATATATATATGGATAAAACTACAGTAATAGGACTAATTTTATATGAAAAACCAGGTTTCGACGGAGACATCCATCATTCTCAATCGCTAGTGAACAAGTGAGATACAGTAGTTGCTTAAAAAAAAATCACACAAAAAATCAGTGGTGCTAAGGTGGAATATGCGAGAATGTGTCGGTATTTTTGAGAAACGGAAGTATGAATTTCTTTGCTTATTAAGGCCGTTGGAAATATTAAAGTTTGGAATTCTTTCATAAGTGCCGATTCAATTAAGCGTCGATGTATATAATTGTGAGACTTATAAACTATTTTAGCATTATAAATATCAGTTTAATGATTTTCTTTGGACATATGTAGAAATAAACTCGAGGGAAAGGCACCACGTCGCATATCGCATTTGTGTTTATTCATTCTCTTGGAAAATCTGCTGCTTTCACCGATATATAATTCATTACATGATTTTCCTGGAATAAAATAAACTCCGATAATATGCAAGGTTGTGCAGATTATATAAGCAGTAAATCTATAATAAAAATTATAGGTTAGGCAAGGTTTCCTTGGTCAGGTTGGCTTAGTAAAATGTTTGTATTGATTCTATGGCATTTTATAGAGCTGAATCACTCCTCGCCACGCTTGCTATCAGTTTAGATTAACTAAAATAATTCTTACCCGCCCAAACCTACCTAGCATATAACCATCTCCTTTTATAGATGTTCCTAGCTGCCAAATTTCAGTATATATATATATATATATATATATATATATATATATATATATATATATATATATATATATATATATATATATATATATATATATATATATATATATATATATATATATGAGGAATTAAACCACATTCTCCGAAGACAATTTAATTCAGAACAGTTTCGATGTATCTCATACCCTTTTTCAACTGACACTGGATAGAAAATATAAGAAAAATGCATACAAACATAATAACACAGGGTCAGGTCGTGAAAGATCCCCTCTTTTTTCCCCCAATCCCTTACTTGTGGCTAATCTGGGGGGGCGTTAGGCCTAAACATATTGAAGGGCTGACATTTTACTATTTTGTTTATTTGCTTTCTTATTACAGGACTAAAAGAAAATTGACCCTCAGATAGATTTAAATTAGGACCTGACGATATCAAGCTCGATTCTACGATTCTTCTCTTAACATAGATAGCTGATTCAAATACCATTTTACTTCCATTGAAATCGATCGAATGATTCAAGTCTCTAACATGGCAGAATATTCCACTGCTTTCGCTGCACACTCTAATATCTCTTTTGTGTTCATACAATCTCTTGTCTAGATTTCTCCCCGTTTCACCTATATAAACTTTATGGCAATCGTTGCATGGAAAAGCGGGTATTAATCTAGCCTTTAAATATAACAATTCCTCAAACCAATTGATGATTGCCAGCAAACCCAAAGAACATCATAACATAGGAGTATATGCAATACCATGCAACGATTGTCATAAAGTTTATATATTTCCTGTGGCAGGAAATGTCAAAGCATAATCGAGAATAAAGGTGTCCACACTAAATACAAAGCTCTTATAATTTGTACAAATGGTTTCATTGTTATCTAATCATTATATTTCACTAGAACTGAGCAGGAGATTAAACTGAAGTTAGATGCTACGCTAATAATGCCGGTTCTCTATACAAGAAACCTAAGCGTTTGGATCATTTTGCTCACTTCACTTTTTATAGTAAATTGCTTATCTGCTGATAACTTTCGTTCTATACATCCAAATTTGTATAAACTTTACCCATGTGTAATTTGTACTTGAAGGTTACGGTGAGAAAATTTTGGAAACCTTGGATTTTCTATAGCAAAACTTCTGGAAGATGATGTGATAGAAATATTGGCCTACCCTTCTCTATATATGAATTGAACAAAGACGGCGAGAACCTAGAGGAGAGTGAAGTTCATCTACAGGGTGGACCATAAGTCCCATGAAACTCCACTTACAACTTTTGTACATTTAATAACACATTTATACAAAAGTTGCACGTGGAGTGTCCTGAGACTTATTGTTCACCCTGAATAATTTTGTCAGGCAAGATTTACCCTTTTATTCAGGTTCTATTAATAACCATCAAATTTTACAATAAATTTCATTCAAACGAAACCAAAACTATTTGCCTTTAAAAAAAAGGAGACCATTTAAAGAAGAAAGAAGAGAGAAAACCACAAAAAACACAAAAAATCAGCAAACACCACAAAAAAAATTAAATCCAAAAATACTAAGTAATAAAAAGTATTAATTTAATAAGGCATAAAACAAAAGCAAATGCTCACGACATATACAAAAAAGGTAACACTTCAGTTTCGGGGCGCACGATAGGTGGCGCTGTTTATAGGCTACAATTTTGGGCTGCAATATATGTCTTATAACGTCAGACGTTAGCGTCAGATGTGAACAATTACGGCGTTATATTTTTTTGTATATGAGTATATACTGGGGGTCTGCGCCCCCCAGACCACCAAATTGATCGAAACTCAAGATCATCGCAGGGTGGTCCCCCTGCAGTGATATTTCCCCCACGAACAGTCCCCTTAAATTTACTGGGTTCTTTTTCCCCCGACAGCTTTTTACTGGCAGAAAAACCTAACCTAATAACAAACAATTCTTACTTTTATAGGTTTCTTGATTAGTTTATGCGCCTCTAGATAATCTAAAAGTTCTTCGCGATTATACAAACTAAAGCAGAATTCGAATAACGAAGAAGCACATGGAGAGCACGAAAACGCAATAACGAAAGAAAAACATTTGTAAAACGGGTCCTATTTATAAGCTACGACGTTGCCAGTAAGAAGCTGTTATCGTTTGCAGCAAACAAAAAATACGAAAACAAAACAATAAAAGACCTCAAAAAACCTTACCTAACTTAGAAAAAACTATAAACGAGCAGAGGAGAAGATATTTAGTAAATAATACAGAATAAAAGTTACAAATCGCCAAAACAACAAAAAAATATAACGCCGTCAGTGGTCACATCTGAAGCTACCGTCTGACGTCATAAAAGATATATTGTAGCCCCAAATTATAGCCTACTAACAGCGCCACCTACCGTGCGCCCCAAATCTGAAGTATTACCACAAAAAACATTAAAGTTTTTAAGAGAAAAGGATTGAACGCCGTTCAAATATAACTAAAACAAGAACAACAACAAAAGATGCGCAAAAACAAAATATAATGAAAGCGAGCGATAGGCCTCATCACCCGGCGCCTTGCATCCCTTTGAAAATCTCCTACACTACCTTCTCTTTTCACCACTTTTACTTTTTTCTGTCTATCTACCACATGCTTTGTCCCCCTCCACACACACAGACACACTTATATTAATTGGTAATTGGTAAGGGGTGGAACAAACACTAGAAGGGAAGAGGGGTAGCTATTATACATAGGAAAAATAGGAACTTGAGATTAGAGAGGTTGAATATAGGTAACTCTCCCATGAGTGAAGATATAGTTGCAGTGAAAATGGAATGTGCAGGTGACTGGAGTAACACTGAGAGATTTGTGGTGGCTCTGGTATACAAGGAAAGGACAAGGAAAGTAAGTACCCTAGGAGACCTTACGGTCCATTCAAAGAAGGTACCTTTGGACTATCAATCGAGCAGGCACATGGCTGCTCAATTGTTTTGCGTCCTTAAACGGCCACTTTTCAAGACTTTGTCTAGTCTTGACTTGAACTGGTGAAAAGATTCAATGTTGACAACTTCCACTGGGAGTGCGTTCCACTTACCGCAGATACTGTAAGTGAAAAGATTTCCACACAGATTGCGGTTGTAACGCTTCAGTTCAAGTTTGAAGCCGTGATTGCGCGTTCAGTTCTCACTCAGTTTGAAAATATCCCGGTAGTCAACATTTTCGAACCCTCGAAGTATTTTGAAAACTTCGATGAGCTGACGACGCAGTCTACGGGTTTCTAGCGAGAACAGATTTAATTCCCTTAGTCTATTCTCATAACTTTTATGTCGGATAGAGGGAATCAGCTTGGTTGCCCTGGCTTGTACGCGTTCCAACCTTGCGATATCCTTTCGAAACGAAGGACTCCAAAATTGTACGGCATACTCCAGGTGCGGCCGAACGAGGGAGTTGTACAGACAAAGTACTATCTCCTTGTTACGGTATCCAAACTGGCGCTTTATGTAGCCTAACATCCTTTGGGTTTTCTTCTCTGCCTCGATGCACTGTTTCGAGAACTTGATGTCGCTAGTAATAGTTACATCCAACTCCTTCTCAGTCTCGGTGGATTCAATAGCAGTGCCCTTAAGGATATACTGAGATTAGGGGTTTCTTCGGCCGATATGCATCACTTTGCATTTCCCCACGTTAAAGGCCACGTGTCCGACCACTCCCCAATCTCCCCAAGATTTTCCTGCAGGCGGGCAGTATTTCCATCCTTTGCAACGTTCATACCAAGCTTGGTATCGTCGGCAAATTTGGAAATCTTGGCAACCATGTCACCGTCCATGTCGTTGACGTAGACGATGAATAGTAGTGGCCCCAGGACAGAACCTTGAGGCACCCCGCTAGTAACGGGCACCCAGTCAGAAGACTGTCCATTTACCACCACCCATTGCCGTCTGCCACTTAGACAGTTCTCTATCCAGCCGGCTACCTTTCCGTATATGCCCAGCGCTTGCACTTTTCGGAGAAGGCGGTGGTGTGGTACCTTATCAAAGGCTTTCTAAAAGTCTAGGTAGACCACATCCACCGCCTTGTCCCGATCGTGCTCACTGAAAACGAAGTGGAAGAATTCCACAAGGTTCGTCAGGCATGACCGTTGCCTTCGGAAGCCGTGCTGGGAACTCCTCAGTAGCAGGTTTGACTCTAAATACGACGTCACTTTGTCCACCATGATGCTTTCCATGAGTTTACCGACTATCAAAGTCAGACTGATAGGTCGGTATTTCGACAAATGGTTACGGTCTCCTTTCTTGAAGATAGGAGTCACCTCCACCTCACGCCAGTCTCTAGGAACGCATTTGGTCCGGATTGACATGTTGAAGATTGCGCTCAGGTGTCGTGACACTTGAACGCGCACTTCTTTCAACACTTTAGGTAGAAACCCATCCTGGCCAGGTGACTTATTCGTCATTAGGTCACTGATACATGACTGTTGAGAGTGAATGAGATAGGATTGAGAATCGGACTAAGTACAGCATCTTGAAAGAATTGGTGAGAGTGAACGATGGAGAAAAAGTAATGATTATGCGAGATATGAATGCCCGGTAAATATGTAGATTGACAACTTGAACAATGGGATGTAAACTATTTCATCATTTCACGTTTTTGGAGTAAATTTAAAGGGACGGCTCGTGTGGGGGTAAATGCAATGGAGATCACCCTATAATGATCCTGAGTTTCAATCAATTGGGAGGGGGTCTTGGGAGCCCTGTGTCTCTGAGTTAGTCCTGGAGGGCATATTCCTTCAATGGAATTGCCGCGGACTCCGGGCCAATTGGGAGGAGCTGCAGAGGCTTGTCCCGTCCCGATCCCCGTTAGCTATTTTTCTGTAGGAGACCATGATAGGTGATCACTCTTCAATCCCTCAATCATTCTCCTAAACATTATACATTCTTTCTCTATATTTCTCAATTCAAGCCTCAGTCACACAACCTCATCATGGAGACCCTGCTCCACAAAAGCCATCCTCCCAGGTTAGTAAGAAAGGACAGAAGAAGGGAAAAACAATCACTATGTCCAATCCGATGATGGAATGCAATCCAATCCTATCAACCTGACAACATTTATTCTAGGATACTCAAAGAAGGTGTAGAAAGTATTACAGTAGCTCTTGAGAAGATATTTATTAGATCACTAGAGGCTGGAGAAATACAAAAGGATTGGAAATTGGCAAATGTAGGGCCAATTTTTAAAAAGGGAAGCAAAGAGGACCTAAATAACTTTAGACCGGTAAGCTTAACTTCTATAGTCTGTCAAATTCTTGAGAAGATGGTTAAGAAGGGAATTTCTGATCATCTAGAGAGTAGCAGGTTAATTAATGATGCTCAGCATGGTTTTAGAAAAGGTAGATCGTGTTTAACTAATTTACTGGATTTTATGGATTATGTAACTAAAGAATTAGATAGGGGTGAGAAAGGTGATGTGATCTACTTAGATTTTAGCAAAGCTTTTGATAAGGTTCCACATAGAAGACTAGTTCATAAATTAAAGCTGCATGGGATATTGTGGAAGGTTTTAAATTGGATAACTGAATGGCTGAAAAATAGGAAACAGAGAGTTGTACTGAATGGAGTGAGATCAGAGTGGAGGAATGTTATTAGTGGCTTACCTCAGGGATCAGTTTTAGGCCCTTTATTATTTATAATCTATGTAAATGATTTTGGGCAATGTGTAAATAGCAAAGTGTCAATTTTTGCTGATGACACTAAATTGACAGCTGTAGTCAAAGAGGTTGAGGGTAGCTTTCAAGTGCAGGGTGACTTAAATAAGTTGTTAGCTTGGGCTCAGAAGTGGCAGATGACTTTTAACCTTCATAAATGCAAAGTTATTAACATGGGGAGAGATAAAAGGGAATTTAGCTATGAGATGGATGGGTATTGGCTTAATTCAGTTGACGATGAGAAGGACTTAGGAGTAGTAGTAGATAGGTCACTGAAATTTTCAAAGCAGTGTATTGAGGCAAAAAACAGAGCAAATAGGGTGCTAGGTTGCATTAAACAAATGTTAGCTACAAGAGTAAGGAGGTCATCCTTAAACTATACAACTCTTATGTCAGGCCACATTTAGAGTACTGTATACAGGCATGGTCACCACATTTTAGACATGATATAAACATATTAGAGTCAGTACAAAGGAGGGCAACAAAAATAATACCATCCCTGAAGCACCTTGAATATGAAGATAGACTGAGGGTATTAAATATGTTTCCATTTGAAAGAAGGTGTGTGAGGGGAGATATGATTGAGCTTTGTAAAATCTTTTCTGGGATGGAGAAATTGGATTTCAGCAAGTTATTTGAGTTAGAAGGTAGTAATAGAACTAGAGGCCACCACTTAAAGATTAAAAAACAGAGGTGCAGACTGGATGCTTATTAGAAAATATTTTTTCACTAACAGAGTGGTGGATTATTGGAATAGTTTGCCAACTGAGACTGTAGACAGCCCAAACTTGAATGTTTTCAAGCGCAGATTGGATGATTATATGGGGATGGAGGGTTAATTTCTTAATTTCGGTATGTGGATATGTTTCTTGACTCATTCTTGTGGATGCAGTTTCTTTTTATTGTATATTTTTGGGGACTTTGATTTTGTTTTTGACAGACTCCTATGGAGGCTTTAAATTATTTATTGTAGATGCATGGTTGGACATTCCTATGGATTGTATATTGTAGATGCATGGTTGGACATTCCTATGGATTGTATATTGTAGATGCATGATCTGACAAAATCCTATGGATGCATTATGTGGGTGGGATTTGATGGATACGGATGACCTTTGATAGGCCCTTGTGGCTTTTGTCATCCGTGAAATTATGTTATGTTATGTTATGTAAATTGCACCGACGAACTGATGAAATGTGAAGCGGATAGGGGAGAGTGTGTAGTGGTGGCGCCATTAAATCAAAGAGAGAGGAGAGAGGGGATTAGGATTATAGGAACAAGTAAAGATAAGCACTGAGAAAAAAATGCAGTTCTAATCTTTACTTGGTTGATTTTTGGAAGTGCGCATTTTACTAGTGGTATTTGGAAGGACTTATCTTTACTAAATTAGGTGAGGTTAAGTTTAGGTTAGGTTTGGTAAAACTAAACTACTTATCTAAACCAAACACTTGTATATGGGAAGTGCTTATCTTTACTGCCGTCATTTTTGAAAGAGCGATTCAAAGAGTCGTAAACTTCTCCCTTGGCTGTTTCTGCCCCTCGCAATGGGACCTTGTTACGTTGCTGCCCAATGGGCGCGAGTTCAGAAGAGTTGCGTGCTCTTCTAATCACTAGTATTCCAAGTAGCCTACTTGGTGTATGTAACTATTTACATTTCCTTTCCCCTAATTTCATTATCTTACGATTCTCCTAAAATGGTTAAAACAAAAATCCTTTTTCTTCGATTTCATTTTTTTTATTGCATATAAAAATGTCTTTTTGGTTTATTTTGAAGTGATTTTTTTCCCCTGTGTTTAACCGAAAGATTTCTGATGGCCTATCCGGGTGAAAGCCAAGCTTCCGATTTTAGCCAAGCTAAGACACATCGAGTGTTGTTAGTAGCCGGATGGTGGCACGATTCGGGTGAAGTTCAAGGTAGCTGCCGTACGTTCTAAATACCATTGGTTCGGATCCCACGTTAATCAGAACCCTACCCATTTATTTCCTTCTAAAAGTCAATGCCAAATGAGAGTCTAGCTCCAATGAAGCAAACGTGGCTGCCCTTTTAAGTTCCCCGAGAACAAAGGACAAGTTAACTGGTAAACTTTTCCAATGATTTTATTTTGGGGTTAATGGGTTTGTACCAGGCATTGCAAAGGTCCTGTTACACTCGTTATGACGCCCTCAACAAAGGAGACAATGATAATTTTGATGCGATTACTGTAGATACATGTTTTTTGCCATATAAATGTGGTGAAATTGAAATATTAATCAATGTGCCCCCGCCCTTCCTCTTTGGCAGGTACGTGCTCCAGGCGAGACCTGAAGGCCGCGCACATGTTGCGAACGAAGTCCTTCCTCCCGATGGCCCACACGCGGTTGACGAAGGACTTCAACTTGTTGACGTTGCTGTGGCGGACATTGCAGGCTTTGCCCTCGACATGCGGCTACACGCTGTAATCGAGGGGATTAAGGTCGGGCGACTGCGGCGGCCAAAAGTAGTTTGACCCCAACCAGTCGTGTTGGCTCGGGCACCGTCCTGCTGAAAGACTTAGTCCGCCTACTTCGTGAACTTTCTCACTCCTGGCAGTTCTTTCGTGGTCAAGATGTCCCTGTACTCGGCCGCAGTGAGCCTGTAACCGGCAGCGAACCACATTAGCGGCATCTTCTCGCCATTCGAAACCACGAGGCCGAGCATCATCGTGGAGGCAGGGTGCTTGGTCGCGGACGCGTAGCAGACCTTGAAGACATCCTGGCCGAAGCCTACCTCGCGGTCGTTCTGCTTGTTGATAATCGGATCGATTGCGAAGGTTTTTTCATCAGAAAAAAAATGAGAATTCAATTGCCATGACTCTTCAAGTGGTTGGAAAGGCAATGACAGCACTCCTGACGTTATTCCCACATAAGCACCTCAAGCTCTTGTCTTCCTCCTTTTTGACGGCCATTAACACCGTAGCCATAGAGCTTAGGGGCGATTTCGAAGGCCTTTCTCACAGCTAAACGGTTGCAACTTGAGCTCTGCCTGAACGATGTCGATCTTTAAGGTTTTCCCCGTTCAAGAGCTTCTCTGCGACCGTGTAGACCAGGGGTCGGGTAACATTTTTGGGTGTTACCCCCCCAAAATTTGTAGTAAGATGAATTTACCCCTAACTTTGAAGTACTCTGGGGGACAAACCAATTTACTTATAAAAATCATGGATAATAAAAAAACCGCAAAAATTAATATTGGGATAATATTAAATTTTTTATTTCATCTATCATTAGGAAATAAAAATCCGTCTTTTTGGCATGGAAATAGCACACAAGAAAAAATTGTAGGAAATTATATATTTATAAACAGAAATAAAAGTCACTTTTTAGCATTACATGGCACACAAGCAAAATTATTGACTGTCATTATCATGTATTTAAAATTCGTACAAAAACAAAATAGGAAAATGTTATTGAATCCACTATTATGGGTAAAAAATGTTTACCCTTTCTGGCATGAGAATGGTACACAAATAAAACTAATAAAAAAATTATTGAACACTTGAATATATCAGCTCCCTCAGGCTTTGAAAAAATGATACCGTTTCATCTTTGATACAACAATTGCAATATCAGGGATTTTTGATGTGACTGCTACTTTGATACTGTCTTCCGGATCCAACCGATTTCTGTAGTTTGTTTTTAGATTTACAAGGGTAGAAAAACCTTGTTCGCAAAGGTAGGTTGTTGCAAAAGGTAGCAGAATTTTAGTTGCTTCCAAATGTGCAGTTTTATAAGCCTTTGCAGCTTTTGACATCCAAAAACTTGAGAGGTCATTTTTGGTCTCAAATTCCATGCTTGTTTCACTGTTGGAACGCAGTACAATAAGCTCTTCTGCCATTCCTTCAGGCTCTTCAGGCAAATGAGCTAGTTCACATTTGAAAGGATTTACAACCCAGCTTACAGTATGTGAATAAAGCTCTGGAAAGTAGTCAAATAACCTATTCCTAAGTTTGGTCAGAGGCCTTGTGACTGATTCCTTCATGTCACTAAGAATACAGTCTTCACAGTTCTTCCAAATCTCTGCCAGGTTTGAAAAAACAGCAATCTTATTGGCATTTACTTTTTTGGTTCCAATACTGAAGCTTTGATACAAATGCTGAAACTTTTTTCCTTACTAAGATGAGATTGCAATTCCTTGTCCAGCGCATTTACATGCCCAAAGATGTCAGCTAAGTATGCAAGAAGAGCGAGCCAGGTTGATTTTCTGAACTTCTCTGCAAGTGTGTGTTTTTGATCAGTCGAAAGATCGACCTATCAGTCTGACTTCGATAGTCGGTAGACTCATGGAAAGCATCATGGTGGACAAAATGACGTCGCATTTAGAGTCAAACCTGCTACTGAGGAGTTCCCAGCACGGCTTCTGAAGGCAATGGTCATGCCTGACGAACCTTGTGGAATTCTTTCACTTCGTATTCAGTGAGCACGATCAGGAAAAGGCGGTGGATGTGGTCTACTTAGACTTTCAGAAAGCCTTTGATAAGGTACCACACCGCCGCCTTCTCCGGAAAGTGCGAGCGCTGGGCATAGACGGAAAAGTAGCAGGCTGGATAGAGAACTGGCTAAGTGGCAGACGGCAACAGGTGGTGCTGAATGGACATACTTCTGAGTGGGTGCCCGTTACTAGCGGGGTGCCTCAAGGTTGTGTCCTGGGAACCCTACTATTCATCATCTACGTCAACGACATGAACGGTGACATGGTTGTCAAGGTTTCTAAGTTTTCCGATGATACCAAGCTTGGTATAAACGTTGCAAAGGATGGAAATACTGCCCGCCTGCAGGAAGATCTTGGGAAGATTGGGGAGTGGTCTGATACGTGGAAAATGCCTTTTACCGTAAATAAATGCAAAGTCATGCATATCGGCCACCGAAACCCCCAATCTCATTATATCCTTAAGGGCACTGCTCTTGAATCTACCGACACTGAGAAGGACTTGGGTGTAACTATAACTAGTGATCTCAAGTTTTCGAGGCAGTTTATTGAGGCGGAGAAGAAATCCCAAAGGGTGCTTGATTATATAAAGCGACAGTTTGGATATCGGAAAAAGGAAATAGTACGCTGTTTGTACAATTCACTTGTCCAATTGCACCTGGAGTATTCCGTACAATTTTGGAGTCCTTCATTTCGAAAGAACATCGCGCGATTGAAACGCGTGCAAGCCAGGGCAACCAAACTGATTCCCTCTATCAGACATAAAGGTTATGAAGATAGATTAAGGGAATCAGATCTGTTCTCGTTAGAAACCCGTAGACTGCGTGGTCAGCTCATCGAAGTTTTTAAAATACTTCGAGGGTTCCACAATGTTGACTACGGGGATATTTTTAGCCGCAATGAGAGCAGAACAAGAAATCACGGCTTCAAACTTGAGCTGAAGCCTTACAACCGCGACCTGTGTGGTGAATTTTTCACGTACAGTATTTGCGGTAGTTGGAACGCACTTCCAATGAAGGTTGTTAACAGCAATTCTGTTGACCAGTTCAAGACAAGACTAGACAAAGTCTTGAAAAGTGGCCGTTTGAAGGGACGTAAGGCAATTGAGCGGGGATATGCCCACTTGACAGCTAGTCCAAAGGTACCCTCATTGAATGGACCGTAAGGTCTTCTAAGGTACTTATTTTCCTTGTTACTATATTCAGGACATGTCCACGTGAAAGCCACCTCACTTCCGTATGAAAAAGAAGGGTTGAATATTCAGCCTCTCCATCCGCACATAACTCACAAAACATCCTCGTGTTTAGTGCATGCCCTTTTACAACAGTGACAATCTTAATTACATCATATAACACAGCTTCCACTTCTGGTTCCAAATCCCTCACAACTAATGCCTGGCGATATATCATACAATGGATGACCTGAATATTTGGATTCTTTTGTTTGGCCAAAGCCAAAAAAACAGTGACGTGACCAAGCATGGTAGGAGCTCCATCAACTGATACTGCAATACAATCTTTCCACTTTAAATCAACACCTTGTTTTTTGAAGTATGCATCAACCTTATTGAACACATCAATATCACGAGTTCTCAACTCAAGAGGAGAACATAGCAACATTTCTTCTTCAATTTCACCAGAATCCCTGTATCGAACGTATGCCATCAGCTGCGAATTGCTACTGACATCTGTAGTCTCATCAAGTTGAATGGCAAACTCTTTACTCTTTTCTACTGAAGAAATCACTTTTTCTCTCACATTTTCTGCCAAGATGGAAATTCTTTCTTTAACAACTCTTGCAGACAAAGGCACTGTATTCAGTTGTTTAGCTACTTTCTACTATTTTCACAGCCGCCGGTTCGATTAAGTTTTCACCAATAGTATGTGGTTTGTTGTTTCGAGCAACCAACCATGCCACTCCAAAACTAACTATTGCTGCTGAACGTTGGTCAAACGTTGCACTCTTGTTATTTTCCAATTTCTCAAAGTATTTCCGTGGTTTGCAAGATAGATGTGAATGAACCTTGTCTAAGTGTTTCTTCAGTTGATTCTTTTTGAAAGACTCGGCAGTCAGTACTTTCATACAGCCGACACATTGAGGTTTTATTTTTCTTTGTTCTCTATTTCTGTGAAGCCATAATTAAGGAACTCTGCCTGATATCTCCTTTTCCTTGCTGATGCCATCTGAAAATGAAAGACAAATCTATCACTTTTTTAAGGTATTTTGACTTCTATTTTTGAAAAATAAAAATTATTTAGTGACGAATTTAAGAGTTTAGATTAAAACTTTAAAATAACATAACATAAAATTAAACCACAACTCACAACCATAAAAATTCAAACAATAAGACTTAAAAAGAGTGAGCATTACTTCTGTAAGGGCTGCATGATATCTTCTTAAATAGATTTAAACTCGTTAAAAAACTTACTTTTAATATAAAATAATTCATTAAAATTAAAATAAATGAAAAATATAATACTTACCCGTAAAAAAGTGAGAAATGGCAACTAAACAGCTGATGGGACAATTATGCCCCTTACAAATAAACTAAAATATCCTAAAGTCTAAACTAATCTTATATTTATATATTTAACTTTTGTTGAATTTTAATCACAAAAGTCTATTCATAAACGTAAATATTTATAGATTTTATCATAACTCACCTTATGTAAATAATTATTATATCACTTGATCAGTTCTACTAATTCATCAACTACTCTGAAAGAGGCATGTTCAAAACATGGCAAAATGCCACTTAATTGGGAGAAATGTTGCCCGATTTTACTGAAAAATAGAAGAAAGGCTCTTCGATGCATTCTTTTTCTCCAACTTTCATATTCGTTTTCCTCACTTAGCACATCCATAGCACATCCATTACCCCCCAATTTTTCTAAATTACCCCATTTGGGGTAATTTACCCCTGTTCCCCGACCACTGCTGTAGACGGTCATTCGGCTGACGTTGAGACGCTTGGGGCCGATGTTGGACTTGTGGCCCGCGTGCGATTCTTTTCACTTCCATCTCGACACACCTTCCCACAATGTAAAAAGTTGTTTTAATGACACGTGCTGGAAAAGTCGAACTTTAAGTTTGTTTGACGGAACTTTTTCTATCAGACACGCAAACCTCTCGAAAGATAAAAAAACAAACGAGTATAACAGAACGTTTGCAAAACCCGGTATTGACTCTAAATATATTATGTATTTATGATTGTTTTTTCTTAATAAATATAACCTGAAAATGAGTTTAAAAGCTGAAACAATGATCTTTTATTAAACTAAAGATCAATTCCACAGCCGTTTACGTTTTCTTGTCAACAACATTTTTGCCTTTGATTTATATTTACATACAATCAATTACAAATGAGGGATAAAAATAAAGAGTAATAAGCCATTTTTAACCCTTTTATTTAACTGAAAATGAAGGCTTAACGTACTTGCATACAACAACATTGTAAGAGAAATGTAGAATAATCGAGTAGATTTGACGTGATTGACTCGAATTCCTAAATGGACTTAAAATTCATCGCATCCGTTTCGGCGCAGAATTATGAAACCAACTCTTGTCCTACGATGGTCCTCCTTCTGGTTTATCTGCTAACCCTATTTGTTCCAGGAATTGCAAAGGTATTTTATTTCATGAATCACCAATTTTTTAATTTAACCAGTTCACTTATGGGACTGTAGAATTAGGATTGGAACTCCAGTTTTCGTATTAAGTAATGGTTTGGAGCCTAACAGGCAGAACAAGTTTTGTTCGTATGGTTTGCACTACTGAATCGTATCCTCCCATGACTATTACAATGAAGACGCGGGATCCGAACCATATGGCTGTAAAGTGAACCATTGAGGATGAACTGGAATTCGCAATCCGACGAAGAAGTTGGTTTACTGAACCAGGAAAGCCAGGGGTGGGTGGTGGATCAGACGGCAAAAGAAAATGCGAATCACGAAAAGGTACAACGGGAAACCTGATTCATTATCCTAAATATATCAAGATAAGCGCGACGGCGAAAGTCGATATCAGGATAGCTTGGGTTATGTAAATTAGGAGCTATAATTTATATTTTACGCAGATTTGATGTTTCATTTCGCATATGAAAACAATCATGGCCACGGTGAATTTCGCTGGGAAGGTTTATCTTTGATTGATCCAAATAAACGCTGGCTATAAGAAGGTAGGTTTAATGGGTATGATAAGACGGGTTTAATTGGTATAAGAAGCCGGGTTTAATAGGTATAGAAAGGTGGGTTTAATGGCTAGGAGAAGGTGAGTTAATGGGTATGGGAAAGTGGGTTCAATGGGTATGAGATAGTGGGTTTAATTAGCGTGAGAAGATGGATTTAATGGACATGGGAAGGCGGGTTTATTGGGTATGAAAAGGTGCGTTAAATGAGCAAGGTAAGGTGGGTTCAAGGGGGATGATACAGTGGGTTTAATCGGTATGAGAAGGTGTGTTTAGTGAGTGGAGAAGCTGTGGTTAATGGGTATGAGAAGGGTGTTTAAAGGCTATGAGAATTTCGGTTTAATGGGTATGAGAAGGTGGCTTAATATATATGGTAATATGTATTTAATGGGTAAGATATGGTGGGTTAAATGGGTAGAAGAAGGTCTGTTTAACGGGGATGAGAAGATGTGATTAATGGTGTGTAAAGACTACTAGTTTAATTGGTATGATAAGATGGGTTTAATGAATTTAGAAATTTGGGTTAAATGGATATGAGAATGTGGGATTAATGGGAATGAGAATGTGGGTTGACTAGGTATTAGGTTGTGGTATAAATGGGTATGAGAATATGAGTTTACTCGATAGGAGAATATGGGTTCAATGGGTATGAAAATGTGGGATTAATGTGAATTATAAAGTGGACTTAAAGGGTATGATAATATGGGTTTAATGAGCATGAGATGGTAGATTTATTGCGTATGATAAGGTAGGTTTAATTGGTTTCATAAGTTGGGTCTGGTGGATATGAGAGGAGGGTTTATGGGGTTTCGTAAGGTGTGTTAAATGGGTATGATAATGTATGTTCAATCAGTATTGAAGTTGTGTTTAATAGGTATGAAAAAGTGACTTTAATGGGTATGAAAAGGTGTCTTTAATTACTATGAGAAGATTGGTTTATTGGGTGTGAGAAGGTGGGTTAATGGATGTGAGAGGGGGGGGGGGTAATAGCCGGGAGAAGATGGGTTTAATGTGTATGAGAAGAGAGTTTAATGGATGTGAGAAGGTGGGTTAAAATGGTATGAGAAGGATGATTTAATGGGTACATAAAGTTGGCTAATGGGTAGTAAAGCTTGGTTTAATGGGTGTGATCAGGTTGGTTTTATTTGTATGAGAAGGTTGGTTTAATAGGCATGATAAGATGTGTTTAATGGGTATGCAAAGGTGGGTTTAATGGTAATGAAAAGGTTGGTTTAATGGGTATGCAAAGGTGAGTTTAATGGTAATGAAAAGGTTGGTTTAATGATTTTGAAAAGGTGGGTTTAATGGTTATGGAAATGTGGGTTTAATAGTCATAAAAAGGTGGGTTTAATAGTGATGAAAAGGTGGAGTTAAAGCTTGGAGAAATACATTGATACGAAGTTGAAATGATTTAGAAGTTTCTGAATCAATAACTAGGTTTTTTTTCCCTTTTTATTGAATAATTATTCACCTTTAGGGCTTAATTCCATTAATGGAAGTAAGTGTGCAGCACCCTTCTTGCCTCGTATTTGAACGAGATCCCCCGACCGGATAATCAAATATACATTAAGATCAGAATATCAATCACTAGTGAACCCGAATTTATCAGACGCCGGTTTGGTCGGGGTGGTGGTTTCCTGGTGTTGTGTGTTTTTGACAACCATAGGTGGTAGAAACCTAAGTGACCCTAGGGAGGGAGGGACGGGGGGCATCTGCCATGTACTAGGTGCATATGGATATGAGTGCTCCAAAAGGATTCCGAAATAGAGTGGTTACGTTGTGATTTGAATCCGGGAAGGGAAATGACAACGGTGTTGTGATTGGCTATATGCATGAAGATGCGTGTATGCAGCTACTTTCCCCCTCTGGAGTTAGAATCAGTGTAGCCGCCAATGGGCCGCAAGCTCGTGTTGCCGCCGCAAGTTTTGTATCCAGGCTCACCGGGATCAACCTCTGCCCCTACCTCACAAATCCAATGATGTAGAAATAACTGCAGGTAGCGTCTCTCAATTAATGAAAATAAAATCATGAGATGCAAAATGCAAACCCAATTTTGGGAGATATTTTAGTGCCATCTTTCACCCTCTATTGGGTCGAAGCAGGCGCGAAAAAGATAGATTTAAAAAGAGGTGAAAAAAACACCTCGAGAAAGAGCCACAAATTTCCTGGGATACAGAACAACCATGCGTCAATGAGCCTAGAACACCCATGCGTCAATGGGATTAGAACACCCATGTGTCAATGGGGTTAGAACACCCATGAGTCAATGGGGTTAGAACACCCATGTGTCAATGGGGTTAGAACACCCATGAGTCAATGGGGTTAGAACACCCATGCGTCAATGAGCCTAGAACACCCATGCATCAATGGGATTAGAACACCAATCTGTTAATGAGGTTTGAACACCCATCTGTCAATGGGGTTAGAACACCCATGAGTCAATGGGGTTAGAACACCCATGTGTCAATGGGGTTAGAACACCCATGAGTCAATGGGGTTAGAACACCCATGCGTCAATGGGGTTAGAACACCCATGCGTCAATGGGGTTAGAATACCCACCCGTCAATGGGGTTAGGGCCTTATTGGTGTTTACATCGTTTTCGTGTTTGGAATCTTGTTTGGGAACAAATACCTGAAATAAATGTTCTAAACTAATCGTAAATTGACAAAACAAAGCAGGTGCCATTGTTATTGGGGTTTAAAAGAACGTAGTTAACATAATTGGGGAGATCTCCCCCCCCTCCCTATACGTCGCGACATGTCGCCGTTCGGTATTTGTATATTCTGCTCGAAGGCTTTATTGGTCTTGGCAACCGACTTAATGTTTAATCTCTCGAGTTATCAGTCAGAAACTTTCTCAAAGTTTGGGCTTAACTGCGAGTCCCGGAGGGAGAAGAGATCCTCATCGTCCGGGGGACCTGGCCAGAATCAGAGATGGAAGTAACACCCGTTTCTATGTAGTTGGATGCTGTAATGGCGTAAGTACCCGAGAGGGGGTGGCAAAACTTTAGCGGTCGTTGATTCGGCCGCTACCGCCATCAAGTCCACCATTTGTAATCCCTCTTGAGGTTCCCACTCGAGATCCACCCCATCCATCCATCACCCATCATTCTGGCAGCAAATGAGCGGGGGACCAACTGGAAAATGGACGGTGGCTTTTACTCCAATTTTTAGACTCATTCACGAAACTAACTGCACTAACCATTCCTCCTTTACCACCTTGTAACTTCATTTTTTACGCCCAAACACCATAATGTACACGTTGGTTTCAGAAAAGAAGACAATACAAGAGTACATAGCAGAAGGACGTGGAAGACTATAAAGACCCTCACTGAGATTTGCCCTCAAGGACCATTCCCATAATGAAGGCCCCTGAAAAAAGGAAACTCTGCGAGACCCTCTACCTCGAATTAAAGGTAGCACTGATGAAGCTGATCGAAGTTTCATCTGGGTTCATCGCTTTATGTGCTAAAACAAAGAACGTAGACGTGCTCCTATCGGAAGAGTGAACAAGGATCCTCAAGAACACCGGACTCGAAGCGAAGACCCCTCCACAAGTAGCAGCTAACCCGTAAAGTGGAAAGCTGGGTGGGTGAACATACTTCCAAGGAGCTCAAGGAGGAGATCACCAAGAGCAATCCCTGGGCACAAAGTCGTGAAATAATCAAATTGCACGAGCACCCCCACGTATTCAAGATCACAATTGCACTATGGACATGGCCACTAAATCGACGCAAAACGGACTACTGGTATTCAACATGAGAATACCAGGTGAAAACATCCAGCAGGAAAAGTTTACTAGCATTCAGATGTGTTTTGCATGCTATAAACTAGAAGACCATACCACATCAACCTGCCCAGATAAAGGAAAGATGTGGTGCAGTGAACGCTCCCTAGTGGGCCACCGTTTCGACAAGTGCGAAAGCAGTAAAAAGAAGTGCCTCAACTGCAAAGGAGAGCACCGAACCATGGTCGTAAACTGCCCTAAGAGAAGAGACATCATAAAGAGGAAAGAAGAATAACAGAGGAAGTCCAAAGAAATCACGTACGCCAATGCTGTCGCCAAAAGATGTGAGCCTTGGAAAGCATCTGCAACACCACTAAACTTCTCGAGCACCTAAGCGCTAAGATACTCATCTGTCTCACCCACGCTAATGTTGCTAATGCAGTCAAACTAGGCTGCTACAACGAGGTTTTGAATGCCTTACTGAAGGAGAACGGACTACATTCAGTGAAAATGCCCGACAACACAGATTGCTCGAGGATTTCAAAGAGACAGTGGCCAGGAGCAACAACCAGGTGAAATCTGTTCTCAAGAAGGCAATCCAAGAAACCCCTTCATCGTAGGAATCTGAGGATGAGGAGGAGAAAGAAGAGAACCAAGAAGAAGACGACGACGAAGAATCATCCTCTTTGGACAGTGGTGAGGGCCAACGCACTCGCACACGTACCATGAAGAGCAAATCAAAACCACCAAGCCCTCCACTAAAGAACGAGAGGCCAGGCCACAGCAAAACCGCCCCGCCGGTCCCAAAGAAGAAAAAGAAGATACATAGGTAAAAACAATTTATCATGTTACGGAACGCACTGAAAATATTGGAAATAAATACCAACGGCTGGACGACGAAAAGGACTCTTTACGGAAATGTATTCAGAAAGATTGATGCAGACATCATCTTAATTTCGGAACGCGGGATCGACACACGCATTGCAGAAATGAAAATCTGGAACTACGATGTGTCGATCACGAATTATTCCCAAGAACGGTACGACGGTGCCGCTATTGCAATAAAGAAACCGATTAAATACAATCAAATAAGAAATCTAGAAAAATCCTATCTCGCGATTGAGGTCAAACTCGACATAGGAAAGTTAGTCATTGCTACCGGATATCAACCGCCAAGCAGAGACTCGTTACCAATACACACTATCACTGGCCTATTTGGCAGAAGAACCTCCACTATATTAATGGGGGACCTGAACGCCAAATGCCAAGAATCCGGCTACAGGACTTTCAACGTAATAAGAGGAACCCTAAATCCGAGTATAGGACCATCTCTACCTACAGATAGACCAAAGACATGATGGATTTATACTGTGAGCTGAAATTATTGTATGAGATCAACATAAAAAATGCATCAGTTGACTCAATACAACGAAGTAAAGAAATCAAAGAACTCAACCAGTTTATCCTCGAACAACAATGAGACGATAGCACTATGCAATCGATAGCTTCGATCACGAAACAACTCCAAAAGAGTTTTGGAGTAAGATCAGACGTCTCAAACGATCGACTGGGAAGAGGAAGAAGATCCAACTACTAAAAGAAGACGGAATCGTCGAAACAGAAGAAGAAAGAATTGACGAGCTATTCCGAAGTTATTGAGAAAAGATCTTTAGTATAACTGAGGAGGAAAATGAGGACTATGACCTAGAGTTCGAAAGCAACACCATAAACAAGCTTAACGACCAAATAGACAAGACATACCCTCACCACCAGGTGGATAGACAGCACGACGGAGACGCTGAGATTACCGAAGAAGAACTACTCCACGCGCTCCGCTCATTCCGTTAAAAAGCTCCAGGACGATCAAGGATTACAAAGTTATACTTTGAAAAGGCACCAGCCAATGTCATTGAAGATATGAGAAGGATATTTAGCGCCTGTCTGAACACGGAATACTTTCCAGATGCTTATACATCAGTTTAGGGTGCACGGGCGGACCAAAGTTTCCACTCACTGCGGGTTTCCCACAGGAGGGAGGTGCTTGTCCCCCACTCTCTAATCGATTTACACCGCTGACGTACCAGCCCCTGTGTACCCGACTTACCTCAACGTTCAATTCGCCGATTATCCCACCTAGATAATCACTTGTCCATGGAGGAATGCACCTTGGCAAGCTCGTATGATAGCAGCAGAAATTGAGAACATAAAAATCTATGAGACCCAGTGGAAAATACGCACAAACCAAAAAAAAGTTCACATTAGTCCCCATTGGCAGGAGACTTCTATCTGATGTCAGGGTGGGGGATAGACGTTATCCCTACACCACGGAGTGCAATGTATTCGGAATGAAGATTTTACTTCAACCGGGTACAGGAAGCGCGTCGCAGAAAGAATCTACAAGGCCACAGCGGCAGTTAGAACTTTAAACATGTTCAGAAATCTCCATGAAAGCAATAAGAAAAAGATCTACAATGCACTTGTAAGATCGACACTGCTACATGCTCCTTCCGCCCTCTCGTGTGTCTCGAAGACACAAAAGAGGAAACTACAAGTGGTGCAGAGCAAATGCGTGTACCTGATTACAGGTACGCTCAGGCGAGAAAGAAGACGCCAGGAAGAGCTGCACCGGGAGGCGGGGTTAAGGGGATAGCACATTTTTTCATTAGTCACTTTTCAAATTCTTTTGTTCAAAATTCGTATTTTTTTGGTTTTGTATATAATTTTATTACAAATTTTATGCACTTTTTATGGTATAATAATTTTTTTAGCAACATGACTAGAACATAGTGAAGATTAAGATAATGCAAAATTGTATACATTCGTGGAAAATATTTCTTAGATATTTAAAGTTAATTTGTGAAAAAACAAACCGAACTACACCATTGATTTTTATATCGTTTTATTTCAAATTTTATGCATTTTTCATAGCATATATTTTGTTTTAGCAACATGACTAGAACATAGTGAAAATTATGATAATGCAAAATTTTATATATTCGTGGAAATTCTACGTATATTTTTAAAGTTGATTTGTGAACAAAACGCAAAACTATACCATGCGATTTTAAATATTTGCTTAAAAAACGGCGCTTGAGAACTAGTTTATATTTTTAGCATCTTTCGAATATAGATTGAACTAAGTTCCAGGGCATTCGGAATACCACTAATATTCACCTAACATCTCCTTTTCCAACTGAGAACAAAGCCTATAGTTGACCATGTCCGAAAAATATATGTTTTAGTTCACCATCAACAAAAATTTTAATGCAACTAAAGAAAAATGATTTCAAATGATAACTAAATCATATGTGCATATTTTGGTCGTGAATTGAGTTCGAATGCTTAATATTTAGTAATTCTATAGTCATTTATATGATATCAGGTTTCAAGGGAGGGGTTCTGAAAGAACTCCCTGTATCCCCAAAACGGCGTCGTAGCTGACTATGACTATGATTTTGATAGGAATAAAAGGGCTTTTAATGAGCTTTACTTTCATATATGATAATCTAACTTAGTAAAAGATTGAAAAGATGAATGTGGTATCCTCTTAAGTCCCATTAACTTTGTCATAGAAGAACGGACAAGGAATATACAGGAACTGGTTAATCGTGGATTGAACGATGATATCATTCAAATGATTAACCAGAACAGAAGAGATATAGGTCGCGCCAGATTTCCGAGCTCCGCTGGGCTATTAACTGGCGGAGCCGAAGCGCCGTTCTACGCATGGTAATAATAATGTTTTTTACCCAAACTATTGACAAAAATAAAACCTATTAAAAAAGAAAACTGACTCATGAAAACTCAACAAATTCTACAAGAACTCACCGAATATCGACAGCAAATTCACCGAATAACGAAGAAGACATCGACGAAAAAACACAAGACACGATTTACACTCACTACAAAATATACAAGAAAACAAAGACACTAAACACAATATTAAAGTAATTTCTTACTACAAGAACATTAATTTTATATAAGTCAAATGGCTTGAGCGCCATAATAATACAAACTATCTCAAAAACAACAAAGGAACCACATAACCAAGAAAACATTTAAAGCGATAGGCCTGATCACCAGGCACATAACATCTCTTTGCACCCTACCGCACTTCTTTCTGTTTTCACCACTTGTCTATTTTAAGCTAGCTACACAAACAACCTTTTTTTCTCCTTACACACACCTACCCGCTTACATCAATTGTAATTCGTAACATTTGGAGACAACAAAAAATGTCGCTTAGGCAAGCAATAAAATTACAAATAAAGTCATTTCCTTTTTCACAAACAAAATATTGTTGGAAGTTGATTCGAAGTATTAATAAATCTGAGGCTTTCTTACTACTAGCTGCCTAAAGATTATACAGGGTGTCCCAGAGGTCTCACTTCATAGGTAATAGCAGGGCCTGTCCGAGGCATAAGCGAACTTAGCGGTCGCTTTGGGCCCCCGCGCCACCAGGGGCCTCCTTCACTAGCGCTTAAAATGTCAAGACGTCCGTCATGATAAAACATTCTAATAAAAGAAAAACAATGAGTAGAAATATAAATGAAATGGTATTACAGAAAATCGATTTTTATATCATTTGCAGGGTTGGTACAATAATAGGTTCATCTTGCTGCTGACTATTGACAGAATGACACATGAATGGTAGTATGATGTAAACCAACAACGAAAAATGCAGATGATAGTGGATGTTTTACACTGACAGTGTAGCCTGTGAAATGATCAAGCATCTAGTGTGGTTGTGGTGGTGTGTGTGTGGGGGGAGGGGCGGAAATGAAATTCTGCCTATGGCCCCATAAAGGCTTGGGTCAGCTCTGGGTAATAAACCTAGCAGGATAAAAAACAGTTTTGTGGTTAGTTGGTTTGCCAACATGGCCTTATTTATGCATTGATACCTCACCACTTAATTTTCATGCAATGAGATTGCGGAGCGGCTAAAGCCTTTAAAACTTTATGTAGAGTGAATTTTAAATGCAATCTCTGGTTTAGAGTAAGTTTTATGGGTGTGTGTTATATACAGGGTGCCCTAAAGTCTGGAAACAGGCAAAATGCACATTTCAATAAATATATTTTAACTACATTTTATTTAATTAGAACATTTTTTTATTCAATTAAAATATTATTAAAAAACATGTTTGATGTAATTTCCACCATTTGTGATGCATATTTTGAAACGCTTTGCAAGATTCACCCGATGAATCCGATGCATTAACTCCAAATTTCCCATCAGTTTGAACACATTCTTTTATGATACGTTGTTCCCTCAGGTGTCTTCTTTTTAATTTCCATTAAGTACACCTTCTTACTCAAGAAAAAAGTACACTTACTCCAGAAAAAGATGTCAAGAGGAGCAAGGTCTGGTTAACAAGGAGACCATTGAGTACACCTTCTTCTTTAGCATAGACCAAAAAGAGAAGTCAAGGGGGTAAGGTATGGTGAATGAAGAAACCATAAAGTAGTGAATACATCTCCTTTAGCATACCCAATAAAACGAGCTCAAGCGGGAGAAGGTCAGGTGGGCGAAGAGATCATTGTGATATTTCTTAATGTTCTCCAAGTCTCTCCTATATTAGTAAAACGAATCTATGAACATAAAGGTGATGTCAGGCGATGCAGTAATACATCCAGTGTTTTTAATCACATTAACAATTACAAACACCAAATAGATCCTTCGAAGTCCCAAATAATAATATACAATTGTAAAGATTTCCGTATTTTTTTTTTTAGAATCGATACTAATAAGAGAGATTCCTAATTTCATTCTTTCTGAAGGTCAATTTTAATGCAGTTCCTATGCCCGAAACCTGATCGTAAACACAAAAGCTAATGATCTCAGAAACACGCCCCCTGATTAATGACCTTTTACTCCATGTTTTTTGTCCTGATTGTCGAGAATAGAGTCTCCTTGAGGCCATGTGGCCCGTCGAAACCACGAGGTCAGGCTGGAGGTCAGTCCACGTGAGCGAGGACCGTGAGAACAGTCATAATATCGAACTGCTTTCCGCGATAAGCGAGGGATTGGAATCTCAAACGCGCGCTTCTGTCTTCTCCAAGGATGTTATCAAGAAACCCCCGCGGAGTGCCTCCCCTACCTCAAGCGCCGTGTTGGTTCGTGGAGAGATCTTCCCCCCCTCCCCTTGGCGGAGTCAGTAACGGATCTGGCTGTTCCATCTATATTGTTGATCCCAATAGCGCATCGACAGTATAGGCCTGCCTCTTACAACGAAACACGTCATTCCCAATCGCGTTCATTTTTCTCGGCGAGTGGAAGGCTAGAATTATACCGAAGGATCTGAGCCCCAGTCAATTAGCTCATTCTTGGTTTCGGTACATTTCGTCTTGCACGAATACTCCCTCCAGTTAGTGTTACTACTAGAGGTTAAAATCCCCGTGGTTAAAGCCCCTTGAATAACCACCCGATCTCCCGTTTTATCTCTTAAAGCCTTGAACCCAAGTCAGGCTGAGAGGAATCATCTGTGGCTATTCCGACCAGTCCTCGCTTTGTGTGTTTGTACATAGGCTCGTATCACCTCTTGACCCCCCTCCCCTTTCGTAGAGCCCGCTCTGAGTAGCTTTGATAAGTTCGGTCCTTGGATACATAGAGTATATATTGTCATTATTTCATTTAATCTATTTATTGAGTATATATTAATGTTTATTTTTGTACCTACTTTTTCATATGCCTCATAGCCGGAGCCTTCATTAGTTAATATTGGCTAACTGCACTCAATCTTTGGAATTTAAAATTCTTCGCACTCGCCCCCCCCCTTCCCCTCTCACTATGTACTTATAGCCTCCATCTCTGTCGTGACGTCGAATAGAATCAAGGTCATGCGTTGACCTTGAGCGACCACGCCTATTGGGTAGAAGTGACGTATATCTCAGGGTATTCTACGACACTGATATTGAGGCTGTGTAGGGACTTTTGTATCCATTCCATTCTTAGTATACGATTGAAGAGGGTATGGTAAACTTCATACCGAAACTAGTCTTGCGAATAAACTCTATGCTCATATACATTGGTTTTACTATCATATGCCATAACTCGCTATTGAGTTCTTTCACACACACACATACACACACACATATATATATATATATATATATATATATATATATATATATATATATATATAATGAAAGAATAGGACACGCACACATTCATATATACTCAGTCGAAAGGGGTGGGGGGAGGGAAGAAATAGAGGTACGAAGGGGTTAAGGACGGAAATATATTCATAAAACATAAAAAGGCAGGGAAGTTTAAGGATCGGCAAATTTGTCACGATTTTATTTCACACTTCGGGGCCTAATGTGTTTTGGATAATTTATTGGAATTTAAAAGTTCTCGCTACCCCAAGTTAGTATTTCTTTAATTCCTATGGATTCTAATATACTTATTTGATATATAGTTATCAGATTTTGATATGAGCTTCGCATTGTTAAAAAATATATTGTGTTAATATTTACTTAAGGGGTTGAATGTACTATAGTTCATATTCCCTTGTTGTATTCACCGATGTTTTTTGATACGTTAACTAAAATTACCCTTTTCGCATGGTATGATTTTGATAAATCTTTACTTGGAATTAAGTACATACCCCCTATATAATTAACCTTCCCTCTATCATTATAAACTATGGATTATACCTCTAATGACAATATTTCGTTTTAGGACATGGCACGTCGGGAAGAGTGTAAGGTAAGCTTTAGTGGTTCATCAGTGAACAACCCTCAACCCTCATCGTTCTCTCTGGTTGTGTATAAATAAACATTAAATAGTCGTGGGAATTAATATCAGACTTCAAATTAAATTAAACAACCCATTCAAACATTATAATTGGGAAAGTAGAAAACGGTAAGATTTATTTTCTTATTTGAAGAGAATTAGGTCTAAGAGTTACTATAGAATTTCAAGGTATGTTTATGTTTTATGTGATTTACTGAGACTACTCTAGTTTACGGTTCAGCTCTTTCGGCTAGTTTCATGGATTTCTGAGTCCTACCGGTCCTTAACTCTCCGAATCTTCTCATTGGTCTATTTAGGCAATAGCAATTCCTAAATTTTCTGCTCCCTTAACATCACGACTTTTTATAACTTCACAAATATCCTCCTGTAACTGTGCAGTAATTATTAGACTTATATTTTCAACTGGTAGATTTCTTTGCCTTCTATTCTCCTTTCATCTATCTGCCATACTTTACCTGTCTATTTCAATACAATGTCGTCAAGCTTTTGCGAATGTGCTTGGCCTTCACCGACTGGCACGATTTATGACGTTGTTATTCAAACTTTAAGCCTACACCAGTTGGTATAACTACTCGTTACATTGCAGTGGGCGATAGCTTGGGTTTGAGCGCATATTGGGATGCATTTATAACACCCCATCCTCTCCCTCATGGTGAGTTGGGGGCCGCTGGGTCGGCTTTTCTTCAATCTAGAGAGGGTTTGTTTTTCTACATCACAGAAGTAAAACACAAGACAAGAGAACTCCATCGAGAGCACTAGTGGATGCATCGAGAGAACAACTTCAAACTTCCTCAATTTTTATTGGAACTCTAAATCTTCCTGCTCACTCTCGTCAAATTTCACTTTACCTCCTATTACGTATTTTTATGTATGTGTGAGTTAATGATAAGTCAAGCAAGGTGAGATGTAAGCATTCCCTTTATTATTACCGGAGTTCATTTATTGTCAAACTTCAAACGTTTCTTAAGTAACTACTACGTTTACTGCCAAAATTTAATCGCTCTTGAGGCTGCAACCGTGTAGACTTTATTTAAACTCAAATATCAAATATCTAAATGAAAAATATTTTAAATTCATTTTAACTATCGAGAAGATCCGGGAACTACTCGTAAATTGTTTTTGCCACTTCTGGAAAAGGCAGCAATCTTTCTCCAACCGAAGTTAATTCCATTCAGATCGTTTTATATGTACTTTCCATTGTCCATCGTCAACACTAATATTAATAAATACATTGGTTAAACCCCTCACATCAGGGCTTTCACACTAACAAAGTGAAATAATTGCTCAGCTTTACCATATTTTCCAATATTTGGGTTTTGTTATGCGTTAGAACCTCAAGATAGGTCATGGCGAGCCAATATCATTGACCAAACTAAGTCAGATGAACGCATTTATGTGATTAATATACCAAACACATAGTTCACAACCAACCACCTCCATCCGTTTCACGCATGGATTCTGTCTCAGTTGCTTTCCCCAAAGGACATCTACATAGATGGTGATGCCCATTCCAGCACGGCAGATAGAACATACACGAACTAAAGATTAGACACTAAATAACTAAAAAAGAAAAAAAATTCTCTCCAGTTTTAGGCATCACCACACGAAGCTTAGACAAATTGATCGAAAACGACACGTCACAACATTCAACCGATCATTAACTTTACCTCTGAATTTGTTGTTTTGATCTCCATTTTAAACGAGATCTTTTGCTCGCGTTCTGTCATTATTTTTTTTTCAGATTGATGTATGCGAATCAAGGAAATTATCGGCTTTTATTTGGCGTTCCCTAAATTTTAATAAGTAGGTAAACCTAGTCTTCATTTATTAAAAAAAAGTTAAAATAGTTATTTTTGAGATATAATTTAATTTATCTTGGAATATTTGAAAACGGTTTTTTTTAATTAAGGCATATACATCAGGTTGTGTATATTAGTTCAGGTGCTTTTAAAGTACTCTATTGATTTATGTAGGTCCGATACTTTGGTACAATACTTTGGGTAAATTCTAGGATGCTAATGGATATGTAGGCACTTTGTACCTAATCACAGCAACTTATGTCTTTAATAGCAGTTGATAGATGGTTGATATAGAAAAAAAATGCATTCTCTTCATATTATATTCAAGAAAAACAGACAAAAATGCAAGAAAATTCATGTTAAAGGCACGTAAAGATGATTCATTCTACAACCAATCTATTTAGGTGGCAGAAGAACAAAGATTTGGAGAAGCTATGCTGATTTAAAAAAAAAATTGTTAGATGCCTAGAAATTATTAAAATTAATAATCATTTGTGGATTGTCAAATGTTTACGACTGCAGAGTTCTCATTTTCAAATGAAACTTTGCACCAACACTTGTTATTCTTGTGAAGAAAGAGCTCACCTTTCTATGGACAAGATGACAAAACAGACCGAATTAAGTTCAAAACTTATTTTGGGAGGAGATATATATTCAAGCTTCCTGAATTAACGAATTAACGTGGGGAAAAAAGAGTCAAGGCCCAAGATCGTATTAACCCATGACAGAGGAGAAGCTGAATAACCTCATGAAATAGAGACTTATTGGAGAAGCGTTTTTGACATCTTGCCGGAAGAAAATGAAGATTTTGACCGGGATCACAAACTACGGGTAGTAGAAGACTTAGAAGCAAATCAACAAGATATACTCCCGAATAACAATGCATCATTGACAATCCTAGCAGAAGAGGGAGTTGAGCTAGTCACCCTAAAGGAGTTGTGATAGAACGGGTTGAGGCCACGTTAATTTCAACCCCTATCACGTGTTATTTAAAACCACGATGCTCCCCACGTGCATCTTCGCTTTGAAACTGGGCGCCTTATCGCAGCCACCTGAGTCAATGTTTAAACAAGGAGGTTTATCTTCCCCCGTTCGCCCCCGTTCGCCCCCATACGCCGACCTCGCCAGATTGAGTTGGGCTTATGGGCAGATAAGGCTTGTTCTCATGGCGCAGCTGGGCATTCCCTCGAAGCCCCCACTCCATTGTCCCCCACGCCAAGGGAGTGTCTTGACTATTTAGATGGAAACTTTACCACTAAGATCAGATTGGAGATCCAGATTTTCGTCGCGAAACATCACTACGACCCTCTCTCACCTTGTGCGCCAAGGGACCTTGACCTCGAGATTCACCATCACTTGTCCAGAAGAAGGACAATATCCCTTGAGTGCCAAGGTTCGAGCCTCCGTGACGCCGAGTCCACAAAGGCTTCCCCTGTTGTTCAGAAAGAGAACAACGCTAAAACCTCCATTGTTCGTTTGAGCTCGTTGACAAGAAACGGTTCTCACCCTCCCTCCCCCCCTGTTGTTCAGAAGAGAACAACGTTAGAACAGCCATTGTTCGTTTGAGCCCGTTTGCCAAGAAACGGTTCTCACCCTTTCCCCTTGTTGTTCAGAGGAGAACAACATTAGAACAGCCATTGTTCTTGAGCCCGTAGACAAGAGACGGTTCTCACCCCCCCTGTTGTTCAGAGGAGAACAACGAAGAACAGCCATTGTTATTTTGAGCCCTTCGCCAAGAAACAGTTCTCACCCTTCCCCCTTGTTGTTCAGAGGAGAACAACATTAGAACAGCCATTGTTCTTGAGCCCGTAGACAAGAGACGGTTCTCACCCCCGGGTTGTTCAGAAGAGAACAACGTAGAACAGCCATTGTTCTTCAAGCCGTTCGTCGAGAAACGGTTCTCATTCCCAAGACGCCACGTCAGGATCCTTTTATTCCCCCTCTTCGGCTGGAACTCGCCAGCGGACCGAAAATTCCTTCAAGCCACATTCCACTGCACCACTAGTGTAAAGTTACATAAGCCAAACGTCACCTTTGAGTACTTAACCCTTTTGTCAATTCTATCCTGTGCTTTAAATGGTTTATCGAACCATCCCATCTCTTTAACTCTATATTTGTTTTACCTTTTTAAATCTTTTAAATCCTTGGATTAGCCCGAGTCTCCACAACCCTTTCCATTCTCTGTTTATGTCAATATTTTCCGTTTTGTGTATTATTGATAGTTATTATTAATAAAACTCTATTTTATTAATGATAGCAATATTATTATCCTTGAGTTCAGTTCCACTTCTTAAGCATATCGAAGATACATAATATCGGCCCGCCAGACATCCACGCACTCTAAAGATAATTAAAGAAGTTCCCTCAACGAATAGTTATATATGGTATATCGTTGAGAGTCCATTCTACGACAGGAGTTAAAGGAGACGATAAAGAATACTAAACAGAGAGCCCCTGGAAAATCGGGGCTAACCAGGGAAAACCTAATCAGAGCAGCAGATACTTTCTTGGAGAAAATAGTATCCCTATTTAATGCCACAATAAGCGCCGGTTATTTGCCGAATGAAATAAAGAAGGGGAAAATAATATTACTACCTAAACCCGGCAAACTTCCAAATAGACCAGGGAATTTTAGACCCATAACCTTATTGAAACACTGGCTAAAATATTAGAAAGATTGATAAACGACAGGCTGACGAAACATCTGGAGGAAAGATCCTTGATCCCAACCCACCAACATGGGTTCAGAAAAAATAGAAGCACTGAGACAGCGTTAGCAATGTTAGTGGTATACCTGCCCAGAGCAAAGTTTGACAAATATTATACGGAACTAGTCCTTAGAGATATGTCAAAAGCTTTTGACAAAGTAGAGAGAGGCGGCTTAAAATTCAAGATAAAAAGACTAGGATTCCCCCCCCCCCTCACCACTAACAAAGTGCTTGTGCGACTACATCACATATAGATCAGCCTAGACATCAATAGAAAGCTTTGATGGACCGTACTTCGAAGTCCTACAAGGTGTCCCTTAAGGGAGATGTATAAACTTGACATTCTACAGTGTATACATAATGGATCTTCGCAGCCCAGTTAACGAATACACCAAATATATACAGTTCGCCGATGATATCACGATTATAGCGAGTAACCCATACAGGCACCCCTAGATGATGGCAAGGATAACAGCGACTGAAATAGCGAAAATTAACGAATTTGAGCTGAAATGGAAGATTAGAACAAGGCAGACAAGTTTACTATTATCCAATTAGGGAGAAGAAAAACAGACAGAACTAGAATGGACGACAACAGCTATCGATATGGGAATGTGGAATGAAGGAAAAGTACTCGGCCTCAAATTCAATCAGCAAGGCTACGTCAAGCACGTAAAGAAACGAATAGGATTAGCTAAAGAAAATTTAACCAAATTATATCAATTAAGAGAATTGAAGGTAGAAAACAAAAGAAAAATATACAACGCAGTTTGCCGGTCTACGTTGATCTACCCGGCTGTTCCAGTGAACATAGTCCATAAAACGAACACACTTAAACTTCAAAGAGTTCAAAATTAAGCAATATATATTATCTCAAACACGAGAAGAATAGAATACAAAAGACAAAGTGACCTGCACCACGACATCGTTCTGACACCAATAAATATGTCTTTGCACAGGAAAGGATGTAAATTATGGGAAAAGTTAAATGATATATTAACCGACGAAGAAAAAAGAACCATGGACATCCTTCACTACTACAGGGAAACAATAGAGGTAAATTTAGAAGCGGAAAACTTATCTTAAGAGACGACTCGCCTCCACTATATAATAGGTGAGATTGCAAAATGACTTCACAAATTGAAGTCAAAGAATCTGCGTTAGACATTGAAATAAGAAAATTGTAAAAAAAAGAAAAAAGGAAATAAAAGCGCAAGAGCCTCCTTTATACGAAGAATATAACGTGAGGAATAATAACTAGAAAAAATATAATGGACTTGGCTGGTCACCCAGCAAACTACATTAACTCAGACTCATTCTTTTTCATCACTCTACCCTAAAATCTACTGTACACTCTACTCTTACTGTACACTTTTAGCTTCTAACTTTTTCCAGACGTAAGACGTAACGAATTAACGTTGCAGTTCACTTTAACACGCAAACGTGAGTCGCATTTTGAATAGGTTTGAGTGAAAAGAGACGACTGCAATGCTCAGAAGAGGAGACATTAGTAAAGAAATAACTACAAACAACCATACCCCATATCCAAGTAGGAACTGCAGATAAGAAGGGAACATGATGAAGATTTTCATCTTAGGTTAGTGGGCTGAGACAGCTGCTAGATATTTTGAGTTCCCAGAAGCCAAAATAAATTTCATTCTTTGTTACCAAAAGCAGCGACTTTATTTTGTTTTTGTCTGTTATGGTTTTCAATGTATTCTAGCATTAGGCTAAAGGTTGTTTAGGGCGACTTATGCCCTCGGTGGCAAAAGCCAGATTGGCACTTTAAAAAATGACAGATACGAAGCCCATATAGGTAGCACACTTCAATAAAGTGGTAGTTCAAACTTTATTGTAGACGTGTTGCTAAATGTTCGCCCGAATCAACACAATAAAAACAACTTTGGATGCATAACTGTCCCAATAATTCGATTTTAATATCTCTTTCTATTGGCTATTTTTCTTTTCTGTCTGTCCTTTTTGTCAATCCTTATCCTATAAGTGAACATTCTCTCGTTGGATTATATCCACTACTTTTCTTCTTCGTTTACTAGAAAATATATTCAGGAGGGGAAGGAGACTTATTCCATACGACTGCTCCATTAACTTTCTTGGGAAATTTTAAAGAAATCTTAATGAGCCTACATCAAATTCCTACTAATACCTAATGTATGAAAAGAATTTCATTCATTAGGTAGTGAATATTATTAATAACAATGTTCATTTATTTTTTCAACTTATATAAACAAAAATTAAGCCCCCCCTTACATTTATCAACAATAGGTTTTGATCCACACTAGATTTTTCCATTACTCACACGATTCAAAATCATCAATATTGGAGAGTATATCAGAGGAAAATAAATTACCTAATGGAATGCGAAACTTCAGCAACGATGCAACAGTGCATTGCGCGAACAGTCGCTCTTGGACTAAGGTAAAATGAATGACTAGCAAATTTGACTTTTTGGTCGCTGCTCTACAATAAAGTTTGAACTACCACTTTATTGAAGTGTGGCTACCTATATGGGCTTCGTACCTGTCCTTTTTAAAGTGCCAATCTGGCCATTGCCACCGAGGACATAAGCCGCCCTAAACAACTTTTAGCCTACTACTAGAATACATTAAAAACCACAACAGACAAAAAGAAAATAAATCGATAAAACAACAAAAACAAAGAAAACCAAACAAACCAAGAAACAAAACAAGGGCAAGAATAAAAGGAATCACGCCAGGCGTCGGGGAAGGGGGATCCTCTCCTCCCAATTTAACCTACCTTCTCACATCTATTAAACCCACCTTCTTGTACCCATTAAACCCACGTTCTCATATCAATTGAACCAACTTTCTCACACCAATTTAGCCTATTTTCTCACAACCCATTAAACCCACCTTTTCATACCCAATAAACCGAGTTTCTAATACGCATTAAACCAAAATACTTATACCACCCACACCCTGTTAAATCTACCTTCTCACACCAATTAAACGCACCTTCTTATGCCCATAAAACGCACCTTCTTATACCCACTAAACCCACCTTCTCATACACATCAAACCAAAATTTTCATACTAGTTAAATCCACTTACTCATACTCATTAAACCAAAATGCTCATAAAATCCAAACTCACCTTATCATACCATGTAAAAATACCTTCTCAAACCCATTAAACCCACCTTCTTATACCCATTAAACCCACCTTATTATACACATTAAACCAACCTGCTCAAACGCATAAAACAAAATTTTCATACCAGTTAGACCTAACATATCCTACCCATTAAAGTCACCTCTCATACCCGTTAAAGGCACTTTCTCATACCCATTAAACCCAGATTTTCATATCAATTAAACCCACATTATCACACACATTAAACCCACCTTCTCACAACCCATTAAACCCATCTTATCATACCATTTAAATTCACATTCATTGAACACACCTTCTCATACCCATTAAACCCACCTTGTCATACCATTTAAACTCACATTCATTGAACAGACATTCTCATACCCATTAAATCCACATACTCATATCCATTAAACACACATTTTCACGCCCATTAAATCCCCCATCTCATACGCATTTGCTTTCAAGTTCTAAATTGTGATACGGCTAAATAAATTTAACTCTAAATTTGCCTTTTTTCTTTTCCAGAAACAGCGCCCGGTTATGTTTTAAAGATGACTTCTGCATTTGGATATTGGACAGCGACACCTGCAACGAGATTTACAGAAGATTCTCTCAGGTAAGAAGCAGGAAAGAAATCCTAGCACTTCTTATTCGTGCAGGAGATAGATTTTGTGCAGTAACTTCAATCCATCTGAGAGTCATAATTTTTAAAAATACTCTCAAAGGTTCTTAAGATTTTGTTATCGGGTAAGCAAAAGTTTTCTCAACAAAGTGGATTAGTTGATTAATTAATAAGAAAGGAAAGGAAATTCGTGTAATCGAATAAAGGAAAGCTGCTCTAGCAAACAAAGAAAAAAGGAGATAGAGAAGGATAAAAAGAACATGGATAGACAAATGATAGAGAGTGATGGCTAGGTAGAGAGTTTGGCATTTTAATACCCCTAAACCATGCATTTTAAATTACCTGGAAGAGACTCGGGGAAAAAACGATGTGTGAAGGAAAACGCCCAATGTTTGGCATTGGTGGATACATTTAATCGTTAATCCGTTAAAAGTTTTGTATTTTCTATTTTTTTTACTTAAGGATTGTATCAATTTTTATATTTTATATATTTGGCAGTTTTGAGGAAGTTTTAGAGAAAAAAAAAACACGCTTTTTGTAGTTATATTAAAATAAAATAATATTTAACGTTAACGCTTTAGCGTTAACTTCCGTGAAATTTTTAACGAATTAACTAAAGGATTAAAGCAGTGTGGTCAGCTGTGTCCTTAAACTCGAGAGAGATCATGCCCAGTCGTGAAATTTGGAGAGATTGTGTGTGGTCAGCTGCTTCCTTGAACGCGAGAGTGATCATACCCAGTCGTGCAATTGGAAGACGTGCTGTGTGGTCAGCTGTGTCCTTGAACGCGAGGGTGATCATACCCACTCGTGCCATTGGGAGAGATGTTGCGTTGGGAACTGCTTCCTGGATTAGTTGACATCTGTATGTCTTTGAAGACAACGGAGTTTTCGCCAATCGTCGGAAAATGCATGAGAATTCTGGATTGCCCCGTCGTCATTACACCCGCTGAGCTGCTCCCGTTATCTGAACCTTTCAGCCGAGTTGGTCTTATCATCCCGACTCTCCGATGAGGTGGTCCAAAGGAAACCTGAGCTATGCGTTTGATATCAGTTCGGCTGCAGGAGCTGCTGACAAGAGGCCGTCGTTGGCAACCGTCGGCCTCCTGGCTAATTCCGAATTTCTTGCCAGGGTTTAATCCGTTGCCTTTTCCTCTTCCATAAATGCCTCCGTTAACCATGTAAAGGATAATAGAGATTTTTGCCTCTTAGAATTTTACGCGCGATAGCAACGAGGCCTCATCCCACCTGGAGGGCCTGGGGCCTGAAGGGCACTTACACCTTTAGATATCATCTGACACCTCCTTACGGATGCGTAAAATAAGATTCTAGACAAAGAAAAATGTGTGGGGGGGGGGAGCAGTAGAAGGCGAAAATGGTGGGAAGAATGCAGACGTGTAAGCCCCAACAAGAACCAAGAGGGAAGGGCGAAACAGCCTCTCTCTTTATTACTAATTCCCTCTTTAGCTTAGAAGTCTTATGTTTTTAACCGTTCCTTTCATTGTATTGACGTCTTAAATGCATAGGAGCTCTCGTTAACCTTGTAGATAAGGCTCTGGAACTATATTCCCAGGTACCGTGTTCGAAACGTCGAGAGCAGACACACACGCAAAAAAAAATAATTAGCGAGCTAGCCTGCTATTAGCGGACGCGCTGATCCCGATGCGTTGACGCTGTTAGCTCCATCCACACACGTCATCACGCATCCTGGGTATTGACAAAGTCCTGTTACACCAGTTACGACACTCAACAAAGGACACAATGGAAGATTTTATGCACACGTTTTTATTGTTTTGACCAAAAAATATGTGTTTAAATTGTAATATTAATCAATGTGGCCGCTCTTGGCGTCGGGCACGCGCTCCAGGAGAGACCTGAAGGCCGCGCACAAGTTGCGGATAAAGTCTTTCCACATGTTGGCTCACACACGATTGATGGTGGACTTCAGCTCGTTGATGTTGCTGTGGCGGACCTTGCAGTCCTTGCCCTCGACATGCGCTCACACGCTGTAGTTGAGGGGGATTGAGATCGGGCGACTGCGGCGGCCGAACTTCCTCTAACCAGAAGTTTATTTTCGAACTCAACCTCTCTTGCACGGTCTTGGCCGTATGGGCCAGGGCAACGCCCCACTGAAAGACATAGTCCACCTTCTTCGTGATATTTCTCACCCGGGGCTGGAATATGTGGCCAAGATGTCTATGTAATCAGTCGCGGTGAGCCTGTTACCGGCTGTGAACCCCATCGGCGGCGTCTTCTCACCATTCGAAGCCACGACTTCGAGCATCATCACGGAGCCCGGGTGCTCTTGCGAACCTCCTCCTTGACGGCCCTGGAAACCGTGGCCACCAATATGTTCTTTTTCGCGAGCGCAGTCATTCAGTGCTTCAGAGCACTTTCGAAGGCCTTTCTTACAACCAAACGGTTGACAACTTAAGGTCTGTCTAAATGAGGTCGATCTTTGAGATTTTCCCGGTTCTTGAGCCTGTAGCGGCACGGATAAATAGTTGCCGTAAAAATGTATTTTTTTTTACAGTTTACGAGTTAAATAGCATTTTTCCCCAAAATATTTAGTTACCCCTCAAACATTGCCGTTTTGTATTTAGAATTATCTTGATATTTTCTAATCTTATATTTGTATATAAGATAACCTATATAAAATAACCTATATAATTTCAATAAATAAGTCTAAAAAGCGATGTTTGGTTTCAATTTGATTAGAATTCGACAATTGGTGACCTCGGAGTGACATGGTTTGACCTTCAACGGACTCAAGACGGCGCCTTAAAAAGCGTTTGCTCTGACCATCTTTTTACGGCTTAACGGACTAAATACGGCGTGCTACTAGCACGTTTACCCTCCAGCTTCGGATGCCCTAAGAGAGCCTAGCGGACTAAATAGAGCTTGCCACCAACACATTCGCTTTCTAACTTCGCTTGCCTTCATAGAGCCTAGCGGACTAAACACGGAGTGCTATTAGCACGTTCGCTCTCTAACTTCGGCTGCCCCTTAGGGAATCAAGTGAACTAAATATGGCGAGCCCCAATAAAGCTCGATCACTCTCTATCGCCTAGACTTGGCGATCTCCAGGCCAGTACCGACACTATTGCTGAGGCGACTGCTCATGTCACCTACGTCATCAGGCGTCAAACTGCCTGCCGTCTGGTCTTCTGGCGCTGCACTGTGCGTGATCCAGGATCAATCACAATTCAATATAGCGAAAATTTCATCCAGTAAGACGAAGTTTGACCACATCGTCAGTTCGCTACCATCGTCGATTATCATTGAGATCAGGGACGTCGTGGTTTCTTCAGCCTCCAGTTCATCACTTTATGAGGACTTCGAAAACCGCCTTCATCTCAAGAAAGGGCTGCATTGGAAGCCAAGCGCCTGAGACAACTCATCTCACAAGAAGAGCTCAGAGATAGGAAGCCTTCCCAGTTGTTATGTCACATGCAGCAGCTTTTTAGTGCACAAGCGGCTGCCTTCAATAAGCCCCTCTTCCGCTAGCTGTTTCTATAGAAGCTCTTTCACTCCACGTAAATCATCTTCGTTCTGATAGATTCCACGATAAACGTGAAAAGACTGGCTGACAAGGTTGATCGAATCGTCGAAGCCCCCCCCCTTCGCAAGTGGTTTTAGTCTCCAGCCATTCTGATGAATGAATAACACGTTTGGAAGCAGAATATGAGGAGCTAACGCGGCTCGTTAAGAGTAGCCTGAAAAGGCCTTGTGTTTTTACCATTTGAAGTTCGGTGAAAACGCTTGCAAATGCATTTCCCCCTGTCAACAAAAATCGAAAAACTATGCTGACGGTTGCTACTAGCGGCACCCGTCCATCACTCGAGCTCCAAGCTGCTCCGGATCACAGACCCTTCGATGAAACTCACTTTTCTCATCGATACTGGTGCTGAAGTCAATATACTTCCTTCAGGCGTGCCGAAGACTTCTCCTATCCAGTACCTTTTTGCAGCAAATGGAACCGAGATTTCCGTTTACGGAAAATAGCTGAAGACACTTTCTCTTGGTCTCCCTCAAAATTTTAAGTGGGTCTTCCTCATAGCAGCGGTCCACAGCTCCACCTTAGGAGCTGAATCTCTCCGGCACTTAAAGCTTTCTGTCGACCTTAGCAAAAACTTCCTCCTGGATCAGGACACCTCATTTCGTTTTCGTGCTTGCATAGACTTAGATGAATCTATCGCCATCGTCGTGCCGTCGACTCCATTCAAGAGCCTCCTGGAAAAAGTCCCTGCAGTTCTTACTCCGGGAGGCCAGCCAACTGAGGTCAAGCATAGCGTGAGACATCTACTCCCCGCCACCGGACCTCTTGTATACGCTTAATTCCGACGACTTCCGTTGGAACGGTTTAAAAAAGCGAAGGAGAAATTCCAGCAAATCTTGGATCTCGGGATCATCCGACCTTCCAAGAGCAATTGGTCCTCAGTGCTTCATATGGTAGCCAAGAAGACTCGAGACTAGCTCCTGTGCAGTGACTTTCGTGCCCACAATGCCATTACCATTCCTGACAGCTATCCGTTCCACACATACAGGGTTTTACGGTCAATCTACATGGGTGCACAATTTTCTCAAAGATTGACCTAGTGAAAGCTTTTCACCAGATTCCTGTCGAGTCGGCCACGTTTGCAAAACTGCCACCATCACCCCATTCGGGCTATTTGAGTGGCTGTACGTGCCTTTTGGTCTCCACAATGATGCCCAAACCTTTTAACACTTCATTAACGAAGTCACTCGTTAATTTCCCTTATATTTTGCGTATATGGAGTACCTTCTGATTGCTAGCATTTGGGTGTACGAACACCAGTTCCATGTGTAAGCTGTGCTTTCCTGCATTCAAGAATATGACCTATTCGTTCATATAAATGCCTGTTTAGTGTCCCTGAACTTGACTTCCTTGAAAACCAAATTAGTGCGAACGGTGTTAGTCCTACTGCAGAGAAGACAGAAGCTATTACTGCTTTTTCAAGGACTGAGTCCCAACGCAAGCAGCGTCAGTTCCTTGGTATGTTCAACTTTTACCACAGGTTTATCAAGGGGTTTGCAGCTATTCTAAAGCCCTTCAACGACCTCCTGCGACCAGCGAAGAAAGGTGGCAAACCTCCGTCAAGTGTACTGATTTGGCAACTTACTGCCTTGGAGAAAGCAAAAATGGATTTGAAAGAAGCTGCACGTCTTCATTATCCTGTTCATGATGCTGAAACATGTATAATGGCAGATGCATCAGATTTGTCCGTCGTCGTTGTCTTGCAGCAGAGAGTCGACAACAATTACATCCCTCTTGCTTTCTTCTCGAAGACACTTCATCTAGTTGAAACTCAGTGCAGTGCCGTTGGCAGAGAACTCTTCGCGATTTATCTTAGCAGCTGCCATTTTCGTCGAAGGAAGGGAATTTCACATCCTAACGGCTAATAAGGCTTTGACATTCATGTTCCACTCGAATTCTACTAATCATTCTCCCCGTGCTCTTCGCCAGATGAAATTCATATCTCAGTTCACTTCATACATTCTCCACATCCATGGTATCAGAAACGCAGCAGCCGATCCCCTCTTCAGAATGGTTATTGTTTCTGTTGACCACCCTCAAACCGATCTGAATCTTCTTCAGAAAGAACAAACCAGTGATGCAAAACTAATTTCACTCATTAAGGACCCATCTCAGCATTCCCTTTCCCTCAAACTGGTGACTTATCCAGATTACAGTGTTTACCTGTGGTGTGATCTTTCGAACGACAGTGTTTGAATTTATGTTCCTCCCGCTCTCCATCAGAATGTTTTTCCAAATTTTCACGGCCTCTCACATCCAGGCATACGCTCGACTCTCCAAATAGTCTCTCGCTCTTACATTTGCCCGTCGATGAACAAGACCGGTGACCTCAGTATTGTCCTCAGTGTCCTCTTTGCTTACCTGGTGACCTTCTTCATAATTCTCTCAACTCCGGAACCTCATGTCTTCTCTTCAGCCTCCTGCCAGTCCTAACGTATTCTCGCCAAAACAATTCGCTTTTAAAGACGGAAAGCGTCTTTGTCCGAAATGATAATGTTCGCAAACCTTTGGTTCCTCCTTACACTGGCCCATTCAAGGTTCTATCCCGGCGCTAGAAGACCTTAACCATTAACAAAGATTGCAAACCTAAAACCATCTCCCTCGACTGAGTGAAGCCTGCATACGTCGAAAGTGACTAAATGCTGCCAACTTTCCAATACCGTCGTCGTCGTTTTAAATTTAAAACTCGTTTGTAATACTTTACCAGGTGTCCCGAAACCTGCCCGATGAGGAAATCTCGGCCACTACTCTCGCTCGCACTTTTTTCAGTGGATGTATTTCCTGCTTCGGACTCCCGTTAACCATTACGACGGACAGAGAACGTCAGTTCGAAGCCAGTTTATTTCCCTAGTTGGCCAACACCTTTTGGCTCCACGCACATTCGCACAACGGCATACAACCCTCAAACGAATAGCTTAGTTGCGCGCTTCCATCGACAGCTGAAGACTGCTCCTATGTGTCACGAAGATGTCCTTCACTGGACGGCAAAAATGCCTCTCGTCATGCTCACCATTCAAAGAAAATATGGAGTCTATAGTTGCAGAAGCGGTATATGATGCTCCTCTTTGCTTACCTGGTGACCTTCTCCATAATTCTCTCAACTCCGGAACCTCATGTCTTTTCTTCAGCCTCCTGCCAGTCCTAACGTATTCTCGCCAAAACAATTCGTTTTTAAAGCCTTACAGAGCTCGGAAAGCGTCTTTGACCGAAATGATAATGTTCGCAAACCTTTGGTTCCTCCTTACACTGGCCCATTCAAGGTTTTATCCCGGCGCTAGAAGACCATAACCATTAACAAAGATTGCAAACCTAAAACCGTTTCTCTCTACTGAGTGAAGCCTGCATACGTCGAAAGTGACTAAATGCTGCCAACTTTCCAATACAGTCGTCATTTGAAATTTAAAACTCGTTTCGTAATACTCCCTCAGCGGGAGGAGGTATTGTAGCGGCATGTATAAATATTTCCCATAAAAATGTAAATTTTTAGTTTACCATATAAATAGCATTTTTACCAAAAGTATTTAGTTACCCCTCAAACATTGCCGTTTTATTCAATAAATAAATGTAACTCAAATTTACTGTATCTAGAATTATTTTGATATTTCCTAATCTTATATTTGTATATTATTTTATTGCTATTTTTTTTTTTTAATATCTTTGATGTATAAAAAATACCTATATAATTTCAGTAAATAATGCCGAAAATCCATGTTTAGCTTTAATTTTATTAGAACACTACAAACTTCTCCGCGACTTTCTGTTCGGTCATCCGGCTGACGTTGAGCTACTTACTCAACTTGTGGCCAGCGCGCAGCGCGCAAGAGAGCAAAGATCTCGATTCTTTTCACTTACATCTCAACGCACCTATACATAATGTAAAACGCGTTTCAATGACGCGTGCTAGAAAAGTAAACCTCTCGAAAGATAAAAACAACAACAAAGTATAACTGAACCTTTGCAAACACCGGCATATCCAATCACTACACCATTGTCTCTCTCACACATATTCACACACACAACCCATCACCTTTCCAAATCTGAACCTGTTGAAGGGGTCCTCCCATTTGCAAACCACTGGCGTGGAAGTGATGCAACCCACAAATGTGTCATGGACGCTTTATTGTTCAGTGGGTGGTAGCAAAACACCGAATTTGCGCTCTTCATACACCTCCTCCCCATTTTTATTAGACCTAATTGAATGACCATTTACATTTTGATTTGAATAAATTTTTTGCACTCAAACGCCCGTGTCGGCTTCGAGGAGAGCAACTGTTGAAAAAACAAGATATGATTGTCATGGTTTTCCGGGGAATAATAATAATAAAAATAAAACGGTTTATTTAGAATACAAACAGTCATTTCGACTGACATTCAGAGGTACAAGTTCTAAAACTAACACAGTAAAAGGATTTTCATCTCAATCTCGTTTGAATGATCGTATAAATTCACTGTCGTTACATCTACAATGAACTCTTTCCTTTGGATGGTGCAACGACGATTCATTTTTGAACAACATTTTAAATCTCTGTTGAAATCCAGTCCGTAGGGTGAGGTAGGTCTTATATATGTTTTCTTCTCTCCATGAGTGATCTCATGGTCTATTATCATTATAATATAATTAAGGGACAAGGAAGAACTGAGTATCACATCTTTACAACAAATTCAATTTAGTTCTAGAAATTTGCCTCTTTATCTAACTTTTAACATTTCTCCTACTTTAATTTTGCAGATCAAAGATAGCCGTCATTTGCACTATGATTGCGAATTCATGGTGAGTTTTTATTCTTCCAATGAATTCAATGTAGAATAAATTTAGCCCATATCATGTGAAAAGTAGTTATGGGGAAAATAGGCTCAATCCTGATTTATTTGAAGAACCTTCTTCCCGTGCTAACGGTAAAAGTGCTAGATCATTTTCCTCTGTTAGGTTGGACACAAAGTTCCCGTACAACCATTTTTAAAAGTTTATTCATTTATTGATTTATATTTATAGAATTATTTAAAAGTTTATTGATTTATAGATTTATGCAGTGTGTAAGACTAGTTAATGTGTAATGACTTAGTGTTTCCTAGGCCTCACTAAAAGGGCTTAGTGATGTAGAGCCTAGGTAGACTAGGTCACTATTCACCTTTAAACGAAGCCTAGGCAAGCCTATGGCACTGCGCAGTAAATAGGAAGACAACCTTTATGGTACCTAAAGTTTTGAAAATTACCAATCAAATGACTCTTTCTTGTGAAGAGCAACTTACTCCTTTACTGTATGAGTACAAGTCCGTCCTAAACGCTGCCCAATAGCAACGTCATATCGACCAAGCATTTGAAGAAGAAACAATAAGTCGTGGCACAACCTACGATTGGCTTAAGAAGTTTTAGCGTGGCCAATTCGATCTCCAAGATCCACCAAGTAGTGGTCGACCCTCAATTATTCATAATGACCATCTGTGCGCCTGTGTCAAAGCTGATTCACATCTGACATCACATGAGCTAGCTGAAAAGCTTAGCGTCAGCTATACAGCCATTTTGCATCATTTAGAGGAAATGGGCGAAGTCAGCAAACTGGACGTATGGATTCCACGTAAACGGACGGAATTTGACCTTCAGTTCCACATATACGCCTGAATGACACTTCTGTCCAAGAAACGTCATTTTGATTGGCTGAACAAAGTGGTTATTGCAAATGAGAAATGGCGTTTGCACTCGAATATGACAAGCAAAGAAGCTGAACAGACAAAGGGACATCTGCCCAACTTCAGGCAAAGTGCGACCGACATCAAAATAAGCCTATGATTTGTGGCGGGGGGGATGTGAAGGGAGTGATTTACTGGGAAATGTTGGAACGCAATCACTCTATCGACGCTGAATTATACAGTTAACAACTGCAATAGGTAACAGATGCAATTGTGCAGAAACGACCAGAATTGAATGATGTCATGTTTCTTCATGATAACGCCCGACCACACGTTAAAAACCATACCCGTGATAAACTTCTGGAGCTGGGGTGGGAAGCTCTCTCTCACTCACTCTACTCCCCAGACCTGATGTTAACAGACTACTATCTATTACGGGCACTGCAGAACCTCTTGAATGGCAAGACGCTCGCAAATAATGAAGAACTGAAAACTGCAATTGAAGAATTCTTTGATAGCAAACTAGTTGAATTTCAGAACAAAGGCGTCCATGATCTATCCCGTCGTTGGGAGCAGGTGCTCGAAAATAACGGTGATTACTTTGTTCATTTATGTTTCGTTTGCTGCATTGTTTCGTTGTAAATCACTGTCAATAAAAGTTGTTCGAGAACTTTGTTTCCAACCTATTATTATAAACTCTTTATTCTCCTGAGTGACGAAGTGAAAATTCTTTCTTGACTATATCCATGTTTTACTTTCAGGACAGTGAGACTGAAAAACACCTTCGTAGTGTGGCTGTTGTGGAACTTTCAAAACTTAGTTATTCTCATGACATGACTCTGCTATTTCCATTCATTGGCATTGTAAGCACCCGGTATCTTCTCATTTCAAACCTCTCGTTTTATTTGTATTAACAATTAAGCAATTGTGCCTCCATCAGGTCTCATTTTCTTATAACCTCAAAAATAGTATCAAAGTTACCAAGAATGAGAATGGATTAAAACTAAGAGGCTTCAGGTAGAAAGGAGTTCCTGACACGCTTTGTTGATCTTGACGTCGGAAGTCAGATGTGGCTCAGCTTTGACACAGGCGCACAAACGGTCATTGTCAATAAGTGAGGGTCGACCACTTTATGGCTAATCTTCAAGATCAAATTGACGACGCTGAAACTACTTAAACCAATCGTAGGCTGTGCGGCGACTAATTGTGTCTTCTCCAAATGTTTGGTTGATACGACTTTGCGTTTGGGCAGCGTTTAGGACAGACTTGCAATCGTACAGTAATGGGTAATTTTTGAAACTTTAGATATCATATTGGGTGTCCGACTAATTACTGTGCAGTGGCCTATTATTTCCTAGGCCTCACTTAAAAGTGCATAGTGACCTAGTCTACCTATACAGTATATGTTTCATCATGAGCACGACACTGGACTCATGAAAGGGCTCCACGTTTCTCAAGTCGAGAAAGGTTGCGAAGAAGCAACCTTTTGGACCTTAGCTCGGGAATTCGCCCGATTAGTACCCTTCCGTTTGTTTGGAGCTTCTGGAAGATCCCTTGTTGGTAGGAAAGTTATGTGTCATTGCCACAGTGAAGCATCAGGACACTCTATGTCTGGGATTACTTTTCATCTAAGGGAACTGGAGCACTAACAATTTTACCTAAGAACATTGCCGTGAACTCAAAATGATTGCAAAATGTGCTTCATCAAAACTTTTCCAAACAGTTCAGGACCAATTTGGGAATGGTAACTATATTTTTCAGCATGATGGTGGGCCTTAACTACAAAATCAAAAGTAATAAAAAGCTATTGGCTGAAAATAACTTCGAACCTTTTGGACCTTAGCTCGGGAATTCGCCCGATTAGTACCCAAAAGAGAATTAGTGGCGGTAATCAAACGGGCGGTTAATAAACAGAAGCCATCCAACTGTGAGCAGTTGCAGGTGCTTATTAAACAAAAATGGAGTAAATCAGTCAAAATATCATAAACAAGGTCTGTTAAAGAAAAGTCGCGGGTTCTCACTAATTCTGATTTATAAACTTGCGACATTCAAAAGTTTCAATAATTTCCGGACTAACCTTAGGAGTACCTTGACAATTATATCATTCGAAAGGGAATGTAGAACAACATGAGAGTTTCAAACTTCGTTAGAATCGGCCGAATAGTTATGGTTATTGCAAAAACAATATAATTACAGGGTTAACCTTGGGAGGACTTTGGCAAGTTTATCATTCAAAAGAGGATGTAAATCAACATAAGGGTTTCAAATTTCGTTAGAATTAGTCGAATCGTTACAATGTTATTACCGAACCAAAAAAAGAAGATCGGGCACCGACCGACCCACCGACATAGTGAGATGTAGAGTAAAAATTTAGTCTCTAGCATGCTAAAACCAATTGAAGCAGTCCTAACGAACCATGGACATAATTATAAATATTGCCTGCGCGACTCAATTGACTGTAATTATTAATAAAATGGGTTTAGGCTTTAAGTTTTTGTAGATTTTACCTGCAAAACTATGATACAAGAATACTAAAACAAAATGCAACGTTTGTTTAGTTCTATTGATTTTCATAAATGAAAAAAAAAATTAGTCTCAAAGCTTTTTGCCATGACTATATATATATATATATATATATATATATATATATATATATATATATATATATATATATATATATATATATATATATAACGTGGTAGGAAGCCATGTTGGATGTCAGATTTGCTAAAATCGACAGCGATAGATGCTTAATTAAGATTGCGCTGCAGCTTTTTAACTTTTTCAAAGACTTTCTTTTCAGAAAGCGAAAGGTGGGAAAAAATGCTGACAAGTGGCATATCTTTCAGTCGTATACGACTGAAGAGGGTACGGTAAACTCATACCGAATCTAGGCTCGTGAATAAATGCTATGCTACTATACAGTGGTTTCACTATCATATATCATAATTTGTTATTGAGTTTTTCATATATATATATATATATATATATATATATATATATATATATATGTTGGGCGGATGTGAAAACGATTAACTATGAAATAAAACTTATCTTTAAAGATTTTCTAAGATATCCAGAAAAAATATATATTATTCGGTAGATAATAGTTTTCAATATATTCACGAGGAAAAATAGTCTGAATCGACTTCAAAATATTATTATTATTATTTGGATAGGCCTTCCTTTTACTTCTGTTCTTGGTCTGGTGTCAAGAGCAAATGGAAGATTGCTACAACTGGATCGAGTTTAGGAAAGAGGATTCATCCAAGAGGAGGAAAACAGATTCGGTACGTTGGATGCTTTTTGTGTTAAGCTGACCATTTCGGAATTGTCATAAAGAAATCGGGAGGAGAGTGAAGCATTGGTTGTACAAACACGCTCACAATTGATATTATTTACTATCATAGGTACCCGGCGGAGCCCTGGATAAAAAGTACTGTCGCAAATAAATACAGATGAATATTGATTAAAATTCTTACATTGTGGCAAAAAAAATATCTTTACTTGCTGATTATCATTATTTCTGGGGTGAAGGCAGATTCAGGAGAGATGCACACTCTCCCTATCATATAATATACTTATAATGAGTAAAGGTTTTATCACGCGTGCACGGCAGTTTACGCGCACGCGTGAATGACCGTTAGTAATGAGCGAACGAGATGGGAGACGGCTAAGGGGAACATAAAGTTGCGCGCCATTGCGCCGCGACTCTTCCCATGGACCCTCACCCCTCGTCCCATTCCTCGACGGCTTCAAGTCACATTGGACACACTCGCGGGACACTCTGCCATTTGATTTAACCCTTCGCTCAACCTTACACTGACAACTGCATCGTCTCCCAGACTGTTAGGCTGATTCATGGAGGTTGATGTCAAAGCTGGCACTTGGCGTGGAACGAGGGCGGCAGCGAGAGTGTTGTGTATATGAGAATCATGTGCCTTAACCGTGCACGGCGGAATAAGTAGGCCCGAATGGCTGAGGTTGCCAGGTGTGGCCCTTATGGAATTGCTATGGGTCGCTGGCTGCGCTAAGAGCAATCAAACCAGATATGAACTCTTATATTTTACTTTCATCCAAAAGTATGAATTCTGCAATGATTTGGGTCGGGACATTGCATAGGATTGCTGTGGCCTATATAGTGTGAAAGTGGCATAAAAATTGTGTGGTATGATGAGGTGAGGGTATTATTAGCCCTCTTTAAACTACCAACCATATCTGGTAAAGGTTTTACTACTAATTTACACTCTATTTTAGGTTTGCGCTTGGTAGAACCAACGTTTAACGTAGGATCTGAACCCTGGGTATCTAGACTGTATCTATTTCAATCTATTCAGCTGTTCTTTCCTCCAATTGCTAATTTTCATGTTATGTCCACAGATAATCCATTTTGATGACTGCGATACATGTGTATCAATACATACTACTCCCAAACAGGAGGAAACCAAGCAACAAGGACAGCACTTACACGTACCACAATCCTCTCACAACCTTAGAAGAACCGAAACCCCCCACTCAATATTAATTCACGACCCAATCCTTGCCCTTGGGTATCAACAAATGGAAAGGAACAAACTCAACCCAAGAAAAGTTCGAAGAGAGAGAAAGGAAACACGGTTTCACGTTAGTGACGATATGACTCCCATCAAACCTTCACTTCCACATCTTATTTTAGAGGCAAAACACCCCCAAGTTGAATGTGATCACAGTCGGATTAACAATTCTAAACTGGGAACTGACCTGCAAGGGCAAAGAAAAACTCTGCAGAAGCCCTCAGATGAAGAAATATTTCTTAACGCTTTTCATGACTCCCGAATAAGACCGAATCTAAAGGACTCCGAGTGTCCTAGCTCTTGTCTCGAATGCCCTACGGATATTCAGAAGCCTAGCTATCATAGTGTCCCACAGGCCGAGAGAAATCCTAACGAATCCAAGGTTCCAAACGTAGCTGGGATGAGTGAAGGCGTTATGAAATCCCAAGTAACCTTGAATCAAAACTCGGATGAAGGAAATACTAATATAGCTGATTATAATCAGACGCCTTCAAAAACTGATCAAAATGTTATACGAGATACATCGTGTTCTTCTACTACAGATGAAACTGACGACGACGATAATGAGTAAGTAAAAGTTAGTTTAGTGGAGTGGGTGGGTTGAATGAAGCATATATGAAATATGAAACTGGAGTATAACTTTCCTTCCAGAACAAAATAGATGAAAATTACTATTTTAGGGACAAAAGATTTACTACAAATTTCGGATAGCAAGCATTGATACTTGAGACGACTTTACCACTTTGCGGAAGAGGATAAAAATAGGTAAAACGACAGATATTGATGCTGTAACGAAAAAAGTGGGCCTTTCACAAAAAGAGGTTTTCTTGAGGCCTTCAAAGAAAGTGATGAAGTTAAGAAAAGTGAAGTATGTGGAGGGAAATAGCTCAAATAGCTTAATGAAGAAACTCCTTCAGGCTCCTGCGAACTGGAGAGTGCGCAATTCTCATACTGATGCCTAAGTTTGTCAATGAAGCCAGATTTCCCTGCGGAGGAGTCAGTACCAAAGGTTTGGAATTATGCAGGGTTTAAGAATAACTCTGAAGGATGACCTTCTCCATCGGGTTTAGTTTTATCCTTTTGAGTTCTGATGCTTTTAGAGGCAAATTTTTTCCTGGATGTTTAAAATACCACCCACCTGTTCAGGTATTCTCAATGAGTAGGTATTGCGATGACAAATATTATTATTTCATTCTCTAAAACTCTCTCTCTCTCTCTCTCTCTCTCTCTCTCTCTCTCTCTCTCGACGCCACGGTTGCAGAGAGCCGGGGGGCGTACGTTGAGATTATTTTGTGCTGGGTTCTTGGATATGTGGGAATTGCGGGGAATGAGGGCACCGATGAGGGCACCAAAGAGTCCTCGAGGATTCGGCGACCAGAGCAGCGATTCGCTTTTCCTCACACTGACTACATGACAGGAAGCCTACCAAAGAAGATGGGAGACGGTCGAAGGGAACTTAAAGTTGCGTGCCATTGCGCCGCGACTGTTTCCATGGACCTACCCCCAATGACGCGACGGCTTTAGGTTGCTTTCTGTCATCTCCGAATTGGACACACTCGCGGGATGCACCCTCATTGGATGGAGCACACCCCTCCACCTTAATGCGACGATTGCACCCCCCCCCCTCACTGTTTAGGCGCCTTCTTGTTGAATGTCATTGTCTAGGTGATATTGCGCACGTTATCTGTGCCGGTTCCGGGACGAGTAGGGTCGCTACCGCTTGTTCCTTGTCCACTGCATGGATTTGTGTACACAAACGTATGGAATATTTGACTTCTTGGAGGAGGTTGGCCTTCTCCATTTTATTTGGCTCTCTTTGGTGTTGGTATCGTGCTTTCTCGCCGAGGGGAGGCGGGTCTCCCTCGACGCCGGAGCGTGCGTCCTTCTTCTTCTTCTTGCTTTATTGCTTCCTTTTGTTTTGCCTTAGATTTTGTTTGTTTGTTTTGGATTTGTTTTCTTTGGGTGTCTTTTGCTCGTTTTATTTTTAATCTGGCCTAGAATTAGGCTATAAGATGATTACGGTGAATTATCATCCCCTAGTAGGCAGTCACCAGATGGGCGCTTAAAAATCTCTGTTCTCTCCCTCCCTCTCGCTCTCTCGGTCTGTCTGTCTGTCTGTCTGTCTTTCTCTTTATATATATATATATATATATATATATATGCAAATAATCGCACAGTAAAATGAAAGGCTATTGGACTAAGAACAGCCAACGTGAAACGGTTGTGAATTTCTCCCCTCAAGAGTTTGATGTTACCACAGCTTCTGCCCTCGTATGGATTTGGCCTGAACTTGTCCATCCCGTCCAGACCTTCCACTGTTTTAATTGCTAAAGGTTTTGCTAATTTAGAAAAATCTAATGACATTCATTTTTGGAATCCGCCTTTCATTTTCCTGTTGTTTTTTTGCATTTATTGCCTACTCACTTTGTGAGTTTCTCATATCCATATATATATATATATATATATATATATATATATATGTATAGCAGAATTTGAAAACCGACACTGCATCAGGTCCCGGAGACCGGGCATCATTGCTGATCAGGTAGATGACTTTTAAGGGATTCATCTGATTCATCTAAAAAGACACATTTCAATATATTCCCTTTTCTATATCGTCTAATTTACCGTCACAGAAAATGGAATTGTTTTTAAGGATTTCGGAAACTTAGGTTTCCATCACAAAATTTACAGTAGCTTCAAATCAAATAATGTAGGGTAATGCATGATAAATTACAGATATAAAGTGAGCATGGTTATAAGTGTTAGGATAGATGAAACTGCAAGTTACGTGCAAAAGAGCATTTCCAATCCATATATATGGTGGTCAAAATGATCCTGACAGCGTAATTCTATTATTTCTGTCTTTGAGATAACCAACTAAATTAGGGTAATAACTTACTTCCATGAATTCTTGGAACTTTCAGTCATTACCTTGTCAAGTTCCAAGAAGCAAACATGCCAAGAGTACCCACTACACCTGCTTATATCCAGGAGCTAATATTTAAGATACCTCAAGAAGATTATATCTCCATCAGAGTCATAGCTGAAAGGATTAAACAGCCCAAAAGTGTCGTACATAATATTATATCACGTAACAAGACCACTGGCTCATGTATCAGTGGAATTTCTACTAGTAAGCCTAGGAAAACCTCAAAAAGAGATGACCAAGCCATCGTTCATATCTCAATAAAGAACCGATACAAGACAGCAACCGGCATTTCCCGAGAAGTAAATGAAACTATGGCCATTAGTGTCTCCAGGAAGACAGTGCCACGCCGTCTGACGGAAAGATCTTTAAAATCTCGCACACCAGCAGTCAAGACATCGATCAGTCCTACGAACAAGAAAGTTAGATTATCCTTCACCACTAAGCACGTTCTATAGAGAGAAGATCAATGGTCCAAAGTACACTTCACCGATGAGTCGGAGTACAATTTGCTTGTTTCAGATGGCAGGAGGTTCGTCCGTCGAAGACCTACCGAAAGATTATCCTTGAAATGCGTGAAGAGCAGCGTTAAGTTTGGTGGAGGAAGCGCTATGGTGTGAGGCATAATTTCGGCGGAAGTTACTGGCTCACTTGTTTGCTTGCAGGGCAGAGTGAATCATCAAGTATATAAAGAACTTCTGCAAGCGAATGTTGTGTCCCATACGAAACCTGACATTTTTATGCAGGATTATGCACCTGTCTACACGGCAAAGTTGGTGAACAATTTCCTAGATCAGGATGAAGTAAGTGTCATGGATTGGTCTGCTCAGAGCCCGGATCGCAATTCGATCGAGAATTTGAGGAAGACGCTATGGGAGAGAAGTAAGAAGAGAACCCAATCGCCGTCGAAGAACTTTGGGAAATATTACAAGAGGAATGGATAAAAGAAGAAGAATGACTTCGGTTAGTGCACTCCTGTGTCATAAGATGTCAGTGCGTAATTGGTAGTGGAGGTCTAAATCACAAATAATAACATATTGTAACAACTGAAAATTATTTGTTAAGTAACTTATATCATGGTACCTTCTCATCTACGTCTGTTGTGTTATGTTCCCGGATCATTTTGACCACCAGATTTTCGGAATAAAAATGCTTTTTTTGTACGTAACTTACAGTTTCATCAATCCTAATATCTACAGTATACAGGGTGGACCAAAAGTCGTTATACATAGAAAAAAATAATGTGTTATGTTTGTTCCATGTTTTATGATAAATTCTGCTGCAACCATGTGACTGCTTCCTGATCCGTGAAAATCAAAAAATACCACGTTAGAAAAATAAATATAGAACTTATATTTGTTTCTATTTTTCCTATGTATCGCGACCTTTGGTCCACCCTGTACGTGTACAATTTATAACTATGCTTATTTTATATCTGTAATTTATCATGCATTACTTGCCATTATTTGGTTTGAAGCTAATGTACATTTTGTGATTGAAACTTAAGTGTCTGAATCATTATGGCCACACACACACACACACACACATATATATATATATATATATATATATATATATATATATATATATATATATATATATATATGTATATATATATATAGTACAAGAGAAGGAGATATTTGACGCAAATGAGCAATGAGACAAGAAACAGAAGTTTTTTAGAGGTAAGAGAAAGGGACATTAGAAGAACACTAGGATCAAAGAGAGTAAAGGGCAGCACTCTTTTTGATTCTAGTGTTCTTCCAATTAATTAAGTGGTCATTTTCGGACATATGCACAAAAAATGCATTATTATTTACAACTCTCCTAACATTGTGTTTATGCTGATTAATACGGTCAACTATAAATAACATTCTAGTTCACAATAATTGTAATAATATTTGGGGAGTTTATTCGGTCCAATGATCTGTTTGTCCAAGTAAATATTTTGGACAGACAGGAAAGCAATTATCTGTCCGTATTAATCAGCATAAATACAATGTTAGAAGAGCTGTAAATAATAGTGCGTTTTTTTTTGTGCATATGTCCGAAAATAACCACTTAATTAATTGGAATTCATCAAAATTTATTTTTCGCTCACATGACTCAATTAAAAGAAAGCTTGTTGAATGTTCATGCATAAGCCAATTTAATGACTTTAACATTTCCCCTGGCCCAATTAATAGAAAGCTTGTTGAATGTTCATGTATAAGCCAATTTAATGACTTTAACATTTCCCCTGGCCTTTTTAAAATTGATGCTGTTAGGAAAAAACTCATTCTTTTAACCCACTTGACTCTGTTCTTGACTCCTTCTTGTCTCTTGGTTTGACTTTGCTACCTGTTATAGCTAAATCTTAATGTGAATTTACCCATCCCTCTCCTACTTCCTCATTGGTGATTTCTTGTCTTAGAGGCGGTCCTTTATCTTTTATTAGCTTATATATATATTATATTATTTTCTCTTGTAGTTATCCTTGAGAATGAACTGAATAAAGTTCGAGAGTACTTGGAAGCACCTTTTCATTTTTCCTGCGGGACATTGCATTCATATATATATATATATATATATATATATATATATATATATATATATATATATGAAAATTAACCCACAGGAAAATGAAAAGATAAATCCAAGCACTTTCGAACTATATATGCAAGTTCATTTTCAAGGAATAGCATGAAAATGCAGAAGAAAACCTTATATAGGGTACAAATATAGGAAGGGAACGCCCATCACATAGTACAAACCATTGGAAAAACACAATAACAAGACAGAAATACCAATAAAAAGATGATAAACTCATAATCTTGAAGAAGGACATTGTGTTAGTAGTAAAAAAATCTTGAATTTGCTTCTTTTCTACAGTTTCAATATCTACTTGTGTTTTCTTTGGTGGATCTGGATCTGATGATGTCGTAAGAGGTTCTTTCATTTTTTGTTTTGTCTCATGACTGATTTCATTGTCCAGGAAAGCCATAGCAACCAACTCTTCTGAAAAATACCACAAATGATTCTTCAATTTTTGCAAAACTCTACTAGCTAGTTCTTGATTTATACTTGTGTAATTTTCAAGGTGCTTTAGTAGGCACAAATCCTTAGGTAGATCACTTGCAGCACTGGGAGCAGAGAAACAATGTTTGATATAAATTGAAGCAGAAAACAAACAGATTTCCCTCAGACCTTCCTCTTGTTTTGCTGTTATTTTGAATTGCTTTTTGAACGTAAAGATTTTTCTCGAATATATCAGCTTCGCCATCCAACGTGCTCTGTGGTAAGCTCCCGGTTTCTTGAAATTTATTCCAGTGGATGCAGTTCCGCCTAGCAGGATTATTTTCAGTTCTAAAACCTCTTTATAATCATCACGAGGTTGCTGTTCACTCAGTTGTTTGGATACAAAAGCAATCATTTCGTCCTTTTCTTGCTGAGGAGATGTTTCTAATAAATCAAATGATTTCAAGTCCAGTTTGATTTAAATCGTTTGAATACCTCAATGCTAAGACCTGAAGATGGTTGTAATGTAGGGGCCACCGCTGCTTCTAAGAGGATTAAAAAAATATAGTGTCTACAAGGAAACCACAGCAAATCTTTTTTCATATTTTGTTCGATAAGGACACAAGCTCCATTTTTACGTTCTCTGTTTGATGCTGTTATATCAAAGCACATTCCTTTTACCTTCTCTGTTAAATTCCAATCACAAATTTCTTTACATACATCAGTTCCAGTGCTTTTGCCTGTTCTATGATCTATCTCTGGTACCCCAAGCAGCGTGTTTCTTCACTAACAAATATTAGAACTGGAAGACGATCAAATACTTTATCCTCAGTGCTGGAAGACCTAGTGCTGGCACTGCTTTCGTTTAGAACTACACTTTCATCTATAGAACTTGGTTGACGAATACGCAACTTTTCTAAAGATGTTTGCTTCTTTGCTGCTAATTCTCGGCGCTTTTCATCTTCCTCATCTACTCCTATGATCTTACCTTTACGACCTTTACGTAGAAATTCTCTATCTTCTTCAATAGTTATTAGTTCATCAGCCTTGGTATAAGCAAGGTCAAATAATTGACGCAAATTTGTCTTCAATTTATTCTCTTTTGCTATTGAAACCTTTGATTTCTTTCCTTTGCTCCTTTTCAACATTTGCCACTCATCGTGAAATTTATTTAGTTTCTTTACAGCATTACATTTCTGCGTTGTTAGTATTGCTGCCTTCTGCCAAACGTTCATCACATCATTAACAGTTAAAGTTAAAGCTTCTCTAACGGTTTCGCTTTTAGAATTTCTGTAATTCAGGAATAAGGAAAGTACTTCTTTATTTGATAGCAACACACTTTCATTTAATGTATCTATTTGTTGACCAATCAGCCATACATCAGTTGTGCTTTGTGTCATGTTTATAGCAAGACGACAAAGTAATTGAGAGAAACGCACAGTAACACCTCACTCTGACAATGCCGAACACACACTGAGATCAGTCCCCTCAGTGGCAGTGCTCTACTGCTCAGTTCATACTAACTCCTAGGGTTAGGACTCACTAGTAGTATAAAACAGGTCTATATTCTACATTCAACTAACCGTTTATTTTCACTGTATTTTAATTTAAATTTATACTAGCAGTTCTTATATATTCTAACCTGTAAATAGAAAGAAAATTACCAACTTAGGTTTCGCACTCAATTTCCATTTTCTTAAATATTTTGAAAGAATGGGCACGACCTCTGAATTAGATTTATTTTGTCTAAAATTTAACATTTTGCAGTGTTTTTATAACATGCATAATTATTTCAAATTCAGGATGGTTCACTATTTTGCATCACCCTAATATATATATGTATATATATATATATATATATATATATATGGTACGGTTAAGGATCTCTCCAGCGAGAGATCCTTTCCTCCTCGAACTGGAAGACTACATTTATCGGATAGCTAATCCACCAGTCCCCTCCCCCCCAAAAAAAAATGGTTTCAAGGTTACCCCATCTTTCGAGTGTTTTGGCTAAGTCAACGCTGTTAATATATTAATAATAACGGTTTTCTGTGAGGGTAAAGAGGCTAACATAAAGGGGTAACTTTGAGACTAGTTTTTTTTTTTGACTGGTGGATTAGCTATCCTATAAATGTAATCTTCCAGTTCGAGGAGGAAAGGATCTCCCGCTGAACATGGAGCAGAGCAGTTGTCTAATAATGCCACTACATTAACCGTACCAATTTGTCTTGGATCTTTTCCATATATATATAAATATATATATATATATATATATATATATATATATATATATATATATATATATATATATATATATATATATATATATATAATAATAATTGAAAATCACATGACATGTGATATATAGTAGATGTATTTTAAAGGCCTAAAGAGATGAAAACTGGTAATACAACCCGGAAAAACGCTAAGAAAATTATTATTATGTGTACTATTAAAGCTTAAGAAAGAAAATGGGAGATATAGTAACATACAAAATAGGGGCAAACTATTTTAACCGTTATAAGAAAATGAACAAAGGAGTTAGATTTGAAACTGTGTCATTAAGCGCTCTTCGCTAAAACGACCACGACGCTCAACGCCAGAGTTACCATCCTCAACCCCCAAAAGGTTGATTCAAGAAGCCTTTTGAATAACGAAGTGTAGTTTTTCATCCAGTGAGAGACAAGACAGTTGTTTATATAGTAGGAGGGGGCACAGGCTTTTTTGTTTGTAATAATTAAAAATCACATAACACGTGATATATAAGTAGGTGGGAAGGGGGGGCACATGATGTTCGAATTAGCCAGTGAAGCTAGTTTAGTGAATGCAGTGTTGAGTCCTCGTCATGGGATGTCTCCCATTACAACTACTCGATGACAAAAAGCGAAAATAGCCTTTCATAGATCATGTGCCAAACATATTGCCCATCAGTCCAACCCACACCCAGCCTAAAACAGCCTGCAATTTATTTTACTTCAACGACCAATCAATGTCAACACAACAACTGCAACAAACAGAACATTTTATTAATCAAGATGTGAATCCCTCTACTATCACTCAGTAACCTATAATAGTCTCCTAATGCAATTTCCCCCCCCCCCACCACCACTATCAGTATTCGTTTAAAATCTAAACTTTCTTATTAATTTCATTAATTTCTTTTTTTAGCAAGAAATCAACGGATAAAACGATTTGGATTGCTTTATCTTCCATAGACTCCAGCGACCTAGGGCTAGGAATATTTGAAAAGGCCATAAAAGTTTTGAGCTTTTTACAATACGGCTAACTCGTCCGAATCATCATTTGTAGTTTCGAAAATTCAGCTCCTATATTTAGAAAGGTCGTAAATGATTAAAAATGTATTATTTTTAAAAGGTTATAGCTTCTTAATAAGCTAGTTGGAAGCGCAAATATATTCTGAAACTTATAATAACGATAACTAGGGGTTTTATAATACATTTGCCACTATTCTTAATACACCTTCAAAGGGAAATATGAAATGAAAAGATAAGGAAAAATAAAGAGGCAATTTTTTCGGGTCTACCCACAGGAAAAGACACTTAGGAAACGAGTTCGATGACACTCATCTCTCATGGTGAACTAAATATATTTATTGAAATACACGACTAGACTGTACCTAGTGGGGAAATATGTATACAAAGGAGACGTATCGGAAGATTCAGTGATTACATTTTATTTATGATTTTCCCATTCTGACATTTTTGTCTCGCAGCTAAGCAGAAATATTTGTATTTAACGGACCAATATAATTGATTATAAAACTTGAATTAATTATATTTTAATGTATGCAAGTCACTAATTTCTGTCTTTTTACTATGTAACTCTTCGAACACCCAAAATATGAAGTTTCATCATGGTTTAACAATTGTTTAATATTAAATGGTTTTTAAGATATAAAGTGTTTGTTGTTTCATAAAATTTTATTGGAAACAATGACACTCAAAGATTTTTTGGGCCATTCTGAGGTGAACTTCTGGTCTGTCTCATCGACAGGCCAACCAGGAAGTGGTTCAAGTAAGATTTGGGGATGGAAATCGGAGAGGAACTTTGAAAAAATTGCTTGCATAGGTAGGTTACGGTAAGAACTTTCTGTTGTAAAAATCCCACCCTGGTTCTCCCTTCTTATCTCCATGTAAATTATAACCTTCAGCTGTAAGCCGTTACCCACGAATTGAGGGTCGTTGAACATTAAGTCCGGTAAAGTATAATCACTCCTTCTAACCTCGTCTGCCTTATAAGGCCTCCCTTAATTTTTCATCCTGTATGTGAGGAGGAAAGAATACCAATACCCTCCTCCAGCGCTTGTCATATAAAACGGCTAAACCATGATATGGGGCTGGTGGCATAGGAAGCCACGCACCTCATTTCATCCTTTCCTGAATATGCATTAAAAAAATAGTAAATAAAATAATAATAATAATGATAATAAAATACCAGAGGTTAATGAGGAATGAATCGGAGGAGGCCGTGGTTGAGTCGATGGAAAACCAAAAACATGACCTATTTTGATCCTGGGCTCCTGGTCAAACAGAGGTCGAGGTCGAGCTCTCGCTACCCTAGTGAATAGAGCATTGGACTTCTGGAGTCGAAGTGTCAGGTTCAATCCCAAGTAAGAGCAGATACAAACGACAGCGCTCGTAGAAGTCTACTCAGAAATTGGTCGATGAGTTATGCTTACCCCCTCAAGGGTAGGTAGATCTAACGCATGTCATCATCCCACATATCCAATCGCAACACCGTTGTCTTTTCTCTCCCGTCTTCAAAACACAAACTCTTCTTCTCTATTTCAAAGAATCCTGCTGTTGAGTAGATTTATCTACCCACCCTTAACGGGGAATAAGTTCCCCATCGCTGGTTAGTGTCATAAAACAAAATAGAGCCCTCGGGTTCACCAGCAATTGTCATGTTGATCTTTATGTTGGTCTTATAATCCGAGAGCCGGATGTATATATATATATATATATATATATATATATATATATATATATATATATATATATATATATATATATATATATATATATATATATATATATATATATATATATATATATATATATATATATATATATATATATATATATATATATATATATATATATATATATATATATATATATATATATACAGTGGTTGGACAGAATAATTGGAAGAGTAGAAATTTAACACCAATATTTCAATAAGCTATTATATTACGAATATCCATCCAAATTTCACTGTGAGTGTTTTGTTTTTATTGTAGATACATAGTTTTATTTATTAACTTCAATGATTATTTGTATTTATTTTTCAGATCTTGGGATAGATGCTAAGATGCGTGACCTCACTGAGTTTGAAAAAGGGCAAATTGTTGGAGCTCGAATTGCAGGAGCTTCCGTCACCGTCGAGAGCTACCATATCAAGGACCATGGCAGAATTAAAGAAGCAGGGCAAAACCTTGAGCAGGAGGAGTAATTCCGGCAGGACTTCGAAGCTCGCTGAAAGAGACCGACGAGTGTTGAAACGCATTGTGATGAAAAATCCCCGGACAAATGCCCCTAAATCGATGCAGAGTTGAATCAACATCTCACTAGCCCAGTTCCGACCAAAACTGTTTGCCGTGGGCTTAATAAAGACAGATATCATGAAAGAGCCGCCAACAAGAAACCTCTGCTTTCTCAGCAAAACATTCAGAAAAGGCTCAACTGGTATAGAGATCACAAGGGCTGGTCTACAGACCAATTGAAACAAGTAATATTCTCTGACGAGTCTAGTTTTTCTCTTTTCCCAACTGCAGGGCGAGTTTTGTGTCGAGGCCGCCGGGCAAGGCTTTTAATCCTGCCTGCCTTCTTCCTACAGTGAAGCACGGAGGAGGGTCAGTGATGGTTTGGGCAGCCATATCTTGGAATTCTCTTGGTCCAATCGTTGCACTGCAGGCTAGGATCAACAGCAACGAATATTTGAAGATCAAGTCCATCCCATGGTCCAGACATTATTCCCTGATAGTGAGTGTTTATTTCTAAGATAACAATGCCCCAATACACACCCGTCATGTATTTAAGAATTGGTATGAAGAGCATGGGAATGAGCTACAACACATGGAGTGGACCCCACAATCTCCAGATCTTAATATTATTTAGCGACAAGTTAGAAGTCCTTACCCTCCACCGTCGTGTTTGAAACAGCTGGAGCAGGTATTGATCAAAATTCCACTCAAGGAGGTCAGGAAGCTGTATGAATCAATTCCAAAACGCATCGCCCCTGTTCAGAAAGCAGAAGGAGGACCAACTCCGTATTAAATATATATTCATCGAATTTAACACATGTTCCAATTATTTTGTCCCCCCATATATATATATATATATATATATATATATATATATATATATATATATATATATATATATATATATATATATATATATATATATATATATATATATATATATATATATATATATATATGTTCCTTGCAAACAACAAGGACAAGTAAAATCGTAAACAACGCAGCTGCTCATTTCAAGAGGAAGTTTGTCTTTTGACGAGAAGAAACTTCCTATCGAAAGTGGGTTGACAAAAGTGATTTTGAAGTTGGTATGAAAGAAATATTTTTTGAGTAGTTTGTTGCATTTTCTAGTGAATAATTTATGGTAAGGTACCATTTCAGGTACTACAAATTCTTTTTTATTTTGGAAACATCATATGAGAGAAAGGATGTAGAGTAAATTTTGGTTAGAAAATTATTGATTAATTGGTCAACCAAAGATAGGGGGTAACAATTATTTTTAACATAATTGGAGAATAAATAGAGGAGAGATGGTAACCTCGATATATTAGAGATTTTATTGCACTGAGTTTATGTGACAAGTCACAATGAAAAAATTGATTCTTAGGCCATTAAAGGTAGGCTTTCTGTATATTGAGGCAATTAGTTTGTCGTTTTTTTCTATATATATATATATATATATATATATATATATATATATATATATATATATATATATATATATATATATATAATTTAACCAGGAATGAGAGTACATAGAATGCGGAGAAATTCATCTTCATTTATTGGGGATAAACAACGTTTCGAGCTGTCCGCTCATCTTCGGGTTCTATGATATAAAGGAATACATAATTTACAATGAATTATAATATTAAAAAATTTGTCTATAAATTAGAATATTAAAAGTGTTGACAAATATCTACAAAAAGAGAGACCTTTTTCCTATAATGCAAAACCTAAAAAAATACATAATTTATAATGAGTTAGGATATTAAAAATCCTAGAGGAATACAAGGAAGAACCATCAAAATACTCACCATCGTTGGTTTGACTCCAAAGACAAGTGGGGAGGGTGAATTGAAGTGGAAATAGGTAAGATTGTATTGGTAGTAGAGTTAGGTCATAAGTAGGAGAGCAGCGAACGAGTCACAATTAAGACTAGGGGCACGGATTTAATATATATATATATATATATATATATATATATATATATATATATATATATATATATATATATATATATATATATCAATTTCGTGCAGACGATGGAAGCAATGATTCCCTTATATAAAAAGAAAAGAAAAAGAAATTAACACCCAAACAATTAATATGACAGAAGAATCAATTTTATTCTCACATTTATGCTTGCCTATACTTCTATAGTGTATACGGTACCGTTCACTTTCCATCGAATTGGCCCCGGATGATCCCGACTCCAATTTAAGAAATGCATCCTTTTCCTTGAGATTTCTACTCCTTTTTTCTCTTAATTCCAATAATAGTTCTGTTCTTTGGTGCTTTGGAATGAATAGTTTAAAAGATGATTTGATTTCTTAGCAAAAATATAAAGTCATTATAGTTTTATGATTTTTATCTAGATATTTCAATCCCGTGTTAGAATTTAGAAAAAAAATGGCCTATTTGTATACGAAAAAGGAAGCAAATTTGGATCTGTAGTCATTAGCTTGCATCTGGTAACCCTGCCGAGTGGCCAGAATCTTGGAAAAAGCAACAAAATATCTAAGACACATTGACCTAACTATTATTATGCTCTGAAGCTTAAACATTTTTAGGTTATATTTAAATACTGGTTCTAGGAAAGAAACAAGCTAAATAGCAAAAACTCTAGTATGGTTAAACATTTTGCTAATATTTCCGGGATTCTGCCGGGCCTACCATAGTCATTAGTCACCCTTCGTATCTTTGAGATCAGTAGCCCTGAGTCAGTACTTAGATAATTAATTGTAGCGTATCGTTTATTTATTTTTTAAAAAGTGATATTCCATTTTAAACAAAATTGATGCAAATGGAGTTGGGAGAAATTGCGATTGTATTATTGGAAAATTATTAAAAAGGAATTTCAGTCCGATGACTTATAATGAAAGAGAAACTATTATGAAAACAAGGGTAAACATGAAGATCAGCGCCGCGTCCGAAAAAGTGTATTTTTGTGCGTGTATATTTCGTTCACCTGTGCATTCATATTCATGTGCGTTTGAGTCCTAGTTCAAATATACCCGGCGACATTTTTGAACAAAAATGCCCGAAAATAACCAAACGAAAAACGCTGTTTAATTACTTTATTGCGGTGGGTATACTTCTGAAATAGTGATGACTACAAATGAGGATAATAAAAATATATTAAGTGAAAAGCAAAATAAAAATTCATTTCATTCATTTGTGACGTCAGACCAACCCCCCACCCCTGTTATAAGTCGCAGAAATGATTTGGTTAAAAAAAACGTTAGAACATTATTCTATAATCACTTATGATTATATACTGGGGTGCTGTGCCCCCCCAGAACACCCCCAATTGATTGAAACTCAGGATCATCGTAGGGGGTTCCTCCGCAGTGTTTACACCACCCACGAGCAGTCCCCTTGAATTTACTCCATAAAGGTGAAACATATTGGAACACGGACGAAATAATTTACGTCCCATCGTTCGCACTGCTGATCGTAATGTTTAACAAAACAAGTAGGCCCACGCTCTCGCAAATACAATGTAGGCCAATATGATAGAACATCTTGGCTAAATTTAAATAAAGTTTACAAAAATAACATTTAAATAAAGTGAGTAGCTTACAATTTTATAGTTAATTTTAATGAACAGCATATTTATTTCAATTAAGATATTTATTTTTGTAAAACTTGAATTGCTTCCTCATCCTCAAAACTCACCCCACGCCATTGATATAAATCCCAGCAAATAAGGAAAAGTAAGTTTGCCTAAAATGATGCGTTATTTCTCTACTTTACTTGTTATATATGACGACGTTCTGCACCATAATGTAACTATAATTATATTTGTATATATATATATATATATATTAAAAAAAAAATATATATATATATCACAATTAATATGGACAAGTAAGTTTTCGAGTGAAAACAAGAATTTCATCTTTGAGTGGAAAATTCAGTCTCATGAGGTGGGGGGGGGGGGTTGAGATGCCAGGCTTCGAAGGGTTTGTATATAAGTAAATTAGCTTTATGTAACAGTGATAAGATGCTTAATTTATATGCAAACAAGCCATACTTCGTATTCTTTCTTACAGAAATAACTTGGTTCCACAGGCACTCCTTCGGCGTGTGGCCTACGGCCTATTTGCTATTCTAAACCGCTTTTTTTAATACCCTTTATAGACTTTATTTTAACACCCTGAACACTTTTTTCAACATAGATACCCTGAAACATTTTTTTAAAGTTATTTCACCTTTTATTATATTGTTTTTATTCCTTGAAGATTTATATATATATGTAGTTGAGAATTTTCCAAACCCTTTTTTCAACATAGACACCCTGAAACCTATTTTTAAAGTTATTTCGCCCGGTTTGATATATAGAAAAACCTTCGTCAGATCTCTTTTTTTTCATCTAAATTTGTTTTATATTATGAAATGATAGTAAAAAAGCGCCAAAGCCCTAATTTTAATACATTTTTTGAACTTGACGATTTGTATGTTTTTTCATTCAAAATCATTCGATAATTATATTTATTTTTTCTGAACTCTTAGAAAGAACTTTGATAAAAGTTCGAAACATACAAAAAACAGCCCTGCGAATAGAAGTTCCAAATAAACCTAAGCAAAAAACACATTTTAAAAAATTTCAAAAATTCACCAAGTTAAATTATAGAGTTAAGGATTAAGATCAGTTTCAGGAATTGATAAAATTTCTGTATACAGAAACCAGGCAATGGCTTCGCCACTCCTCCCTACGGGTGGAGCTTGCGTTTCACTACTAAGATTAAAATTTAAAATCTAAAAAAAGCAGCCATGGTTAAATTTTTATAAATTTTCTGAACTTCGCCAATTATAATAATTTTATAAATGAACTCTAAACTATTTCCCCCCTTTCCAAAAATCATGTTGCTAAAATATAGTTATAGAAGAAGATATATATAAATAAATTTTCTGAACTTCACTATTTGTAATTCTTTGAGTTTTAAAAAATTCACAAAATTTCGATACTAATCTTTATTTCTGAACTTCAATATTTTGTTTTTTTTTATATTATAAAAGAATTATTAGAAATAACTTTGATAAAAAAACATAAGTCATAACCAAATTAAGATGAAAGTATTATTCAAATACTCAAAAAAATCCCCTTCTTAAATTATAGAGTTAGTAATGAAGAGATAACTGAAAAGATTCAAGTAAAAATAACAACATGAGAAACAAGAAAACAAAACCTTAAAAATTCGAAAATAAATTTCCGAAGAGAAGTTCTTCAAATCTACCACAATCCTCAACAGTCCAAAGTACATAGATAAATTTGGGTCATGTTAACTTATGATTCAAATTAATACTGATGAAGTACCAGGCCCCATTTGATACCTCAATCTCAATTATAATAACAGGTTATTTTGCACTTTGCAAATGTATCGAATGCCATTTTAAAGGGAATGAAAACCATGTTCTTATCCTTTATTTATTAAAACCTTGTGAAAAGTAAACAATTTTCATTGCTACCCTTCTCTGCATCAACCATGAGCACCTCAAATCGTGCACAGGTGAGCTCTTTCCCCAAAATAAAGTATAGAAAATCATTAAAAATTTCCATCTGTAAATCAATTAACGAACATATTTTGAGAAAAAAAATTGAAAGGTTTTATCAAACAAAGGTATTTAACTTTTTGTTAATTCTAGGAGAAAATTATGGAAATTGGGCTACATTTTTATTAAAGCATAAATATTATTGTCTCGCGGAAAATGGTCCTTAACTTTTAAGGTTTCTTCTCCTATTGATTTTCTTTTATTTAATTCCTTTTGATATTTTTAATACAAACCTTATTAGGAACTATTTCAAAATCCTACAAACCTATTAGTTGACATAAGGTTTGGTAAAGATATCTAAATAAGATTAAAAAATGCCTTTGTTCATATTTTCTTTGTATTTTACAAAGAAACTGAAAAGGTTGAGGAATGAAATCAACAAATTCTATCACGAGGATGTTTTAAAATTAATATTTGAGTTATTTTATTCAACAAACCATATATTTAGTCCCTTTGATTCACTAATAGTTATATTAGCATGAAAAAATGCATATAAAAAATTATCTTCATTCCTTATTTTCAGAAATATAATTTCCATGTTCAATTCGTTCACCGGATTAGTGACCTTAGCTCCCTCACAAACTCCTTTATTCTGTATGTGGTTTGTACAATCCAGTTTGATTTTGGGAGAGGGTCTTTATCGAATATAACTTTTGAATTTGTTTTTCAAAATTTAAGATTTTCTAATTCATAAATTTGAATCTAAATTTCAAATTATGTAAGTTCTAAATTTTTACCCATCGAAGTTTTTGGGAATCATTTTCTAAGAGAAGGCTCGAACCCGCATATCTTTCGACCTCATTCATCTAACTACTCCATTTGATATAGGGATTTACTTGTCGTTCGACAAACTTCCTTTTTCCCCTTAAAATGTTTGTATCTCAATAGTAAAAGAAGAAAAGCAAGATTTAATATGATATCATGAAGAGTGTGACTGCAAAATGCAGGAAAAAAGAGAGTTATTTTCTTCCACAATTGTGATTAAGGAGCAGAATAAACAAGTTCTGCTGATCAAAAGTCGCGTGCTCTCACTTATTCTGATTTATGATGACCTTACGACCTTCAAAACATTCAATATTTCCCGGACTAACCATGGGAAGACCTTTAAAATTATATCATTCGAAAGAGAATGTAAAACAACATAAGGTTTTCAAATATCGTTATGATGGTATTGTCAAAACAAAATATTTTCCCGGCTAACTTTGTGAGAACATTAGCAATTATATAATTCGAAAGCGAATGTAAAGGTTTCAAACTTCGTTAGAATTGGCCAAATAGTTACAATGTTATTACCAAAACAATAAAAAAGCAAAGCGGGGACCGACCGACCGACATAGTGAGATGTAGAGTCACCCGCGACTAAAACCAAGAAATAAAATAAGAAAAGAGAAATTTATATATCCGGATTCCACAATCGATCCAACATGGTTCCAGCTTGCAAACGTTACTTGCCTTTGTAACTTAATTACTGAAAGCCGCTTTTCTCAAAACCATTCCACTTTCTAAAAATGACATTTTATGATTTTAGAAATATGAAGTACACTAATAAAATTTCCTATGTACATAATGTACAAAATAGAAAATTCCCTCTCATTAAGGCAAAAAATGCAATCCATTTCTGAATTCGCAATTGGCACAGCCATCTTTATTTTCTATTCTTTATATAGCAATGTATTTCATTATGACTGTATAAAACACAGCCTTAGCTCAAATTAATTACTTCCTTCGGCATGTAGGTACATAGAAATATACATAATTACGATTAAAATGATACATCGTTAGGCATATAATATGCTCCACGTTTTTTCATAAAAGTTTAATTGTCACGTCGACCTCTTCGTCTTCGCAGCCTTTAAGGAAAGATCTTTAGTTTTCCTCCAAAAATTCTGAAAAAAAGGAATTTCAGGTAAATAAAATGTCCCAAGACCCAACTAAATTTTGAAAACGTCTCAAGTTTTCTTTGTCTCCTCCTTGTTATATGTATTAAATAGAATAGGCCACGAGGAAAATATAAATTACGAGCAGTGACGAGATTTGAATCAATCATTACGTGTATTTACCGAGATCAGCAGACGTGGCGCACCTCATTCACTCGGCAATCCTCAAATCTAAAGGGGTGGGATTCAAGCCGATCTTTTTAAGGTACTAAACTTTTAACAGATATTTCGGCATAGTTTACGCACTGGTTAACACCCCAAATTCAAACTTTCCATTATGAAGCTACCGTTCAACTAGTGTAGAAAGCGTTAGACTTCTAACACCTAGGCATCGGGTTCAATCGATGCGAGGACAGACACCAAAATTAAGCGCACGGAGGAACCTGGCCACCTATTGGGGGACCTACCGAGCTTACTCGTGGGTCAAGCTGTCATTCCCTCCCCTGTCTTCACACACTATATCTAGCCATCCATAGGCCATTTCAGAACTTGACGAATAGGTATTATTGTATCCTCACGTGAACCTGACGTGGAACAGGTTCCACTCCCCCTTGATGGGTTCTCTGTTTGCTGGTTGGTCTTTAAACACAATACTACTCTTTACCCATCCATCTTTCTAACGAGCAACTGCTCATCATGTCCTCTTGGCTTATCAGCGATTGTCCTTCTGATCTTTATGCGAATTTCATTATACAGTTGGCACATCTTGCCACAATTGAAAATAAACGGTTGGCGTAACTAAATAACTAATGTTTTAATTTATGAAACATAACTAACGTTTCCTTCGATAGGCGCTAGTTTTCAATTTATGAAAGTAATAAAGCGAATCATTTTAAGAGACAAAACGAATCATTTAAAGGTACAGAGCGAATCATTTAAAGGGACAAGGCAAATTATTTAAAGGGAGATGGCAAATCATCTAAAAGTACAAAGCGAATCATTTAAAGGTACAAAGCAAATTATTTAAAGGGACAAGGTGAATCATTTAAAGGGACAAATGTCATGCGTAAAAAATCCATAATATTCGCGGCGCGTTAGAAAACGACGGTATTTGTGGTATTATTTTATATTTTCGTAATCCTGTAACATACAGTATTACCTCCCGAATATTTGAGAAGCTCTTCAATACGATCCACTTTTCTTGATCGTCCATTCTTTGCGTCAGGTCCTTTGGTCTTCTGAAGGAGGACTGAAAGGAGTCGTAAGAGGAGGAAGACTGGCTAATTGCTAACTGCTCTTCGACCATTGAAGAAGCGCTGCTAGGTCGAGACACCATTTCTGACACACCTTTAGACGGAAATGGGTCATAGTTTTTAGACTAACTTAAAACTATGCTATATCTTACATTGCTCCTCTGGGGAAATGCCTAGGATCGGTCGAGAATCAATGAGTAGAAAAAAAATGAAAGCCAGAAAAATGTTTAATTGAGAAGAGTGGACTTGATACAGATGAGAGAGAAGGCCAAAAACCGCTTTAAAATTGTATGACTTCTAATTTTGAGGCAATTTGCAATGACTTCGAATTCTGAGGCAATTTTCAATGACTTCGAATTTTGAGGCAAGTTGCAATGACTTCGAATTCTGAGGCAAGTTGCAATGACTTCGAATTCAGAGGCAAGCTGCAATGACTTCGAATTCTGAGGCAAGTTGCAACGACTTCGAATTCTGAGGCAAGTTGCAATGACTTCGAATTCTGAGGCAAGTTGCAATGACTTTGAATTCTGAGGTAAGTTGCAATGACTTCGAATTCCGAGGCAAGCTGCAATGACTTCGAATTCAGAGGCAAGCTGCAATGACTTCGAATTCAGAGGCAAGTTGCAATGACTTCGAATTCTGAGGCAAGCTGCAATGACTTCGAATTCCGAGGCAAGTTGCAATGACTTATAATTCTAAGGCAAGCTGCAATGACTTCGAATTCAGAGGCAAGTTGCAATGACTTCAAATTCAGAGGCAAGTTGCAATGACTTCGAATTCTGGGGCAAGTTGCAATGACTTCGAATTCTGAGGCAAGCTGCAATGACTTCGAATTCCGAGGCAAGTTGCAATGACTTATAATTCTGAGGCAAGCTGCAATGACTTCGAATTCAGAGGCAAGTTGCAATGACTTCAAATTCAGAGGCAAGTTGCAATGACTTTGAATTCTGAGGCAAGTTGCAATGACTTAGAATTCTGAGGCAAGCTGCAATGACTTCGAATTCAGAAGCAAGTTGCAATGACTTCGAATTCTGAGGCAAGTTGCAATGACTTCGAATTCTGAGGCAAGTTGCAATGACTTCGAATTCTGAGGCAAATTGCAATGACTTCGAATTCTGATGCAAGCTGCAATGACTTCGAATTCTGAGGCAATTTGCAATGACTTCAAATTATGAGGCAAGCTGCAATGACTTCGAATTTTGAGGCAAGTTGCAATGACTTCGAATTCAGAGGCAAGCTGCAATGACTTCGAATTCTGAGGCAAGTTGCAACGACTTCGAATTCTGAGGCAAGCTGCAATGACTCCAATTCTGAGGCAAGTTGCAATGACTTCGAATTCTGAGGTAAGTTGCAATGACTTCGAATTACGAGGCAAGCTGCAATGACTTCGAATTCAGAGGCAAGTTGCAATGACTTCGAATTCTGAGGCAAGTTGCAATGACTTCGAATTCTGAGGCAAGCTGCAATGACTTCGAATTCAGAAGCAAGTTGCAATGACTTCGAATTCTGAGGCAAGTTGCAATGACTTCGAATTCTGAGGCAAGTTGCAATGACTTCGAATTCTGAGGCAAATTGCAATGACTTCGAATTCTGATGCAAGCTGCAATGACTTCGAATTCTGAGGCAATTTGCAATGACTTCAAATTATGAGGCAAGTTGCAATGACTTCGAATTCTGAGGCAAGTTGCAATGACTTCGAATTCTGAAGCAAGCTGCAATGACTTCGAATTCTGAGGCAAGTTGCAATGAATTCAGACGCTGGAGCAAGGAGCTTCCAGTCAGAAACACCAAAAGTAAATTAGCAGAAAAAGAACCAAGTAACTCAGACCGTAGAACCCTTTTGTAATGACATATTTTCGTGACGTTAGTTAAAACCTGACACCTGAGAACTGAAGTACAAAAGTAAAGATCAGCATTGACCATAGTCCCTCTCGTGGCTAGTCCAACGATTGAAAGGTAGAAAGGTGAAAAGATCAAATTGGGCAGGAGGAAGAAGGATTAATTTAGGATGTAAATACAGTATCAATTATACCCACGGAAGTTAGGCATCCTATTATAGAACCCACGAACCTCAGCTAGGTTCTACATTAGGTTGTTAAAGGCAAGAAGCATTGCGGCACGTAATTACTTCAAGGAGCGCAAATGAAACCAAACGTTCTAAAGATTGGTGCTTGTCCTTGAATAATCTTAACTGGGAGGTTGATTTTTTTTCTATTTCTTTAGAAAAAAATTGAACTTAGCGTTAATAAGTGTGTCATAAATGTTTTTTGATGGGGGGGGAGGAAGCAAAAGAATGGAAATAAAGATAAGAAAGGAAATGAGCATATAAGATTTGCCTACTGAGTGAATGCTTGTTATCCATGGCCCAAGCCTTGAAAAGAACAGTATGAAATGCTCGGCCTCATCTTTGAACACTGGTTGAAATCCTCCATTAAATGTCAAACTCAACAACGAGAGTTAGGATAAGTGACGAGAATAAAACATTACTATGAGAAACGAGGACATTCTCACTCAGTCGAGAAGGGGAGGAAGACAGGCGAAGAAGAGCGGGAGATAAATAGAACTAACAATATGACGAAGCCTGACATACAAAACCTCAACTCGAATACCTTATTTTTACCTGGAAATCGCATTATAAATCTACAGAACTAAGGTTTTACAAAGATAACATGTACTCAAAAATACCAACAAGAGCTCCTTGGGGGAGGGGGTGAAAGTCAGATGCCACGAACCATACCGGAATCGCAGCTTTCCTTCTTCTTGATATCGGCGATGGTGAAAAACTCGCAAGAAGTCGGCGTCGGGAGAGAACTTGGCAGTTTTGCGTTCGATGCTGACAGTCTCGACGTCATCTCGACGGGAGTTATTTCGTCACCAACTCCTTCTGATGTTTAAGGGAGAGATCGTTACTAAACGCTCCTAGAACCCACACTTAGGTTCTAATTTTGCCCCTTTTATGTTTCCTTTCAACTACTAATTTATGTGGCCTTTTTTACCTTTCTCTGACGTGGATCAACCTTTCTATCGGAAAGGACACTCTAGTTCCCCTGGTCTCTGCAGCAGGTCTTTTGCGCAAAGACCTTGCGATTCAGGGACTATCTTCATGTAACTATTTGGGTTATGAACCAAAATATTCACTTCTCCAGTCTTACGGATGTCACTTGTTTGCGGTTGGATTGCGACACGTTGCAGGTTCGAAGACGCCTGAACGATACGACCAATCCCATGAAGGCCAAGAGCAGGCAGCGAGTAAAATGACACACTACATTCCCTACCTCAAACCTTTGGCTCAATTCTTGGGCTTTCTCCTACAACCAACCTCCTTCAAAACCACACATATAAAATCAATAATGCAGACTCGCTAATCTACACTCAATACATAAAGAAAAGCACTAAACTACATTAACAATACTATCACACACCTAAGCAGTAAAAGGTCCAACCCCAATTTCACAACGGAAATAGCAAACTGCAAAATACAGCGAAACATTCTAAGACAACACAGGACTCCCTCACAACAAGAACCACAACACACCAATTACTCAACACCCACATTAACAACCTAATCAGTAAAGAGAAAACCCCCCAAAATGGAACCAATACGTCAAGACCATAGACCACAATACAAACTCAACCCAAATCTGGAGAACCATAAAGGAAGTTCACACATCAGGAATCCACCCAAGCTCCCGCATACGAGTCATAAGTTATCAGAAAGAAACAAATTGCAATACCTAGGAAAAACACTGCAACATTATCTTGAAACACTACTTGAACATTAGCTTCATCCCAATGCGCAGACAAAACAGACCTCCGCCCCCAAACAAAATCAAGAGTACCCACATATCCAAAGAACAATCACCCAACCCTTTACCACAGAAAACGTTCAAGAAAATATTGAATCACTCCAAAAACTCTAGGACCACTGGTCCAGACAACATATCGAACATCTACCTCAAGTATCCAGGCATCGCACCAATTTCAGTCATCACAGAAATTTTTAACTACTCCTCTCTCACCAAATAATTCCTTGTAGATACTTTGAGTAGGAAAAAGAGCAAAGAAAAATAAAGAAAGAAAAGTAGCGAAACGAGTTTCAAACGCGCTTCCCGCATCGCGGGACAGCCTAACGTTAGCAAGAGTCTTAAATCACTCGGCTATCCTGAGTCCCAAAAAAGACTCATTCAAGCAAAGCATTTAAGACGCTCGCCTGAACTTCTCGCACGCTACAGCCCCTCATATAAATAAACTAGAATACTGTCTTACACAAAACAGCACGAATGCCTCAGCCAACAAATCCACAGTAACGTTTTTCTCACCCAACTACCATGAATTGAACAAACACCCCAATCAGAGTAAACGGACAACCCATGCCACTAATCAACACTCCACCCTAGGCCTCAAAGAAAATCAACGTCTTCAAAGCACTATCAAACCTTACATTTGGGCAACAGAAAGACCCTCTCACCACTCTATACATACAATTCATCCCCATCATACTCACCTACGCAGCACCAGTATGACCCTGAGCCACAAGCAAATCTCACGAGAAAAAACTCCAAAACTATACACAACAATGCACTCAGAGCAATCATAAGATGCACACGTAGGACACCCACCCCACACTTACATAGTGAAACAAAAATCCTCACAATCAAAATACACTTAGATATGATTGGAACCCGACACGTCAGCAGAGCAGTGATCCCATCTCCATCTCAACCACCACCTGAAACAAAGTTCCTATTACCCAGAAACAGGGAAGAAGGCCCCATCATTCCTCTCCCAGCACCGAACTCTAACTTAATCCAACACATCCACTCTACCTTCATCCAAAGATACTTGAACGCAATACCACAAACATCATAAACGAGCCTTTCCCTTAATAAACCAAACAGAGAAATCATTTAGAGCACACAGAGGAATCCTATCCAAACTCAGGTCAGGCAACTCCAATAGACTAAAACACAGAATAAACCTTGCCCAAACACCAAGATGCCTCAGATGCAACCAAAGCAATGACAACATCAAACACATACTCATAGATTGTAGAAACCTCACACAAATGCGCACTATACACAATTTATATTCTCTTTGGGACCAATGGACCCAGCTAAGGAGCGTGCTGACCTTTCGAGTGGATGGCCACCTCGCAGAAGAGAGGTATGGGGCCGGAAAGTAAAGTAAATTCACTTCTAACCTCTCGTATTTACATGCAAACTCCTTTGAAAAACATTCTTGAGCAGATTCTGCATATATATATATATATATATATATATATATATATATATATATATATATATGAAAAACTCACAAAGTATCACGTGAGGGTAGCAAATGATGTCTTACTGACCCAATATTTCACTCTTCCGTTCATTATTCTCATGTGTATTATTACTTGGAAACACCTTTTCATTTTTTTCCTGCGGGACATTGCATATATATATATATATATATATATATATATATATATATATATATATATATATATATATATATATATATATATATATATATACATATATATAAACTGACTGTATGAGAAAATTCTTGTAGCACTGTTTTCACAGGCAACCATATTGGAGTCGTCCAAAAAGTTTATTCTTGATGTCACCCTTAGCTTCATCAAGGGACAAGGGAGATAGAGATAGGCATTTACGATTTTAGATACTTTTGTGGTAAACACATGAGCATTTTGATGTCTTACTGACCCAATATTTCACTCTTCCGTTCGTTATTCTCATATGTATTATTACTTATGTAACTGTCACACTTGCGACGAATCTCAGTTTTCTTTCAATTCCATCAAATAAATTTGCCCAACCAAACGTGATTTAGACCCTCTGACATCTTCAGTATTTCAAATCGATTCACCTAAAGAGCTTTTCCTCTTCCCCGTACCAGCAGTTTTAAATAGATTCCTTCCACGCCACTCTTAATTCCGATGTGGACTCACCATTCGACCCAACCAGAGACATGGTCTCTATAGATTTCGCTCGAATTGAATTCTCTAAAAGTCGCTTCTGAACTGCCGGCACTGGAGGAGATGCCGAACGTTGCAGAGGAGCAGGAGGCAAGGGTGGTCTCGAGTTTAGAGAATCTGCTGAGGACGGAGGAGATGAAGAACGTTGAGGAGTTGTGGGTGTCGGTTGACTGGCTAAAGGTGGTAGCTTCTTCGGGGTGGAAGGGAGGGATGTTTTGGAGCAAGGACGAGTGACACTGTTAATTTTTGGCACGTGTTCATCATCCGTTCGAGGTCCACCTGAAATACAAATGCGTAATTTGTTTTTACCTGTGAACGCGGGTATCATTATTATTTGTCCATACTGGCGTGAATGCATTGAGACGGCTATGTACATAGATGTCACCCACAAGGACCTCTATACTAGATTTTATATTTTGGGGAGATCGTTCACTTAAATTTATTACAGAAGTTCGTAATTAATAAAGTAAAACTAAATTTGGTTTTGTGATTATTTTTAGGTGAACTATTGACATGAAAAGACCTTGTGATCAACTTATTATTCCAAAGTGTATGATTTATACACGTTACCTTGTCAAATACAAAGAGGCATTAAATCATATTTTACCTGAATTTTTCTCTTTATCCAAACATAAGGCAATTATTAAAAAATAAAATAATATGGGGGAACTAATAGGTTAATTGAAGAGTGAGATGAAGCTATAGTTGACTTAGACTTTTAAAAGGTCAAGAAAGTCTGCTTCTATTGATTAATTAATGGCTGTACTCAATGTTAAGTCGTGCTGAATGGAAAGAGAAGTTTAATATAATTTCTCCTGATTTTTTTTAAACTTGAATAATTATCGTGTTTATTGGAACCTGAACATTTTCTCAGTTGATTGACGACTTAAATAAATTAATCACAATAATTAAATCACACAAGTCATTGACATTTTTCAATTTTCCTGTTTATTTGATTGTGGAGTATCTAACTTCAGGAATTTATTTATCCATTTTATTTTATTCTACTTTCACAGTCCCAAAACCTACTTCCAGTTTGAAAAGTTTCTGAATTGAAAACCATGAATTGGTAGCATTAAGATCTTCAAAGCATCATGCCAGTACACAGATCAGATGTCAAATTGCACCCATTTTATGCTTTAATTCCACCTCAATTCTATATTAGTAAATTTTGATTAATGAGAATAAGTGTCCACATACTTGTAAGAGAAGACCTCCTTTCCCTGAAGGTGGATTTCTTTTCCTCTTGCCCGAATTGGTTTGAGGTGCCCTGGAATTCAGGATCCCCCGGGGAGTAAATGGAAGGCAAGGAACTTTTACGCATTCGCGCAGCTTTGGCTGAGAGAGGAGGGCTTCGTGAAACTTCGTCAGATGTGATCTGTCTCTCGGGGTCATCTGAAAGCCCTGAATCTACAACAGCGTTGGATTCAAAGTGGGAAATTTCTTCTCCCTGGGAAGACACAATTGATCTTCGCTTTGTCAACGGCCGGTTTATGATTTCCTCGGGATCGACGCCTGGTGGATATTCAGGGATATTGAAGGAGCTGCCACCTGAGAAGATGAAACCTTTCTTTAGAAATCTTAATTAGACGTGATAACTCACAATGTTACATAAATCAGCCTTCAGTCGAGAGAAGATAGAGATTTTTTTCTTTTATTCAGCATGTGATAGAACGAGTTGAAGCTGCGTTAATTTCAACTCCTATCCCATATTATTTAAAACCACGATGCTGCCCACGTGCATCTTCGATTCAAAGCTTGGAGCCTTATCGCAGCTACCGGATGTCAATGTTTAAACAAGGAGGTTATCGTCCCCCCCGTTCGCCCCATACGCCGACCTCGCCAGATTGAGTTAGGCTTATGGGCAGATAAGGCATTGTTCTCCGGACCGGCTGTGCATTCCCTCGACGCTCCCACTCTATTGTCCCCCCACGCCAAGGAGATGTCCTGGCTATTTATATGGAAACTTTACCACTAAGATCAGATTGGAGATCCAGATTTTCGTCGCGAAACATCACCACGACCCTCTCTCCCTTTGTGCGCCAAGGGACCTCGACCTCGAGATTCACCATCACTTGTCCAGAAGGAGGACAATATCCCTTGAGTGCCAAAGTTCGAGCCTTTGCGACGCCGAGTCCAAAAGGCTTCCCCCTTGTTGTTCAGAGGAGAACAGCATTAGAACAGCCATTGTTCGCTCGAGTCCCGTTGACAAGAAACGGTTCTCACCCTTCCCCCTTGTTGTTCAGAGGAGAACAGCACTAGAACAGCCATTGTTCTTTTGAGGCCTTCGCCAAGAAACGGTTCTCACCCTTCCCCCTTGTTGTTCAGAGGAGAACAGCATTAGAACAGCCATTGTTCTTCGAGCCCCGTTGACAAGAAACGGTTCTCACCCTTCCCCCTTGTTGTTCAGAGGAGAACAGCATTAGAACAGCCATTGTTCTTGAGCCCGTAGACAAGAGACGGTTCTCATCCCCCCCCTTTGTTCAGAAGAGAACAACCTAGAACAGCCATTGTTCTTCAAGCCGTTCGTCGAGAAACGGTTCTCCTTCCCAAGACGCCATGTCAGGATCATCTTATCCCCCCCCTTCGGCTGGAACTCGCCAGCGGACCGAATATTCCTTCAAGTCGCCTTCCACTGCACCACTAGTGTAAAAGTTACGTAAGCCAAACGTCACCTTTGAGTATTGATCCCCTTTGTCAATTCTATCCTGTTCTTTAAATGGTTTATCGAACCATCCCATCTCTTTAACTCTATATTTGTTTTACCTTTTTAAATCCTTTAAATCCTCGGATTAGCCTGAGTCTCCTCGACCCTTTCATTCCCTGTTTATGTCAATATTTTCCGTATTGTGTTTGTTGGTAGTTATTATTAATAAAACTCTATTTTATTAATGATAGCAATATTATTATCCTTGAGTTCAGTTCCACTTCTTAAGCATATCGAAGATACATAATATCGGCCGCTAGACAGTAACGCACTCTAAAGATAATTAAGGAAGTTCCCTCAACGAATAGTGATATATGGTATCGTCGGGAGTCATTCTACGACATATATATATATATACTATTTAAATTTGGTGTCAGGTGTGGGGTTTAACGCTATATCTTTGCAAACACTGGTCTCAGTCGATTAAAGCATAGTGTTATTCGTTATAATAATAGAATATAGTAGTTCCCTTTTGTTTTAACGATTGCTATCCCCTTTTTTTTTAAACTTAAGAAGCTGGAGTAGCTCAAGGAACTGTTATAATAATTTGTTTGTGTTTTTTTTGTGTGATTTTAGTCAGTTGTTATTTAAAGTAAGAAACCAAGTACGAATAGGTCAGTGCCCATATTTAGGTAGGCTAATTCTATAGAGGCATAATTCTTGTTGCAAGGAATTTTAGTTGGTTGACTAGTGCGCCCCCAAGTGCAAAGATGACTCAGCTTGAAATCTTTAAAGCGCAAGGAGAATCCTTGCGACTCTCCGGAAAAGAACTAATTGAGTACATTCAAGAGGAGCAAAGAAAAGAGGAAGAAAAAGAAAGAGTAATCCGACAAGAGGAACGAGAAAGAGAAATCCAACGAGAAGAAAAAGAAAGAGAAAGAGAGGCATGGATAAGACAAGCTGAGCTTCACCATCAGATTGAATTAGCTCGGATTAAAGCAGAATTTCAAAGAAAAAAGGTAGAAAGAGAAAGGGAAAGAGTAATCCGACAAGAGGAACGAGAAGGAAAAATACAACGAGAAGAACGAGAAAAAGAAATCCAACGAGAAGAAAGAAGGACGGATTCGCGCTCCTTCCCAGGAAAGCTGACAAAGTTTCCGAGCCCCGTAAAACCCCAAAACTTCTTTCCCCAAAACCAACAACGGGACTCCAAACCTCCCGTTAAGATTTCTCCTCCATCTCTCTTCCCGAAGCGACCAATAATATGCTTCACCTGTGGTGTAGAAAACCACATGAGCTGGAACTGCCCCCAAAATTCTAGACTTAAAAGCGGACCAGCCCACCAAGTTCACCAGATTAATGCAACCCCGGCTCCCCCGGTGGTGCAGACCCAAGCAGAAACTTCTTCCCCGCCGTCAGGCCACCAGGTAAATTTTGTTTTTGATAAAAGTTCATCGGGAACTTTGAAATATGAGGAGGGCAGCGTGGACAGCTGCCGAGTATCGACTCTCGTCAGGGACACAGGATGTACGTGTTTCATCGTGTCCGACGAACTCCTCCCAGTGGCCTCTAACCACGAAAAATTTGCGGTGGTACATGACCACCTTGGGCGGGCGAACCGATTCCCCGTCGTTAGATGTTACCTGCAGTGTCAATATTATAATGGCTGGGCTGAAGTCATTTCAGCACCCATACAATTCTGTTCCGTACTTATAGGACAGAGCCCCCAAGTAAGTTTCTACCCTGTGTTTCAGGCCGCCCTTCCTCGAGGCCGAGTTAAGAAAGAAGCCCTGGAGCCCGTCCCCATCAGAACCCCAATACCGTCCGATTTCTCGGAAACCTTTAACCAGGACTTTAGGACGGCACAAAAGGAGTGTGAATCACTAACACCCTTAGGTGATAAGGCCCCAGACAAGGACACGGAGACTGTCCCTGGACCCCAAGAAAAAAAGAACCTCCAACGCGCCCATGGAGATACCTTCGTAGAACTGGACGAAACATCGGCGCTTGAAGAAGATTACCCCGCGGAGTCCCTTAATGTAATCCAGACAGTGTGCATCCAACCTGATGCCGATTACCCTCCTCCTTCCCTACCAGGCGAGTCTTTGGAACCCTCTGACCTGGATAGTGACGCGCAGCTGACACCACGTCCGAAGAGTCAGCTACAAGAACTAATTAAATGGAATCACCATTTACCCGCCCTATTTGCTCTTTTAGAGCGACTGCGTGAAAATGGCCTCACCATTGGCCCCAGCAAATGCCATTTTTCCCACGAAACCATCAAATATTTGGGTTTCAAAATAGGACAAAGCAAGTTAGGTCCACACGAGAACAAGATTAAGGTAATCGCGGAAATGCCCCTCCCGATTACAAAGAAGCCATTAAGATCGTTCCTAGGATCAGCTTCTCCCTATCAGCGATTTGTTCCGAATTTCGCTGCAATTTCTGCCCCCCTATGCCCCCTTCAAAAAGAGAATTTACCCGATCGTTTACGTTGGAATGATGTTGCTGTTTCCCATTTTAATCAGCTCAAGAGTAAGTTCATTTCTGCCCCCATTTTAAAGTTGCCCAACCCGGAAAAATCCTTTGGGGTGAAGACCGAAGTGAGCAACGAGAGCATTGGAGGTGTACTCCTTCAATACGTGGATGACGGAATGAGTCATCCAGTTGCATATGCTAGTCGTCAATTATTACCACGCGAAAAGAGATATGCCACTAGAGAAAAGGAAGCTCTATCAATTATCTGGGTCATAGACAAATTCAAGCTGTACTTGATATGTAAAGAATTTCAAATAGGAACCGACCACCGTCCGTTAGCCTATATTAGGAATGTGCGACACTCAAACGGCCGCATCATGCGCTGGAGTTTACTCTTGCAAGAGTATCAGTTTAAAATAAATTAGATAAAAGGTTCCGATAACCAGGTCGCTGACGCCCTCAGTAGAAATGCGTTACCGAATAGCGTAGAGTAAGTGTATTCATAGGATTAGTATCTCCCTGTAGGTATATACCGTCTTGTACGACTTAAATTAAGATTCTCTTATAATATAATTAATTAATGTATATGTCTGACTTTTGTAATGCTCAATGTCTATTTTTTTTTGTATGTATATATTGTCGTAGAATTCTTTCTGCTAAGAACCCTACTTACCTGACACCTCTTTTGTTTAGTGTCGTAGAATGCCCCTCCTTTTTGTTCTAGTCTCTAAGAGTGCTAAGAGTGTCTAATATATTGATATTATAAGAATATCTTAAAGCACAGAGCTGTTGTGCAACACGTAAGGATATATATATAAGAGAAACGAACATTAATCCCAAAATAACTTATAATTGACCTTTATCAAATGAATACATAACATTTATACATTAACTACAGGAATACTCGGAATATTATCCTAAACAAAAATTAATTAAATTAGTTTACCCACAACACTTGGTTAACGTTTTCTCTACACAACAATAATATAAAAATTAGGCTTACGGACTCGTGGAGTTTAAAGGGCCTCAGAAATATTTACTCTTGACGCGTGTAGATGGGCGGAATTCCACGGTCGTCTTGGCGAGGGTAGCAGCTGGGGGGTCCACACGTTCTTCCGGGGGGGGGGAAGGGTTCTTTAAGGACGAGAACCAAGACGGTGCTTTATGCAACACCTAGGCAGTCGTGGTCTCTCTGGCGAGAGTGAGTCGAACTTGGTTCTTAATTCAAGTTAACTTGGAGTGCGGTGTGATCACCGAGTAACGAGCTCGAGGGGGAGCTTTTCTCCTTCGTTACTAATTTCCTTATGGACGAGGACTGAACTCGGGGAGGGTCTTCTTCACGGGCGAGGATAACGGAGGGGGGTTTCTCTGGCGAGAATAAATTACTTAAACGTTTGGTGTGGCCACCGAATAACGGGCTCGAGGGGGAGCCTTTTCCTTCTTCTTCTTAATTCCTCAAGGACGAGGAATACCCCTGGTGTTTAAGATGCACCAGGATATGAGGAGTCTCTCTGGCGAGAGTAAGTCGAACTTACCAAAGTTCACTTATCGTTTGGTTTGATAACCAGGGACTTAGCTCAAGGATGAGCTTTTTCTTAGCCCCTTAAGGTAGGTAGCCCTGCCTCTCTTGCAGGGTACTTCTTGGTCTGGCGACACAAGTAAACTACCTCTCTAGTCTCGGTAGCTCGGTTGTGGATCCGAGGACTTCGTCACCTAGAGACTGACGTATACTACCAATCCAGTCTAGGTAGCTCGGTTTTGGATCCGAGGACTTCGTCACCTGGCCTGACGTATACTACCAATCCAGTCTAGGTAGCTCGGTATTGGATCCGAGGACTTCGTCACCTGGCCTGACGTATACTACCAATCCTTCTTCTTCTTAATTTCTCAAGGACGAGGAATACCCCTGGTGTTTAAGGTGCACCAGGATATGAGGAGTCTCTCTGGCGAGAGTAAGTCGAACTTACCAAAGTTCACTTATCGTTTGGTTTGATAACCAGGGACTTAGCTCAAGGATGAGCTTTTTCTTAGCCCCTTAAGGTAGGTAGCCCTGCCTCTCTTGCAGGGTACTTCTTGGTCTGGCGACACAAGTAAACTACCTCTCTAGTCTCGGTAGCTCGGTTGTGGATCCGAGGACTTCGTCACCTAGAGACTGACGTATACTACCAATCCAGTCTAGGTAGCTCGGTTTTGGATCCGAGGACTTTGTCACCTGGCCTGACGTATACTACCAATCCATTCTAGGTAGCTCGGTATTGGATTCGAGGACTTCGTCACCTGGCCTGACGTATACTACCAATCCTTCTTCTTCTTAATTTCTCAAGGACGAGGAATACCCCTGGTGTTTAAGGTGCACCAGGATATGAGGAGTCTCTCTGGCGAGAGTAAGTCGAACTTACCAAAGTTCACTTATCGTTTGGTTTGATAACCAGGGACTTAGCTCAAGGATGAGCTTTTTCTTAGCCGCTTAAGGTAGGTAGCCCTGCCTCTCTTGCAGGGTACTTCTTGGTCTGGCGACACAAGTAAACTACCTCTCTAGTCTCGGTAGCTCGGTTGTGGATCCGAGGACTTCGTCACCTAGAGACTGACGTATACTACCGCGATTTTCCTCAGAGTTCCTCTTTTATACCTCGCACCCCCACTGGGGGAGTGGTAAGGGGGAGAGGGGCTTGAGGACGGCCCCAGGAGAGCTCTTTTTCCAAACGGTCTTTCCCACGAAGTCAAACATCGGCTCCTCGTTAGCCATCGAGATTGGGAGAAACCCGTCTCCAATTTCTTGTTCGACGTGAAACTGGATCTCACTCTCCTGGGGGAGATCTTACCTTTTTGACCTTTAGGGTCTTACATGGCACCGAGTTATGCCACACTGTGGTTAAACACTGACCCGCCGATGCCTGGGGCGGATGTCCTTGCGGTAACCACCGCCTTGGGACTGCATCACGAGTGAACGGAAGGGGGGGGGGGAAGTGACCATTCCCTTACACACCTCCCACCGAAGAATTTAATGGGGAGAGGGGGATGCCCCCGGGAACTCAAAACAACTTACTCAACCTAGTCGAGCTTAGCAAAGTTGTATTTCTTTGAGCCCTCTCTTACATTAAGTTTCCTTACACATGAGTGCCCACGCGCGCGTTTACACAGGCAATGTGTCGAGCTAGACCTACTTGCAATACAATTTTACATAGAAAATTAAAAAACCTTAATTCCTCGATTACCCACACAAAAAAAACAACAACAAAACAAGCTACTTCCTTACATTTCTAAGTTTTTGAGAACTTAAATCCTACCGATAAATTTTAACATGTACCCCAAATGAAAACATGGTTTCACGCTCATTAGGTACTGAAATAACCCTCCATGGTTTTTCGTCTCCACCTATAGAGCAGCTGTACATTATCGGCTCCTTTGATGTAGCTGATCCTAAAATGGTGCTCTGTGACCATTATTCTACCCCGCCTGAGTCGGCCGTTCTGGTTATTGAGTCTACCCAAGTATGGTACTAAATGGTAGCGGTATTTCAACCTACTCGAATTACCCTTCTTATGGTACTTGACTACCTTTAAACTGAACATTATGGCTAGAGCGGCCTGTTGTAGCGGGGCATAATTGATGGGAGCGTAGGTCCCATAGCTCTCCTTTAACCATGTACACGGGAAGATCGTGTCTGGGTTCGATCTTTGGGGATCGAGAAAACTTTTCCCTGCGAGGTCGTTAGTGGGCTTGGCGCTCACTACGACTTGGCGATTTAGCGGTAACTCCGTGGACGTTCCGTTCGGGGAGGAGACTACTAGGGGTAGGGGATACTCATCCGCGTCTACCATTTGATTAGTCTTACCTGGGTGTATCGCAATAGCACCTCTTTCCTCCTTCCTTGTCAACTCATTTGACTCGCTTCTCTTCGCCGGTAGTTCCTCAGGTACACCTGCTCGTACCTCTACTCTACCTTCAACTTCTTCCCTGATAACCCCATTTGTCTGGGTTCTCCTCATAGGTTCTTCCTTAGGTACTCCTGCTGGTACCTCATTCCAACTTCCTATTTCTTCCATCGTTACCCCATTTGGCTGGGTTTCCCTCGATGGTCCTTTCTTAGGTCCAGGCCGGGCTACAACTTCCTCGGCCTCTATGAGATTCTCGATGGGTGCTCTTTCGAGTGCGAGCAATCTTTCCTTTTCTTCTCTTTCTTCTCTTTCAGCTTGAGCACGTTCTTTTTCCCTCTTCATTCTCCTTTCATCTATTTCTTTTTTAATCTTTATTCTCCTCTCTTTTGACTCTTTTTCCATCTTCATTTTCCCTTCCTCGGCTTCTTGTTCTGCTTTCGCTATTTCGTTTTCCCGTCGAGTTCTTCTTTTTCATCTTCCAGCTTTATATTTAGTCTTCTTTCTTCATCTTCCATTTCTATCCTTATTCTGAATTCTCTTGCTTCTCTTTTCAACAGTATTATTCTTTCGCTTGTTTTACCTCCTCTCAGCGTTCTTCTTTCCTCTGTTTCTATTTTCCGCTGTATTCGGGATTCTTCACTTTTCCGGTTCATCCATATTTCCATTAATTCACGTTCTCTTTTATCCTCTCTTATTATATCCTCTGTTTCTCTCTCAAACTTTATTAATTCTTGTTCTTCTTCTATATCCAAAATTCTTTCTTCTTCTACACAATCTATTCTTAATTCTGCCATGACGTAGTCATGCATTTCTGTGCCTTCAAGTCCCAGACTTTGGGCTTGTTGGTAAAATCTTGTGACTGGATCCATTTCGTGTTGGTCCGTCGATTTTTCCTTTCTGTATTCTCAGGTAATTATGCCGCCACTCACCAGGTAGCGCTCAGCATAACTTACCCTTAATCCCACTACTATGCTGATTGAAATATCACTCCCGACCTCAAATTTACCACTTGACCTACCAATTGCCTTAAGATTGTTACCACCCCTAACTCTACCAATTTTCCTCTCGTCAATTATTCTCTAGTTCCTGATATTCCTTTACGTGTTGGCTCTTTCTTAATTAGACACTGCTGGGTTCTTTCTAATAACCTACAAAACCTGACACCACTTTAATTATATCGTAGAATTCTTTCTGCTAAGAACCCTACTTACCTGACACCTCTTTTGTTTAGTGTCGTAGAATGCCCCTCCTTTTTGTTCTAGTCTCTAAGAGTGCTAAGAGTGTCTAATATATTGATATTATAAGAATATCTTAAAGCACAGAGCTGTTGTGCAACACGTAAGGATATATATAAGAGAAACGAACATTAATCCCAAAATAACTTATAATTGACCTTTATCAAATGAATACATAACATTTATACATTAACTACAGGAATACTCGGAATATTATCCTAAACAAAAATTAATTAAATTAGTTTACCCACAACACTTGGTTAACGTTTTCTCTACACAACAATAATATAAAAATTAGGCTTACGGACTCGTGGAGTTTAAAGGGCCTCAGAAATATTTACTCTTGACGCGTGTAGATGGGCGGAATTCCACGGTCGTCTTGGCGAGGGTAGCAGCTGGGGGGTCCACACGTTCTTCCGGGGGGGGAAGGGTTCTTTAAGGACGAGAACCAAGACGGTGCTTTATGCAACACCTAGGCAGTCGTGGTCTCTCTGGCGAGAGTGAGTCGAACTTGGTTCTTAATTCAAGTTAACTTGGAGTGCGGTGTGATCACCGAGTAACGAGCTCGAGGGGGAGCTTTTCTCCTTCGTTACTAATTTCCTTATGGACGAGGACTGAACTCGGGGAGGGTCTTCTTCACGGGCGAGGATAACGGAGGGGGGTTTCTCTGGCGAGAATAAATTACTTAAACGTTTGGTGTGGCCACCGAATAACGGGCTCGAGGGGGAGCCTTTTCCTTCTTCTTCTTAATTCCTCAAGGACGAGGAATACCCCTGGTGTTTAAGATGCACCAGGATATGAGGAGTCTCTCTGGCGAGAGTGAGTCGAACTTACCAAAGTTCACTTATCGTTTGGTTTGATAACCAGGGACTTAGCTCAAGGATGAGCTTTTTCTTAGCCCCTTAAGGTAGGTAGCCCTGCCTCTCTTGCAGGGTACTTCTTGGTCTGGCGACACAAGTAAACTACCTCTCTAGTCTCGGTAGCTCGGTTGTGGATCCGAGGACTTCGTCACCTAGAGACTGACGTATACTACCAATCCAGTCTAGGTAGCTCGGTTTTGGATCCGAGGACTTCGTCACCTGGCCTGACGTATACTACCAATCCAGTCTAGGTAGCTCGGTATTGGATCCGAGGACTTCGTCACCTGGCCTGACGTATACTACCAATCCTTCTTCTTCTTAATTTCTCAAGGACGAGGAATACCCCTGGTGTTTAAGGTGCACCAGGATATGAGGAGTCTCTCTGGCGAGAGTAAGTCGAACTTACCAAAGTTCACTTATCGTTTGGTTTGATAACCAGGGACTTAGCTCAAGGATGAGCTTTTTCTTAGCCCCTTAAGGTAGGTAGCCCTGCCTCTCTTGCAGGGTACTTCTTGGTCTGGCAACACAAGTAAACTACCTCTCTAGTCTCGGTAGCTCGGTTGTGGATCCGAGGACTTCGTCACCTAGAGACTGACGTATACTACCGCGATTTTCCTCAGAGTTCCTCTTTTATACCTCGCACCCCCACTGGGGGAGTGGTAAGGGGGAGAGGGGCTTGAGGACGGCCCCAGGAGAGCTCTTTTTCCAAACGGTCTTTCCCACGAAGTCAAACATCGGCTCCTCGTTAGCCATCGAGATTGGGAGAAACCCGTCTCCAATTTCTTGTTCGACGTGAAACTGGATCTCACTCTCCTGGGGGAGATCTTACCTTTTTGACCTTTAGGGTCTTACATGGCACCGAGTTATGCCACACTGTGGTTAAACACTGACCCGCCGGTGCCTGGGGTGGATGTCCTTGCGCTAACCACCGCCTTGGGACTGCATCACGAGTGAACGGAAGGGGGGGGGGGGAAGTGACCATTCCCTTACACATATATTTGTACCCATTAATTTACGCATAAATTATTTTGTCCCGCATGTACTAATTTTATATCATTTCATTGTTCCATGCCCTTTTTTTTTCTTTGATTAAGTTGTATTAAAGGTTATTTTCCTCTGTAATCTAAAGATCAAAATAATCATATGTATTGAGGTAATAATAGTTAGGTGCAGGAAGGTACGGTTGGTACAAGAAAACGAGTTCCCCCACAACGGAGCTCTATCGTTGTCCCTTCTCTCTTTTTTTTTCGAAGTGACAACTTCCCCCGGAATGGAGGGGTGTGATAGAACGAGTTGAAGCTGCGTTAATTTCAACTTCTATCCCATATTATTTAAAACCACGATGCTGCCCACGTGCATCTTCGATTCGAAGCTTGGAGCCTTATCGCAGCTACCGGATGTCAATGTTTAAACAAGGAGGTTATCGTCCCCCCCGTTCGCCCCATACGCCGACCTCGCCAGATTGAGTTAGGCTTATGGGCAGATAAGGCATTGTTCTCCGGACCGGCTGTGCATTCCCTCGAAGCTCCTACTCTATTGTCCCCCCACGCCAAGGAGATGTCCTGGCTATTTATATGGAAACTTTACCACTAAGATCAGATTGGAGATCCAGATTTTCGTCGCGAAACATCACCACGACCCTCTCTCCCTTTGTGCGCCAAGGGACCTCGACCTCGAGATTCAACATCACTTGTCCAGAAGGAGGACAATATCCCTTGAGTGCCAAAGTTCGAGCCTTTGCGACGCCGAGTCCAAAAGGCTTCCCCCTTGTTGTTCAGAGGAGAACAGCATTAGAACAGCCATTGTTCGCTCGAGTCCCGTTGACAAGAAACAGTTCTCACCCTTCCCCCTTGTTGTTCAAAGGAGAACAGCACTAGAACAGCCATTGTTCTTTTGAAACCTTCGCCAAGAAACGGTTCTCACCCTTCGCCCTTGTTGTTCAGAGGAGAACAGCATTAGAACAGCCATTGTTCTTCGAGCCCCGTTGACAAGAAACGGTTCTCACCCTTCCCCCTTGTTGTTCAGAGGAGAACAGCATTAGAACAGCCATTGTTCTTGAGCCCGTAGACAAGAGACGGTTCTCATCCTTCCCCCTTGTTGTTCAGAGGAGAACAACATTAGAACAGCCATTGTTCTTGAGCCGTAGACAAGAGACGGTTCTCATCCCCCCCTTTGTTCAGAAGAGAACAACCTAGAACAGCCATTGTTCTTCAAGCCGTTCGTCGAGAAACGGTTCTCCTTCCCAAGACGCCACGTCAGGATCATCTTATCCCCCCCCTTCGGCTGGAACTCGCCAGCGGACCGAATATTCCTTCAAGTCGCCTTCCACTGCACCACTAGTGTAAAAGTTACGTAAGCCAAACGTCACCTTTGAGTATTGATCCCTTTTGTCAATTCTATCCTGTTCTTTAAGTGGTTTATCGAACCATCCCATCTCTTTAACTCTATATTTGTTTTACCTTTTTAAATCCTTTAAATCCTCGGATTAGCCCGAGTCTCCTCGACCCTTTCATTCCCTGTTTATGTCAATATTTTCCGTATTGTGTTTGTTGGTAGTTATTATTAATAAAACTCTATTTTATTAATGATAGCAATATTATTATCCTTGAGCTCAGTTCCACTTCTTAAGCATATCGAAGATACATAATATCGGCCGCCAGACAGTAACGCACTCTAAAGATAATTAAGGAAGTTCCCTCAACGAATAGTGATATATGGTATCGTCGGGAGTCATTCTACGACACAGCACAACGTCCAATAATTTGGTGTCAAGCATGTGTCAATTTCATAGGACGGGGGAAAATAGAAAATATAATTTTCCTAAGACTAGGAGATAGAAATTCCACTCGAAGGCAGGCTAGAGCTAGCCAATCAAACAGCACAGTCTAAAGTTAATTAACACACTAAAGAAATTATTATGCAACGTAATACTTGTTTCCTACCCAAGCTTCTGCGACTATTTTAATATATGTAATAATGCAAAACTTGGAGAGTAATGTCTCCAGGAAATTTTGTAAAAACAAATCATAAAAAAATAGGGTGAAATTATAGTCGCGTATAATGATGTTGCTTCATTGCTCCCCAGGAGCAACCGCTTGGGTCTTACCACCTGTGCTGTGGGCAACACCAACGTTACTACAATTAAATAGAGAAAGTTACATAGCTAGAAGAGCTAAACTAAAAGAATACTTCTTGGAGACCTGCTAGCCTAGGAAGGGTCTCATCTCTCCCCTCTTTTTTCCAAGGAAGGTTCCCTTGCACAGATTGAAGCTGGCAATAAAATAGGTATATAAATATTCATGAGAGTACAACCACATCACTTTTCATACTCTTAAGTGTTTAAGACTTTAAAAACGATTAAAATAGATGAATCCTAATGATCAATATGTAGAATCATAGAACTCACTGTAAACCCCCCAAACTTGACCTTTCCACGAACCTTTCAGAGCTGGAACAGGAGGAGAATTGGACCTGAACGGTGAAACGACCACAGTCACATCCGCATCATCTTCCGTCTGTTCCTTTTCTTCCTGTCTCTGTTCCAGGTTCCGTTCCTCAGCTCTATTATTCAAGTCCTTGTTCAAGTCTTCCTGAGAACCAGTGTCGGTGGGGCTGGGAGAGAGAGGAAGCTTGGTGTGTAAGGAGGATGCAGAGTCAGGCAGTTTCCCGTACTGGAGGCTCGGAGTTAGCGGTGGTTTGATGGGGGGAGGACCTCGTGGGAGGTTTATTTTGGTTCCTCTTCGAGATTTAGGACTCGGCGATCTGGAAGATGAAAAATTGGAAGAGTCATAAAAAATACATAAAATACTCAATGGGAAAGAGACTAGAGGTAATTTCAGGTTCCTTTTGTTTATATTTTTGAACCAACAAACTTTTAGTTTGTAAATAATGGAAGTGGTGTGATGATTCTATCGAATCGGTCTAGCAAACGACAGAAGAAGTCATTGATACGGTGAAATTATTTTAAACAACTGGTTTATTTGGTATAATTAGCACTCATTTCTTAACTGCTTAACGTCGTTCCATTGAGTTTTCATTCTAGTGATGAAGAACGCGAGTGATGAGGAATTTTACAGCACATAGACCGAGAACTTATATTAGGTTATGCAGAAATTAATTTCGGTTTAGAAAACTATAAAAGTTGCAGGTTGTACGGCAGCTGATTTAAAGTTAATTAAATGGTGTTTATATATAGGCTCACTTAAAAAAGTTGTCTTAAAACCTTCTTTTTACGAGCTGTCTTGACGAATCTACTTCTCAATTTTACTCAGAAAAAGTTTGACCATTTTCGCTCACCAAATATTTTATTTCACAACATTAAAAATTGGTGTACAAGCAAAAAATTCCTGTTATTAATTATTTTTAAAAAATGCATAGATCGACACACACACATACAGACACAACCACGCTAGGATCATTATAATAAGATTATGTACTGATTCTCAAAAGTGACGATGCAGAAAATGAACCAGTTAGAAATCGAGGTCGTACCCCATTTATCTTATTCCTCACATCTCTCTCTAACATATTAAATGTCTGTAAATATGTTTTTAACTTTTTAGATAATAGAAACTTTTAAAATGAAGCTTCAAAAAATACTTTCGAAGATTATAAGATGTCAGGGCCGGCAAAAGACCGTGTGGTCCACTTCTGGGCGAGCTCTCCTTCAAACCACGCCGATGCACTTAAAGCGTGCATCTAAGCAGTTCTTAAGCACGTTTATAGTTGTTGATTTCACAACGATCTCCGGCAACTCGTTCCACGAGGAAACCACTTGTTTGAAAAAAAGTTCTTTGCTATATTTGTTTCAAATATTCGTATCTTAATTTTGTATCCATGGCTTCAGGTTCTTGAGGAAGCGTCCAAATCGAAAAGGGTTTCAGTTTTTACTTTATCAAAATTGTTTAGGATCTTAAAGACTTGTATGAGTTCTCGTCTTAACCTTCTCGTCTCAAGTGATTGCAGGTTGAGTGCTTTAAGTCTCTCTTCGTAGGACTTTTGGCATAGTCTAAGTATCATTTTTGTAGCACGATATTGCACTCTCTCCAACATTTCTATATCTTTTCGCAAGTATGGATTTCAAAACTGAACTGCGTACTCCAAATGAGGTCGAACCAAAGATTTGTACAGGGAAATTACTAGATTTTCCGATTTTTAGGCAAAATTTCTATATATCAAACCGAGCACTTTGTTTGCTTTCTTGCATGCCTACGCGCACTGTCTTCCAACTTTCAAATCGTTGCAGACTATAACACCAAGGTCTTTTTCTTCTGATACCCTTTTCAGTGGCAAGCCTTTATTGTATAGTTAAATTCTTCGTTTCTTGCTCCAATTTTTAGTATCTTGCATTTATCAATGTTGAGTTTCATCTGCCAATTTTCTGACCATTTCACAATGGTGTTTAAGTCTCTCTGGATTTTATGTTGATCGACTAGTGTTGTTGATTTACCACCCAGTTGTCTGCATTTTGAAGCAGCCGCATAAACTTCCTCATTAGACGTTGGCAAAGATACGTTAAAGCAACACATTATTTTGATTAATAAATTATTTTGGACTAGTTTGAGGACGTCTATTCCTTGTAGACAAAACGAATTTTATTGTTGGACAACCTAATAACCGGATGACAACGAACCTGGTTATATTTCAGGATTCACCCATACCTAAACTTTCTGGTTTTAGGAACATAGGCATGACAGAGACAAAAGTTAAATAACTATAAAGGAAATTATAATAAAAAGGGAACAAAGACGATCTACCACTTTTGTACCAAACAGAATACAAAAACACGAAATCACTCTAGGGCAGGGGGTTCTCAATATCATTATATCCCCTACCTTAAAGGTTCCTATAGGAAATGCGAGGGCTATTTCACATCACATCCAGGCAGGGATTCCTCAATATTAGTACACCCTCCCCCCCAATTCAAAGGTTCCTATACAACACGCAAGGGGGAGCTGAAGGCGGAGGAGGCCTTTATCCCATCACCTCGAGAAATCCGACGAGAGTGACTCCTGGCGAGATTCGTCCCAAGTTTTCCTCCGCCTTCGCGGTTGACAATTCGTTTGTGGGTCGCTCTCCTCCGTGTGGCTCTCTTGTCCAGACAGATTCAGTGGCCTGTGGCAAAAGGAACAGAGCTTAACCAACGAGGGGAGTTAGAGTGAGCGAAAAAAAGTGTGAGCGGACGGTTAGATAATGGATAACGGGCTAGGTTTCTACGAAGGGGTACCGAGTTAGATTCTCGGCGAGTAGAAGGGCACAACATATGGGGCGCTGGAAGGGGGCTTCCACCGATCAGGCGGTGCGTCGAGTCTGAGAGCTACGAGCAGACAACTCCGGCAACATACATCATCATATACATAGTTAAACACGCGCAGCATTTCACTCTTCCGACTTCTGCCAAAAGGGTTTTCATATCCATACTTCCTTCACAAGGAACGATTAGCCCTCCCTTGGGCCACATTTCGTAGCGAACCTTACTGCAGCTGTTTTTTCACCTGTCCCTCCAAGGAAGACTGACACTTGGTTCCCTTGGCTTACCAGTGATTGTCATTCTGATCTTTATGTGAAATTCATTATTCGGTAAAAGGACTTCGCCCACGATTGAAAATGAACGGGTGGCGTAATTAATAAAAAACGAAATAAAATAAATAGCAAAAAAATAAGAAGAAGAATTCTATGCAAATTCGGGCCATGTAAATTACTCCGAGTAGTAATTTATCTCTGTACATTATTTTATCGGTGACAATTTTCTACAATAGATTTTTAGGTAATGGCAATTTTATGTGGCGAAGAATATATGCAGTGGTAATTGTGTTCATTGCCAATGTTTTTGCAGTTGCAATTTTATGCGGTGAAAATGTCCTGCAATGACAATATTATACAGTGTTCGTTTCATGTCATGGTAATATTATGCAGTGGCAATGGTATGTAATGGTAATTTTTTGAAATGAAAATTTTACACAATTGCAATTTTATGTTCTTGAAATTTTATGCATTGGCAAATTTATTCAGTGAAAAATTGTATATATTAAGAATGTTATATAGTGGAAATTTAATGCAAGGACATTTTCATACAATGGCAATTTTATGTTTGAAATTTTAGGCAGTGGCAAATTTATTCAACCATTCTCAGACCCTGACATACACGTATATTCACTTCCGAAGTTTATTTCCACCCATTCTTCTTCCATGCCCACACCACCGCCCTGTCACAACCTCTTTCATACCGGTCTTCAAACCCTAACCATCTTCTACATACTCTTGCCTGACTTCGTCCATCGAACATCTCTATCAAATTGTCCATTTGCACGGCTCATATTCAAGATCGTTTCGTCTCCTTTCATACCAGCAAACTACTATAAAGCTTCCCAGCACATTCCACCCTCAAACCCTTTTGTACACACTAACGCTTTAATCGCTCTTCAACTCCATCTGCACAGCTATCATTCCCATTACTTGTAGACACTTAGGACTTCGCCTAACACTTACGCACACTTATATCCATTTTATTCATTTAATTCTAGTCACCTCCATACATACGCACACTCAAGAAGGGTTCGATCAACATCTCCTAAACCCTTTCACACTTAGACACTAAAACAAGATAATCAGCTTAGAAAATCTTTACTCAACCTCTTGCCTACAACTACCAACAATTATCTCACTGTAGTTACTACATTCACCTTTCTCCCTTTTATCCTTATAGAACGGTACTATCACAACATTTTTCGTACTCAGGCTATATTATACTTCCACTCTTTTAAAACCACCAGACCCATTATAGCATTGCCCTCTAGGCATTACTATAATAAAATCCTCATGAGAAACTTAAATATATATATATATACATCACTTATTATGTAAAATTCATATAATGCAATTCTTTTACTTTTGTCAATTAAATCGTTCAATTATTTTACCTAACTTTTGTAAATTAAATCATATTTTATGTACAACTTAATAATAAATTAATTCATTTATCTTACTTCTCAATTCATTTAACGTACTACTGTTTCAAACTATATCTCTTAAAATTTCACACACAAACAAACAAACACACGCTTTCAGCTCGACCTCCTGGAACACTATTCTCTCCCATTCGACTCTCGCTATTCTCCGCATAATGATCGGTAATCATTCCTTTTGCAATTAGTCATTTACCCCCAAACAAATAATACTTAGTTTAATTCCACATTCTCTCACAATTCTCTGCAAACGACCATACGAGAGTAGGTCCTAATTCTATTTACTTCTCGTATTTGCAGCCCCCAATTCAGTCCATCATAGTCACCATATTATTTCACCATATTATTTCATATTTATTTCACGTACTTCATTTCTCTTTACATCTCGTTACTGTAAATCATATTTTACCATATCTTGCATTGTATACCTAATCCAACTTATCTCATTGTACATTCGTTGATCCTATGAATATATATATATATTTGTTTAATTGTTTTTCTTAAAACCCAGTTCATTATTTCACAATTTATTTCGCTTTCGTCTTAGGCCTAAAAACTACCAGGCGACAACTTCGATCAAACAAATTTATGGTTATGGTTTTCGAAACAAGTATAACATCTTTTCCAGATGCCTCCTCACTTTTCAGATATCTCACAACACTAACCACTTCATGTATGTATGCCTCTTCCATACCCCGATACAGATCCCGTTTTACGCTTATGAAGCCAATCATATTTACATTAGCTTCATCTTCCATACTCAAATTATTCATCTCATCACAGTATTCTCGTTATCTAATTTTTACCTCTCAAGTGTAACTAACTGGCCATTCTTATCATTGCATTGATGGCACCACAGCTATTTCTGTTTTCAGTCGCATTATTGATTTCATTCATAAATAGCTTCCTATCTCCATCGGGCTCCTCATTCATCTTCCTATTTCCATCGATATCCTCATTCATCCTCCTGTATCCATGGGAGTCCACATTTATCTTCCTATTTCAATCAGGATCCCCATTCATCTTCCTGTATATATCGAGCTCCTCATTAATCTTCCTGTATATATCGAACTCCTCATTTATCTTCCTGTTTCCATCAGGATCCTCATTCATCTTCCTGTCCCTATAGAGTTCCTCATTCATCGTCCTCTTTCCATCGGGCTCCTCATTCATCTTCTTGTTTCCATTGGGCTCCCTATTCATCTTCTTGTTTCCATTGGTATCCTCATTTATCTTCCTCTTTCCATCAGGATCCTCATTCATCTTCCTGTTTCCGCTTGGCTCCTCATTCATCTCCCTGTTTCCATCGGAATTCTCATTCATGATCGTGTTTCCATCGGGGCACGCATTTATATTCCTGTTTCTATCAGTATCCTCAATCTTCTCCTTTTTCCATCGGGATCCCCATTCATCTTCTTGTTTCTATCGGGATCCTCATTTATCTTGCTCTTTCAATCTAAATCATCATTTATTTTCCAGTTCGCATCCGGATCCTCATTCATCTTTCTTTTTCCATCGGGGCCCTCCTTTATCTTCCTGTTTCCCATAGTTCCCCATTCATTTTCCTGTTTCGATTGGATCCTCATTCATCTTCCTCTTTCCATTGAGATCCTCTTTCATCTTCATCTTCCTATTGAGATCCTCATTTATCTTCCTGTTAACATTATGATCCTCATTCATTGTCCCGTTTCCGTCGGGAAACCTCATTTATTTGTCCAAATGTTTTTTTCTGCTTTCTTACTCTGATAAATGACTCTTTTCAGTTTTCTTTTTACCACATTTTACACATTCAATCCCATCTTCTTGACCTTCTCATCTTCACTATTAAACATTTGAAAATACACCTCTTTTCTGCTCTCCACAACACGCTTCAAATAGCCACTCCACTATTCAGCATTTCGCCTTCTCTTCCCAGTTCAGGAATACCTACATACAGCCTTTACACTAACTACACTCTTTCCATAATTTTTTTCCACATTTGCTTGATCTACGTTTCGTTCTTCTATTCTCTTCACAGAAATTCTTTCATACTCTTCCACTTTACTTTAATTATATCACCCATTCACTTTAGAAACTCCTTTCCTTTCCGCCTTCCGCACATGTCATCCATTCGCCAACCAATTTATCCTCACACACCTCCATCCTATGATCGAATAGTCCAGTAATTATATTTCTTAAAACTCTTATATCAAATAGTTCAATCATACTCCAAACTTCCCCTCTGCCTTGTCTATTCCATGTGTATTTATGTACATCCATGTGCTAAAGGAATGTGTTTGACATACACGTTTCTTTCAGTACAAAACCCTACACCCTCTCTCCCGTTTTATTCTCTCCACGTGTACCAAAAGCTCCACTTATCCATTTGGGTCACCTCTAAATGGCGGACAGCGTCAACGCGAGCAAACTGTGTGATTCTGCTCTTCCCCTAGTAAGCAAGCTCCTAGTAGCACCCTATACTCCATGGAGGAGCGCGCCTTCTCGGTCTGTGCTCCAAGATTGTGAAATGCCCTCCATCTTGTCTTTCGTTCGTGCAACTCCTTTTGTGCCTTCAAGAATGCTTTGAATACCCATCTCTTATTCCTAGTCTTTTCATGGTGTAGCGATGGCCGGCCAGGCGCTCTGTGAGGATCTGTGACCTATTTACTTCACTCCGGAGTTTTATCTAAAATCTCCTCGAAATTTTGTTTGCAATAAATAGGAATGCCTAATCAAATCAAATAGACTGGAATATCTATTACAGGCTAATAGAAAGGAATGTTTTCGCTCTATTATGAAATCTTAAACTCTTACTAAACATGTTCTGAATATTCTCATTGATTTCCATTTGTGGGCTACATAATTAACGGGTTAGTGAGGAGCTTGTCGCGCCGATGTGGTATAAATGTTCTTCTATAATTCAATACAATATGGGAGATTTGTGGTGTTCTTAAAGACTATACTCGTATAATATACAGGTATTGATTGTATTGCTTTAAAATGGAATTAAAGAGGGATTTTTCAAGGCTCTCTATTTTTTTATTCTCCTTTGAATTTGTGAATTCACTCGTGCAGAAATAAGGAAATTTCCTACTCATACCCTACCAACCTCATTGTTTTTCTTCTCAGCCTTCGCCCTATGTAAGGGTCCTTCTCAGATTGCTTGCGATAGGGTCTCTCACTCTTGTGCTTCCCCCATTGTGGGCGACCTTCGGGGGATGATTTAGGGGTTCTTTGCCCTTTTGGTGTTTCCTTACCCCTCTGGCGACGAGTCTGTTTCCTCCGAGACGCTCTTCGTTCCTCATAGCTATGTGGCGTAGCAATTATTTAGTACAGTTCGATATATATGAGGTATTAGGGCGAATTTGTCCGCCCTACTAGCGAGAACATTGCCTGTCATTCAAATAGTAGTCAAGAATAATTCCGAGTATAAGAATCTATTGAGCAAAATTTGCAGTTAAAGCTCAGATTATATTGATATGTTTTCACTAGGAGCAGAGGCCTTTATTTTTTAAATAAAACTCTCACTAATAGAAAACTGCAGATTATTCTTTTATAACCTCTAACTAATGTTAACTTTTAATTTTATAAGCGATAAATTTGGGCTCAATTTCAAAAGAGTTGGTGGCATTTTCAGGAATTGAAATAGTTTACAATAGTATAATCAGAATTAGATATATTACCTATCAGAGACGACTTCATCACACTGGACACCACAATCTCTGGATCTTCTGAACTTGGTTGGTGTTACAATTATATTTCTAATGTATTCCCCTCCGTCTTCTTTAAGGATGGGTGTTGTAGAGCCTAAGAGAAAAGAAAATCACAATATCAAAAGCCAGGGACGAATTTCTGTTTACCTGTACATTACATAAAAAGAAATACTTGAAAAATGAAACCAACACTGAAATTCGACTTTATGCTCTACGGAAGCGTTGAATCTAGTAGTCTATATTTTTCCATCTATCTAGATCGACTTACGGTAACTTTGACCGAGAAGGCCCATAAATGAAGACTTGTCAAATGCCCCAGAAGAAAGTAAGAATTCGGGTGCGATACCCAGCGCACGGAGCAAAGCCAGTTTCTGCATTTGGTCCAAATTGCCAAGTTGTGCTGAAGTTACCAGATCATTCATGCTAAATCCCAGTTTCATAGATGATGGTGAACAATTGTCGCCGTTGGATACTTCGCTCTGGACTCCTTCCTTTGTCCTTTCTATTTTAGGAGTAGACACTTGAATTCTTTGTTCTGTTTCTTGACCGTCTGATCCGTCTTCTTTTTGGGTCGACGATTCTGGTTCGTAACTTACAGCACTGCTGATGGACCTACTTTCTTCAGAGTGTTTCGGAGAGGCAAGGGCCTGGAAAATAAAATGGCCATTGTTATTAGAAAAATGACCTAAACTATATTTGGAGAGGAATGATCAAAGCTTCTGATCCTAATATAATGTGTGTTCGTTGTAATTGCTATCGTCGAGATGTTGAATGAGATACAAACGTGAGCTGTGAGAGTAGGAGCTGTAAGGAGTTGTATGGAATTGTATGGGAGTTGTATGGGAGTTTTTACTACCAGAGACGGTAGGAAAATAATTCCTGCATAGCAAACTTGTGTCGTTCTGGTTATACTTACATAAGCGTGTAAGTATAACACTTTGCTCTGCGCCATATGATACGAGTAGTTCCTCTCAAAATAGGATTTCGATAATTGAGATAAAAAGTGAAGTGTAAGAAATTCAATGATGACATGTTAATTCAGGTGAGAAAGAATGCATGAAAGAAATTACAAAAGAAAAAAATAAACAAAAAGGATACGAATTGAGAAAAAAAATCTAGGTGACAAGGAATATTTTAGTAATCGAGTGGACAAATGAAATGTTCAATATGAAAACAGTAAAAATCCGTTTGAACATATTCGCCAAAGAAAACAACCCCCCAAGAGTACAAACTTGAAGCCCTCATTCAGAAAAAATACCCCCAAATAATATCAATAAATCTGCTTCAATTAAACCGGCCTTCGAATAGAAGGAGTCACCTATATACACATCTATGCACAACTAGTCTACAGCATCCAATGGTTGGAACTCTTCTGGGGTTCTGTTGCTAAACAGAGCAGGACATTTATAGAGGTTAACGTACTTTGCCTCTCGTAAGTCTCGTTTCTTTGTCTTTCTTAGCACGCAAAGCCGCCTCCTCAATGGCTTCGTGAATTTTCTTTTGCCTTCGAGCTTCGGCTTCCTAGAAAAAATCATATTTTAATTTCCCCTTCGCTAAATAAACTCACGAAACAAATGTTTAAACCCCAAATCAAAGCAAGAAGTGGATAATCCATGACGATTTGATAGCATGCAAATGTGTTAAAGAATATTAGTAGAATATGTTGACGATAATCGTAAAGGAACATCAAGATGCCCCAGTGGAAAGATTATTATCTAGTTAAGATGGCATATATGGCGCGGTTATGAATTAATACCTCCTTTTCTCTCTTTCTCCTCTGTTCTTCTTCCAGTTCGTTCTTCTCCTTTTCCCTCTGTTCTCTTAATTTTTCTTCCCAAAGAGCTGCTTCTCGTTTCTCTCTCTCCTTCTCTTCTTCCTGTTGTCGTTTTTTTTCTTCAAGCTGAACCAAAATGGAAGAATTAAATTAGAATTGAGAATATTCTTCTATTAAATCCCGTAAATATCAAATATCGATTGAACGTTTTCCAATTAATATGGTTGTTTGTAATTAGAAAATAGTTATGATATAGAGCCTTCTTAAATTGGTAAACATACCAGGATAGAACTGACACAGACCAGGAATCGACTACAAGCTTTACCTGTTGTTCAATGATGCGTTGTGTTTCCATTGCCTGGCGATGTCTTCGTTGCTTCTCGGCCATTTCCTGGGCATCGAGAACTACGGGTTGACCTCTCGCGTGAGTTCTGAAAAACCAAAGGCCACTGGTCATTTATTAATTAACGAAAGTCTGCATGAACATGGGCATAGGGAAGAAATAAATAAAAATAAAGCTGTCATACAAATGCATAAAAAACCCATTTTTTGTGGAAATAGAGTTACGATGAGAATGAGCTCACAAAATTAAGGCTGGAAAGTTAACTGGAAGGGGAAACTGTGGTAGGAAAATGTCTACGAGCACCAAGGATGACCGTAGCCTTGAGAAGATTGTTAAGAAAATTTGATGGAGAGAGTTTCAAAAGAAACGCTAGCGCACATAAACTTCTACCAGAAAGGGGCTACAACTGGCATTAATAAAAACAAGTCACTCCTGAGCCAGCGACAACGCCTGGAGTGTCTTATCAGGGGTAAGCAGGAAAAGAACTGGGCTGTTGCTCAGTAGTTCAAGTCTTCTCTTCAGATAAAGTAAATTTTGTATGTTATTTGCAAATCAAGGTCCGAGAGTTTGAATGAAGAGCAGATAGACACAGAATCTAAGGTGTTTGAAGTAGTGTGTGAAGTCTCAGCAGTATCTAATGATTCGAGGTCAGATGATATTGATGGACTACGGCTTTATCTATCAAGTCCAAAATCAACGCTGCTGTCAACCAGGTGTTTTTAGGGTCCTTAATGCTGCCATATGCTGACAAACTCTTTTTGAAATGCCTATTTCCTTTTCCAACAGCACTTAGAAACTGGCACAGTGTCAAAATTACTAAAATATAGGTTTCTAACCATGGTATTAATACACTATTGTGCATCTTACTCTTCTGGCTTTAACCCCATAGAGGAAGAGAAAAACGACACAAAAATTAGATGAGCTAAGGGCCACTATCAAAGCAGCCTGGAGCTCAATATGACTTCAACAGTCACAAATATTAGGAGTAACAACAAGGAAAGAAGGTACCCTAGGAGACCTTACGGTCCATTCAAAGAGGGTACCTTTGGACTAGCAATCGAGCGGGCACAAGGCTGCTCAATTGTTTTGCGTCCCTAAACGGCCACTTTTCAAGACTTTGTCTAGTCTTGACTTGAACTGGTCAACAGATTCACTGTTGACAACTTCCACTGGAAGTGCGTTTCACATACCGCAGATACTGTAAGTGAAAATTTTTTCACACAGATTGCGGTTGTAACGCTTCAGTTCAAGTTTGAAGCCGTGATTGCGCGTTCTGTTCTCACTCAGTGTGAAAATATCCCGGTAGTCAACATTGTCGAACCCTCGAAGTATTTTGAAAACTTCGATGAGCTGACCACGCTGTCTACGGGTTTCCAGCGAGAACAGATCTAATTCCCTTAGTCTATCCTCATAACTTTTATGTCGGATAGAGGGAATCAGCTTGGTTGCTCTGGCTTATACGCGTTCCAATCTCGCGATGTCCTTACGCAATGAAGGACTCCAAAATTGTACGGCATACTCCAGGTGCGGTCGGACAAGTGAGTTGTACAGGCACAGTACAATCTCCTGGTTCCGATAAGCAAACTGGCGCTTAATATAGCCTAGCATCCTTTGGGCCTTTTTCTCCGCCTCAATGCACTGTTTCGAGAACTTGAGGTCACTAGTGATAGTAACACCCAAGTCCTTCTCAGTGTCACTCGATTCAAGAGCAGTGCCCTTAAGGATATACTGAGATTGGGGGTTTCTGTGGCCGATATGCATCACTTTGCATTTCCCCACGTTAAAAGGCATTTGCCACGTGTCCGACCACTCCCCAATCTTCCCATGATCTTCCTGCAGGCGGGCAGTATTCCCATCCTTTGCAACGTTCATACCAAGCTTGGTATCGTCGGCAAATTTGGAAATCTTGGCAACCATGTCACCGTCCATGTCGTTGACGTAGATGATGAATAGTAGTGGTCCCAGGACAGAACCTTGAGGCACCCCGGTAGTAACATGCACCGACTCGGAAGACTGTCCATTTACCACCACCCGTTGCCATCTGCCACTTAGCCAGTTCTCGATCCAGCCGGCTACCTTTCCGTCTATGCCAAGCGTTCGCACTTTCTGGAGAAGGCGGCGGTGTGGTACCTTATCAAAGGCTTTCTGAAAGTCTAGGTAGACCACATCCACCGCCTTGTCCCGATCGTGCTCACTGAAAACGAAGTGGAAGAATTCTACAAGGTTCGTCAGGCATGACCGTTGCCTTCGGAAGCCGTGCTGGGAACTCCTCAGTAGCAGGTTTGACTCTAAATACGACGTCACTTTGTCTACCATGATGCTTTCCATGAGTTTACCGACTATCGAAGTCAGACTGATAGGTCGGTAGTTCGACGGTTGGTTACGGTCGCCTTTCTTGAAGATAGGAGTCACCTCCGCCTCACGCCAGTCTCTAGGAACGCATTTGGTCCGGATTGACATGTTAAAGATAGCGCACAGATGTCGTGATACTTTATCGCACACTTCCTTCAACACTTTAGGTAGAAACCCATCCGGTCCAGGGGACTTATTCGTCTTTAGGTCAGCGATCTTTTTCTTTATTTCTCCTTCGGTGAAGTCCATTGCCTCCAGCTTTTCCCCCGAGTAGGAATCCGTCGTCTGGGGAATGGGACCACACTCTTCAGTAAACACTGAAGAGAAGTAGTCGTTGAGGAGGTTGGCATTTTCTGCATCTGAATGCTTTAATGTCCGCTGCTTATTCCTTAAAGGGCCAATCGTTCGACGGATTGGTTTACGGCTGTTCACATATCCAAAAAACTCCTTGGGATTCTCTTTACAGAGTCTCGCCACTCGGAGTTCCTCAGACCGCTTAGCCGCCCTTATGCTGGACTTCACTCTCCTGGCTAGCCTCCGGTATTCGTCAAAGTCACCCGAGATCTTCGATTGCCGGTACACATTTCTCTTCTCCCTAAGCAGTTGCCCGATTTCTCGATTAAACCACTTTGGTTGAACAGAAGACCGACGGGGGCATTTCAGAGGGATAAAACGCGATTGAAGACTCATGAATGTGGTTTTGAAACTGTTCCAAGAGTCTTTAACAGCATCGCACTCTTCTAGCCTCGCGTCAGTCAGTCCCGCGCGTAGACCTGCAAAGTCTGCTCTTCTCAAATCCAGTTTCCTTGATTTACTCGTTGCAGGCTCTGCTTTGGGGACTTTGACTACAAATCTAATTAGTCGGTGGTCACTGCCACCGAGCTCTTCGCCAACAGAGAGGTCCTCAACGATGTCATCCTCAGAGGTGAAAACCAAGTCAAGGATATTGTCTCCTCTCGTTGGCTCTCTCACCCACTGAGTGAGGAACTCGTTGTTCGTGAACTCCAGGAGTAGTGCGTTCTCGCCACAGGGTTCTCTAGTTTCCCCGTCAACTTGTGTGATGAAATCACCCATGACGATACACACTCTGTCTTCGACAAGTTCTCCTAGCAACTGGTACAGATCTCTGTCCTTTTCAATGAGCTGGGCAGGAGGTCTATAAAGCACCAGGGTCCTGTATTTGGCAGGACCTATCTCTAGGTCAACACCTAGTAGTTCATGGTCGGATATGATGTTGCAATCCGTCGAGTTGAGAGTATCCTTGACATACAACATCACACCGCCACCCTCTCTGTCTGGCCTATCTTTCAGGAAGAGCTGGTAACCGGGAATCGTGAATTCACCTTCAAAATCTCGGCTTGAGGTTTTTATCCACGACTCCGTTATGGCCACCATCTCAGGTTCCTCTGTTACTACGAGGCCACGGAGCTCAAGAAACTTATTCCTGATTGACCTCGCATTGAACAGAAGAACTTTGAGGGAGTCCCCTAGTGTAGGACTCCCTACGCTCTTCCGTTTCCCGGCTTCTCTGTTTTCGTGGTCACACCCTTTTTGACCACCTCTGAGAAGGTCGTTCCAGGAGTGACACGGGCATGCTGGCGCACGTCCGCTTTCGCTCTGTTTCGAACGCTCCTTTGGGTGCGTTCCACGACATAATTTGCAGAAAGTAGACATATTCTAATTATTTGAGTTTTTCTGATTTTCATCACCTAAAGCCATAATTTTCAATATTAAAAGATAAAAAAGGCGGTAAATATTTCACTTTACGTTTAATGAATATAGAATATGAGAAAGTCTACTTTGTTTAATTGAATTACGAAGATAAATCAACTTTTATACGATATTCTAATTTGTTTTTAGGAGGTCTTTATTGCTGTGGTGAATGAGGAAAGGAGACAAGAAGGATAGAAACGGTGGATAAATAGAGAAAACAGATGGAGACATATTATAAGCACACGGAAACAAATTTAAAATCCCCAAGAAACAAGTTTATAAGCGAACATGAACAAGTTTAAAAGCTCACAAAACAAGTTTATATTAAGACGGAAGCAAATTTATAAGCCTACATAAACAAGTTTATAAGCCCAATGAGCGTATTTGTAGGTCTAAAGGAAGCATTTTATAATCCCCCCCAAACAATTTTTAAAGCCTAGAGAAACAAGTTTATAAGCCCACATAAAAGTTTATGTCTATAAAATAAATTTAAAAGCCTGCATAAACAAGTTTATAAATCCAGGGAAACCAGTTTAAAATCTCATCGAAACAATTGTATTAACCGACATAAACAAGTTTATAAGCTGATAGAAACGAGTTTATAAACCGACGGAAACTAGTTTGTAAACCGACGAGTAGTAATGCGGGGTAAATACCGAGTCTCCACCCTCAACCCCACCCTTACAGTGAAGCCGAGTCTCCTCGACCCCACCCCCACCGTTATGGTAAATGCCGAGTCTCACTCCCCCTCCATTCACACACACACACACATACACACTGGATCTTTCTAAGGAATTAGAGTCTACACACACATATATTGGGTTAGGTTAGGAACAAAATGGCGCGCCACCCCTTAGAATTGGTCACTACCAGCCATGGTCATATCCAGGTGTTTTCTCGTTTCATTTTAAAAATAATTAGTATGTTTAATGATTCGAATGCTAGCTATCAGAGTATTAATCTAAAGAATTACTAATGTCTAGACCGTTTTATCACATATGGCATCGGCAGTAGGAGACAAAGATCGCTTCAGCGACCTTTTTTTAAGGAATTAGAGTCTACACATACACACATATATATACACGCACACACACATACATTGGAGCAAATCATATCTGTAATATAAAGATTATGAATGTCTAGACCGTATTTAACATATCTGCAGAGATCGCTTCTCTCTAATAGGTTCTTCACCTCCCCTTTATTTCTTTATCATCCTAAAACCCCATCTGTAGAAATATAAAAACCAATTCGAAAAAGACTCTCTTAACATTGTGCTTCATAAGAATATGAAGTCATTAACTTAAAATCAATGGAGTTCATGTGGTGAGATATCTGACTTCCTTGAACATTTCACCCTTTCACAGTTGACACTTCGTTCCTTTCGTAACTTGTTTAAAAAAGTCAAGGTTGTTATAATGTTTCATTTTACATTGTAATTCAAATATGCATATATTTTCTACAGATTAATAAATCGAAAAAACATTTAATTGATGCTAACCATATTATATAATGGTACATAATAAAAACTGTTGAGTTAATAGGCTACACAATTACATATTTTCCAACAATTAATTTTATTGAGTGTACAGTATCAATTTTTTCTTTAATTATATTTAAAGTAACTTTACATCGATTTCTTCGTTTCTTTGATCATTATATAAATCAAATTACTCAATAAAAGATCGATGTGATTTACCGTTTGTTATATGCTAAATTAAATAGACACAAAACAAGCCACATGAGTTTGAAAAGTGCCTTTGAAGTCTGAATGGATTGACGATAATCATTTTATTCATTTTTACTAAGTTTTTACGAATATAAACATAATTCTGGAACCCTAAACATAGGCTGTCGAGATAATACAAACTTTTTTGTTAACAAACAAAGCGATCGAATGCGAACCAGGTCGATGGCTGCTGTCGGGATTAATTATATAAGCTACTGGCAGTTTTAAAGGTTGACATAACTGAGTGTCTCTCGCGAAACAGCCATGAAAAACTCACTTTGTAGTTTCATTTTGATACAATAGCTGTTCCATTTCTATTGCCTTCATTTTATTAAGACTAAACTAGTACATTTTTAGACTTATATATCTCAATTTAAGACTGAAACTCTGCATATATAACAAGGGAAACCTGGTCTATTAATGGAAATCTAAACTGTAACTGTATGGATAATGTACCCTGTTGTATAGGATTGGAGCATTCACCAAGACAAGTAGTACTCTTATCTTGATTTAGGTTAATACAATAAATATTTTTACTTTTTAGAAACTGTTCATACGTAAGTCCAATACTCTGCCCACCTCCATACACCCTATTCCGTTATATAACGAGTAAAAAGCCCTTGAAGCAACGTATGATTTGCGGAGTGTACACCATTCCGGAACTAAAACTTGCCATGAAAAAGAAGTAAAAGATCAAGAAAATGTACGAGTTTTGGGAGTATAAAAAGAGGGATGGTTTGTTCGCAGAATATATAAAAACATTTCTAGAAGAAAAAAATAGAAGCTTCTGGATTCCCGCGAGGAGTGGTTGAAGAGAAAGAGAAAATGGATTATGTGAAGAGGGTAAATCAGGCTAAACGGATAAACATAAAAATAGACGACATCGAAATGAATTATGTAAAGCGTTTTAGAGCAAAGCTCTGTCTAAACTGGTAAGGATGTCTTCCTGCGACTAGTTTTTCTGCAATATTACAACATTGTACAAAGAATATGAGGTCAATAATTTCTAAAACTTGAAGGCGATAATGATGATAATAATAATAAAAACTTGAAGTCGATAATGATAATAATAATAAAAACTTGAAGTCGAAAATAATAATAATAATAATGCAAAAAAAAAACCCCATTAATCATGATCATATTTTCTTCCTCTCATAGACTATGAGGAAAATTCCCTCAGAGGAATCGCGGTTTGAAAACGGTCATCTGTGCTTCTGATCGTGATGTAATCGAGCTGATCAGAAACGACGACTTAATTGTGAACTCTTTGGATGTGGTTGGCAATGCATACATAGCGAAAGTGGAGAATGCTGAATATGAAGAAGTTGAGTCACACGTAATGAATCTTCCAATTGCAGTATTCACAACTGCCTATACTCGAATAAAGCTCTATGGCCTCCTCGACTCGTTGGGTGAACGTTTGTTGTGCATTGACACATACAGTGCCATCTTCATTGCTAGGAAAGATCACCTTCAACCTCGACTTGGAGAATTCCTAAGTAATCTCACCGATGAGATAAAAGATGTTCACTGTGCCGAGACGTATGGAGAGTCATTCTGCTCAACGGGTCCCAAATCCTATTCGGTACGTATCCAAACGACGAGTAGGGTGAAATATATACTTCGTTCTAAAGGATTAACCATTAACACTCAGACGAAGGATATAATAACCTAAGATGCTATGAAACGCCTAGTTGGAGCTGATGATAATATTCACATCTCTGTACCATTTATGGATTTCAGAGCCGAAGAATACGGTATTTACCCCACATTACTACTACGGCGGATACAAATTTATAAGCAGACTTAAACAAATTTAAAGCCAACTAAATCAAGTTTAAAAGCTTACAGGAACAAGTTTATAAACCAACAAAAGCCATTTTAAGGGCCCCCAAAACATGCTTATAAGCGCAAAGAAACAATAATATAATAATAATAATAATAATAATAAAATTTCTTATAATGCGCTCTTCAAGGCCGGAGGCTTTTAAAGAGCGCACGTTTGGCTGTGGGCTAAGATCAGGTGAGTGAGTAGGCAATCCTGAACAGATGCGTTTTCAGGAGTCGCTTGAAAGTGGTAAGTGTAGCAGCAGATCTAATTACGGCTGAAATAGCATTCCAAAGCTTTGGGGCACAGACTGAGAAGGAGCGGTCTCCTATTGAACAGAGGGATGAGTGAGGAGTATTCAGGAGAGGATCATGAGATAACCGAAGGGCCTGAGGGGCGAGACGTTGGGAAAGAGCAGAGGAAAGGTAGGGTGGGCCCTTTTGGTGAAGGAACTTGAAAGGGAAGAGAAGAATCTTGAAATGAGAACGATATCTGACAGGTAACCAGTGCAGTTCCTGAAGCAGGGGCTTAGAAGGGGAGAAGCGAGAGCGACGGAGGAGTAGTCGGGCAGCGTAGTTCTGGACTAGCTGAAGGGGACGTAGAGAGGAAGATGGTAGATTTACAAGAAGAGAGTTACAGTAATCAAGGCGGGAGGTAATGAAGGCGTGGACAGCAGTCTCAAGACACGGCAATTGAAGTGAGAGCGAATGCGGGAGAAGTTACGGAGGAAACAAAGGGAAGATTTACTAATATTGTGGATTGTGGGCTTGAAGGAGAGATGCTCATCGAACACAACGTCCAGATTTCTAACAGAGTCAGAGAAAGCGACAGAGTTTCCACCCAGAGGGAGGGAGGGAAAGAGGGATTTAACTTTGTATACTAGAGCGGGGGTACCAACCAGAAGAACTTCAGTTTTGAAACCCACAGGACGCTGTTTAAAGCCCATATAAATAAGTTTCAAAGCCCGCATAAACAAGTTTAGAAGTCACCATTTGTATTACGTAGTTCATAAAAACAGATATAAGTTTATAAGTGGACAGAAACAACTTTATAAGCCAATAGAAAGAATTTTATAGGACAACAGAAACAAGTTTATAGGCCCACTCAAACAAACTCATATTACATACTACAGAAATAAGTTAATAAGGCATCCGAAACAATTATTAATGGCAAGATAAACGAGTTTATAAGCCAACATAGATAGGTTTATAAAACCACAGGAACAAGTTTATATGCCTCTGAAACAAGTTTCTAATCGCCCACCAGAACAAGATTATAAGCCCACAGGAACTGAATTAAAACCCCTCAGGAACAAGTTTATAGGCTCACAGAAAAAGTTTATAGGGGACGGAAAACAAGTTGAAAGTCCACATAAACAAGGTTATAAAACCACGGGAATAATTTTTTAAGCCCTAAGAAACATTTTATAAATCCCTAGAAACAAAGTTTATAATCCTACAGAAAAGGTTTATAAGGTGCCGGAGCCAATAGAAGCCGGTGGAAGCAAGTTGATCAGCCAACTTCAAAAAAACTTTGTAATTCAGTAGAAGTTTAAAGCCCACGGAAACAAGTTTATATAAGGGCAAAAACAAGTTTATAAGTGAGCAGAACTAAATTTAAAAATCTGCATACAGAAGTATATAAATCGAGATATATATTAATTTATAAGACCATAGAAACAAGTTCATAATCTCACTCAAACAATTTTATAAGAATAGAAAATCATGTAAACAAGCACACTTAAATAAGCTTATAAGCCCACACAGAAACAACTTAAATTCCAACTGAAACAAATTAAAAAGCCCAGAGACACAAGTTTATAAACCCTATGGAATAAGTTTATAAGCCTACATAAAAAGTTTCTAAGCCCAAAGAAATACGTTTATAAGCCCACAGAAACAAAATTATAAGCCGATGTAAACAAACTTAGAAGCCCACAGAAAAGTTTAGAATCGCACATAAAAAGTTTATAAGCCGACGAAAACAAGCTTAGAAGACAACTTAAACAACTTTTAGGTCCTCAGGAACAAAGTTTAAAGCCCACCGAAAACAAGTTTATAATAGAAAAGAAACAACTTGCTAAGCCCACAGAAACAATTTTATAAGACTGCAAAGTTTGGTGCACACAAAAACAAGTTTATTTATAACCAGAGAGAAACAAGTTTATGAACTCATAGAAACAAGTTAGAAGCCATTATGAAAAAGTTTCTAAGCTGACTGAAACAATATTATAAGCTCACAGAAAAGTTTATAATCCTATGGAAACAACTTTATAAACACACAGAAACAACTTTAGATTCCAATCGAAACAAGTTCCTAAAGTCACAGACATAAGTTTATAAACACAAAAACACACTTATAAGCACACTGAAACAAGTATATAGGCGCACAGAAACAACCTTATAAGTAAAAAAAAAACAAGTTTATAAGCTCAAAGAGACACGTTTTTATACACAGGGAAAGATATTGATAAGCCCAGGAAAACAATTTTATAAGCAAAGAAGTTAATAAGGCCAAATAAACATGGTAATAAGCCCACAGAAACAAATTTATAAGTCAACAGAACAAATTGATTTAGCCAAAGAAAATGTTTGCATGCTCGCGTAAACAAATTTAATAGTCCACAGAAAAGTTATAAACCAACAAAAACAAGTTTATAATCCCCCAGAAACTACTTTAGAATCCCACAGAAAAAGTTCATAAGCTGACGAAACAACTTTAAATTTCGACTGAAACAAGTGAATGAGCCCACTGACACAAGTTTATAAACACAGAAACAAGTTTATAGATACAATGAGAAAAGTGATTAAACCCAGAGAAAAAAAGTTTATAAACCACAAGAACTCGGTTATAAACTGAATGGAAGAAGTTTATAAGCCCAAAAAGGTTTAGAAACACAAACAAGTTTATGATCTCAAAGTTACAAGTTTATAATCCAAAAGACAAAAGAAAAAGTTTATAAGCCCAGCTAAACAAGTATAAGCTCACCAGCCTACCTAAACAAGATTATAAGCCCACATGAAGAAGTTTATATGAAGACGGAAACATGTTTATTAGCACAAGGAAGCCTGTTTATCAGCCTAAAAAAAAAGTTTATAGGCCAAGAGAAACAAGTTCATAAACGTACAGAAACAAGTTTATATGCACAGAATAATAAATTTATAACCACACACAAACAGGTTTATAAACTCAGAGAAAGAAGTTAATAAACCAACATAAACGCGTTTATAAACTCGTATAATTATTTTTATAAGCCCACAGAAACAAGCTTAGAGGAGTAAACTTGTTTCTGTGTCAACAAATTTATACGTCCACCGAGAAATTATAATCCCATAGGAACAATTCTATAGGACAATGCATAAAAGTTTTAAGCAGATAGAAACAAGTTTATATGGCCACACAAAAACAAGTTTATAAGTGTACAGGAACAATCGTTTAAACCTCACGGGAACAAGTTTCTACCCTGTATCAAAGAGTTTATAAGGACACATAAAGGACACATTACAAGTTTAAAAGCTCACATAAAACGTTTATAAGACCATGGAAATAGTGTATTAGCCCCCTTAACAAATTTTAAACCCAAATAAACAATATATAAGCCAACAGAAACAGGTTTATACACCTATAGAAGCAAGTTTATAATCTAACAGAAAGTATTTATTAACCCGGAGCAGAAATTTTCATTATACAACAGAAACAAATTTCTAAGCCCACCGGAACCATTTTTATAAGACAGCAGAAACAGGTTTATAATTTCACAGAAAAGTTTATAATAACACAGAAACAAGTTTAACGAACCGGACAAATCAACAGCACTAAATCGAACCCACTGTGAATTCCCACAAATAAGATTTTTCTTTTTAATAAAATTTAGCCTTTTATGTCTCCTCATTTATACATTGGAGGGGGCCGCTCTAAGCTCTATAATTAAATCCTCTAATTAAATTTTTTCATAATTCTTCATTAGCTTTATCTTAATTTGATCAATAAATATAAAAGTTGTGAAAAATTTAAAATACGAACTTTTCGCTCACCCTTATTATCTAAAGGGGGGTCTAGGATTGTTCTATACACGTTTACTTCCGTTTATTTTTATTTAATCCGTAACGCCATCCATCTCTTGTCAGAGATTGTGGACATGAAAGATGGCAGACACGTGTATGAAGGTTAAGAGGTTTTAAAGAAGTGTTCCACTTTAGGTAAACAAAAGAAATTTAAACAAGCTAAACAAAGCCATAAGATTTATGAATTGACGAAATATATAATCTCGCGTGTCCAAGTTGCCATAAATCATTCTCGTCTTACATTCTGTTTATACCTAGGTCCCAAGGGCGAGGGTAAGGAGGGTGAATAGTGCACCGATATAAACTCCTCTTTATCAGTTACACAATATAGTGCTACCTTTTTATTTAGTGAAATACAATTATTCTATGATACAGGTCTTCAAAAGAGGCGGTAAAAATAGTTTGGAACTTTGTGCGTCTTTTATAAATTTATTCGAGTTTATTTAGATTTGGAGTACAAGTTTTTAGGGGCTCGAAATCTACACATAATTCAAATCCTTTTATAACTTGTTAGGGGTCCAAAATCTATATAAGATTTAACTCCATTTATAACTCTTTAGGGGGCCCAATATCTAAAGACGATTTAATTCGTTTTATAAATTGTTATGGGGATGAAATCTACAACGAAATTTAACTTCTTTTATAACTTGTTAGGGCCCCGAAATATAGACATAATTCAACTCCTTTTATAACTTGTTAGGGGTAAAAAATTCTACACATAATTCAACTCCTTTTATAAGTTGTTAGTCACCGAAATCTACAATATAATTCAACACCCTTTATAACTTGTTATGAGTCAAAGTTCTATACATGGTTTAACTCCTTTTACAACTCTTAAGGGTGCTAAATCTATATATGATTCCACTCCTTTTTATAACTTGTTAGGGGTGCGAACTCTACAAGATGATTTAACTCTTTTTATAACTCGTTAGGGTCCCTACTAATGATTCACTACCTTTTATAACTTGTTATTGGTCCGAATTCTACACATGATTTAATTCTTTTTATACCTTGTTATGGTCTGAAATCTAAACATGATTCAACTTCTTTTATATTTTGTTAGAGAATAAAAATCTACCCAAGATTCAAATCTTTTTTTAAACTTTTTAATCATCCGAAATCTACAAATGATTTAATTTCATTTTATACCTTCTTAACGGTCCAAATTCCTCACATGGGAACAGGATTAAGTTGGTAAGGATTATTATTCGGGGCCCGGGGACGTGAGGAAGGCAGAATGAATTATTGTATATTTGTTTGCATATTTAATTAAGGCTTTTTTTTCTTTTATATAAATTGCTTCTAATATAAATAGTTGTCGACGGTTTGGAGCATATGCAAGAATTTCAGTGTTATCTTCGAGTGACTTCCGGTCCAGTTGTCTTCCATGTTTTTCCAACTTGTGTGTTTTGGGGGCACCATTGTTGAAATGGTAACTCCATTGTTCGTGTTAACGTTTTTCTGTCATTCCGATATATGAATGAGGTAGGAGCTTACAGTCTCCCATTTTGCAAGTATATTCATATATTAAATGACTTAGGTGTTAGGTGAGGTCCTGGGTTGTTTTTCATGATAAGGTTTTATTTTCGTTTACCATTGTAGTAGATTATGAGTGATATACATTGTTTTCATTTTGTGTTGATTTTACTCCTTTATTTATGGTTTCCTTCATTATCCTTTCATCTATTTTGTACGCTGTGCTCATAATCTTCTTGTAGTATAGTTTAATAGTGTTTCTTTCGTTTTTCTGATTAGTACTGCTTCTAGGTGACGCATACCATCTTTCCATGTGAAGCGTGGAAGGAGGGTTTTTAATGTTGACAAAACCACATATTTCCTGCAGATAGATAGACGACATATACATAAATAAACACAAATTTATTTAGAGTCTTCTTAATTACATTTAAAAAGTCGTTGGATTTTTTACCAAAGTATGGGAGACTAAATAAAATGGATAATTCCTCCACTGTATTTTCTGTTGGAATTTTTTGATATTGAGTATTAACCCTTTGAGTGGCAAAATTATTAGGATAAAAAAAGCTCTAGAAGGGCAAAGGTTTATTTGTTGAAATAAAATAAAATATTTTGTTTGATATTGACAATAAATCTTTACTAAAATCATATTTCACTATTATTTTTGAAAAATTATAATTAATTAACTAATTATTAAGGTGGTAATCATAGTGTACCACCGCCCAAATTTGCCTTGTAAAATTTCCCCTCTCCAAAACAAACAAAAATTAAGAAAAAAAATTATTTTTAATTTCCTTTTAACTTCTATAAATTTAATTCCTTTTTAAATTTTTTTTTATTTCGTAATATGCATGAGTAGTATGTTTATTTATAAAAATCTTGAATGCAAGTTTTATTTTTTCCAAGGCAAAGGACCACCTTACAAATCGAGCATTCCCACTCTGTTCTGGATGGTTTTGCTTTTGTGCTGCATAAGCCACATCTTCTTCTTGTTCCTCTTCTTGGTTGATGAGTTGATTCTTGCTTCCCTGATTTCAAGTGGCACCTAAGGATTATGGTTATTTATTTTAAAGGATGAGCCTTTCTCTCTTAGCTTTGCGACATAAGTTGCTGAAACAAGTCCGTCAACAATTTTCAAACGAAAGTTTTTCGTATTCATCTTTTCATGTAATATATCCTTAGAAATTATAAAAGCATTTACAACGGCTGCATCGAGGAAATAGAAAAATATTCGGTGCCACCATTTATGGCTCTTTCCATCTGTTTCATATAACGCTTTCAGCTGGTCAAATATATCTACACAATTCATATGTTCGTTATAATCTTTAATAGCTTCAGGACAATTGATTTGACTAGTACTTGCATCTCTTTCTTTTCTTGAAACTTGTACTTCAGCAGTTGGGCAATGATAGCTAGTTGTAACACGCACCATACGTGTATCTTTCCATTTGTACACATATTCCATCTTCACTTACAAGCCAGTCATATTCTCCTTGCTTTATACTTTTGTGTTCTTTGAAATTAGATGAGAACTTTTTCCTATTCTGGTTTACTGTACCACATAAATGCAGAGAATGCTCTTTCAGATCTTCAACTAAATCGTAAGTAGTGAAATAATTGTAAAAAAACTTTATGATTTCGCCCTTGAAGTTATTGTGTAAGCTTCCGAACAACACTACCTCCTAAATCTTTAGTAACATTTCCTTGCCCCCTACCAGTGTATATTTCCCCATCAAGAAAATAACCTGAATTGTCAGCTAGAACACATATTTTATAACCTTTTTTAATTGGTTTCATCGGATTATATTGCTTTAGGGGACTGCGACCTTTGAATCTCACTATTGACTCATCAACAGCAACTATTTCGCTAGGCAGAAAACCTTTTTTGAAATTTCCAATAAGCATTTGAAGTAAAGGCCTCACTTTATAAAGCTTGTCGAAGTCTGTGGAATCTCTTTGAGGCATTATCATTCAAATGTAAATTGCCTAAGATCCACTCAAATCTTTTTACAGACATCAAATAGGAAATGAAGGAATCATTCAACTTTGAATCTCTACTCCAGTGATCCCTGTAACTGGGGAATCTTTTAATTTCCATAAACAAATTAATCGCAAGAAAACATTTGATTTCATCATTGCTAACTGAGACAAACTTCTTGATGAGCATATAAAATTGTGTGAAAAACAATATGGTGAATAATTTGCTTTGAAAAAAGTTCAAGAAATATTTTGCAAGGGGTAGTTTCATCTAGTTGTCTTAGAGCATCAGTTACCCCAAAGGACTTTCAAAATTTGTTCCTCCTTCCACTGAATAATTTTTTCTTCATTTCGGTCCAGTCGCTTGAGCAGAAGACAAATTGTTCGTCTAAATCACTGTCTGACGACAAGGATTGTGAATATCCTTCAATAGGGGATACTATATTCTCTTCACTATCTTCAAGCTCTTCATCAACATCTGAAGTGTCAACTGATGTTTCCGAAGGAATATAGTCCCAGGCCACATCTTGTAACTCTTTTTCTGATAATTTTCCCTGAAGAATGAAAATGATATATATATATATATATATATATATATATATATATATATATATATATATAAGCCCTAATTATTTTAACAATTAATATATGAAGCGCATATGTGAAAGCCTATTTATGTGAGGCAACAATATATCCAGCGAAAATAGGTTGGAAATGCGTAGGCCAATATAAACATCTATAATACATTTGTGTAGTGGTACAGATAACGTACCACCTTCTTTTTTCGAATTACTTGAGCGTGTGTATGATTTATTTGATAATTTCAACATAAATACTTTAATCATATCTAGGAAACAAAATATATCAAAAGAATTATATTAACCTTACAAAAAACATAAATTTCTGCTAATTTCAATTAGGGAGTGACGATGACGCAGCATTCTCCTTCGACAGTTCAGCCACAATGAGGGCAAATAATTTTAGCATCCAAATTTGTAGCCAAATGCCTCCAGAAGCTTCAGAGAGTGCATTTATGAAGGTGGTACAGATTCTGAGCTGCTGCTCAATTCGATAAATGCTTTTTTTACAGTGGTACCCTTTTTGCACCCCCACGCATCAAACGTAGCCAAACAGGTGGTACATTATTTGAACCACTTCCCTTAAAGGGTTAAGAAACTTTTTAATGTGTTTTTCCACTAATGTGTCAGATTATTTTTAAAGAAAGGTTTTAGAAAAGAGAATTCTAAATGCAGCAGCCTGTATGAAGAACATATATTGTAGGCTCGATGAATAAGAGTTTTTATCGAGGATGACTTAAGGTTTCTAGCAAGAAACTAAAGAAGCTTGGGATCTTTTCTGTTTGGCGGCAGGCGAATCGTTTATACCAAATTTTCGACAATAAAGCAGTTTTGAGCGCTGAATACGAATATAACATTTCTTTTTTGGAAAAATGAAAGGAAGTATCTAAAAAAAAAAATTTCAAACTGTAAATTTTAGTTTGTCCGATACATTTTGAAAAAAACGAAATAAATGAAACGCACTTAAACTGCCATATGATTTATCAATATTATTGTTCACTCCCTTAATTATTTCTTCAAACATGCATTTGTATTTAGATATAAGTATCCCATAATATTTTTTTTAAACAAATTTTCATTTCTATTGCGTTTTCGCCACATAAATTCACATTAGTAGGAATCGTGTCATGTATCTAAAAATAAAAAAGATTAGGTTAGGTGGGGTAAGATTAGGTTAGGCCTATATTATGCATTTTTTTACGTCTAGGTTAGATTAGGAAAAGTTAGGTTCGGTTAAGCCTATATTATGCATTTCTTAGCTCTGTTAAGTAATTGTTGAAATCAATTGCTGTTCAGTGCCCGGTAAACACTACCTTCGGCGGCGCGAACGATGGGACGCAAACTATTTCGTCCGTGTTCCAATATGTTTCACCTTTCTGGAGTAAATTCAAGGTGACTGCTCGTGGGGGGTTTAGCACTGCGGGGGACCCCCCTACGATGATCCTGACTTTCAACCAATTGGGGGTCTCGGGGGCACAGCCCCCCCCCAGTATATAATCATAATTGTTTACAGAATAATGTTCTAAACTAGTGCGCATTAAATTTTATTTTTTTAATCCCTCCTTTCATTTCTCCAAAAAATAAATGTTATTTATATTCGTATTCAGCACTCAAAACGGCATTTTTGGTGAAAATTTGGTACAAAACATCCACCTGCCGCCAAACAGAAAAGATCCGAAGCTTGTGCTTAAACCTGTAAATGTAGGCTTCCTATAGACTGAAGTTTCATACTTTGTTCCCATCTTTGGTAAAAAATCAATCGACTTTCTAAATGAAATTAAGAAGACTCTAAATAAATTCCATCCATATCTCTATGGATTAATTCAATTCGAAAAAAATCATTCGTTAAAATGATTCTCACCTGGAAAACGATTTTTCAAGAGTTAAAGAAACCAGCGAAGTAGAAATGCTCATTATTATAGGATTATATGTAGACTGAGGAAAGTTAGCGGATATACCTTGATGTATTCGACCACTTGATCCAATGGTCTATAACCACCGATTCTTTCCTCAGACTGGACATAAATACGAGGTTTTCCTACTTACTTTTCACCTGGTTTGTGTCCTCCTGGTAAAGTGTAGCCATCAGTCTGATCCGCCCATGGCGGTGGCTGAGACTGGGTATTGCTTGGGATGACCGGAGAATTCACAGATGCTTCTGGGTTCCACAAGTGGCCAACCCCTACTCCTCTTTCACCCCACTTAGCTCGAGTCAATGATTTACTGACGGGGTTCTGGGGATCTCTAGCCAGGGTGGACCTCGGCTGGTCTGGACTCGACCAGTTGGAATCAATGGAAGAGGCAGTGGACAAAGACTCCAGTACCATGTGCTTTTGAAAGAAGAAAGGGGACATCACATAAAAACATGAGACATTTACGTGATGGGCCTGGATGTGGCACTTATATATATATATATATATATATATATATATATATATATATATATATATATATATATATATATATATATATATATATATATATATATATATATATATATATATCTGATAGAAATTATTTTGTAAAGATGCCTTTATCCAGTGCATTATTCTGAGATCTGTGTAAGGGCTTTGACATTTATGGCCACATATCCTGCTCTGTTTTAGCGCTTGTTCAAGCTAAGCTTAAATTGCATCGCCAGCCACAAATTCCCAAAATAACGCGGTTATGACATACATTAACGTCCCAAACTAGAGACAACAATACAAAAATCTACATCTTCTTGAAAATAATTGTTTAATGTTTACGAAAACTGAACAGGATATTCTTTGATAGTTGCTACTACTAGTGTTTAAGTTTCCTTACATAGAACAGCGGCTAAAAATAGTTAAGCAGAAAGAAATATGCATTTGAAGAAAGGATGAATCCAAAACTAGAGAACGATAAGAATAAGCGCAGGTATGACTAGACAACAATAATTATTTATAGAAAATTGAACAGAACACTGCTAAAAAGTATTCGGGCCTTTGTTCTGAATGACTTGAGCTTCGGCCGGTGAACTACACAAACTTGTCGCCTTGTTCTGTAATGATTTTAGTCTATTTCTTCTAACCTTTGTTAGTGCATTTCAACATTGGTCGGTGCCCGAGCCATAACCTTCACACCGAGTGTCTTCCATATATATATATATATATATATATATATATATATATATATATATATATATATATATATATATATATATTCTTTCAGGTTTAAATCAGGGAGCTGCGCAACCCAATTCATCACGTCAATATTTTCAGCATCCAAAAACTGATTCACTGTCATTGCTGACTGGCACTGAACATTGTCCTGCATGAAAACAATCTCACGTAAGCCCATTTTTCGGGAGAGAGGATCACATGTTCCTGAAAGAGATTCTTGAATACCACAGCGTTTAATTGGCTCGTATAAGGACCAGCAGTCAAACTCCAGAACTTTAAAACCTTTCCCGTACCATAGCGCCGATACCTTAAAATTTACCAATATTTCAGATGAATACAAAATTCACTCATTATCCTGTACGATGCCTTACTTGCTGCTTTTCATCTGATTTGAACAAACTAAACTTAGTTTCCGCGCCGTAAAATAATTTCCCACTTTTCAGCACGTCACATGACATGCTCAGTAGTAAAGGCCAACATGCAACTTTATTCTTTTTGCTTATGAGTGGTTTCTTAGCAGGAAAGCGTACTATGAGTCCGATCTCTTTCAAACGACGTGAAATCGCCTGTTAAGAGACAATCAAGTTCAGATTCTTGTTAACTTGACATGAAAAACCGGCTGCTGTCTCAAATTGGTTCTTCATCAACATCCGTCAAATCATGCGAATTTTTTTAAAGGTGAGCCATTTTATTCGTCTTTAAGGAGCTTTATTGTTCGCGCACCTACATTTTTTGACCGATTACAATGCTTCAAAATGTTTGAGAGTAGCATTTTTTCACTCTTCTACTGCATAACCTACTTTCTGAAGGCTTTGTCGTCCTTTACTCATCTCGCCATCAAAATGCAGGACTAATACCACCATAGCACTCTACAATACATTTGGGACGGTGTTGCCGTGCATATGTTACCAATTTTTTCGCGTAAGCTGAAAGTTATATTATCCTTCTCTAGTTTTGGACGCATCTTTCTTCAAGTGCTCATTACTATTCTCATAACTCTTTATCCGCTGTTCTATGAAATGAAACTAGAACAGTCTCAATGCCAATTTTAAGAAATATTCTATGCAATCTTCATGGAAATGAAAAGAATTTTCAAGAAAATTTAGAGTTTGGTACTCTAGTTATATTTATCCTTCCGCACCACTCAATTTCTAATACCATCGTCTTTCATGCTCTTCTGCTAGATTTTAACCACTTTTATTCTAAGAGTAAACAAATTGTCTGTGAATTAAGGACACGAACAAGAACAAGAACAAGAACATAATTTCAGCAACTCCTTTGACGGAGATTCGTTCATTGGTTTTGCTTTTTAGATGCATAAACTAAAAGACTCCAGAACTTCGATCCCCTTTGTAGCTTTTATCCTGAAAGTTGTCAACTAGAAAAGTCCGTAGTCGGACTTACTTGAGCACTTTGCGGTGGCTGAGACTGGGGTGTGCAATGTTTTATTCCATCTAGCAATGGCCCGTGGCCACCATTTATCGGGGCCATAATCACATAAACGGGGCTTCCGTTTCCATACCCTGTGCCTGGCATCAACATCTATATAAAATAATAAACACGTGAGAATTCCTATGAACAGGCGAGATCAATATGTTCAAGTACCATAGTATATTAGAAAGCTTTATTCGGATACTAGTTTTGGATATGCATATATGTACTATCATCGGGCTGAAGATGGAAGTTTACGGACTTGCAAACGTAGTTTCGGGGGAAAGCTTTCTAAGATGCGACGGTGTTTGAATCCTAAAGATAACAAGCATTGAGGTGGATAAATTAAATAGGTTATACTTTATCCTAGATTTTGGAATAAAAAAAGCGACACTCTCTATAATTTGAGAGGTATTTAATATCCTAGATGAGAATAGGAAAGGCAAACGAACTACAAAAGCTTCTAAAGTAGACAATAGTTGGCGCTTTTGAATCTTTACAGGGGGAAAATATGAAATTGAAAGGTCGCAAAATTGTCTTCCTACACAACCATCCTCTGCCTTCTTACCATCAACTGATTTCAGGTCTGCCTCAATCATCTTAGTGGTTGAAAGGTATAAGCGAAAAAAACCTGTGATTTCAGGCTGTCGTAATGAATTAAGCATTATTTCATAGGGTGGGATTATCTTTTATAGAATAGTGATTATCTTTTCAAGTAGACACGGGGTGTGGTTATCTTTACTAGAGTGCACGGGGAGATATTATCTTTACCTGAATCACGAGGAGGAATTATCTTTTCTATTGTGCACAGAACAGATTTACTTCAACACGGGAACGATTTTGTTTATTAGTGTGGCAGGTAGAGGGATTTTCTTTATTAGTGTGGCCTGGGATGGATTTTATTTATTAGTGTAATCTGGGGGATTTATCTATTAGTGTTGCAGATAATTTTCTTTATTAGTGCGGTAGGGAAAAGGGTTTTATTTATTAGTCTGGTATAGTGATGGATTTTCTTTATTAGTGTGGCAGGGGGAGGGATTTTCTTTATTAGTGTAGCACAGGAAGGATTTTCTTTATTAGTGTGGTAAAGGGAATTTTCTTTATTATTGTGGCACAGAGAAGGATTTTCTTTAGTAGTCTTGCACGGGGAGGGATTTTATTTTATTAGTGTGGGTGGAGAGGAATTTTCTTTATTAGTGTGGTAAGGGGAAGGATTTTATTTATTAGAGTATGGGGGAATTTTCTTTATTATTGTGGCACATAGAAGGATTTTCTTTAGTAGTCTTGCACGGGGAGGGATTTTATTTATTCGTGTGGGTGGCGATGGATTTTCTATATTAGTGTGGCAAGGGAAAAGATTTTATTTTTAGTATGGCACAGGAAGAGATTTTATTTATTAGTGTGGCACGGCTCTACATGTGGTTTATCTAATCATCATTAATCAAATTATCTTATAACGAATTTCTAAATGAGCTACAGTTTAATTAAATTCAACTCTTTTAAACTCTCGTTGACACTTACTTTGGATGAAATGGAAACACTTTACATATTCACAATTTACCTGTTGAAATGGTGGATGAGGTTGAGGAAAATTATAAGGCTGTTGCTTAGGGACCAGTTCCATCCCACTGTGTGACTGTAACGCTTGATGGTCTGAAAGTTCACGATTGTCTTCAACGTGGTGTTGCGGCTGGATGTCAGGCGGGGGCTTGGGTCGGTCGAATGGGTGTTGAAATGTGTTGAATCGATGTGAATTGTCTGGAGCTTTGTCTAATGGACGTGGTTGCCTTTCCTGCTCATTTCTATATCCACTGATGGCAACTGCACAAAAAGAATACATGTGAGGTTGAGAATAAAGCGACCATGAATTTTATTTTTAATTCATGAAGAGGTCTCCATTGGTGGCCGCCATCATAGGCAGCGAAGCTGAAAAAAATAAACCTAACTTTAGACTAAATTACAACGTCTCGCTTAAAAAAAGGAAGAATAAAACAAAACCACACAAAAAAGAATAGCAGCATAGAGGACAGAAATCTGCATTATCCAGAGTAAGAATGATCGGATAGACCATGTAGTGACTAATTTTATGGTAGTAAAAGAGAAAAATAAACTCATTCCCTAATGGAAGGAAGGAAAAGGATGTAACCAGGAATTCCTATGGAAAATCTCTTTAACTGAAAGTGTGAGGGTATGGAGGCTGGAATTTAAACACTAAAAAATGTGAGCAAAGAGGACAGGATCTGAAGGCGAAAAGGTAGAGAAGGGGAGGTAGGACAGATAGCGTAGAGAAGAGAATGTATGGAAAAGAGGTAAAGAAGAGGTACAGAAAAGGTAGTAGACAATAGACAGTATGGAAGAGGATGTAGGAAAGAAATGGTAAAGAAGAAGTTGTAGAAAAGAGGCGGTGATTTGATGGTGGCGAACTTATAATTGTCAATTTAACAGTGACAAATGAAATTATTCGATTTAACTAATATCTAATATACACATCAAAGTTTATTCCTGTCCACTTGAGCCTATCTAGATTTCTCTTAAGGGCCCCTCAAAGAATAAAACCAATTTTGTCAGATACTGGAATCTTTCTTTAGAAAATAGTCAATATCATATGAATGTAACTTTATCCATAATTCTGTGCTTTGAGAAAACAAATTAAAAACTATGTCACTAGATGCAAATGTCTTCTATTTATATCTGCTTTCCTCAGATCCAGGGGGCAAAAACAGCTGGGTTAATGCCAATCAAGTGCTGGCAATATCTACTTTCCTCAGATCAAGGGTGCAAAAACTGCTGGGTTAAGGCCAGTCAACTGCTGGCAATATCTACTTTCCTCAGATCCAGGGGGCAAAAACTGCTGGGTTAATGCCAATCAACTGCCGGCAATATCTGCTTTCCTCAGATCCAGGGTGCAAAAACTACTGGGTTAATGCCAGTCAACTGCTGGAAATATCTAGTTTCCTCAGATCCACGGGGCAAAAACAGCTGGGTTAATGCCAATCAACTGCTGGAAATATCTGCTTTCCTCAGATAGAGGGAGCAAAAACAGCTGGGTTAATGCCAATCGACTGCTGGCAATATCTACTTTCCTCAGATCCAGGGGGAAAAAACAGCTGGGTTGATGCCAATCAACTGCTGGAAATATCTGCTCTCCTCAGATAGAGGGAGCAAAAACTGCTGGGTTAATGTCAATCAACTGCTGGCAATATCTACTTTCCTCAGATCCAGGGTGCAAAAACTGCTGGGTTAATGCCAGTCAACTGCTGGAAATATCTAGTTTCCTCAGATCCACGGGGCAAAAACAGGTGGGTTAATGCAATCAACTGCTGAAAATATCTACTTTCCTCAGATCCAGGGTGCAAAAACTGCTGGGTTAATGCCAATCAACTGCTGGCAATATCTACTTTCCTCAGATCCAGGGGGCAAAAACAGCTGGGTTAATGCCAATCAAATGCTGGAAATATCTGCTTTCCTCAGATAGAGGGAGCAAAAACAGCTGGGTTAATGCCAATCAACTGCTGGCAATATCTGCTTTCCTCAGATCCAGGGGGCAAAAACTGCTGGGTTAATGCCAATCAACTGCCGGAAATATCTGCTTTCCTCAGATCCAGGGGGCAAAAAAGAGCTGGGTTAATGCCAATCAACTGCTGGCAATATCTGCTTTCCTCAGATCTAGGGTGCAAAAACTGCTGGGTCAATGCCAATCAACTGCTGGCAATATCTGCTTTCCTCAGATCCAGGGTGCAAAAACTGCTGGGTTAATGCCAGTCAACTGCTGGCAATATCTACTTTCCTCAGATCCAGGGGGCAAAAACAGCTGGGTTAATGCCAATCAAGTGCTGGAAATATCTGCTTTCCTCAGATAAAGGGAGCAAAAACAGATGGGCTAATGCCAATCAACTGCTGGCAATATCTGCTTTCCTCAGATCCAGGGTGCAAAAACAGCTGGGTTAATGTCAATCAACTGCTGGCAATATCTACTTTCCTCAGATCCAGGGTGCAAAAACTGCTGGGTTAATGCAAATCAACTGCTCGCAATATCTTCTTTCCTCAGATCCAGGGTGTAAAAACTACTGGGTTAATGCCAGTCAACTGCTGGCAATATCTACTTTCTTCAGATCCAAGGGGCAAAAACAGCTGGGTTAATGCCAATCAACTGCTGGCAATATCTACTTTCCTCAGTTCCAGATGGCAAAAACAGCTGGGTTAATGCCAATCAACTGCTGGCAATATCTACTTTCCTCAGATCCAGGGGGAAAAAACAGCTGGGTTAATGCCAATCAACTGCTGGCAATATCTACTTTCCTCAGATCCAGGGTGCAAAAACTGCTGGGTTAATGCCAGTCAACTGCTGGCAATATCTGCTTTCCTCAGATCCAGGGTACAAAAACTGCTGGGTTAATGCCAGTCAACTGCTGGCAATATCTACTTTCCTCAGATCCAGGGGGAAAAAACAGCTGTTTTAATGCCAGTTAACTGCTGGCAATATCTACTTTTCTCAGATCCAGGGTGCAAAAACTGCTGGGTTAATGCCAGTCAACTGCTGGCAATATCTACTTTCCTCAGATCCAGGGGGCAAAAACAGCTGGGTTAATGCCAATCAACTGCCGGCAATATCTGCTTTCCTCAGATCCAGGGGGCAAAAACTGGTGGGTTAATGCCAATCAACTGCCGGCAATATCTGCTTTCCTCAGATCCAGGGGGCAAAAACTGCTGGGTTAATGCCAATCAACTGCCGGCAATATCTACTTTCCTCAGATCCAGGGGGCAAAAACAGCTGGGTTAATGCCAATCAACTGCTGGCAATATCTACTTTCCTCAGATCCAGGGTGCAAAAACTGCTGGGTTAATGCCAGTCAACTGCTGGCAATATCTGCTTTCCTCAGATCTAGGGAGCAAAAACTACTGGGTTAGTGCCAATCAACTGCTGGCAAGTGTTCAAATCCTTTGGTACTCAACATGAAATCGATTCTTCCAATTCTTAGCGACAAAGATTACTTGAAGATTAAATACATTTGTTAGCTGAAAGTAGGAATCCGGAATTCAAATAGAAAACAAACCATTTATTGGTTTCTACAGGAAGCCATAATTATTTGGGGCCTACAGGGAGCTATAATTATTTGGGACATGCAGAGAGCCATAAAAGCTCATACATACTCGTATTAGGTTATATTTAGAATAAGGATAATTATGGTGGAACCCAATCCAATATTTGTAAACTATTTTAACTATTTTCTTGTATGTATTTATCGAGTTTTTTCTTCATATTTTCTGCTTTTGGAGGGAGCTGACCACTTATTGTGGTAGCGATTGGTTTAATTTTCCGTTTTTAGGGGGAGCTTACCACTTCTTGTTATAGCGATTTGTTTAAGTGCCCTCTAAACCTAAATGAGAAATGACCAAATCCGTGGATACGAATCTATTTTTGACCAGTGTCGAGTCTATTGTGGTACTCAGAAGGTGGAGAACTTCCCTATTGCTCTCACCCAGCGGGCAAGGAGCATGCCCAGGAGGCAGGGCTGTTTTTTTTAAAAAACTCTAGCCACCCTGCAGGGAAAGAGAAAAAGAATCGAAGAGTGGTCAGTCATTGTCAAATGGATATGACGCCACCACTCTACCTGGATGCACTCCTGGACTGGGACTACCATCCTTGGATGTATCCCGCGTGAGGTTAAGTTGCTTGCCTATTTCCTAACTATGGCATATGACTCTAGCACAGGAGGGGTGCAATAAAACACCCACAGCATGCAACAGCCTGCCTACACTCTAACCTGCCCCCTCAGGACAGCCTCACTGAAGTCTCATCCTCACTTACTTGTGGTAATGTTGACGGGGCCAGACGTTCCACCCTTAATCTCCCAAGCGGCTGGAGGGAGCAGAGCTCATCTGGTCCCAGGGAGCTACAAAACAAACAACATCCATCAGAGGATGTCAGGAGCTACATTGATAAAACCTTTCATAATCAGTGGATCGAACTACGAGGTAGCATTGAGTTTCAACTTTGTTAGGAGCTACATTTATGAAGCCTCTCATAATCAGTGGATCGAACTACGAGGTAGCATCGAGTATCAACTATGTTAGGAGCTACATTGATAAAACCTTTCATAATCAATGGATCGAACTACGAGGTAGCATCGAATATCAACTATGTTACGAGCTACATTGATGAAAACTTTCATAATCAATAGATCGAACTACGAGGTAGCATCGAGTATCAACTAGGTTAGGAGCTACATTGATGAAACCTTTCATAATCAGTGGATCGAACTACGAGGTAACATCGAGTATCAACTATGTCAGGAGCTACATTGATGAAACCTTTCATAATCAGTGGATCGAACTACGAGGTAGCATCGAATATCAACTATGTTACGAGCTACATTGATGAAACCTTTCATAATCAGTGGATCGAACTACGAGGTAGCATCGAGTATCAACTAGGTTAGAGGCTACATTGATGAAACCTTTCATAATCAGTGGATCGAACTACGAAGTAGCATCGAGTATCAACTCTATCAGGAGTTACATTGATGAAACCTTTCATAATCAGTGGATCGAACTACGAGGTAGCATCGAGTGTTAACTATGTCAGGAGCTACATTTATGAAACCTTTCATATTCAGTGGATCGAACTACGAGGTAGCATCGAGTATCAACTAGGTTAGAGGCTACATTGATGAAACCTTTCATAATCAGTGGATCGAACTACGAGGTAGCATCGAGTATCAACTAGGTTAGGAGCTACATTGATGAAACCTTTCATAATCAGTGGATCGAACTACGAGGTAGCATCGAGTATCAACTAGGTTAGAGGCTACATTGATGAAACCTTTCATAATCAGTGGATCGAACTACGAGGTAGCATCGAGTATCAACTAGGTTAGGAGCTACATTGATGAAACCTTTCATAATCAGTGGATCGAACTACGAGGTAGCATCGAATATCAACTATGTCAGGAGTTACATTGATGAAACCTTTCATAATCAATGGATCGAACTATGAGGTAGCATCCAGTATCAACTATGTTCACCAATTTTGAACCCAGTTAACTGATTAGAGTAGAAGACGTACATAAGTAGAAGACCTACATGACTAAAAGAGCTACAGGAGTAGAAGACCTCCATGGGTAGAAAAATTAAATAGCACATTTGAAGAAAAACTTAAGAAATATTCCTAGAATTATTTGTGTTGAAATCTGACAAACGGTGAATTAAAGAGTGCAGTGGAGTATTGATATCAATGGTCGCAAGTTCGAACACATCTGAATGCGTTAGTGAGTTCGTTTCGCCTTTATGTTTGTTTAAAATGTATACATGGTTTTGGGAGGGACACACACTCTAGCTTTCTCTTTCTTTCTCCCTCCGTCCTCTCCTATCACCTTCTCCCTCGCTCCCTCTCTTTCTGTTTTTCTCTCTTCAATGCACCGAGCAATGAGAAAGAAGAAGAAAAGAGTTGTAATGGATATAATATTCCCTTTTATTGTCTTACCAATGTACTTGTCCCCCCCTTCTTTCTGTTGTGGGTGTTAATCGCCTTGTTAAAGAGTTATTTCAACGTTTATTCTTAGTTCGAGTGCGGTCATCCATGGACACAAGCCACCCCTGAAGACATGCCTTGCCTGTCATCAGAACAAGTCAGAATTATTCATTGCCGTCTTTCGCCTTGTGCCATGAATGCGGAGTTCAACGCCCTACCGTATTGATAATTTCGCCACTCGCCTCATCACATTATGGTAACACCCTGCAATGGCAATGACCCTCGCCGCATCTTAACGATTTCATGTTGACGTAATGAAATATTTTACGTATCCATATCGTAAAGATCTCCAACTGATGGTTTTCGGAGGCAAAAATAAGAGTATAAGAACAGAAAGATGAAAGCTAATAGAAGCAGGAGTTAATAGGATTAATGTTACTTGTAATCAGATGGCGCAAGTTATAAAGGGGTTATTTAGAGTAAAGGACAAAAAACAGAAAAGGAATGGCTTGGTATGCAAGTAGTCAAGTCAACCTGAATTACCCTGGAAATAACCATATGGTGAAATATAGTAATTCATAATCATAAAATAAATCTATATAATTAGATAATTAATAAATATTTATATAAAAAAGCTTTATGGTATAATAGATTGGGAAAAGCAGATGACAAACAAAATACAATAAATGAGATTAGAGCTAAATAATTTTACACAGGACTCAGGCACACTTCTGATTCCGCAATCGCCTTAAACTCAGTCCAAAAATAGCTTGTATGATTGATCCATGGAACAAAACTCGGCAATCCCTTTATTGTAAGAAATCAATCCTTATTACCAGGATCTCTTTGCAGATTAGTCTCATCGATCTTAACAAGGGGGAGCGGGTGACCGAAATGGCCCTGCTGAAGGGACATTGTTCGATTTTCTTCCTTTCCTTGACAATGTCCTCTATAGTGGGGTATTCAGGCATTCACTCATTTCAAATTGATGCAAAAGTTTGTTTTCACCTCCAATTTGAAAGTAAGGGCCTATAAAACAATTATGGTTCAAGTGTCAAGCAGTCAGATAGAAAAAGTCAAAATGGCCCCCCAAATCCAAGATGGCTACCAATTTCCAGCTCTTTTTCGAATTACACCTCATAACTTTTGTACTATTGAACCTAGAATGGTGATTTTGGTTTCTATACCTAGGTTTGCATGTATGAATAATACAGTAAAAATAAAATAAACATGATTGGAGCGTAGCTTCTCTTATATTGAGTCCTACTTCCAAGTAAATGCTTACACAATTGCTTGACAAACATCTCGAACAATACATTCAATAAGAAAATGGCTTACAAATTAACCATGTTAGTATTGGAAATTGTTCTAGTCCAGCTACTTCTTGCATGTGCACTTACACTGACGTGTGCACTTCAACTTTGTCTTCACGCATTTGCACCGAGAACAGGTAATTGGGCAAGTGCACTTCACATCCAGGTGGAACACATCCTTGAGGAGGGGCAGCGTGGTCCAAATGGGAAGCAGCTTGCCGTCCTCTTCCTTCCACCCATGTTTAGTTGGGTTGTTGACAGGCATCATGGCCATGTAGGATATTGCCCACATGTTTGCTTGGAAGACATTACTTTTGAGATATTGATCCAAAGCATCACCAGTTGGGGGAATTCTCTCTACGTCCCTAGTTTTCTGTGAGAACAACGTTATTCGGACGAGGTCAACATTATTGTCCTCGTTTGATTCATTTGAGTACAACCTACAGACAAAGTTTGTTGCCACTTCTTTCAACTTTGGCAACGTTTGGAATGAAGCTTCGACAATAGTTGCAACTTATTCCATATGCGTTGCCACTTCGTACATCAACGTGCAGCAGGATCGCTTACCCATTAACTTGAAGGAAGAAGTACTGTCTGATCCAGTGAATGCGTTGTAAATGGCCATGACTTTGCACGTTATCGTGCCAAGGTTTGTGGCGATAGTGTTCAGGGAGTTTATTTTGGTTGTCTTTCCCGATTTTAAGGAGATCCAGATTTCTGCGGCAGGATTCAGAGCCTCGATGTGATGGAAATTACTCAGAAGGATTACGACAACATCCGTGTCTCCAGTATACACCATCCCAAGTGACGGAGATTGGAGAGTGTGGAGGAGATGTACTAAGACACGCGTGTCAGCTTCCTCATGGTTGTATTGATCCATTGGTGGACTGTTTCCAACATGGTGGACTTGATCTCCTGCAGTGATGTAGACATTCTTGTCATCTGGGAAATGTTCTTCTGTTATCTTTTTTGACAAGAATGAGAACAGTTCCTTCTTGTTATCGACGTTCGCCAGAAAATTCTGCCAATTTCCTGGGATTTTGGCAGTACCATATATGCGTTGTCGGATGCCTGTTCCTCGTTTTTTCCTCGTGCCTCCTTGGATCGTCAGTGCACAATACTGGTCCCAGACAATATTTACTCCTGTCGATAGCTTCAAGTTGTGGCAAACTCTTGGGTCGAATACCTTGTCGAAATATTAATCGAAGGTCTTGCCTTGGACATCTGTACCAGGAAGTGAATTTATAAGTACTCCACCGTCAATAATAATGAAGTTGTAAACATTTGGCGTAACTAGCCCCTCGTCGACATAAATGGCGCTACTTGTACTGGCTTTCATGAGGGCTTCAATGCATTTTTTCAGTTATCCAACAGTATCTGATTAAGCAACATGGTAGGAAGATCACCTCGCTGGAGTGTGTTTTTCTGCATCACAATCCACATATTGGATATCATTTACTGCAGGCATCCATGCCTCTTCGTGCTGTTTTTCCTTATCGAATGAACTCGTTGCCACTAGTTGCACATCTTTTACCGGAGGTTAGGTGACAAGATTTCGGCCCACAGGTGGTACAAACGTATACGAACGAGGCAGGAGGGGTTCACTGCTGCGTGTCCTTGTTTTCTGTGAGTTGATTCGTAGACATTCTTGGTCCAACTCAGGCGTCTGTGATGAAGGAAACTGAAATATTGAAGTACCAGTTCCATGGAAGGATAAGCTTGCAGTGCGTGATGTAGGATTGTGATCCAGGTTATCCAGGGCTGCAACTATGAAAATGGCCTGATGCAAATTTGTAGGACAGACTATATCGGCGTTGTTCCTTGCATGCTCTGCAATAGCCTGTGTAAATCTAGATTTAATGCTGAGGACTTCCTTATATGACACGTTCAGAGCATACTTGTGTAGTAGTTCTACTAGATTTTTGCTTCTTGTTTGGGAATGCAATTTGAGGGCCAGGAACACTGCAAGTGGAAGCTCACAATTCAAGTTCGCAGAAAGAGAAGTCATATTTAGCATGGACAACTGACTCACAGAGAGGATCTTCCTGCAATTCTCTTGTTATGGTGATGATTTTGGTCTTGCGAGGAATTGACGGGAGAAATACTTTATACGTTGTGGAAAAGATGATTCTTCGCAACTATTGGGAAATGAGCCATCAAACCTGAATGCAGTGTCGTGATCCAAAACAGCTTTACGGAGAATCGATGCTGCCATTAGTAATGTACGTGCTTCCTCATTTGGTGTTTGATATGACCTTTCTAGCCGTCTTCGAACAAATGATGAAAACTCGGTCTCGGACACCTTTTCCCTCTTTAAAATTCGGGAAGTGTTCCAGGACTCTTTCCTTTAGACGTGACCGGTTCACGGTCTTCTGGATTCCATGTTGTTTTAATCTCTCGGTCATCATATCCGTCAGATCTTGCAATGCAAAATTCTACGACCTTCAGTGACTTCTTCCTTTACAAATTGAAGCAGTTAATTTTCTGTTGTGGCCTAGAGATTATCGCTAGCTGTATCTTGTTTACAAATCGCATCGTAACGGCGATTGAACTCTGAGTAGTAATTCCGATGGTACTTGGCTTCAATGACGACCACATCGCCTTCGGCAAGGAGTGCCACGATACGCTCTTTTACTAGCACGACTGTATTGCCTTCTATCTGTTGTGTGAGTGTAACCTTCTGGAAAGAATGGTCTGCTGCATTTGATTCATCACCACATAAGATACACATATTACGATTAGCAGCTACATGACTACGATGGGATCATTTTCTTGGAAGAGGCAATCCTTCATTATTGCGTTTTTTTACATGGTCGAGTGCTGATGCCCTATAAAGCTGATGACAAGATTTATGCCTGGATGCAAGATTCTTCTGCATGGATTCTTCATCTGGAAGTTCTACGTCTGGGTGAGGAGCAGCACCAACTGCTCTGAACTGAATTGCGAGGCTGATGGTTTCTGTGTAGGCTCCCTCTCTACGACTGGTGACCGGATTCGCAAGAGGACAAACAAGCACTTCCTCAGTTTGCTTTTGGCATAAAATACACAACTGCCATATCTTTCCCTCAGCGATCTCAGAAACAACCTGAAAAAAAAACAAAGAAAAAAACAATTTCAAATAACTGCTGTCTGTACAAGGGGCGTCGCAAATAAAATTTGGTATTACCTGAAATATTATAAGGAAGGTATTATCTGTAAATACAAGTGGGTATGCAAATGGAGACGTTTTTCCACCTGTGAAAAGTGACGAATAAAATGGTAAATAAAAAACACAATTAGTGATTAGTTAGTAAGTTATGAATCATACATAAAAACATAGATATAGAGACCAAAGTCACCATTCTAGGTTCAATAGTACAAAAGTTATGAGGCGTAATGCGAAAGAAAAGCTGGAAATTGTCAGCCATCTTGGATTTTGGCGGCAATTTTTTTTATCTGACTGCTTGACACTCGAACCAGAATTGTTCCATAGACCCTTACCTTCAAATTGGTACTGAAAACAAAACTTTTGCATCAATTTGAAATGAAAAAAACAAAACAAAACCCATTCACGACCCCCTCACTACTACAGACAGGTCTTCCGAGTAGTTTGAAGATACACCTGTTTGTTCTCAACATCGAGTTGATCCATACTCGTCTTCTTCCTCTCCTACGTAACAATTATGGCTCTTTTGGTTGGTTCAGTGGGTTAGTTGGTAGGTTTATTGTTATTGGATCGGTTAGTTCGTTTTGGGATTTGGCCAATTAGTACGTTGCGCAATTTGGTTGGTTGGATAAGAAGTCAAATTGTTTGGTTAGTCTATATATTACTTTAGTATATAGTCTGAAGTATTGCCCTTTGTTTCTAAACTTCCTTGGGATATTATTATGGTATATATACAGTTGAATCTTCTTTAAGCTTGCTCCTCGAGGATAATAATAAGGCTTATTACCATGTAATAACATCGTTTACCTACAAACAGAATAATATTTACATACACAAACAAACCTCCCAAATGGAAAAATGTGCCATGAATAAATATTAATGAATAGCGAGTTATTTCTCAAAAAACGTTATTAAGTCTAACCATGCAGACCATTTAAAAAAATATATAAAATTATCTTTTTCTCTACTTTTAACCTGAATTTCTAAATTGATTTCCTCATTTATCAAAATAATAATTTACTTTCACTATTTACATTTTCTGTATTGAATTATTTTCTTGCCTCATTTAGTCTCTTGCGTCTCTTAAAACATTCTTCAAAGGTTTCTTCTTCTTCTCCACATATTTTGTATCCTCATTTTTAAACCTCTTTTTACAGTCTAATAACAACCTCCAGTCTAATCTTCATCTCCACCTCTACCAGTACCTCTTTCTCCAGTCTAATCACAACATCCAGTCTAAGCTCCACCTCTTATCCAGTCTAATCTCCTCCTTCACCTCTACATCCGCTCCTTTCTCCAGTATTATATTCTCCTCTACCTCAACTTCCACCTCTTTCTCCATTCTAAACTTCACATCAACTTCTACCTCAACCTTCACCTCATTCTCCAGTGTAATCTTCACCTCCGCCTCTTTCTCCAGTGTAGTCTTTTCCTCCACCTCTTTCTCCAGTATAATCTCCACAATTAGTCTAATCTTTACCTCCACCTCAACTTCCAACTCTTTATCCAATCTAATCTCTTCTTTTACCTCGACTTACGCACCTTTCTCCAGTCTAATATTTACCTCTACCACAACTTCCACCTCTTTCTCCAGTCTAAACTTCACCACAACCTCCACCTCTTTCTTCAGTCTAATCTTCGCCTCCACTTCTTTCTCCAGTATAATCTCCACATCGAGTCTAATCTTCACCTCCACCTCAACTTCCAACTCTTTATTCATTCTGATCTTCATATTCAGTCTAATCTTTATCTCCACCTCAACCTCCACCTTTTCACCCAATCTAATCGCCGCATATTTTGACTTTTGTATCCTCACTTGAATTCAACCCTCTTTCTCCAGTCTGATCCCAGTGTATTGCTTCGACTTCTGAATAATCAAACATCTTTGTGAGTATTATCATAAAATTATTCTGCTGTTATTTTATTTTTATTTGATTTGTATATTTCAAGTCTTTTTTTTTATTTTGTGTGTATATGTTTCAATATTTACATCCTTAAATTTGCCCCTATGTTCTGCACTTTTTATAATCTTCAATTTACGAGTATATCAGATTTTAGATTGGTCATATAGATTTTCATTGTATTTAACCATTTTTTAGCAATCATCGGTTATACATTTCTTCCATTATCCTTATACAAAATTCATTCTCATTAGAGTATGCTTCAGATACCCTAATTTTGTCTAAATAACTCTTGTGACTAAGGATGATACTCCTATAGCTTATCCCCGTATTACCTCGGATGGGACACAACTTGGGGCTCCTAGAATAAATTTCTTTTCTAGTTCCATTATTTCCTTTTTAGTCTAACATAAAAATGTTGTTGCATTTAAAACATTTGACAGTAGTACACTCTTCCAGAAGGTTTTTTCAATCAATACTTTGTTGCAAGATCTAGCTATAATATAGTATGTTATTCTTTAGTTTTAATGCTTGGCTAATTTCCCCCTCCATAGGTTTTTTAAAGCAATATCTTTTGTTTACAATATATACACCAAGATATTTTAATTTTTGGCAACGTCAATTTCTTTTATTTTTTCATGTTCTTAAGTTTACTTTTGTTTGTATTTATTTCTAATCCATATACTTTTACAACTTCCATTATGATATGAATCATAACCTCCACTACTACTGAATTTGCTATCAAAAGAATAATGACTATCGAAGTTTTTCAATGTGTGGAATCTTTTTGGTTTCACATTCTTGCCTAATGGTTTGTAAAATTGGAAAAAAAAGTACCGCAAGAAAGTTTATGGCTATAGAGGAATATATTAAGAAAATAAGAAATTTAATTTCATGCAGAGGGAAAAATCATGCATATGAGATTAATTAAATATAAATTTCATTGAGCTTTTTAACCACTTGATACATAGTGGCACAGCTAGCGACCGCTGGCAACTCTATGATGACGAGATTTAACAACCTCAGCCGTACGACAGCTACTTAACTGTCAGGCTCAGGGAAGAAATTATCAATTGTCATACACACAACGCCATCTCTATCGCCAGTACTCCACGCCAAGTGACAGCTTTCACTTAACCTCCAAAAAGCTCGCGATCTACGCGAGTTACCTGATTTGAGGAGACCAAGAAGAATTTCAACCTGACCTTGTTAATAAATTATATCAACTGCGAGATTGTTTGTATAACCAACCGCCCCAATATCATCCTAGTTCATGGTATGGTTGAAAAAACATTTTGCTCCTGGAAATTTACTCCATCCGTCGAGTTTGAATGCCATCTTGCTACTTTATGTGATGTCGTCTTCTCTTTTTTTTATGTGGAATAGGTCCAATTTAGGATTTTTGTCCATCTTGCATCGTCTTTGTGGCAATATGCCCAACCACTTGCATTTCCTAACCTTCTTTTTTAGTATTAATCACTAGAGTTTGTATTTATATTGAAGCGTGCCTCGGGGGTTACTCATTTGAGCTCAATTTTTGGGTGAGTTTTCTATTTTGGATCTTAGTTTTGACTTCCGTAATTAGAATTAGTAGAGCGCAATTGATTAACAAATTCATATTTATAGCAGATTGTTTTGGGAGATTAAACTCAGTTTTCCACCCAACATCCAACCTAACTTAATTTCTTTTTCAATTTTTCATCCTGCTTTCAAAAGTTTAAGTTGCCTTAGTAGAATTAGTTTTACCGTTGCTCGAAAAGTTGATAATCAATTTTAATTATCAGCAAAATTATTGCTAATTATTTTTGCCTTTGAAAAGTTTATTTTTAATTTAACTGTGAAATTGACTTTCATATTTCCGTCTGTTATCTGCAGGCCTTTTGAAGACTAATACGGCATCATTATCAAAGCTAAGGTAGATTAAATAGCTTTATTAATTATAATCACTTTTTGTTTCCAGTTTAGAAACCTAAAAAAAACTCCTTGAAGGCCCCTGTAACTCGTTTAGGGAGATAGAACGCTCCATTTATTTTCCTAGGAAAGGGAAATCATAATAACACGTGACACAGGAGATGCTCATTAACCCATAGGAAAATAAGGAAATATGATAAACAAGCGATTTTGTCCTTTTTATAAGACGAGCCCTTTGTGCTTGGAAAGAAAACAAATGTAGCGTTTTATCATTCTACTATTTACTTCTTTTCGTCTAAATATTTTGCGAAGAAAGTGCGTTGTGGTCATAAAGTTCTTAATAATTCTCTCCGCCAACAGAGTTTGACGAAGGTTGCGTGAGCAACCCTTTATGTTTTCTTATCTGTATGACTGTGTACAATCTAACTCGACAGGGTATTGACGGATTTCGAGGATATTTTGTGGAGAGATGGGTCTTAGGCCTTTTCTGACTTTTTTTTATCAAAATTGAAAAAAAATAATGGGATATTTAAATTGAAAATATCTAAAGATGGGTAACTTATTACGCTCTAAAAACACAATTTGACCCTGATCTGTAAGCTCAAAATATATATTGTAGGGGCAATCTTTACCTCGTCATATTGAAGTAATGGCGAGTAGTATAAACATAGGACTCCCTCACAGGTGTAGAGAAAATGTAGATTTAGGATGCTTTAAACAGATCTTGTGTATCTGTTAAAGGTAAAAGGTTATACATGGATCTGACAGTATGGAAAATCACCTAAATTTTTATCATTCACCTCCCCGTTTAATGCCACTGGGAGGTTTCTAGGGTGAAGGAATTGTATGGTGTTACTTAATTTGGCCTATGGCTGATCCGGAGTAGAAATTCGGATTCATTCCGCCATTACGGACAATTATATATTTCTGGATAACTCAAAAACTACTAAGTATAAACGCTTTAGTGATACAGCGATAAGCAAATTGGCCGATTATTAATTAATCGGCCGATTAATGAATGTTTTCAAAACTTGTTTCTAAGTTACAATATCAATTATTACTATGTACAGTAGCTCTTTTATTAAGTATTAACATGAACTAATCTTTTTTTATATATAGGTTACCCTAAGTAGCCCATTATGGCAATGTTATAATTTAGTTTTGGGTTAAGTTCATAACTAACCTGTGTTTCTTTTGTTATTAAGTTCAAATATTAAATAAAAGCATGAAATAGATTTATTGTTATATGACTGACGATAATGTATGAAAATGGAGATCTTGCAGTTCCTCTACAAACTGGACTCCTAGGTTTGTGAAACTGACATTATGCTACTTATACCTATTGACATTAATTAATTAAAACTCTTTGTTTGTGAAATGTACATGTGCCTATATTTGTGTGTGTGTTTATGTGAGAGTGTATTCATTGTTTGCTTTATGCGTGCCTCGTTGCGTAAGCGCTAATGCGATAATGTGTTTATTTTACGTATTATTTTCTTTGTATACTTATGTTCTATAATTGTTTAATTCATTGAAATAAAGCCAACGTTTGGAATCTTCTTTAACCTCTAGGCTACTTCAGGTACCAAGTATTACAGAGAAATACTTAAGTTAATCCTACAGATATAATCGTTTGTAGTTGTGTATTATGTAATGTTACACATATCAAGAGGAGGAAAGACAGCCTAAACATTTACAACATCTAATACAATGAATCACGTCAAAAAGTTTCATGCTCAAAAATTGGAAAAGGAAACAGAAGCTTTGGGCTCAACCTCAAAGCAATTAAAAGGCTCAGCTACAGAAACAGGATTTTCAGGAACAAGCAGCACTTGTGAGAAGGGTAAACTGCAAGCCTCTTTGCTACATGTATCAGCAAAGAAAAAGTTATAGAATATCAATGATCTTAGAGCTCAAGATGTTCATATTTTGATTGGAAAGATGATAGCTGTTGGCTTGTAACCCTATTCTGTGACAGCTGATGTTGAATTCCAAATGTTAATTAAAGTGATTTTCCCCAATTACAATATTCCAAGACGAAAGTACATCACTGAAAACATTATTATATATATATATATATATATTTCAAAAGGTAAAAACAAAAATCTAAACTTATATTCAAAATGCCCCATACATTAAATTGTAAAGCTTACCTATCTCGCACTAAATTCAAATTACAAATTACAAATTAGGTTAAAGTGGTGAAATTGTGTGGTAGGTATATAAAGGTGTGAATATGTTTTCTAGTTTGCCCTGGTGTTAGGGCATCACTAGCATTCTTCATGTTGTGTATTTAAAAAATTTTTATTCCTCCGTCAAAAAGTAGCTGGCTGTCATTGACAGCCAGTTTCCTCCGTCATAATATTTATATTTCTTTTTAGGTATTTCCACCTTCGAAGCATTCAAGCCTTTCAAGGTTGACTTTCTTGCTGAATGATTCTCAGTGTTGATTGCTTTGTAGTCTCTTAATATGGGCATTTAGCCTCTTTTCTTAGTTTGAATTTTGTTGACTTTTAGTTTACTTATTATCAGTTGGGTATTGGGAGTTGGGCACTTCGCCTCTTTTTATTCTTGACTTTTGATTATTATTAGGTTTGGGCACTTCGCCTCTTTTATATTTAAATTTAGTTTTAATTTTATTAATTTTTTACCATATTTATTTATATTTGGGGGGGGGGGGACTTTTAACGTGGGCACTACGCCTCTTTTTTCAATATGTTTCTTAAAATTTGTCAACTTGGTTGTCTAATCATCAAACTTTTTAGTCTTGGTATCTTAGGGTCACATAATTTTAGAGAAGTGGACTAATACTACGTAAATATAGGTAGTACCACTTCTCTCGCGCAGGTTCTACTGCTTGGGAACAAAGCAGTTCTACCTATAGCGCGTCTCCGGTTTGCACGAATGTTTAAGTTTAGGTTCAAAATCGGGAGTATTGTTTGATCTATCTTGTCCCATGTCTTTCTCCCTAGCCTTTGGATCTCCGTATTGATCGGCTTTAGACCGATTCTCTGGTGTAGAGTCGATTGCCGAATACGGTCGATCCTTCGCGTGCCTGTAATTAGCAGCGTGGCTTTATTCTGCACTCTCTGCATCATTCTGAGAGAGGTACAGCTTGCCATCTGCGTGATCACGGCCGGGTACACCAGGACTGAGCGTACCAGGGCCATATACAGCTTCTTGATGTTAGGCACGCTGAGGCCTCTGAAGCGGTAAAGTTTCTTCAGCTCTCGTTTGGCTAGGGAGACTCTGGTATTTATGTGGGTCTTATATCCAGATTTAAAGAGTCGTAAGCCCAGGACATTACCCTCATTGGAGTACGGATAGTGTTCATTATTGACGACAACGTCATCAGTTTTTCGGCGGTTCATTGGAACGATCGTGAACTTCTGGCGGTTGGTCTTTATTTTCCACTTTCTTTCATATCTATTGATATTTTCTATTTCGACAGCTGTCGCCCTCGCCTGGCTTCCAGAGTTCCTGAATGGACTCAGGACGATTTGGGTGATGTCGTCTGCATATTGCAGATACATCGAATCGTACCTCACTGGAGCAGGCAGGTCTATTGTGTACACGAGGTACAGCAGAGGGCTGAGCGACACTCCAATATATGTACGACATTCCAATATTATCTTTACCCACTACGTTACATCAGTACGGTAGTTCTCAACCAATCATAAGCCTTGTCTCACTCAGTTTAAATCATGTTATTTCTTAGTTTGTTAATCAGAATGATTTTTTCTACTGCATGTTTTGTATTAATAAAATAAAAAAGATCTATAAGACAATCGTTGGGTCGGCGGTTCGAATCTCCGTCCAGATTCTTTTTAAGCTGACATTATTTACTAAGGGAAGTTACCACCGTGACAGGGCATCACATGGTGGGGAGTTGAGGCTTGCCCTGGCTGACGTCCGCCTGATAAGCAGCAACACAGCAGCTTGATAAGAGGACTGAAACCAGCGAACATTTTTAACTTTTAACATTTTCATAATCCATTTCAATGTCAAAGTTAACTGAGATCAAATGGCTTAAATTAAACAGATAATGAATAAATACAATACAACTGACTAAGCAGCCGATTAACGAGCCAAAAAGCATATTAACGATGAATAGACAAACAGTCGATTAACGAATTATCTACCGATTAATCAGTGCCACCCTAAAACGCATGATTCTAAGTACTAGAGATATGTTTACATGGTTGAGGAATTAGATGATATCACTTAATATCTGGCTCAAGAAGATCGGGAATATGTTATGCACATGTTAGATCCATGTATTATTAGTAACTCTTGGACAAGGAATAAACATTTAACGACATTATAGCTGTTTTTAAAGTAATTGATGATGTGTCTCTGATGAACCATATTATAAGCTTTTGGCCTGGCTTGGTCTACTAACTATTCCATGATGGTTCGAGCTTTAATGACAATGGCATTGGTGGAGCAATCCGCTATGAGTCCTTTCAAGTTCTTGTTTATTTTTGACCTTACTCTCCTTGTTTATCCTATACTCAGTGGTGTTAGGTGGGGTTTCTTCTGTTTTAGTCATATGTGTTTTCGATCATATGTAATTTCACTAGATTTGTGTTCTGTTATGTATTGTCTCACCATTTATCGAGTTTAATATATTTAATTATTTTCGCATCTTATATAATGTTTTTTAGTAATCTGCCTGATTTTAGTGTTACATAGATATTTCGATGGTGTTTACTAAAACGATTTCATCTAAAATATTTTGTTTTCTGCAGTTTATAATTAGGATTCTGAACCATGGTCAATAAGTTTGTTAAAGCTGTTTGGTAGACTAATAGTGAAGGCGTTTATTTAGTTTTATTCGTCAAGTTACGGGTTCTCTTGAGTGTAACCCTTGTTCTTAATCCTATATGAATCTTGTTTCTAAGTTGAAAGAGCTGATAACTAACATTATTTATATTTTTGGTTGAAGAGTAAGTAATATAGCATATTTGTTCATTTTGGTCTCATCCCTGTCCATATTCTGCTTTGAAACAAGGAAATTATAATTTAAATAGTTAATCTTTCTGCAATTTCCATTATGACATTACATTCATTTTTTTCTTGTGTTATAAATTTTTATACTGATTGGCTCTCCTATTTATCACCTTTGTATTTATGTATCCAATAACCATCTTGAAATAATGGTATCATGGTGGATGTGCATTAATTAGGTTCCCTAAAAGGCCAATTCTTCATTTAAATATTGTGTATAAAGTGAACTGACTTGGCTGACTGCCTTGCTTGCATGAGCAGACCCCTCCCGCTTTGACAGCAAATTGTACGGATTTTCAGTAAAAGTGAATTTTTAGTGAGAAAAGTGAATAGAGTGACCCTACTTGTTGATATTAGCGCGATACTTCGTAAACAAGTGGACTACTTGCTTTTCCAGTCGAAATACGGAACGGAACAATTCTTTGCTCCTTCGTGGAAACGGAGACCGAAGCCTCCCCTGGCCCACCCGCTTGCCTGGAAAAAGTCATTTTGAGGTAAAGTACAAAATTTTTTGGACATTGAACCCCCTTTTTCTCTCTCACCCCTTTCCGTCTAAAAACAAAAAGTGAACACAGTGAACATTACACACATACAAACGGTAACGCATCATAGGATGCACCTAACATGAGAGAAACCCTACGAATAACTCTTCGGGTCCTCTCGGAAGGCCCGAAACCTGACCGAGAAAAGGTATTTGAAACAGTTTACGGATCCCTACGCATTGCTTTGGTAAGACTAGTGGACTTGAACAATGGTTACTCGGCTATCTGCGCGAGGGAGGCTGATTGCGAAGCCTTGACCTCCGGGAAAGCCGTTGAATGCCTCAAAACAATCAACCTCAGACCACAGACACCACCACAAATACGAACCAACCGCAGCTTGATCTGCAGGCGCCTCGACCCCTGGGTTGGGAGCCACTCAGCCGACGACATGAAACGGGAAATCGAGAACAACCATGAATGGGCAAAGGTAGCGAAAGTTTTTAAATTCAAAACATATACACATGTGTTTAAAGTGGTATTTGAAGACACGGCTATGGCCCAAAAGGCAAAAGATAATGGATTACTTCTTTTTAACGTGAGAGTTTGCCCAGAGCAGATGGAACGAGAGGAGTTTGTTGATTGGCAGATGTGCTTCAGGTGCTACAAATACAACAAACACACCACATCCAACTGCCCTGAAAATTAAGACCTTAAATTGTGCTCCATTTGCGCCGGTCGTGACCATTTTTGGCGCGACTGCAAGAATAGCACCATCAAATGTCTCAATTGCTCAGGCCCGCACCGGACCATGTCCATGGCATGTCCGATAAAAAAAAAACAGGAAATGAGCAACCAGAACAAACTCCAACGTGAATCGGAAGAGAAGAAGGCCAACTCCACCTACGCTAAAGTAGCAAAAGCCGCCATTGCCGAGACAAATAACCAGAAAACCTTCTTACACATCGAGAATGAGCACTCCACAAAAATTATGTGCTGCATATACTATGCACACATACAAAACATCACACGACCTGGTACCTTTGCGACAGAAGTAAACCGTATGCTCGTGAAGAACGGACTTAGCGAGATGTGGTTCCCCGATAATCCCCCTTCAGAGGAGGTTATGCGAATAACCGTTGCTCCTCAATGCCAAGAAAAGTGCCAGAAAATACAAACCCCAAACACAGCCATCTCACGTGACCCCCGACTCAACAAACCTAAGGAAACGCAAACACAAAAACAGGCGCCACTCACCCCCAAAATATCCACACCACAAAAAACAAAAACACACACCCCCACATCCACACCAACAAAGGAGGCAGTTCGACCCAAGGAGATCAGGTCTCCTAGGTCGAGAAAGATCTCCAAAACTCGCGGCCCACGGTCTACCTCCTCATCTAGAGGAAGGGAGCACCAACTAAAATACCACTCCAGAGGCTTCAACCTTAAATTGTACGCCCCTGAATCTGCCCCATTCCCAACTGAATTGGACTCCCGTGAAGTATCAGAAGGTCTTAGGACCGGACGATACAAATGGGAATGCTCCGATGAGGTACCGGAACGACAGGTTGAGGAAGCTCTCACACAAAATAAGGTTAAGCTGGCCACGGACTGTTTTTACACAATCACTGACACGGAATTTAGAAAGAAAAGAAACGGCAGGGAGCGCACCCCGCCCAGTACACCACATAGGGCTAAAGTAGATCGCGAATAAGCGTCTACTTTAACTCCATACACTAAAAGAACCTACATTACTCAAATGACCAACAGACTAACAATCATACAGATGAATGTCGATGGGTGGGACGGAAAAGGTTCCATCTATGGCAACATTCTGCGACAAAGCGACCCTGACATTATATTGATTAACGAACACGGAATGACCGCTCATAAAGAGATAAAAAAATTTCAATACGACGTCATCAGCAAAAATCACAGCCAGGAACGGTATGACGGCTGCGCAATAGCCGTCAAAAAAGGTTTAAAATACAAAAGACTACCCGACCTAGATGAATCTTACCTTGCCATTGAGGTAGGCACTACCCTGGGGGGTCTAGTCGTGGCCACGGGGTACCAACGCCCAAGACGTGGCTATGTACCCCTGCACAACCTTCTACAGGTCTTCAGCCATAAGAAAAATGCAATCTTTGCTGGAGATCTGAACGCAAGATGTGCAGCATCAGGGTATACCTCCTACAACAATGCAGGTAGAAACATTGAAGTCTTACTTGACAGAAAATACGGGACTAGAATAGGACCAGAATCCCCAACATTCATTAAAGGTAAAGCAGCAACGAAGCCTGATATTGTTTTATCCAGTATCAGGTTTCCATACAACTATTACATTGAACCAGGCCCCATTATTCCAAGTGACCACCAGGCAGTTAAAATCACAATTAGCGTAAACCCAATTCAAATTGCAATCCCAGAACGCAAAAGCTATAAGCAGGCGGACTGGGAAAGCTACAAAAATTATCTTCTAAATTATACCCCAGACCCTTTAATTGACGCCAATTTAGAAGAAATAGATGAAGAGCTGGATAAAATCACTGACCTCCTTATAAAAGCAGATAAAAATAGCATTTCCCGCATAAAATATAAAACCCTTCCAGCTCCTATTTGGACTCCCCCCATGAAAGCCCTGGCCCAAGAGTATAAAGACCTGTCCAATGTAATAGCGCTGACAGGCCCCAACCACAATGCCCATAGACGAATAAGACAGATAAAAGACGAACTTCAGACACTCATTACAGACCAACAAATACAGGTATGGGACAGACTAATTGAGGGACTTGACATAGAGAGAGACTCACGGACTTTTTGGCAGACGTACAGACGTTTAAAAGGACAACCCCCTCAAAAGAAAATTGTACTTAAACATGACGAAAAAGAAATTGACGAGACGACAGAGATTGAGGAAATTTTTAGGACTTTCTGGTCCTCAATCTTTAAAATTACCCCCGAAGAAAACGACAATTATGACCTCGATTTCGAAAATAACATTATCCAACAGTTAAACACGCAAATACATAAAACCTCCCCTCATCATTGTGTGTCGCAAGAAAGAGCGATGGAGGGCTATGGGAGTAAAATAACTGCTCAAGAGCTCTCCGTCGCACTAAAATCCTTTCGTCAAAGAGCACCGAGTACCACGGGACTGACCAGAGGGAATTTCATTAAGGCCCCGCCTAATGTTCTGAGTGGGCTACTTAACATCATGAATGCCGTTCTGAACACAGGCTATTTTCCCGACCAGTGGAAAGTGGCCAAAATGATCTTCCTTCCCAAATCGGGAAAGCCCCCGGACTGCCCCGCAAACTTCCGACCGATATCTCTCTTAGAATTTGCTGGCAAAGTCTTCGGGAAGATATTGGCAAATAGGGTCAACTCTTTTCTCGACGAAGCCAACCTGCATAATGAGCAGCAGCACGGCTTCAGAAAGAAAAGAGGGACCAACACGGCACTAGCCGTCATTACGGAAAAACTTGCGAACATCAAGGCAAGTAAAAGGCATGCCGACCTGGTGCTCCGCGACGTCAAAAAAGCATTTGACAAGGTTTGGAAGAGAGGCTTGCAATTTAATATCCTGCAAATAGGCCTCGATCCCATTCTTGAAGGGATTCTATGCGATTATATAATGGAGAGGAGAGCGTATATACAAATCAAAGAACACAAAGGCCCCGAGTTCGAGCTCGAATCTGGGGTCCCGCAAGGGGGCTGTCTCAGTCTCCTGTTATACAACATATATACACGTGACCTACCACAACCTCTTTCCGAAGGTACGATATACCTCCAGTTCGCTGACGATATATCACAAATTTGTACAGCCGCTTACGTTCACAGGGAATTTATGGCGAGAAATACGGCTAGGGAGATATCTAACATCAACTCCTACGAGAGGAAATGGAAGATATCAACCAATGCCCAAAAATTCAAAATAATTCCCATGTTTCGCAAGACCTTCAACGATATACGGGTAGAAGGGGAGAGAATCCCCTACTGCTCAGAAGGGACGGTCTGGGGCTCAAAATCACCACTGGGGGATACAAGAGTCATATCGGGCGGACAGTCGCGAATAGCAAGAGAGATTTGAGGGAGTTTTATAGGTTCATCGACCTAACTCGCTCAAATAAACTCAAGATATTCAATGCGTGCATTCGCTCGAGACTCTTGTACCCCCCGGTGCCGCTGAACGCGAGCGCCAAGACCCACATTGCGAAACTACAAGTCATCCAGAACAAAGCGGTTCTACTCATTACAAATACCCGAAGAAGAGAACGTAAACGACAAAGGGAGCTCCACGACTCGGTTGGATTATCTCCGATCAACGTGGCGCTCCACGAGAGAGCTAAGAGGATATGGCAGGCCATTGGTGCCCGCTTGACCCCTGAATTCTCTCGTACACACTTAGAAATCGAAGCAGACCGACAAAAAAGACCTTTTAAAAGTAGCAAGCTACAGACAGAAAATGACGTGATCCCAAAATACACCTGACAGAACTGACAAAATACAAAGTAATCCGCAGGTTCCTTTAGCATATTTAAATTAAATTAAAAACCACTTGCAAAACGCAAGATTAAATAATTTCACACTCACTTTTAAAAAATTCAATTAACTAATAACCAAAAACTTTTCAAAAACTTTTTACTAAAGTCATAGCGGGAATAAAACCCCCGCCAAAAATAAAGGCTTGAATGCCTAAAGCAATCAATCGATCAATAAGATCGAAATCATAATTAAATTAACCATGTTTAATTTAATTATATAAACTATGGATTTAAAATTCATAGTTTATCGAAAAATACAAAACAAACAAAAAACACACAAACTTTACATCTACATTGACAGAGCTACCCTTTCACCAGGGATCTTTTTATTCTTTCTCCTACACATCATCTATTCTTTAAACTCACCCTTTAACCACTTTACTCTCTTACTATTCTCTCTCTACTTCTACCTATATTTAATCTCTTATTTTGTCCAATGTCCAATGACTTGGCTTATTTTATAGCGAATGCCTATTTGATATATTAATTGCTAGATTGATCAGTGTATCATTTAATTCTATTAGTTTGGTAATGAAAACCGTTATGATAGGTTGTATGAAGAATCATACACTACTAGTAAATGAGTAGTTTCTTTAGAGGAGACTGTGTACGTGTCCATTTTAAAAATATTGTCCCTGAATTCACTGAAGCTAATGATGTTTAGTAATGTTAGTGTGTCTGAACGATGTAGAAGCTAGAGTCGACAAAAGTTAGCAGGCCATTCCCACACCTATGTTTTATTAGCACCACTACCATTCATTTTTCTCTCCTCTTCCATTTGTATTCCCACTTTCCTATTGGCTCCTTTATATATTTTGTTAACTACAGAATCCAGTTTGTTACATGTAATTTGTTTGAGCTGCAATATCCCATTTCTATGAATTGTCTTTGTGTTTCTTGTTTCCCTTATATTAAGAATATCTCTGTAGAAAAACCTTGAATACAATCAATAAATCAACGTATAGATTATCGAGTTCTGAATTCACATTACTACGTACAGGTTGTTTTTTTCAGAGGTTCTTTTATTTTTATTGCTTAAACAGCTTTGTAATCATGGTTCTAAATCTTAATCGGGGTCGATGGAGCTTGCAATTGCTAGGAAAGATCCTCAACCAGTAATAATGAGGTAATAAATTAAGTCAAATTTCTTTGGCGAGGTCAAATATTAAATGGGGAGCGATTCCTTTATGGATTTTTACGATTAAGGCTTCATTATTAACTGCCCATACACAAGGCGCCGGTGTAATTAATCAATCGTCGATTTAATGCCTTATTGGTCAGGTGACCAGTGTTTTAAATCCCATGGAAAGACAAAGGGATTGAATCAAGTACAGTTCAGGTAAGCACGAAATTATTCGTAAACACTTTTTAGAGTCTAGCATTGTGTAAACCTGCTGGCAACTGGAGGATTACGTGCCCTTCTAACCTTAATGCGCGCAAGGTAATTTAACTTGGAAGATTGGCTGAATTTTAGGCCTTGCTTGTCCTTCCGGTCACAGGTGAGCCAAGTTTTCTCATCTTTAGATCACTTTTATCAACTACTTTTTTATTACTTAATTTTGAAATTATTGTTTCTATTTTAGGTTTTAATTTCTAGAATCTTTATTTCGCGAACTTTCGATCAGAAAGATAATTTAGAATAAGTATGGTTGAATATGAATTTCATGGAAATCCAGAGAAAAAACAAGGAGCTCAGTATGGAATCAAGAACACTCACTGTAATTGGTCAAATAGAGGGAAAAGGGTGTGTATAAGGCTATTGTGAAGCATAATTCGGTCTTGGTATCCTGAAAAGAAATTGCACATCGAAGGATACTCGCCTCACGATAAAGCCCGCAGGTTGGAAACAGGAAAAAACCTACCTAGATAAATTTTAAAACAGGCATCAAACTGTTCTTCACCAAAAAATGTGACATAACGGCAAATTACATCTTTCTAACAGGATAATAATAAAAAAAACATTAGCCAAATAGTTAAAAAAAAAATGTTTAGCTTTCTCGTAGTTGAGACCTCAGTCCATTCAAAATTTGGATAGACAGTTTATTTTCTTACAAGAAAACCGGCAAAATTTCACAGACTTTCAGTAATATGCTAAGGATGAGTGGTTCAAAATCTCTATCGAGACTTGTATGGAGTTGATGGTAACCTATAAGAAAAGGGTAGTGTAATACAACTAAGGGTTTATGAGCTGAATATTCATTAACTGAGGTGTAAAAACTATGCTATCTTTTTGCTAAATATTGGTTTACACGTTTTTGCACCTAACAACTTGTTTTGTAACAATATTATGATGACCTTTAAGATTAAAATGAAGCTAAGAGTAGACATTACTTTCAAATATAACTGAATAGTTGCTCTTACTTTTGCCATGATCTCTTTTAAAATATATTTTAAAGACGAATAAATTAATGTCGTTTATAGAAGACAAAAATAAGTTTCATTTAAATTGTTCCAAATTTCTGTAAGCTGTTTAAAGATAATTGTAGTAATACCAAAGAATATTAGAAGCTGCAGTAATGCTTACGCATTTTTAAGCTAGCAATATCTAGGCCTTTTCTAGGCCTTTTCTAGGCTACTAATGCCTACGAATTTTTTAAACTACCTAAAGGAGGTTTGGGTATAAATGAAGTATCTAAATGACAACTTTCACAACGAACGAATATTGATTCATTTTTATTGGTTCAAAATTCGCGTGAACTAATTCTGAATGGAAGTATTGCAGGAGATGAAAAGTCGGTTCTTTACTATAATATTAATCACAAAAATCAATGGCTTTATCGCAAAGAAAAGCCCATTACTTCTTCCAGACGTGGTTCATAACAGCAGTAGGTTATGCTTTTCATTTGGTGGGATGTGAAAGGATTTATTCAGTATGAGGTCTTCAATAATAAGGATATATGTAATTACTGCAGAGCTATGCATAGTGTTCAGGTTGAATTTTACAATTATTAATGTCTCAGTAAAGGATGTTGAAAAGTATACATAGTAAAATTTTAATTGAGATAACTTAGCTGACATGGAGGATAGGAGCCGTCTAAATATTGGAAAAGAGTTACCTGTTTCATGATGATTCGCGCCAGGTATCAAAATGTCGAAGTGATGACTGTTGTTCAATGCTTTGTGAACACTGTGAAGGTTTTAAGAGGACATGGACAACTGCAACGGAGATTAATAAACCGTGACCATAAAAATGAAACAACAAACGTGCTGACTGCATCCACACGTCGGATTTCATCCGAAAAGTGCAGGTCAAAGTGATGGAAGATTCGAGCAAGGGAATATGGCTTTGGCTAGAGAGGGGAGTGTTGTAGTCGCCACCATGAAACAGAACTTGAATGATGTGTTTCGCTATAACTCGTGCAAGAAACAAATTCTGACAGTCTAGGCCAAGGAGAACTGCTTGGCGAACTAAAGAAGCTCCTGAACAAGCTGAAGCATCAGATTGAACAGGGGACGATCTGGTTCTTCTCATACGAAACGAAATTCTCTCAGGACCAGTTCTACAACAATCAGAACAACAAATGGATTGCCTACAATCCATGCGACGTTCAACGTATCGTGAAAACCATGTCCCCCCCTCAAAAAAATGTGATGATCTTTGGGTTTCTCCAGTCAGGCTGACGTCATGCTGCCACATACATTAGTGCAATGTCTTAGGCACATTTCAGATGGCTATGTGGAGCTGCTCGTGGGTGTGACCAATCTCTGGCTGGAGTGGGCTGCTGCTGGAAGGCTATACTTCCGGGAGGAGTCAGAAGTCCTTGTCGGAGAATTTCTACGACTTCACCAGCGCCACATCTAACCTCATAATTCCCCGGATTTTAATCCCATGGATTGCTTTGTTGTGATGCAGTTGAGAATGACACCGACCGCTGTGCCTGCAACATCGTAAACGAGCTGCTGGCCAAGATCAAGGAGGCGTTCAAATATCTTTCCATGTACCCAGTGAGAAACGCATGTGGCAAGATTCGGAACCATCTTGAGGCTACAGTGGAAGCTAAGGGAGGCTGCTTTGAGTAAATTGTTATCTCCCAGCCATAATCTAGCTGCTATTTTTGAATTTTTAAAATACATTAATTTTTAGCTAAGGTATTGCGTTTTTTCTTTTATGCAATGCCATGTATTCCAACATTTGTAAAGTTGAAATGAATCTTTTGAAAAAAAGTCCTTCCCTGTCAACTGAATGGGTATCCTCCTCCATCAAAATAATACACGACCACACGTGACACGATCGTCCCAAGAGAACATTAATGCTTTAGGTTGCTAAGTTCTCCCTTGTACTCCATATTAGAACGGACCTTGCCTTATATGAGTAAATGAGTTAATATATAAGTTAATGAGTAATCAACTACCGATCCGATGTTCACTCATCAGCAGGTAATCTCGGAGCAGCAGTGGGTCCAAGAGGTACGGCATGCAGGCCCACCGGTCTGTGGAAACGCCCTGCCGCCTACCAACCATTGCACCCCACCTTCCCTTTGCCTTGTGGGTTAAGCCTTTTTAAGCAAAGCTAGAGGAAGGATACCTCGATCACAAACCAGGATCGGGAGTGCCTATAGGCGAGCACCAACAGACCGGGCTCTCGGCAGCTCCCTTCAGCCAAGGGGGAAGCCTGGTCATCTCAAGCCTCTCCTGCCATCAGGGTCCTTGTCCCCACGGTCAAGGTACGGGTTCAAAGACTGCAAACATTCTCATCCGTTTAAACCTAGTGCAGGTTGAAGCCCATCCCTCATCATCGAGCTAGATAGACTTCCCAAAGCGAGCCTTATATGATTACCATTTATTTAATTTATTGCTAGATTACATAAATGGGTATTAAATCTGATATGAATTGGAAAAGGATATAAAATCCTAGATTTCATCAAAACTTAAGGAATTCTCCAAGAAATATAGCCACTGATTAGTTAAACGATGGTGGGAACGACTTTGTTAAAATAATGTTGGGATTTTTTTTTATTAAAAAATATTTTATTCACCTTTTGAAAAAAAAGGTAATTTATTGATAACTTAATATTATGGTTACCCATAATCTTGAAAGTTGTAGCTTCCAATTAAATGACCGCTATTTAGAAAATTGCGCCTTATCTTAGACTTTAGTTTTATACTTTATAACCTGATATCGAGAACTTTACTTTTCCTACCCGGGCTATGGTTACAGATTTAAAAAGAGACTAGCACAAATTTTATAGTTGTTCTTTGGTACTGCCTCATGATCCACATTATTTTAATCTTCACCATTAACCAATCTCTTTATGGTTTCTAGTCTATGTCATTCCAAATTAGTTTTTGAAGGGGTCCAGCATCAATCCTCACCCAAATACCGATATGCCCCAAGTGTAAGAAAGGATAAGAAGACAACCACCCATCACCCCTACCTTGATTGCTCTAACCTCACACAACCCCGCAATACACTATTTTTTTACGGAATAAACAAAGGAAAAATATGAATTTCAATACTCAAAAAGCACGTTTATCTATTAGGTTGAGGAATAAGTTCTTGCATTTTTTTTTAATGTTGTGTTGATTTGAGTTTTGTGCACGTGATTTGTGCACATATTAAGAAACAATAATAAATAATGAGAGCAAAATTTGCAAAGGTTAGGCTACGTCTCTTAACAGCGTAGACTATTAGGCTTTTGCTTAGGCTACGTCTTGAAGTTGAGTAATAAGCTCGTCGCGATATTTGTGCTGTGTACGGAGAAAATGCTCTATCAGAAAGGACAGCTCAATGGTGGTTTTCACGTTTTAAAAACGGTCATTTCAATCTTAATGACGAAGAACGTTCTGGTCAGCCCATTAAGTTGGATGAAGATCGATTGAACGAGCTTCTTCATGAAAATCCTCGTCAATCGACTAGAGAATTGGCTGTACAATTGGCGTGTGATCAGAAAACCTGAGTGAATCACCTTCATTCGATGGGGAAAGTTCAAAAACTCGGTGCACGCTTTGAGCGAAAGCAACAAACTTCAACGCTCCACGATATCCGCATGTTTGCTTGCTCGTCACAAGGCTACTCGTGGATATAAGGACAGATTTTTTTTACTGCATCATCACTGGCTACGAAAAGTGCTGTGTTTATGTCAACATGAACCATCGAAAACAATGGCTTAGCCCCAATAAAAGACCACTTCCGCGATTAAAGCAAGGACTTCATCCACGAAAGACGATGCTGTCTGTGTGGTGGGATTGTGAAGGCATTATTCTTTATGAGCTCCTAGCGAACAACGAGATTGTCAATGCAAAACTCTACGTTCAACAAATGTATCGACTCGCCGAAGCTATTCGTTAAAAGCGACCTTATCGACGTCATGGAGTCATTCTGCAACACGACAATTCTCGTCCTCACATTACCAATATTACAAAAGACGCCATCCAAACGGTTAATTAGGAAATCCTGCCGCATCCTCCATATTCGCCAGACTTGGCCCCATCGGATTTCCATCTGTTCCGATCGCTCTCCAACAATTCGCTCAGCGTTTCGTTCAATACTGATGTGGAATTAAGAACCTGGTTAGAGATTTTTATTGCAGAGGCATCGAAAAACTAGTTGAACGTTGGGAAGAAGTCGTAAATAACAACGGAGAATACATTATGGATTAAATTGGATATTGTTATCAATTAAAAATGAAATTTTTCTAAAATTGTTAATGGTAATGAATAAATTTGATAAAACCGCAAGAACCTATTCCTTAACCCAATATTTATCCACAATTACTCTCTACCTATATCAACTTCGTTCAATAACACTATAAAATTAGTTATTTCAATAATTTTGTTATATTTTTATTCCTGTATAATCTTTTTCTGTAAGAAGCGCTTCAAAAAGTGTCGGTCTTCTGTATTACCAACACCGTCCCTCTCTTGAGCGTTTTTTCTATGCTCGATTTCGGCATCCGCCAGTGGGAACTACTTGATCAGCAGCAGCAAAGTGTGTTTCATATGGAGGCGGGGAAAAGAGGTTATAATTCTGCCCCCCAAATATTAGCACCCTTCTTTCGTAGCCAGCTTCGTTCACTATATAACTCTTTATCTCGTTATTTAATCAACCATCTCCTGAATCCAATTGCTGCATCTTCCTCTCTGCTGAGCATTCCTTTCATTATTGTCAAAATTTATCAGAAATCTTTTATCCCCGTTTCTGATTATTTAATCTATTAATGCTCACTTTCTGGGACATCATTCTTCCATTTCACTGGAACAGAAATAGTTGAATTGAGTATTTGAGTGATTTCGAGCGATGTATTTTCCATATCTTTTTTTTTATAAAAGAATTCCAGTGTTGTAGTTCAATAGACAGTCGTCCCTAGCATCAGTTTGTTTCCTAAGTATAACAGACCTCTAGAGTAAATTATAGTGATTCACCTCTAGTAAGTAGGAACTCAATTCCCCCTCGCCATTCCCCAAAGAGAGAATTTTATTAATTTCTAAATTCCAGGTTTTATTTCTATGATTTCTGATTTATTACCACATAATTCAATGCTCCAGCGGATAAATGATGAGGACATTTGCAACAAAAGTAGATATTATTTCAGGTCAATACATTTTACTTAAAATTTTCATACTGGACTGGTACTAGTATCAAAATATAGAGGTATTTAGTGCCGCTCCTCTGATCTTTACTTTTGACTTTATATTTCCCTTCAACATTGATCATGTAAAACTGATCCCGGCGATGTTGTTGATTACTGGTAGTGTTTGGCATTCATTGATCCCTCATGAGACATTAGCATCTCGGTGGAGGTTGTTAATGTTTTTAGATCCCCAAGGGCAGATGAGATCTTTGCTCCCTCCGACCACTTGAGAGATTAAAGAAGATAGCTTTGATCCTACAGCCTGTGCTGTAGGGAGAAAGGTTTTGAGCCTACGGCTTGTGGTGTAGAGAGAAAGGCTTTGATCTTACAGTCTTGATGACGGAAGAAAGCATTTGATCCTACAACCTGTGGTGTAGGGAGAGGCATTTTATCCGAAAGCCTGTGGTTTAGGAAGAATGGCTTTGATCATACAGCATGTGATGTAGGGAGAGAGCCTTTGTTCCTACGGCCTGCGATGTAGAGAGAAAGCCTTTGATCCTACGGCCTATGATGTAGGGAGAAAGCCTTTGCTCCTACAGCCTGTGCTGTAGGAAGAACGGCTTTGATCCGACAGCCTGTGATGTAGAGATGAAGCCGTTGATCCTACAGCATGTGTTTTTGGTAGAAAGGCTTTGATCATACAGCCTGTGTTTTAGGGAGAAAGCCTTTAATCCTACGGCCTGTAGTGTAGGGAGAAGGGTTTTGATCCTACATCCTGTGGTGTATGTAGAGGTAAAGGCTTTGATCCTACAGTCTGCGATGTAGGGAGAAAGCCTATGATCCTACATCTCGTGTTGTAAGTAGAAATGTTTGATCCAACAGCCTAGAAGTTGGAGTTCAATTGCGGATTAACAAACCCAATTAGAAATGACCCCCACAACTCTTCTCTTTCCCTGCAGGTTGGTTAGAGTTTAAATTCAGCAGAACCTTGCACACTCCGTAGGGTTTTAAGTGAACTCCCCACCCTTAAAGGGGCTCATTTGTAGCATGGAAACCATGTTGCAGCTGACATCTGAGATATTGCTGGCCTCCCTCCCCAGCTCCTACGCACGCAGTTGTGTAACGCCAAGCCCCCAAGCCTTCAAGAGAATTTAGGGCTATTTAACTTTTGCACATTTTCACTTCCACTAACTTCATCAGTTTCTATAATGATTTACATGCTTGATATATGGGTATTTCCATTCGGAGCCCCAAAATGAGTATCATGCCCACTTATTTCTTAAAGGAAAATACCTCGGTAATGATATGTTTTTTTAAGAACGATTAACACCCTCTTTCACCCGTTGCTGGGTCTAAGCAGGTGCAAAAAGTGGGAGATTTTAAAAAGGTGGAAAATATGATCTGAGAGAGAGCACCACTTTCTCTTGGGACGCTGGAATCAGGAGGCTGTGCGGGTACTCCAAGTTTCAGTTGCAGCAGGGGCATTGCCCCTCTTACAGCCTCCCAACCCCCCACTTACGTGGTTAGATAATGGTATGTACTGGGTGATATAAGTCGCAACTGTTCTGAAAGACCTACTTGGATTTGCCGCTTCCCAATCCCGTTGTCTCTTCTCTTGAAGCGACACGAGGCCGCTGGACTGTTGTTGGAGCCCTGTCGATTCCTGGCTCGGAGGTCCTTGACATTTCCGAGGCGGATTTTGTTCCGCCGAAACCCCCCCTGCGCCTCCAAAGAGAGCCATAGACAGCTGGCTACTATCGTGATGGTGATGTCGCACCATGGTTTTCACTGGGTTGCAAAATGGTGTTGTCCAGCAATCTCGGGCAGGTCGTTGGAACGCCTTGCACGGCGACTCGGGTACGTTTTGGCTCTCCCTAAGGAGCGCGAGGGTGCTAAGCTGGGCTGAGGGAAGGCGGGACAACTCGGTCGAGGAGGCAGGAGCCGACGGAACGGATTCTTCATGGGGGAACGGAGAATCTGCAAAGACAATCGCATTTTTAATGACCGATTTGAATTTTTCTTATCATCATCGTCTCCCTATATATTTATAACTTGTTAGCCATATCGATGATAGAGGGGGGAAAAGAAACCGTAATATATATCATAAGGCCCCTGGCCCAAGTATCCTCTCTTTTACACTTGCTACTAACCACGAAGGCTTTAGTCGTCAGGGCAATAAGCGCCGAAGCGTCTTATTGTGTTAGCGGTTTGTCCCATTACTCAAGGCTCTCCAAGCTTCTCTCATAAATCTTCTCCAATGTGGTTAAATATATAAAAAAACATAAAAAAATATAAAAACTTAGATGAGCATATTTACCCCTGCTTGACAGGCTGAATAATTTACCCCTGAGTTTCAACTTCAGATGGAACCAACCTCAAACTAGACCAATAAAATCAGCAAACAAAAGTAGCCGGTTACCTGACAAGAAGGACGACGACGTATGCACAACCTATCGCCTTTGAGGTCAACTAACAAAAAGTCACAGTGTGAGTCTGGATAGGTTGAACCAACCACATACAACCCTATCACATGCTACTCCATTGTCTTGGCGCGTTCAAGCGATATTTCTCCTTGTAGCTACTATTTACCAGATTCAATCCTGCATTCTCCACGCCAACCAACGCGTATACATGTAGGGAGGGAGTTAGAGATGCCACTCATTGGAAGGCAATATTTGACGCTATGATAGGAATAACCAACAAGGAAACATGATTTATGTCGTTATTATTATTATTATTATTATTAGGGTGAAGATATATCAAAGTTTCCATTCACCCCAGGCATCGTGTAGGACATCCTCCCGGTATCTTTTCGTTATAGACCTGCATTTTCCGCAGACGCATCGCGGCTCGAGAGAATGGCACAATCAGCCAGTTGGCAGAGAGGGGATTAGAGTGTGGGTCAAAAATAAAAATATGACAATTTTTACCTTTTACTGATTTAATCTTGCCTAACCAAATTTTAATCCAAAGGATCATTCCTGTAGTATGATTGGCTGAAGCTCGTGGTAATTACTTCGCTAATTCATACAAAAACTCGCAAAAATATAACATTGAATTCCTACCGGGTCTCAGCCAACCAAACTATAAGAACGATCATTTGTATAATCTGGTTAGGTTAGGTTAGGTTAGTTAAAGGTAAACAGTGCTATATTTTTATTTTTAAACCTCATTCTAAGCCTGTCTCAGCCACCTAGCTGATTCCGCCATTCTCTTGGGACGTGATGCGTCTCTGCGGGGAATGCGGGCCTATAATGAAAAATTAACGTTCCCCAAGTTTAATTGGTTATTTAACAGACTATAACTATTCACGAATTAATGAGATAATAGATAAGTTATTGAATACAAAGTTTAAACTTTGCCCCATAGAATTATTGCTGTTTTCTGGGTAGATAGGAAATAAAAAAAGAATGTGTATAGGGTCTCGGTAATAAATTATCTCTTGTTGTTTGGTAGGCTGGGTTAAGTGATCAGCGAGCTTCCTTAGGATAAAGGAATATATATATATATATATATATATATATATATATATATATATATATATATATATATATATATATATATACAGCTGGAATAAGCCTCGAAATGGCGCACAGTAACCGCAACTATTCTCCTTGAATAATAATGCTAACTTTTTCTGTACTCTTCTTTCCACAAAAATATACCTATACAAATAGTCATTACATCTACTCATAATACTATAAAATTCAACCAATCAGAATTGATATACATTTAATCTTCATACTTATGTTCATTTTTGGAATTACAGACCTTAGCGTTAACAAATTGCCCAATCAGCTTTTAGACATAAGCACTACAATAATTTTCCAATCAGCGCCACGATAGATTTAAAAAGTTAATAACGCTCAAACTGTTTGCACATAGACACAGCTGAAATCCATGGGGCCGCCCAGACTGCTTTTGTCTGCTTTATCTAGCTGACTCCCGCTTTGACAGCCATCTTCGAGAATTTATTAAGTGAATTTTTAGCGAGATTGTGAACAGAGTGACTTAGCTTGTGGATAGTAGCGCGAACGTTTGTTCATCGATCGATTCGTACATCGACCACTGGCTTTCTTTGCTTTACTACGGTGCGGGGACGGATCTTCGCTCCTACGTGGATTAATATATTGAGGTAAAGTGATTTTTGTATTGGACATTGGCTCTTTTGATCTCCTCCACCTCTTTTTCCCTCACCACTTTCCTATACAAGTGTTTTTCATATTCTTTCCCATGTGTAAACACCCAGAGAGAGTTGGGATGAGTAAAAAATGAGAGAAACCCTTCGAATAACTCTTCGGGTCCTCTCGGAGGGCCCGAAGCCAGACAGAGGTACGGTTTTTGAAAAAATATACACGAATATTAAGATTGCACTGGTTCGACTCATTGACATACCGAATGGTTACTCTGCCATTTGTGCGAGGGAGGCCGATTGTGAGGCCTTAACCTCAAGCAAGGCAGTTGAATGCCTAAAGACGATTAACCTGATACCACACACACCACCCCAAATAAAGACACACCGTAGTGTCATCTGCAGGCGCCTCGACTCTTGGGTTGGGAGCCACTCAGCAGAAGACATAAAAAACGAACTGGAAAGGAACCACCCTTGGGCGAAAGTTGCTGAGGTTTTAAAATTTAAAACGTACACGCACGTCTTCAAGGTTGTTTTCGAAGATACGGCTATGGCGCAAAAGGCAAAGGAACAAGGATTACTATTATTCAGTGTTAGAGTTTGCTCGGATCAGATAGAGAGGGAGGAGTTTGTTGACTTACAAATGTGCTTCAGGTGCTATAAGTACGGCAAGCACACCACCTCAAACTGTCCAGAGAAGAAAGATCTGACTCTTTGCTCCATATGTGCAGGTCGCAACCATTTTTGGCGCGACTGCAAGAGCACAACACCGAAATGCCTGAACTGTGAAGGCCCCCACCGGACTATGTCCATGGCGTGCCCGATCAGAAAATCGGAAATCCTCAAGGAAACCAACTTAAGACGTGAAACAGAGAAAAAAAAGGTTAATTCAACTTACGCCAAAGTCGCTAAAGCCGCTATCGCCGAAACGAATAACCAAAGAACCTATCTTCACATAGAGAATGAACACTCCACAAAAAATTATGTGCTGCATTTATTATGCACACATAGCAAACATAACTCGCCCAGGAACTTTCGCAACCGAGGTCAACCGTATGCTTGTAAAGAACGGCTTACAGGAGATGTGGTTCCCCGACAACCCGCCGTCAGAGGAGGTTATGCGCATAAGTGTAGCCCCTCAGTGCCCAGAACCGTGCCAGAAGGTACCCACCCCACATAACACAGCCACCACACGAGACCCACGACTCAACAAAAACAAACATGCTCCACAGACAGAGAAACAAGCGCCACTTACACCCAAAAAGACTGACACAAACACACCAAAAACACACGAAAAATCACCAACAAAGGAAGCGGTCCGACCGAAAGAGACCAGGTCTCCGAGGTCGAGGAAACTCTCAAAATCACGTGGCCCCAGGTCAACCTCCTCATCTCGAGGCAGAGAGACCCAATTTAAGTACCACTCGAGAGGTTTCAATTTGAAACTTTATGCTCCCGAATCGGCCCCTTTCCCCACCGAAATCGAGTCTCACGAAGTGTCTGAAGGCCTTAAAACCGGAAGATACAAGTGGGAATGCTCCGATGAGGTACCGGAACGGCAAGTTGAGGAGGCTCTCTCGAGGAACATGGTAAAACTGACCACCGACTGCTTCCACACAATTACAGATACAGAATTTAGAAAAAAACGGAACGGCAGGGAGCGCACCCCACCCAGTACACCACATGGGGCTAAAGTGGACCGCGAATAAGCGCCCACTTTAATCCCATACATATAAAAAAAAACCACACGCTACACAAAATGACTGACAGACTAACAATAATACAGATGAATGTCGATGGGTGGGACGGATAAGGTTCCATCTACGGCAACATCTTGCGACAAAATGACCCTGACGTAATACTCATTAATGAACACGGAATGACCTCTCATAAAGAAATAAAAAATTTTCAATACGACGTCATCAGCAAAAATCACAGACAGGAACGGTATGACGGCTGCGCAATAGCCGTCAAAAAAGGTTTAAAATACAAAAGACTACCCGACTTAGATGAATCTTACCTTGCCATTGAGGTAGGCACTACCCTGGGGGGTCTAGTCGTGGCCACGGGGTACCAACCCCCAAGACGCGGCTATGTACCCTTGCACAACCTTCTACAGATCCTCAGCCATAAGAGAAACGTAATCTTTGCTGGGGATCTAAATGCAAGATGTGCAGCATCAGGGTATACCTCCTGCAACAATGCGGGTAGAAACATCGAGGTAATACTAGACAGACGCTATGCGACAAGAATCAGACCCGAATTCCCGACATTTATTACAGGTAATGCAGCAACGAAGCCTGATATTGTTTTAACCAGTATCAGGTTTCCATACAACTATTACATTGAACCAGGCCCCATTATTCCAAGCGATCACCAGGCGGTTAAAATCACAATTGGTGTAAACCCCATTCAACTAGAAATCCCAGAACGCAAAAGCTATAAGCAGGCGGACTGGGAAAGATATAAAAACTACCTTCTAAATTATATCCTAGACCCTTTAATTGACGCAAATTTAGAAGAAATAGATGAGGAGCTGGATAAAATCACTGACCTCCTTATAAAAGCAGATAAAATTAGCATTCCCCGCATTAAGTATAAAACCCTTCCAGCTCCTATTTGGACCCCTCCCATGAAAGCCCTGGCCCAAAAGTATAAGGACCTGTCCAATGTAATAGCGCCGATAGGCCCCAACCACAATGCCCACAGACGAATGAGATAGATAAAAGACGAACTTCAGACACTCATTACAGACGAACAAATACAGGTATGGGACAGACTAATTGAGGGACTTGACATAGAGAGAGACTCACGAACTTTTTGGCAGACATACAGACGCTTAAAAGGACAACCCCCTCAAAAGAAAATTGTACTTAAACATGACGAAAAAGAACTTGACGAGACGACGGAGATTGAGGAAATTTTTAGGACCTTCTGGTCCTCAATCTTTAAAATTACCCCCGAAGAAAACGACAATTATGACCTCGATTTCGAAAATAACATTATCCAACAGTTAAACACGCAAATACATAAAACCTTCCCTCATCATTGTGTGTCGCAGGAAAGAGCGATGGAGGGCTATGGGAGTAAAATAACTGCTCAAGAGCTCTCCGTCGCACTAAAATCCTTTCGTCAAAGAGCACCGGGTACCACGGGACTGACCAGGGAGAATTTTATTAAGGCCCCGCCTAATGTTCTGAGTGGGCTACTTAACATCATGAATGCCGCTCTGAACACAGGCTATTTTCCCGACCAGTGGAAAGTGGCCAAAATGATCTTCCTTCCCAAATCGGGAAAGCCCCCGGACTGCCCCGCAAACTTCCGACCGATATCTCTCTTAGAATTTGCTGGCAAAGTCTTCGAGAAGATATTGGCAAATAGGGTCAACTCTTTTCTCGACGAAGCCAACCTGCATAACGAGCAGCAGCACGGCTTCAGAAAGAAAAGAGGGACTGACACGGCACTAGCCGTTATCACGGAAAAGCTTGCGAACATCAAAGCAAGTAAAAGGCATGCCGACCTGGTGCTCCGCGACGTCAAAAAAGCATTTGACAAGGTTTGGAAGAGAGGCCTGCAATTTAAGATCCTGCAAATAGGCCTCGACCCCATCCTTGAAGGGATTCTATGCGATTATATAATGGAGAGGAGAGCGTATATACTGTTCAAGGAATACAAAGGCCCCGAGTTCGAGCTCGAATCTGGGGTCCCACAAGGGGGGTGTCTCAGCCCCCTTTTATACAACATATATACACGTGACCTACCACAACCTCTTTCCGAAGGTACGATATACGTTCAGTTCGCTGACGATATATCGCAAATTTGTACAGCCGCCTACGTTCACAGGGAATTTATGGCGAGAAATACGGCTAGGGAGATTTCCAACATCAACTCTTTCGAGAGAAAATGGAAGATTTCGACCAATGCCCAAAAATTCAAAATAATTCCCATGTTTCGCAAGACCTTCAATGATATACGGGTAGAGGGGGAGAGAATCCCCTACTGCTCGGAAGGGACGGTCCTGGGGCTCAAAATCACCACAGGGGGATACAAGTGCCATATCGGGCGGACAGTCGCGAATAGCAAGAGAGATTTGATGGAGTTTTATAGGTTCATCGACCTAACTCGCTCAAATAAACTCAAGATATTCAATGCGTGCATTCGCTCGAGACTCTTGTACCCCCCGGTGCCGTTGAATGCGTGCGCCTGGACCCACATTGCGAAACTACAGACCATCCAGAACAAGGCGGTTTTGCTCATTACAAATACCCGAAGAAGAGAACACAAAAAACAGAGGGAGCTCCACGCCTCGGTTGGATTATCTCCGATCAACGTGGCGCTCCACGAGAGAGCTAAGAGGATATGGCAAGCCATTGGTGCACGCTTGACCCCTGAATTCTCTCGTACACACTTAGACATCGAGGCCGACAGACAAATAAGACCCTTTAAAAGTAGTAAATTACAGTCTGACGGTGACGTGACTCCCCATTATACACAACGTGATCGACAATAGACGAGACTCAACCAACCAGTGTAACGTAAAAGTTTTTTAATTAAAATTCAACCTCACATATAAAACAAATTAACCTAATTATTTAATAATAATTAAAATAAAGTAAATTTCAAATTAACCTAAAAATTTTAGGAAATTTAATATTTATTCAAAAACCCAAAGCGGGATGTAAAAACCCCGTCTCTAAAAAAGGCTTGAATGCCAACAACAAAATTCATCATCAAGATGAGAACCTTTAATCAAATTAGCAATACTGATTTGATTAAATAAACTATAAAATCTTATAGTTTATAATTAAAAGAAATCCATAAAAAAAACACAAACAGAGCTACCCTTTCACCAGGGATCTTTTATTCTTTCTTCTACACATCATCTATTCTTTAAACTCACTTCTTAACCACTTTACTCTCTTACTTTTTTCTCTCTAATTCTATCTTTTCATCTCTTATTATGTCCAATGTCCAATGGGGCCGCCCACTAGATATGGTTCACTATCAAATCTAATTTATTAAAAAGTAACATAGTGAAAATAGTAAAGTAAAAGAAATAAGAACAAATAAAGCAAAAGTGAACAATTATTAAAATTATAGTCAGTGAGAGTAAATCTAACTCAACGTAAAATAATGAACAATTATAGTGTAAACTTAACTAATTTAATGAAATTAAACTAATGAAAATAATGAAGTAAATAAATAAGCAAAAAGTGATAATTTTAAACAGTGACGATAAATCAAATTCTAATGTTAATCAATTAAATGTAAAATTAAATAAGCAAAATACAACCGTAAATTTAATGTATAGCAAAATATAATAAACCAACAAATTAAATAAATTATAACAAATGTATAAAAATGTAATTTTAAGTATATATAGTAATTACCCATAATCTTTATATAGTATGAAAATTGTAAATAACTTGAAAACTAAACTGATAATGATTTCCATGTCTCCGGGATGCTATCTTTTCCTACTTCTACTCAGTGCTTTTACCTCCTCTGCTAAATCTATTTTCACCACTATTTTTCTATCATTTTAACTACATATATAGTATGTAATTACCTCCTTTTTGTATTTATAACTTAATAAACCTTGAACCTTGAACCTTGGGGCCGCCCAATCTCGAACTTAAACGGGTCCCCCTCCGCACCCTCCGGGGGGCAGCTAAACCACCTCGAAGTACGGTGTTGAACCCATCTTTGGAGCCCTAAATATAGCCCTCATCTGTCTTATTGAGACTCCCCACGGATACGCCTCGCTATGTTGGACAGATGACGACATTAATAAAATAGTGTCAGAAGAAGCCAGAGAGCCCCTTCGAAAAATTGGGCTTGAAGCTGCTTCCGTTGCCTTGCCGTAGAAAAACACACCACGAAGGAATGTACGGCGCCCGACGTCACTTGCTCCGTGTGCTCAAAAATTGGTCACAGATAGAAAGAGTGCACGTCGGAAAAAACAAGATGCGTGAACTGCAGAGGGGACCACGGGTCCTTGGGCATGAGCTGTCCTGTCCGCAAAGAAGCATTTAGGAAAAAAACGAGAAGCAATAAAACAGCAAAAGGAGGCAAAGAAAAAGACATACGTTGAAACGGCGGCAACGGCTACAACGACCGTTAATGGAACCGCAGCCCCGAAGCTGGTGATGCCAAGTAAGGCCAAATAAATAATGACGATGTTCATTGCTGCTCACCTGGCGAACTTAGCCAACCCCAGCACCTTCTCAGGTGCATTAAACCGTCTCCTACAAAAGAACAGGGTTGAAAAAAAAACTGTGGTTCCCGCCCAACTCCGTGTCTCAGGAAATATCAAATATTCAGTTTGTCGACGACGAAAAACAGAAAGATCCAATCGAGAAAATGAAGATCCAAAAAACCAACAAAAACACACAGAGGAAAAAGCGATCACGGAGGAAGAAGAAACGGAAAAAAACGGAAACTCAAAAAAGAGCCCGAAGAAAAAAAGACAAAGAAAAAAAGAAGATAACGGAAGTGAGACTAGTAACATAGAAGGAATAGAGTAAAAAAGTGTGAAAAAGCTCAGAAGAAGATGAAGACGAAATCCTAGGCTATCCTGGAATACTCTTTACGGAGAAAATGGATATCCTACTGCAGGGTTTGTTCTTCGACGCCCAGGACGTGAATCTCAAAGTCTTCGGCGGTTTTGTGTGTAGACCCCTAAAGGAAAACAGAAAAACTGCTCGAAGGCATCTACCGGGGCGACTACAAGTGGACCTACGAAGGACCTTGTTCGCCGAAGGTGGACTATATGTCCACCTACAAAAAGTTAAAAAGTGGCCAAAAACATCGGAAATTGAGTGATAAACTATAGTACGAAAAAGCGTAGAATAATGTATAAATAATGATTATAAAGTGATTTGTGCGAAAAATAAATAATAACGAAAAGTGAGTAACGATAATAAGTGAATAAATAGCGATAATAAAGTGACTATAATAACGAGAGGTGAATAAATAAAGTAGAATAAATAGCGATAATAAAGTGACTATAACAACGAAAAGTGAATAAATAAAGTAGAAAAGCGAATAAATATGGATAATAAAGTAATTAAAACAAGTGACTAAAATATATTATTGATAAATAATCTGAAGTGAGAGAAGTAAATAATATTAACAAAAGGTGAATAAATAATGACTCTAAAGGGATTAAAATATGTTTATAATAAATAGCCAGACGACTAAAATAAATAACAACGAATAAAAGAATAACTCAAATTGGAATTATGTAAATACTACAGTGATTGAATGCGACCAAAATTGGTATAGAGTTTTATTAAAATTCAACAATGTTAATAAATATGTGAACAACTTATTCTAAAAATTTAATAATATGATTTTATACAAAAACGAACCCTATTAATGTGTAATATCAAACATAAAAACAACTAACGTCTAGATTAAAAATATATGATCCCGTGAAAATTCCGGTGGAATCCCCTTTATTTTTTCTTACTCATACTCAAAATCTTTCACCACTATTACCATTTATTTTTACATATATGTATTAAAATTTTAAATATTTTTAAAAACATATATTGTATTTCTGTCTTTAAATATACCTTTCATAGCTTATTCCGGATTTTGACGGCCGAATATTTGACTACTACGCTCTGCTGACAACCTTCGGATAAAGCATTTTCACTTGCTTATTAACCGACCTTGAGCACCGCCTAAATAGAAGAGCGTCTATTCTGGAAGTCTTTCGGTGAATTACGCTCCACCTTTCAAAAAGAAATAATACTTTTTTCATCGACGATTCATAACTCAATGAGGACTTAAGCACCTCACTGCTCCCGTTCATCGCCCTGTGTGTGAACCTGCTCGGATGTCTGCCATTCATTGATTTCGTCTTAACTATGCCGGCCACTTGGACACATAATTGAGGGCTTATGTGAAAACTGGTTTCAGGAATAGCGCACAGCGGAAGCATAAGTCAGAAATTATCTCTAAACTGGGGCATAACTGCGAGTCCAGGACGGAGGAGAGATCCTCATCGCCCGGGGTACCCAGCCACAATCATAGAGGGAAGTACACCCATCTCTATGTAGTTAGATGCGGTTATGCTACCCGAGAAGGGGTAGCAAAACTTTAGCGGCCGTCGATTCGGCCGCTATTGCATCAATACCACTATAATTCACCCCTCTTGAAGTTACCACTGGAGATCCATCACTCATCATTCTGGCAGCAAACGAGCGGGGGACCAACAGAAAAATGGACGGGTGCGTTTTTCACCATTTTTCGGACTCGTATCCCAACATACCTGCACTAACCGCTACCTCCATTACCACTTCATAACTTCCTTTTTCGCTCCAAACACCATAATCACACTTTGGTTTCATAAAAAAAGAAGACATCACAAGAGGACTTAGTAAGGACGCAGAAGACTATGGAGACCCTCACTAAGAGGGTCCCTCTAAGGACCATCCCCGGAAGAAGAACCCCCCAAAAAGGCACCTCTGTGAAACCCTCTACCTCAAATTGAAAGTAGCAATAGGGAAACTTATTGAAGTCTCATCTGGATTCATCGTCTTATTTGCCGAGACTAAGGACGTTGATCAGCTCCTATCGGAAGATGGAGCGCGTGCCCTCAGGAACACTGGACTGGAAGCGAAACCCCCCCACAAGTTGCAGCAAACCGAAGCGTGATATGCCACCAAGTGAAGAGCTGAGGGGGTGAGCATACACCCGAGGAGCTCAAAGAGGAGATTACCAAAAGCAATCCCTGGGCCTAAGTTCGTGAAATAATACAATTTCGCGAACACACCCACGTGTTTAAGATAACTTTCGCCACCACTGAAATGGCCTAAGAAATCAACGCAGAATGGAATACTGATATTTAGTATGAGAATACCAGGCGATAACATTCAGCAGGAGAAATTTAATAGTATGCAAATGTGCTTTGTATGCTATAAACTCGAGGACCATACGACGACGACGTACCCGGACAAAAACAAACTGTGGTGTAGTGAATGCACCACAGAAAGACATCGATTTGATAACTGCGAGAGCACTAAGAAGAAATGCCTTAATTGTAAAGGGGAACATAGGACCATGGCCCTGAACTGCCTCAAGCGCCACTAGATCATCAAAGGAAATGAAGAAGAAGAGAGGAAAGCTAAGGAAACGACCTACGCGAACGCCACCAATAAGAATGTGGAAATAAAGCATGCACTTGCACTTGCACAGATGAACATAACAGGAGATCTAAGTGCAAAAATACTGATCTGCATTACCCACGCAAATGTGGGTAATGCAGTGAAGCCTGGCTGTTATAACCAGGTACTCAATGCTCGCTTAAAAGCCAACAATCTCCCTTTAGTAATTATGTCTGCAGATCCTGAATGCTTTAATGAGTCAGTCATAAGGAACAACACTGTCAAGTCTGGACTGGAGGAGATCGTCGAAGCTCTCTCATCGGAGGAATCCGAAAAGTCGACGCATAACAAGAAGCAAATGCTGAAAGTGAGGAGGGATCCTCCTCTTCTGACAACGACGAGCGCCCCTGCACCCGTACACGAGCTACGAAGAGCAGGTCTAAAACTCCAAGGCCCCCCCGAAAAAGGGAAACCGTGAGCACAGTAAAACCGCCCAGCCACCCCCCAAGAAGAATAAGAATAAGAAAAAGCATAAGTAAAACAATTCGCCATGTTACGGAACGCACGGAAGATATTGGAAATTAATACCAACGGCTGGACGACGAAAAGACTTCTTCACGGAAATGTATTTAGGGAAATTGATGCAGACATCATTTTAATTTCTAAACACAGGATTGACACGCGTAGTGCAGAAATGAAAATCTGGAACTACGATGTGTTGATCACAAATTATTTGCAGGAGCGGTTCGACGGAGCCGCTATTGAAATAAATAAAGGGATTAAATACAAGCAAATAAGAAATCTAGAAGAATCCTACCTCGCGATTGAGGTCAAAGTCGACATAGGAAAGTTGGTCATTGCTACCGGATATCAACCGCCAAGGAGAGATGTGTTACCAATTCACACTCTCACTGGCCTATTTGGCAGAAGAGCCCCTACTATATTAATGGGTGATCTGAATGACAGATGCCGAGAATCCGGTTACAGGACCTTCAATGGTATAGGAAGAAGCCTGGACCTATTTCTGGAAAGAAATATTGCCCAGTGAAAAGGCCCCAACTTCCCCACCTTTGTCAGAGTAGGAAGTGCAACAAAACCAGACATCTGTCTGGCGAATCGTCAGTTTCCGTTCAATTACTACATGGAACCAGTCCAGGTACCATTTAGTGACCATATATGGATCCTACTCACTATCCACATGAACCCTATACAAGTTCCAGCTGTAGTCAGAAAGAACTACAAAAGAGAAGACTGGACACGGTACGCGCGCATTCTCGAAGCCTACGATCCGCCGAATTTTGACGTGGCAATTCTCGAGGAGATTGACGAGGCACTCGATGACCTCAATAACCATCTCATCACGGCAGATAGGACTTGTATCTCTAAATCCGAGTATAGGGCAATCTCTACCTATAGATGGACCGAATATATGAAGGATTTATGCCGTGAGCTGGAGTTTTGTATGAAATCAACATCAGGATTGCGTCAGTTCATTCAATATAATGAAGTAAAGAAGTCAAAGAAGAACTGAACCAGTTTATCCTCGAACAACAATGGAGATGATGGGATGATGCAATCAACAGCCTCAATCACGAAACAACTCCCAAAGATTTTTTGGAAAAAGATCAGAAATCTCGAAAGATCGACTTTGGAAGAAGCAGAAGATCGAGCTACAAAAGAAATATGGAAACATCGAAACGGAAGAAGGAAGAATTAAGGAGCTATTCCGAAGTAATTGGGGAAAATCTTCAGTATAACTGAGGAGGAAAATGAAGACTATGACCTAGAGTTTGAAAGCAACATCATCGACGAGCTTAACGAACAAATACACAAGACACACCCTCACCACCCTCACCACCAAGTGGATAGACAGCGTGACGGAGACGCCGAGATTACTGAAGAAGAACTACTCGGCGCGCTTCGCTTATTCCGACAAAAACCCCAGGACAATCGGGGCTTACAAAGCTTAACTTTGAAAAGGCACCAGCCAATGTCATTGAAGGGATGGGAAGGATATATAACGCCTGTCACAACACGAGATACTTTCCAGATGCTTATAAAACGGCTAAGATGATTTTCTTGTCTAAGCACGGGAAGGACCCAACGTTGAAGGAGAGCTACCAGACAATTTCATTTTTAGAATTTGGCGGGAAGATCTTCGAGAAGATCCTCAACAGAAGACTGGTGTCTCACCTAGAGGAGAACTCCCTCTTAAACCCACATCAATTCGAGTTTAGGAGAAGGAGAAGTACGGAGATGGCGATTAATGTCATCACGGAAAAGCTAGCCCAAGCAAAATGGGAAAGGAGATACGTGGACATTGTTTGGTGGGATGTATCAAATGCGTTTGATAAGGTGTGGCAACGGGAAATGCAGTGCAAGATCTTATCACTAGGCCTAGGTGAAAACTTAGAGAGAATTTCCTGTAACTATATCATGGAGAGATGGGCGTACATCAGTTTAGGGTGAACAGACGGACCAAAGTTTCCGTTTACTGCGGGCCGCAGGGAGGGGGAGTTTCCTGTCCCCAACTATCTACTTTATTTACACCGCTGATGTCCCAGCCCCCGTAAGCCACACTTGCTTCAACATTTAATTCGCCGATGATTTCACCCAGATAATCACTTGTCCATGGAGGAATGAGCCTTGGCAAGCTCGTATGACAGCAGCATAAATTGAAAATCTTAACACCTACGAGGCCCGGTGGAAGATCCGCACAAAACAGAAAAAGTTCAAAGTAGTCCCCATAGACAGGAGACTACTTTACGACGTCAAGGTAGTGGATAGACGTTATCCCTACACCATGGAGTGCAATGTACTTAGAATGAAGATTACTTCATCCAGGTACAAGAAGGTCCAAGAAAAAATTACCAAGGCCACTGTTGCAGTCAAAACTCTATACAAGTTCAGAAATCTTCGTCAAAGCAATAAGAAGAAGATTTACAATGCACTTGTAAGATCGACGCTGCTATACCCCGCTTCCGCCCTCTCGTGTGTCTCGAAGACACAGAAGAAGAAATTACCAGTGGTGCAGAATAAATGTATGTACCTAATTACAGGTACATACAGACGTGAGAGAAGACGCCAGGAAGAGTTGCACCAAGAGGCGGGGTTAAGTCCCATTAACATTCTCATAGAAGAACGGACAAGAAATATTCAGGAAATGGTTAATCGTGAACTGGACGATGATATCGTCCAAATGATTAACCAGAACAGAAGAGGAATAAGTCGCGCCAGATTTACGAGCTCCGCCGAAGTTCTAGCTGGCGGAGCAGAAGTGCCGTTCTACACATGAGAATAGAATTTTTTTTACCCTAAACCAAATAAAAACCCGACCATGAATAAGATTACCTAATTGTGAAACCTCACCGATTCCTACAAATTCACTGATGAAGACCCATATTTACCGAAGAAGACATATACAAAAAAACAATAATTACACTCACTATAAGATATACGAAAAAAACAGACACTAAAGTAATTAAAGTAATTATTACCACAACAGCAAATGCGCATATCATACCCAAGGACATTAATTGTTTTTTGAAGACAAATGGCCTGAACACCATATATATATATATATATATATATATATAATATATGTATAAACTAACTCAACGACAACAAAGGAACCTCAAAACCAAAAATACTTAAAAGCGATAGGCCTGATCGCCAGGCACTAGTATCCCTTTGCACCCTAACACTCTTCTTTCTCTTTTCACCACTTGTTTATTTTCCGCTATTTGTCCCCACACCCTATGTCTATCCATTTCCCACACCTACTCTTACAACAATTCAAATTCAAATTTCAGAATTTTGATTTACTCAGTCTGTACGTTTGCTCTCTCGCAGCGAACTGGAAAAGTTTAGGAGGGGACTAAATAAAACGCCTCCTCAAGAAAACTTCTAAGAAGAAATATATGCGCTCTTAGGGCTGATTGGAGATTTCTCCTGTTCCTCTTCAGCGAAGTACCCACAACCCCCCCGCCCCCTCGAAGGGGTTGCTCTTTCTTATTCTAAATTCTTGGCTTTTTTCATACTTTTTACCTCAAACTTACTTCTCACTAGCACTACATAACTTGGTCACCTACAAGGTCTGAGTTGCGGTTGGTAGTAAGGTATAGTGAACCCATGCAGGAGATCTTCTTAAGGGGCCAGAAAAGGGGGGCTGATTCTCGGTCACGAGCCAGAACCCAACTGTGGAACGTTGTTAGGGCATAGATAGAAAGATAGAAACCTACACCAGTTTTTAGTAAGAATATTTACTAATAACGGTTTGAACTCCTCATAAATACCAATACTACTTTCTAACTTTATCCCGCTAGCTACACTACCTAAAATGGACAGAGATAAGCCTGACCTCCAGGCAAGTAGCATCTCTTTGCAAACCTCTTACTTCCTTCAGCCTCCAGCATCTATTCGTTTTTTACTATCACATTCGCACACGGGACTCAGTGATACGTGGGACAGGGGTTACGATAAACTGAAAGGTTATATTTAGAGACAAGCGACACATCGTGGTTCGGATTCCACGTTAAGCTGTAGGTCCCATGACTAACTAAGTCCACTTTTGTCTCCTACTATTTTATTCTCTGTCCTATCCTAAAACCTTCTTCTTCCTCTCCCTCTCACTTCTAACTGCCGAGGTCACAATGTTTGGAGCCTACTTTGGCTCTAGACATTGTGACTATGGGGGATTTATAAAGGAGTACCGGGCCTCCCCACCTCCCTCCTTGGCCGTTCGATGAGCACTACGGGGGCGAGGGTAGGGTAGGAAGAGCTGTTCTTTGTCTCGCACCTCTCTTTTCATTTCATTTCCGAATTTTTAAGCACTCAATCAGAGCTCGTATCCAGCACAAAAGAAGTAAAGCTAAGTAGAAATGATAAACGTTCCCCGAAGATTTTGTCTGAATCGTTTAAATTTTTCATACGAATGTTTACTTGGTTCGATCCCCACACGTGTTTATTCAAACCAACAAAAATGCTACTCATCGAAAGGCAAACCCCACATGCAATTCTTTAGTTTTAAGGGCTTGCATTCTTTGTATAAAATTGTTCTTGGAGGTTTATAGTATGGCTATACCACTGTTTCAGTATTTAAGGTCGACAAACCTTGCTCTTTTAGTTTTTATTACCTTTAAAATATTTCACTATTTCTGTTCTTCGTAACCTTTTTAAGTTTTAACTCCCATGCGTTTAAGTATTAGAGAACGCAAATAAAATGCTTAAATTTATGTTGAGGAAGATACCATAATTTAAAGGATATAATTGTAACTATATGGTCCATCCTCACTTAGTTTATGTAGTCTATTTCTGGTGAAGATGTGTTGTATTATTAACTGAAAGCAATAAGCATCACGAAATTAAATTGATAACAGATGAATACTTGTTATTAAACTTAAATTCTTTGATATTTTGTTTTCGAAGTTGTTTGGAATTTCAATGTCGGATAATTTACTTCAAATAGCAAGGGTAGCCAGAACAATCAACAGTAAATAGAGTATGTTCCAGGATTTGAAACATTGCTACAAATTTCTTTTCACATAAATTTGTGATTTTGTAAGGGTCTTTCCAAAAGGGAATTTAATAGGAATTTTATAAGAGGTTTCAAGGACTGTCGGGAGGAACATTTCCAACGATTAAATATTCCGTATTTAGAGCAGGTCTCGAGTGCACCCAGTTATGGTCGGCCTTGAAGACTTTATAATCTTGATTACTGTAGTTTTCTTAATGCATAGGGACAATCCAATATTCTGGCACTCTCTTTTTTACTTCAGAAATTGGGAATTACTTGGAAAGAGTAATTAGAGTATGATATAAGAAATCTGTTTCAATGTGATTGCATGCATATCCATATGTTCGTGTAGGTAAAACGAAGACGCAATAAGATTTATGCAGGTTAAATTCAATAGAAAACTAACACAAAAAGGTTATTCAGAGGTAAATATTGTGGTTAATAAAATTTATTGCTTCAAATTGATAGAGAATGATTTCTGGTATTCATTGCGTTGGATATCAACTTCGGGAGCAAATCATTAGCGATGGTACCCAATTCTTGGATAAAAAACAGTTGGGGGATTGTTATTATTTCCTGGCTGAGGCTTTTCAATTGTTATTATTCGCGAGCTGAGGCTTTTCAATTGTTATTATTCGCGAGCTTCCGCTTTTCAATTGTTATTATTCGCGGGCTTCCGCTTTTGAATTCTTATTATTCACGGGCTTCCGCTTTTCAATTTTTATTATTCGCGGGCTTCCGCTTCTCAATTGTTATTATTCGCGGGCTTCCGCTTTTCAATTGTTATTATTTGCTGGCTTCCGATTTTCAAGATCTGCGAAATTTCTAGGACGTATATGCAGTGGTGAAAAACGCACGGAACAACACTAGAATATATATAGTTCGTTCATAGGAGTTTCTCTTAAGGTACATTTAGGTACAATTCTTTGTTTATAGGGGTGTCTTCGGACGAAATTAGACTTCACCGTAACCGTTGGTCATAATTGTCTTAAGCTTTTATGACATTACTACCCATCCATTTTTTCTATCGTCTTTTGTGTGTGATAAAAATTTTCAGATTTGGTAAATGCAAGCGACCACCCTTAAAGTATTTCCCATATTTATAATAAACACATTTTTTTAAGAGAGAAAAAAAGGAAACTAATGTAACGGACGAAAGAATAGGAAGGTAAGAAAGAGGATACAGAGGAAGAACCTATAATCAAACGTAAATACTGGAACTTAGGGGGATTATCGTATACATCCGAGAGGAAGTTCTTCCAAAAGAGGTAAACTTAAATAGGGACAGGAGACACTTTGGAGAGGACCAACAAACAGAACGGCAAATGGAGTTCCAACTAAACTCTTTCAGATATACCAAAAGCATTGACGGATATTGATTCTTTGTATAAAGCTGTCCATGAAACATTCTTTGGATGTCAATACTTTTAATGGACCCTTTTTTGCTTGGTGCTAAGATCTTTTTTAATTGTTAAAGCACCCACGAGACGGATCCTAACGCCCATTCGTGCCAAAGGACAAGGTTTACAAAAAAGATGTGACCTCTCCTCTCTTTTAAGTAATCTATTGTTTGTTTGTTTTTGTTTATTCATTCGAGTTGTGTCCACACGATACTTTCGCTGTTTTGTTTTTATTTTACATAAATAAATAAATAAAATTTATATAAATAAATAGATAAAGTCTTAAGAGTGATTATTTTTCCTTTAAATCGAGTTAACAAATTTATTTTAGCTCAGTTTACGCCAATCTTTGTTGTAAGCTGTCGATTGTGGTATCAAATCAACGCATTCACACTTCTTTCTAAAATGACTAGATTTTGGATAGAACCTTATTCTTTATATATAATTAAAGGTGTTTACAATTTCGTAAAATGTCAAGATTTAAAAGGTCAACCCTGAGTACGATGACCTTCACTCCCGAAGGCAGACCATGAATCCGTTGAGTCAATAAACGCTTAACATAAAAATCTTTCAAGGTTTTTAGCAGAAATTTTGTTCGGATTAAATGTTTAGTTGACAGGGGTTTTGTAGGTTTTGTCTCACGCAATTTTTTGCAAATGGTCCTTTTGATTATTATCATTGTTATTATTATTACCCTAAATTTTTCTGCCGTTCTTAGTCAGGGAGGGTGACTCTGCTTAATTACTCAAAGGGTAAATACTTTTTGGAAATACTCTCGTGTACTATTCCTAACGAAGAAAATATGATATATTTTCCGAAATTTCATTTGACAAAGACATGATAAAAAGAATATAAAATAAAAATAGCATTGATACTGTTAAGTGCCTTAACAAAGAAAGTAACTATAGAATAGTTAGATGAAACGGGAAGCCCGCCTCTCACTTTCATACTTAGGGAAAAAACACATTTGCATATAATTAAATAGACAGATAGATCGATAGATAATAAATGGACATATACGAATTAAACAATTAGCAGTCACAAATTTTACATTTTGTTTTCCAAGCTCAGTTTTTCTTTATCCCAGTCTCTCATATGTGCCAAAACTTTGTAATTGATTTTTCGAGCGTAAATGATACAAAAAAAGCTCAGATGTTCTTAATTAATTTTTTCACCTCTAGATGATATTACTACAAGAATCTGCCATGTGAGCAAAAATGAACGAAAACACTGCTGAGAAAAAAGTGCCCAGGAATCTGCTATACTATAAAAAAATCCTTTTCTAATTACCGGTGCTACCCAATTATAAAATAGGCTAGTAAAAATTTTATGCCCGCCCACTGGTTGTAAAACTAGCAAATAAACAGACAGTGTTGGAAAGTGATCTGCCGTTCTTAGGTTAGTATTGGGAGATCCACTTACAAAACCTGTGAAAACTCTTCCCACGTAATATAGGATTGGAAAACTTCCATTAAATTCGCCAATAGCTGCTCCTAAGTAATATCCTATTGGTAAACCCCTTTGGAGGTGAGTCTCACCTCCTCTCATATAAAACCACTGTAAACTTTAGATGAGCTGGCATTCTGAACAAATCTTGTATTTTGAATAAAGCTAAAGCCATATTGCTCCTTTTTCTCTCCGCCACTGCGTCGTACCGGGTTTCGAAGACACGCAAGCAAATTACGTTGAATTGCTGTGACCACTTAGGGTTACCGCCCTTCTTCCACGATTGAACCCCTTGCAAGAATCATCCTTCAACGTCAGATTGCACCGTGTACCAAACTACCAGGGAGTTCTTTCTCATCAAGGAGGATTCCGTTGCGCTGATTGCCTAATAACCTTGACTTTGTGCCCCATCTAACGACTGAGGGCCATTGCGCCATAGCCATAGTTACAAGGCCACAAGGGAGCACAAAAATTAACAATACTGTACATTAGTAATCCAGATTGATTATGTTTTATTACTATTCCACTGATGTAATTCGCCATAATAAATGCATGCCATTAAGGGGCAGTCCTAAGCCTCATACGGGATACTAGATTTCAATTTTGTAAGGCTGTCCTGATGTCCGCGTGCCTGAAAAATGAAAGGCATGCGAATTTGGGCACTCGTGTCATGGTTTTGCCGCCCTTACTCTATGGAAGTGGTTGTTAACCTTTTTACATATTTGCACCCCTTCCAAAGCACATAGTAATTCTTGCTCCCCCGTTCCTACTGTCATAGAGGAATAATATAATGAAAGATTAAACTGCAATGATAGAAATATGTATCTGTATCTATAAGTCGCTCGATCTGTTCCTGCGGTAACAATGTTGTTCGCTCATACCCAACGGTCATTCATACGTGCGCATAAACTGCCGGCCGTAAGATGTGAAAGGTTTATTCATTGAAAGTATATTATATGATATTATATGATAGGGAGAGTGCGCAACTTTCCTAAATATGCCTTCATGCCACTAATAATAACGGTAACGATATGCATCTGTATTTATTTGCGACATGAGTTTTTAATCCCAGGCAAAGTCGGGTACCTTTGCTGTTAGTTTTGATTAAAAATAACAATGGTTTGTCCCTTGACACTCTATCAGGCACCATGAGGGACGCCCGCTCATCCAGGCGAAGGAAGTGATTGTATCAAATTTCCAATCTAAAAGATCTAAAAAAGTGTTTGAAATGGCTATTTTAGCAGTCAGTCTTGCAATCGCCGAGCACAAGATCGTTTTATCCCACCCGCGGGTATTAGTAGAGTCCCCCAGGCGTAATCGATACATTGAAGATATATTCTAATTTTTATTTATATTTTACATATTCTGAAACTCATTTATATTAATGTGTTGCATTAATATTTATATGTTGCATTAATTCTCTCCATCTCCCGAATGATCAACTATAAGTGCAACATCGCGCAACCTTACCGGCCATGCGTCGTACCACCAGATAGGAATCCTATAGATCCTAAGTTCTTCGTTTCTTACTGAAATTTCCTTTAATTCTTCTTCCACATAATTCCAAACGCATAACAAAATGTTTTTATAGTTACGTTAACAGTAAAAACCCATAAGAGTGGGAGAGCCATTTAGGAGCAATGAATGAATTCTCAATGAACTCATGATGAGGATTTTAAATGACTATTTCGTGTTTTTACTGTTAAGAAATTGGGTATCTCCATTAAGCGATGAAATTGACTTTGAGAGAACTACATAGCTTATATACGCGAGGAATTGATGGAGAGATAGAAATATATGATGAACCTATCGAAGTAACTGGGGTCTGATTGCGATTACACAACGGTTTAGCGTTTACGGCTATTCTTCCTAGAAGAGTGCAGTGAATGTTACGAAAGAGCTTCATATATTAACAATCTTTTTAAGGTTCTCTGTAGATATCTGTAGGCTTATCTATAAGTAATATGCTCGAATTTCTTATGAAACGATCGCGACGTTTTACGATGAAAAAGCTGGAGTTGTAGTTTCTGTCGATTTCAAAGAGGATCTTCATAAAGCTTAAAGTGCAGGGAATAGAGGGCAGCGGACTAAATTGGATTGAAGATTGGTTGGAAAACTGTAGGAAGAGAGTATGTAGTTATAAATAGAAATCTATCTTCTTAAACATCAGTCCCTAGCATGGACCTCAAGGATTTGTTCTCGGGCCTTTATTTGTTTTAATATACAAACGACTTTGGAATAAATTAGGAACTAAGATGAAATATCATAGTGAGTAGAAATCTAGCAAAAAAAAGTTAAAGGGAAAGTCGGAATGGTTGCAAAACTTGAGTTCCAATTTAATGTGGGAAGTTGTACGGCAATGTACATAAGTAGTGATAATACTCGAAGAGATTACAATATAATTGGCCAAACTTTAAATACAGGCAACAGAGAAAATGATTTAGGTGTCATAAGTTTTTTAATATATAAATTATCCAGCCATCTTGCGACATCAAGATAATGGAGTCAAATCACTGCCAAACACATAATAAAATCCCATTGTAAGGGCCCGGACGAAGAGCCAAGGGTTCGAACCCGGTAAGGCTTCCACGAGAGAAGAAGTGGAAAGTTGATTGTGTCCACCAGATCGGGACTTGCAGTTAGTACCAAAAAGAGAATGTGTTTTGAGTCTGCTTGTCTTGTCGGCCTCGAGAAAAGACAATGTGTGTCTCTTGCCATGAGTCCCTGGCTCTTAAGTCTGTGGCACTGCCAAGAGAGTCGCGACTCTGTTGCGATTGTTTTAGAATGGCTGCCTCGATCAAAACTAGAGATGAAAATGGCTCTTTAACACGAAAACAGGTTAGCCTTCTAAAAAAGAATGCAGCGATTGGAATCTTTAAAGGCATGTAAAGACATGGATTTCTAGATTTTGGGGGCACTTTCTTGTCACTATATTCCAATTTTTTACTACGAGCAAGCGATAGCCTGGGGTAAGAACCTCTTTTTTCCATCCTTTTCTTTTTGAATTTGTGATCGCGAGACTTCGATTGACCTTGAATAACTTTAGAATAAATTTACATGGATCCTACATAGCTATAAAATAAAAAAAACACAGGAAATAATGTTACACAAATGGATAAGTGTGTATCCGTATATCTAGACGTAACATTGCAGTAAACGGTATGAATCTTCGAGACACAGGTGCCCACCAGCTACAAAAGCAAACACTATCATCCTTCACTTCATCTACACTAGTTGCTTAATACCTTATAAATAATATGGATAATCCTTGGTCTTGTGTGGATCCTTTGATCCTTGCTGGTTTTCGTTCGAGGGATCCTTTTCATGAAACCTTTTAAGAGATGTTTTCATGACTTTAAAGTCCACTCTTTTCACCACTGGTTTTCAAAGGAGCAATACACAAGAATGTCATAATGCTACCAGACTATACATACTACGAGTACCAAATGTAATTAACATATACGCTTCTAATCAACCGTCTCAGTCTCCCTTAAAATTTACAGTATATTACCACACTCATCTGAGAACTACATACAATTTAAGATAATTTTTGAGATGGTTCTTGTCCTTGGTTTATATATTTATTTATTTTCTACGCAATATTCTCCTCGTGCCTGTTCTCTTCCCTTTCCTAGGTAGATCATCCTGCTCGAGATATGACTAGTCTGTTTCTAGTATTTTGTTAGGATGACGAGGGAATTAAACGGTCCAGTTCCCCCAGCCCCTTCCTGACTATTACTGGAGAAGGGGGGAGGGCAAATGTGGGTCAAAAGTCTCGGTTACGCCAGACGAGGCCTTTCAGAATGGGGGAGAAATTGATCAAAAGAAGTTAGTGTAGACGTAGATTCACATCGATCAATATAGCAAGATTATGCGGTCGTTTGATCAGTCTACTCTCAGCTTTGTACACTTGTCCGCCCTAATATTTCACCTTTATCGCCTCTGCAGTACCAGTTCTTTTTCTGCGTACTGATTCCAGGTCATTTAAACTTTTCTGGTACCTTTTCAGTAGTCCTCCACGTTCTACTTTTTCCTCAGCCTGCTGGATTCCAATCATTCTTCTCTTGATGATTTTCAATTGTTTACCAATTTTTCCCCTATTTTATAGCTTAATGTTTTTGGGCATAAGTAAAATCAAGAATAAAGCGAGGAATAATTAAAGAATTAATAGACGAATCAGATAATAATTGAGATGACCCTCTTAATGGGGAAGATTGTGTTCTGAGTACGAAATTGTTATTCAAACGTTCTAAATGGTCACAGTCGCCAAGTATTTAAGGTTGATGGTGCAGATAGGGAAAGTGTAGGGAGAAGGAGCGTATTGAACACCTTCCCTGCGTCCCTGGGACCAGTGTACACGCGGCCTAGTCGAATAGGCTATCGTGAATCCATCTACCTACCCGGTTGATCCAAGGCTTCACCACCTCACTCAGAACACCGAAGACTATGATAGTCGGTGAAAATTTCATCTGCACAACTCTAGGCACATCCTTGGGTGCAACAGCGAGCCACCTGTTGTTTTGGGAGTTGATCTTCTCGTCGTGGCAGAAATTCTTCTCATCAGAGAAGAACCACAGTATGTCTGCCTTAAACGGTCGTTGGTCAGCTTCTTGGTGTGCTTGAGTAGATTTTCCTCTATCACTTGGAGTAATGGACAGAAATTGCCTATTACTCGTCTTGTATTAAAAATAGCGAAAGTCCTTATGTACCACCAGCCTGATGAAATTTTCGTTCGCACGTTTCTCCCTTGTAATGACACGCATTGACTTTCTAGGATCATTGTTAATGATATCCTGCATTTCCCTCTTTGCTGTTGCCCCTGAGTCGAATCTTTAACCTTCTAGATCCTTTCTGTGTTTTTCCACCATCCTCCTGCTGGCGCTGACGAAGTCTGAAATATCCTTGTTTGTCCTTCCAGCGCGGCAGAATCCAAAAACTCCATGCCACTTCCACAAATTTGGGGAGGGGGCAGTTCAAAATTTTCCATCGTCAATTATTTTGAAAAATCTAAAGCAAAAATGTTTATTGTTTATAAGAAGAAAACGATCGACAACGAAGACAAAAAAGTCTGTGTAAAATTAGTAGTTGAAAATTGCCAACGAATACTTTCCTCACCCTATACATAACACATTTTCGCAGATATAACTTAGGAGATTCGTGCAGTTTTCTGCTAGGGTTTTTACCCTTTATTAATTTCTACTTCCTTTTATTGTCTCTGATTGTTCTCACACCGAGGGTCATGACTTAGATTATCAAGACTGTCTTTCAGTTTCATAATACCGAGTGATATAAATTTGGCACTCCAGTATCACTCTCCTATATACAGAGACCTGAAGAGCCGCCTTCGTTGCTTTAAATGAATGGTTCATCTCGAGGAACAAATTACGAGAAATAAAATATATTCAATTCACTGTACAACAATTTAAAAAAAACAGAAATGAGAATAAATTTTTCTAGGGGTATTTTTGCGTAAATCACGAAAGTGCGAGCGCTGGGCATAGACGGAAAATTAGCAGGCTAGATAGAGAACTGGCTAAATGGCAAACGGCAACGCGTGGTGGTGAAGGGACAGGCTTCTGAGTGGGTGCCCGTTACTAGCGGAGTGCCTCAAGGTTCTGTCCTGGGACCAATACTATTTATCATCTACGTCAATGACATGGACGGTGACATGGTTACCAAGATTTCCAAATTTGCCGACGATACCGAGTTTGGTATGAACGTTGCAAAGGATTGAAATAATACCCGCCTGCAGGAAGATCTTCGGAAGATTGGGGATTGTTCTGATACGTGCCAAATGCTTTTCAACGTAAACAAATGCAAAGTGATGCATATCGGCCACCGAAGTCCCCAATCACCTTATATCCTTAAGGGCACTGCTCTCGAATCCACCGACACTGAGAAGGACTTGGGTGTAACTATCACCAGTGACCTCAAGTTTTCGAAACAGTGCATTGAGGCTGAGAGAAAGGCCCAAAAGATGCTAGGCTACATAAAGCGACAGTTTGGATATCGGAACAAGGAGATAGTACTGTGTCTGTACAACTCCCTCGTCCGACCGCACCTGGAGTATGCCGTGCAATTTTAGAGTCCTTCGTTTCGAAATGACATCGCGAGATTGGAACGTGTGCATGCCAGGGCAACCAAACTGATTCCCTCTATCAGACATTGTGATAGAACGTGTTGAAGCTGCGTTTAATTTCAACTCCTACCCCGTATTATTTAAAACCACGATGCTGCCCACGTGCATCTTCGATTCGAAGCTTGGAGTCTTATCTCAGCTACCGGATGCCAATGTTTAAACAAGGAGGTTATCGTCCCCCCGTTCGCCCCCATACGCCGACCTCGCCAGATCAAGTTAGGCTTATGAACAGATAAGGCATTTTTCTCCGGCCCGGCTGTGCGTTCCCTCCAAGCTTTCACTCCATTTTCCTCCACGCCAAGGAGATGTCCTGGCTATTTATATGGAAACTTTACCACTAAGATCAGATTGGAGATCCAGATTTTCGTCGCGAAACATCACCACGACCCTCTCTCCCTTTGTGCGCCAAGGGACCTCGACCTCGAGATTCACCATCACTTGTCCAGAAGGAGGACAATATTCCTTGAGTGCCAAAGGTTCGAGCCTTTCCGACGCCAAGTCCCCAAGGCCCCCCCCCCTGTTGTTCAAGGAGAACAGCATTAGAACAGCCATTGTTCGTTTTGAGCCCTTCGCCAAGAAACGGTTCTCACCCCCCCCCCTGTTGTTCAAGGAGAACAGCATTAGAACAGCCATTGTTCGTTTTGAGCCCTTCGCCAAGAAACGGTTCTCATCCCCCCCTGTTGTTCAAGGAGAACAGCATTAGAACAGCCATTGTTCGTTTTGAGCTTTTCTCCAAGAAACGGTTCTCACCCCCCCCCCCTGTTGTTCAGAGGAGAACAACATTAGAAAGGCCATTGTTCTTGAGCCCGTAGACAAGAGACGGTACTCAGTCCCCCCTTTGTTCAGAAGAGAACAAAGTAGAACAGCCATTGTTCTTCAAGCCGTTCGTCGAGTAACGGTTCTCCTTTCCAAGACGCCTCGTCAGGGTCCTTTTATCCCCCCCCTTCGGCTGGAACTCGCCAGCGGACCGAATATTCCTTCAAGTACCTTCCACTGAACCCTAATGAAAAGTTACGTAAGCCAAACGTCACCTTTTGAGTATTGATCCCTTTTGTCAATTCTATCCTGTGCTTTAAATTGTTTATCGAACCATCCCATCTCTTTAACTCTATATTTGTTTTACCTTTTTTAATCCCTTAAATCCTTGGATTAGCCCGAGTCTCCACGACCCTTTCCATTCTGTTTCTGTCAATATTTTCCGTTTTTGTGTATTTTTTATAGTTATTATTAATAAAACTCTATTTTATTAATGATAGCAATATTATTATCCTTGAGCTCAGTTGCACTTCTTAAGCATATCGAAGATACATAATATCGGCCGCCAGACAGTAAACGCACTCTAAAGATAATTAAAGAAGTTCCCTCAACGAATAGTGTATATATGGTATCGTCGGGAGTCATTCTACGACATATATATATATATATATACTATTTAAATTTGGTATCAGGTGTGTAATGTTTAACGCTATATCTTTGCAAACACTGGTCTCAGTCGAGTAAAGCATAGTGTTATTCGTTATAATAATAGAATATAGTAGTTCCCTTTTGTTTTAACGATTGCTATCCCCCCTTTTTTTTTAAACTTAAGAAGCTGGAGTAGCTCAAGGAACGGTTATAATAATTTGTTTGTGTTTTTTTTTTGTGATTTTAGTCAGTGGTTATTTAGATTGAGAAACCAAGTACGAATAGGTCAGTGCCCATATTTAGGTAGGCTAATTCTATAGAGGCATAACTCTTGTTGCAAGGAATTTTAGTTGGTTGACTAGTGCACCCCCAAGTGCAAAGATGACTCAGTTCGAAATCTTTAAAGCGCAAGGAGAGTCCTGTGGACTCTCCGGAGAAGAACTAACTGGGTACATTCAAGAGGAGCAAAGAAAAGAGGAAGAAAGAGAAAGAAAAAAACGGATAAGACAAGCTGACCATCAGATTGAATTAGCTCGGATTGAAGCAGAATTTCAAAGAAAAATTGAAGTAATAGAAAGGGAAAGAGTAATCCGACGAGAAGAACGAGAAAGAAAAATACAACGAGAAGAACGAGAAAGAGAAATCCAACGAGAAGAAAGAAGGAAGGATTTGCGCCCCTCCCCAGGAAAGCTGACAAAGTTTCCGAGCCCCGTAAAACCCCAAAACTTCTTTCCCCAAAACCAACAACGGGACTCCAAACCTCCTGTTAAGACTTCTCCTCCATCTCTCTTCCCGAAGCGACCAACCATATGCTTCACCTGTGGTGTAGAAAACCACATGAGCTGGAATTGCCCCAAAAATTCTAGGCTTAAAAGCGGACCAGCCCACCAAGTTCACCAGATTAATGCAACCCCGGCTCCCCCGGTGGTGCAGACCCAAGCAGAAACTTCTCCCCCTCCGTCAGGCCACCAGGTAAATTTTGTTTTTGGTAAAAGTTCATCGGGAACTTTGAAATATGAGGAAGGCAGCGTGGACAGTTGCCGAGTATCGACTCTCGTCAGGGACACAGGATGTACGTGTTTCATCGTGTCCGACGAACTCCTCCCAGTGGCCTCTAACCACGAAAAATTTGCGGTGGTACATGGCCAACTTGGGCGGGCGAACCGATTCCCCGTCGCTAGATGTTACCTGCAGTGTCAATATTATAATGGCTGGGCTGAAGTCATTGTAGCACCCATACAATTCTGTTCCGTACTTATAGGACAGAGCCCCCAAGTAAGTTTTGACCCTGTGTTTCAGGCCGCCCTTCCTCAAGGCCGAGATAAGAAAGAAGCCCAGGAGCCCGTCCCCATCAGAACCCCGATACCGTCCGATTTCTCGGAGACCCCTAACCAGGACTTTAGGACGGCAAAAGAGGAGTGTGAATCACTAAAACCCTTAGGTGATAAGGCCCCAGACAAGGACACGGAGACTGTCCCTGGACCCCAAGAAAAAAAGAACCTCCAACGCGCCCATGGAGATACCTTCGTAGAACTGGACGAAGCATCGGCGCTTGAAGAGGATTGCCCCGCGGAGTCCCTTAATGTAACCCAGACAGTGTGCATCCAACCTGATGCCGATTACCCTCCTCCTTCCCTACCAGGCGAGTCTTTGGAACCCTCTGACCTGGATAGCGACGCGCAGCTGACACCACGTCAGAAGAGTCAGCTACAAGAACTAATTAAATGGAATCACCATTTACCCACCCTATTAGCTCTTTTCGAGCAACTGCGTGAAAATGGCCTCACCATTGGCCCCAGCAAATGCCAGTTTGCCCACGAAACCATCAAATATTTGGGTTTCAAAATAGGACAAAACAAGTTAGGTCCCCACGAGAACAAGATTAAGGCAATCGCCGACATGCCCCTCCCGATTACAAAGAAGCCATTAAGATCGATCCTAGGATCAGCTTCTCCCTATCAGCAAATTGTTCCGAATTTCGCTGCAATTTCGGCCCCCCTATGCCCCCTTCAGGAAAAGAATTTCTCTGATCGTTTACGTTGGAATGATGTCGCTGTTTCACATTTTAATCAGCTCAAAAGTAAGTTCATTTCTGCCCCCATTTTTAAATTGCCCAACCCGGAAAAATCCTTTGGGATTAAGACCGACGTCATCAACGAGGGCATTGGAGGTGTACTCCTTCAATACGTGGATGACAGAACGAGTCATCCAGTTGCATATGCTAGTCGTCAATTATTACCACGCGAAAAGAGATATGCCACTAGAGAAAAGGAAGCTCTATCAATTATCTGGGTCATAGACAAATTCAAGCTGTACTTGATATGTAAAGAATTTCAAATAGGAACCGTCCACCGTCCGTTAGCCTATATCAGGAATGTGAGATACTCAAACGGCCGCATCATGCGCTGGAGTTTACTCTTGCAAGAGTATCAGTTTAAAATAAATTAGATAAAAGGTTCCGATAACCAGGTCGCTGACGCACTCAGTAGGAATGCGTTACCGAATAGCGTAGAATAATTGTATTCATAGGATTAGTATCTCCCTGTAGGTATATACCGTCTTGTACGACTTAATTTAAGATTCTTTTGTAATATTATTAATTAATGTATATGTCTGAATTTTGTAACGCTCAATGTCTAATTTTTTGTATGTATATGTATTTGTTCTTATTAATTTACGTATAAATTATTTTGTCCCGTATGTACTAAGTTTATATCATTTCATTGTTCCATGCCCTTTTTTTTTCTTTGATTAAGTTGTATTAAAGGTTATTTTCCCCTGTAATCTAAAGATCAAAATAATCATATGTATTGAGGTAATACTAGTTAGGTGCAGGAAGGTACGGTTGGTACAAGAAAACGAGTTCCCCACAACGGAGCTCTATCATTGTCCCTTCTCTCTTTTTTTTCGGAGTGACAACTTCCCCTGGAATGGAGGGGTGTGATAGAACGTGTCGAAGCTGCGTTTAATTTCAACTCCTACCCCGTATTATTTAAAACCACGATGCTGCCCACGTGCATCTTCGATTCGAAGCTTGGAGTCTTATCTCAGCTACCGGATGCCAATGTTTAAACAAGGAGGTTATCGTCCCCCCGTTCGCCCCCATACGCCGACCTCGCCAGATCAAGTTAGGCTTATGAACAGATAAGGCATTTTTCTCCGGCCCGGCTGTGCGTTCCCTCCAAGCTTTCACTCTATTTTCCCCCACGCCAAGGAGATGTCCTGGCTATTTATATGGAAACTTTACCACTAAGATCAGATTGGAGATCCAGATTTTCGTCGCGAAACATCACCACGACCCTCTCTCCCTTTGTGCGCCAAGGGACCTCGACCTCGAGATTCACCATCACTTGTCCAGAAGGAGGACAATATTCCTTGAGTGCCAAAGGTTCGAGCCTTTCCGACGCCAAGACCCCAAGGCCCCCCCCTGTTGTTCAAAGAGAACAGCATTAGAACAGCCATTGTTCGTTTTGAGCCCTTCGCCAAGAAACGGTTCTCATCCCCCCCTGTTGTTCAAGGAGAACAGCATTAGAACAGCCATTGTTCGTTTTGAGCCCTTCGCCAAGAAACGGTTCTCATCCCCCCCTGTTGTTCAAGGAGAACAGCATTAGAACAGCCATTGTTCGTTTTGAGCCCTTCGCCAAGGAACGGTTCTCACCCCCCCCTGTTGTTCAGAGGAGAACAACATTAGAAAGGCCATTGTTCTTGAGCCCGTAGACAAGAGACGGTACTCATTCCCCCCTTTGTTCAGAAGAGAACAAAGTAGAACAGCCATTGTTCTTCAAGCCGTTCGTCGAGTAACGGTTCTCCTTTCCAAGACGCCTCGTCAGGATCCTTTTATCCCCCCCTTCGGCTGGAACTCGCCAGCGGACCGAATATTCCTTCAAGTACCTTCCACTGCACCCTAATGAAAAGTTACGTAAGCCAAACGTCACCTTTTGAGTATTGATCCCTTTTGTCAATTCTATCCTGTGCTTTAAATTGTTTATCGAACCATCCCATCTCTTTAATTCTATATTTGTTTTACCTTTTTTAATCCCTTAAATCCTTGGATTAGCCCGAGTCTCCACGACCCTTTCCATTCTGTTTATGTCAATATTTTCCGTTTTTGTGTATTGTTTATAGTTATTATCAATAAAACTCTATTTTATTAATGATAGCAATATTATTATCCTTGAGCTCAGTTCCACTTCTTAAGCATATCGAAGATACATAATATCGGCCGCCAGACAGTAAACGCACTCTAAAGATAATTAAGGAAGTTCCCTCAACGAATAGTGTATATATGGTATCGTCGGGAGTCATTCTACGACAGACATAAAAGTTATGAAGATAGATTGAGGGAATTATATATGTTCTCGCTGGAGACCCGGAGACTACGTGGTTAGCTTATCGAAGTGTTTAAAATACTTCGAGGCTTCGACAGACTGGACTACGGGGATATTTTTCAGCTCAGCAAGGGGAGAACAAGAAATCACGGCTACAAACTTGAACTGAATCGATACCACCGTGATCTGTGTGGGAAATTCTTCACATACAGTATCTGTGGTAGTAGGAACGCACTTCCGACGGAAGTTGTCAACAGTGAATGTGTTGACCAGTTCAAGTCAAGACTAGATAAAGTCTTGCGAAATCACCATTAAGATCGAGGTTGCCAACGTATACCTTTAAGTAGTTCGCCAAAAGTACCCTCCTTGTATGGACCGTAAGGTCTTCTAGGGTACTTATTTTCCTTGTAGTTCGTTGTAGCTCTTTCTGCGACCCTCCAGTTTCTCGTAAATTACCAAATACACTGATGGTTCCGTAGGGATTGAAAGCAAATAGGAGTTGGCCGAAACTGGCAACTCAAAAGGTTATAAACGGATTTTTATATAATTTTAATTGGATAATCCTAAGGTATTTCTCAAACTAACCCCTGGAATTTATGAAAGTATACTTAATATTATTTTAGTTATATGAGTCCAAATCCGTGGTAGGTATTATGTAACGCTTGCTAATTTTGTAACTTACTATAAATGCTTCATATTTTTTTTAATACTTGTTGCTGTTATTATTTACATTATTTTTCACATACTACATTGTTTTTTTCTTTAAGAAGACAGAGCTAAAGTGCCTAGAGAATGCAAAAATTCCCCAGACAGTTTCTGTTATATATGTGGATCAGTTACATTAAGACAATACAAGAGACAGTTGGCTAAACATGTGAAGAAACTTTATGAGATGTACTTTGGATTTAAAGTGGGTGACCAGGACAAACGCTGGGTACCTCACATATGTTGTATCAGGTGTACGAATTCCCTTTCTGCCTGGGTGAAAGGCGAAGGGCTTGGCCTCATGTTTGGCATACCAATGGTCTGGCAGGAGCTAAAGGACCATTCGACGAAGTGCTACTTCTGCCTAACATATATTAAAGGTAGGTATTCAATGTTTTTTCTTTTCTAGTCTTTAATGTATTTTCAAGAGATGTATTAATTATAAAGATTAAAATACATACTATGATGTACTATCACTATTTATGCAAGTGATCACAGCCAGTAATATCCATTTTTAGTCTGATCTTATTTCACTGCAGGTCTCAACAGAAAAGGCAAGAAATCTATCATGTATCCAGATCTTCAGTCTGCTATTTGCCCATTTCGACATTCATGTGCTCTCTCAAAGGACTTCTGGAAAAGCACCAAAGAGCCCAGCAAGAGCATATATGTGAGAGCCTAATCAAGTGCTACTAAGATCTCGGATATAATACGAGTATGTCACTGCAATATGTCCTTCTCCCAAATAATGCAGGATATGTGAGTGATGAACATAAAGAGAAGTTCCATCAAAATATAGCGTCAATGGAAAACAGCTATAAGGGTAAATGGAGCCCTGCTATGCTGGCTGACTTCTGCTGGAACCCGAAGCGTGACACACCTGAGACGTCTTACAAACGAGGAAGTAAATACTAAAAATGTCCGTTAATACATTATATAATGATAAAAAACATGCTGATTTATCATATATTCATGAATTAATTACAATGGATACATTTAATCGGACTTTGGGAGCGAATTACATATATGATATCGTGGAAATCGGTATCAATTTCATGTAACTATTAAATCAGCAATTTACAAGAAAATGTTATGTGCTGGGGATTTTTGTTATCAAATTAGAATTCAGCAACACTCAACCTCATAATAAAATACACATGAGATCTATTGTTGTTTTATCTTGACATTTGTTGTACAGTGTTTTTTTATGAAGCATCTATCAAGTGAAAACGAATGGATTCTAAACATGTCAATGTCCTTTGAAATTGATCTAAGGAACCCATTTCCAAAAGGATCTCAGAGATTGAATTTTAATTATCTTTTTAATACAACCATTCTCCCCTTCCCCCCATACAATCAACTCCAAGAAATTATGTAGACTTTATCGATACAAGAACATAGTAATGGGTCAGCCATAAAATAATGCATAAAATTTTAATCCACTACGAAAAAAAATAATATAGGAAAAACAATAAAGATTGAATTGAAGAAAAAGGTGGATTCGGCATCACTAGATCGGTAATTATTTCTCGTTTATAAAGGATCTAATGTTTATATAGAAACAGAAAGGACCGATTAGATGAATCACTGAAGTTCTTTGGATCAGGTTTCTTCTAAAGGAGTTGGAGTCCAATACAGACATATTCAAGCATACTTTGAATTATAGTTACGAGAGCAGTCGACGTCAATGTCCAATACAGGCATAGGTAACCATACTTCGAATTATACTTACGAGAGCAGTCGACGTCAATGTCCAATACAGGCAAAGGTAACCATACTTCGAATTATGGTTACGAGAGCAGTCGACGTCAATGTCCAATACAGGCATAGGTAACCATACTTCGAATTATGGTTACGAGAGCAGTTGACGTCAATGTCCAATACAGGCATAGGAAACCATACTTCGAATTATACTTACGAGAGCAGTCGACGTCAATGTCCAATACAGGCAAAGGTAACCATACTTCGAATTATGGTTACGAAAGCAGTCGACGTCGATGTCCAATACAGACATAGGTAACCATACATCGAATTATAGTTACGAGAGCAGTCGACGTCAATGTCCAATACAGGCATAAGTAACCATACTTGTAATTATGGTTACGAGAGCAGTAGACGTCAATGTAAAATAGAGGTATAGGTAACCATACTTTGAATTATGGTTACGAGAGCAGTCGACGTCAATGTTTTCGACCATTTGAATATTAATAGGAGTTATGCATTATACAGGACTACACTCACTACAATAACACTATACTGTTAATGATACAGGCTTTGTAACATACATAAACATACACAAACCTATACCTTTTTTTTATATTTACATACAGTTATCCTGTTTCTGCTATGCATTTATACATATACACTCCCGCGAAGTGCACATATGTGCGTGCAAATATTAATTGTACATTCATTGGAAAGGTTTCATCGATTGGTCAGTTTAACGCTATCCCCCAACAAGGAAGGGCCCTAATCTCCAGATTTCACCACAAAACTTTTGATACAACCAACGCACACACATGTATACACACGCTTTTGCTCGTAGGTCTAAGAATCAACCTCGACCTACATATGATTTCATCGATAAAAACTGTCCTTGTGTCACATTCACGGGCCTGGTTACTACCAATCCCCATTCCCCCCCCCCTGTCAAATTTCTTACCTCATATTGAGTTGAGGATGGGAGGGGGGATAGACCACGCTAGATCAGAATAAGGTCTGAAACTGTAGGGGCTAAAGGGCTAAGGAAAATGGGCTATTGCCTTAAGAGTATTAAATCTAGAAGTAAATTACAAAACAGGTAATTATTATAACTAGGACACAGATTTATGTACTCGTACATATATAAAAAAATTATACAATGATTACAATTCAAGAAAAAAATGATTTGTACTCTGTACTCTGTACTCTGATAAAATCACATAATCAAACTCAACAAAACGCCAGAATCAGATATGTAAATAATACCCCGTCATATTCGGTGATTTCTAATTGGCAGTGTTACAAGAAGCGAGGATTGCGAGGCCACAAATATCGCCTGCAAACAGCGAAGCTTGTTTTTTATTATTATTTAAAAGGGTCTCTCCTGGTGACTGACAACATGGGAATAAGTATATGTATACTGAAGCTTGTAAACACAGTGAACGACTGTTTTAAAATTCCACAAACCACGAAAGATTTGCATTTCCGCTGGGCAAACGAGACCAAATTGACGTCTTGCTCATTCTTAATTTCTAGTCATGATCGACAAGTTACTTTGGAATAAAACCCAAACCGTCTGTGTCATTGGGTCATGTTGTGGTGCAAGTCTACGGGAAATTGACGTTGAATTTGAAAACTAAAGCCAATATTCCATAATATAGTATTTGTTCATGTTCAGCACATTAGTCAAAATAATCTGCAATTTTTATATATTAAGAAGTTTAAATACCTAAACATTAATCCAGGTATGGCTTACTTACATAGAAAAGTATGTATGAGTGTTATGGGAGTATGCACATAAAAATCATTAAGATCTTTTGCCAAGCAACAACATTTGAAATGGTTACGCTAGTGTGTCTATTGGGGGAGGATGTACATAAAAAATCATTAATATTTATTTGTCAAGTAACAGAATATGGAAAGGGTACGCTAGTAAACCATATACCTAGGATATACTTAATTACATTCAAATAAGGAGACGTGGTACGAATCTGTCTTTATTTCAGGTAACAGAACAACTCTGTTAGTCGGACCCCTCTAAGTTTTCTCTTAATCGGAATGTCGATGGAAAAAATAAATTGACAACCAGGAACACGAACGTAAAAATACTGCCAACCTTTAGGCTGATTTATGTAGTGCACAACAGTGATAGAACCTGTCCTTAGCCCGTTAATGTTCATGCTCCGAGCAAGCGAAAAATCAAGGCAAAGCCACGCGTAGCATAAAAGGTCTTCGATCGAATTAGAGAACAAAAAGTCTATAAAAACGTTCCTGTTTTTGCGACGGCTATGTGGCGATTAACGAAATTGGCTTAAATTAATTGGTTAAATCATACCTATTTGGACCGAGGGAAGCAGAGGAGATAAGTGTCTGTTGATAATTACAGTCATACATGTGTAATCGTCAGTTCACATCTTTACACTTTTCACTTACCATTTCTTTAGTTTGCTTTATTTTTTCTCTCTCCGTTTAAATATACTAGATATTATATAATGCTACATATTTACTTTCAAATTGCCCTCAACTGTCGGCAATATCCACCTGAATGGGGTAAAGGAATGGGTATATCGTAAATGCATGGCTAAATACCCTTACTTTACAACATAATTTGTGAGTTAATGTAAAAATATGCCCTAAAAAACTTTGGAATGGTTAAACAAGGGTAAATACACACTTTACTATTGCCAGGAAGATATGTATATCTAAAGACTTTCCTTACTAATTCTATGAGTTTTTTACAGATGTTTTGCACAAACATGTAAGAAACACCTAGGGAAGCTGACTGCTGAATCTCACTGGAGTGTGAGATGGTCAGGTTGACTGGTCTTCACTCTCTCCCCAACTCTCACATGCTGGCTCCAAGCGCCACAAACTGGTAACCACTAGTGAAGGTGGGGTAAACCATGTGAAGGGAACTCATCTATGGTAGCAGGTAGATGAGAGGGCAAGGGCGAGTATAAACAGACTTATACCTTGGTTGGCTCCTCTACTCCGCCTCTCTTCATGGAGAGGGGGTGCACGTTAAAGTTAGTAGAGCACTGCGCTTCGGAAGTCTTTGGCAAGTGCCCAAATATACCCCGCTCCAATTCTGTTTCATGTCTGCTAGAAATAACCAATGACAGATATTAATTAATTTCCAAATGTAACTCTATTTTTATCATCCACAAGCAAGAATTCTCTATTCAACAGGTTTTAATGGCTGTATGGAATGTAAATGTGAAGTCTATGAAAATAACCTCTAAGTGTAATTAAAAGACACCAAGTAAACATATACTCATAACAGATACTCTGATAAAATTACGCACATGTCGAACTGTAATTATGTGATTAATTGGCGCAGTTCATAACCTAACATACATTGCAGTTTAAACGAATGTTTGTTTTTATTACTATTTTCTTCATTTTAGGCAGATTATTTTATTTTTCTTACATCCGTTTATCGTTTCATATACAGTGGTAAAATTTTTGTTCTCAAAATTAATCAAGATTTCTTTTTTTTATGGCCAAACTCACTTCATATTTGCAATGTATAAAAACAGCCATGTGCATATTTGATATTTAGGGATATAGAACATTTAAAGATTTCGAAAAGGGAAACGGGTACACTTTGGTCGTAGAATGCAATCTCCAAATTGGCAGAATAGAGATCATAGCATGATTAAGATCGTTTCGAGAAAGTCTATTTTGGGGTGAAACACGAGAAAGCTGGAAAGGAGGAACTAGGCCAAGGCAACGATCCCATGGAAATCCAAATGCTTATTTATTTTCCATCTGGATTTATCTTTAAAAGAGATTTTGCTGTTGATTTCAAAATTTTGGGTTCTAGTTCCTTTATAATCTTTTTATATCGTTGGTCCTTAATCGAGGTAATTTTTTTAAGGTTAATTAAAGTTAAGTCGATTCTTATTTATTCTCGGCCATGTCCAGTCACGTGATTTTGTTTGACCTTGAACTCTCAAAATAATGGATTTATTGAATAAAAGAAAGATTTTCGTTTTCTTTAATTTATTTAAGTATTGCGGAAAAATAAAAGAGACCATCGCAAGAGCAAGAGATTTTTTAGTCATTAATATACTATGAACCGATATCTGATAGCTGTAGCAGTGTTTTATAAACACTCAATGATGGCTTGGGTTTTACTCTGGTGATATTTAGACACTACTCTGTAGCACTGTAGCTTCATTCTACGTTCTGCTCAATACTGTATATAGCATGAGGTCGTTTTTTTTTTCTTTTAACCTTTTGTGACAAGAAACACACAAAAAAGAGTAACTGAATGTGTTTTATCTTTAGAAAATCAAAAGATTATCGCATCTATTGCTCTGGTGGCATTTTAAAACCCCTTTCATTTTCTTTCACTTCTCTCTTATGGTTCTTGGGTAGGATTTCAAGTTCTTCCATTCTAGTATTCAATGATCCAAAAAGTTTTGGCTCGTTCCCCATGAATAAAGTTTAGATTTGATACCCTTGACCCAACTCTTTATTTTCTATGTAAAATTTCCTGTTTCATTTTTTCGCTCTTTCAAAGGAAAGTGGTTGAAATTAGAAAGTAAATGGCAATCAACGTAGGAAATTTTTACCACCACCTCTCATTCTTCTAGGTTGGTTGAAATTTCTTTATAAATAATCGCCACATAGTTTCATTTTTATCACTATCAGTCAATTCTTAATATAAAAAAAGTTGGACAAACGCCATTAAAATGAACTTTTCAATACGACACATTAATGCCCTAAATGACCCAATCTCCTATCATGTTTCTTCTTCCCCATACCCTTTCATAACAATGGGGTATTATATTCTCTAGTGTCTCGTTCATGAAGAAAGCCCGGGGCACGATCCCTTCGGAAACCTCCTACATACCTGCATAATATCATCAAATTACCCGCCAGGAGAATGAGTTTCTATTTAACATATATTAAACGGGATTTCTTAACCTTTATCTAATAGGGCAAGATCAACCCTGTGATTGATTACATCACTTGCACGAAATACATCGCTTCATGGTTGAAAAATGGAAGGATAATTACTATTTTGATAGCAATGGACAGTGGCACAGTCTCGCAAAATAATTTATGCCATTTTAATATCCTGAGTCTAGTTATAAGTAGGCACCGAAGATTAAGATTTTTTGTGTAATCACTGCATAGTTTTGCCTGAGAAAACTAACGTCAGAAGAACTGTATCTATGTGTTTTTTTAATCTAGATTGAAGAGTTTTATGCTCTATTTTCTTTACGTCGGATCAAGTAAATTTTGCGCATAATATTTATGTATTGATGAGAATTATTGGTGTTTTAAACACAATTTTTGTCCAAAGCATGTGTATATAGGAGTCAGAAGAACTGTATCTATGTGTTTTTTTAATCTAGATTGAAGAGTTTTATGCTCTATTTTCTTTACGTCGGATCAAGTAAATTTTGCGCATAATATTTATGTATTGATGAGAATTATTGGTGTTTTAAACACAATTTTTGTCCAAAGCATGTGTATATAGGAGTTAGAAAGGAAAAACACATGACGATTTTCCAAGTCGAGGAAGACATTAAGAATATTTCTTCCTTAATTGACCATTTACGGGTTGTCTAGTATTTTATAGTACATGTATAGATGGGGGTTTGTCGGGTACTCTTGTTAGTCTATTTTTCTTGATTTCGATATAAGGTGCAGTGGTATGCGAGGGTAAATCAATGCTGCCCTTCCCACCAACAGGTCGATATTTTTGTTATCCATTGATAAATCTTCCAGTAGTTTGATTGAGGGATTAGTTCTATTTATTCTTCGATTACGTGTGTCAGGTAACTTTTTCATGTTATTTTGAGACACAGACATGAGAAAAGAAAACATCAATAAGTCGTTCTCTGGACTACTCTGACTGGATTAATTTAGTAATCTGTCAATAAATACCAAAAACAGGACTCAAAAGTAACACAAAATAGTAAGAGGGCCTAACACGATTAGATTTACACGTAACCCATTCTTGCTTTGTACAATGCTTTAACGAATGTTTCATGATGCCTTGTCTTATAGGAGGAGGTTGTTGACAGATTTTTCAAGGTTCAACAAAGCTGTGGCTACAGCGTTGTTTGCTCATAACTACCGGTTATTCAGGCATGCGCGTAAATTGCCGGGTGCGCGTGATGAAAATTTTACTCATAATTATATTATATAATATTATATGCTAGGGAAAATGCGCAACTCTCCTTAATCCGCCTTTACCTCACAAATAATAATAATAATAATCAGTAATTAGAGATATTTTTGTGCCCCAAATTAATAATTTTAAACGATATGCATCTGTATTTATTTGCGACACGACTTTTTTATCCTGTTGCAACACCGGATACCTACGCTAGTGTTTACTAAATTGTATCTTTGTAAGACTCAATTCCTTTTTTTCGTGATCCCTTGGAAATGTACCAAGTTAGCAAAAGGTACCGAGAAGTACTTATAAGCAAAATAACAGATTTTAGACCCTTTATAGAAGATTAAACAAAATGTTTCTTTCATTTCCTTTGTACTCGCTACCAAATTTCTATATCACGGTGAAAATATCACAACATTAAACTAAATTACCCTCTTGGTGATAAGTAAAGAATAAAACCATTTTCCATTTTGTATACAAATACAGGGATGTTCCACCTGGTAATTTTATTTTTAGTTTTAAACTGAAACATAAACATAAAGAATATATCTTGGGTAATCATAAATTTATCACTTATATATTTCGGCGCAAGCGAACATAAAGAATATCTCTTGGGTAATCATAAATTTCTCACTAATATATTTCGGCGCGAGCGAACAACTGGAGCCTCTGAAGTTCTTTATGATAAAGTATCAGAACCAGTCTATGTAGACGAATTTACCAATGTTTCTAGTGGAAGAGTGGATTTGGTATTTGTGAGCCATTTCGAACAGGCCGAACGGTTGAAGGAAGGGTTGAATAGAGCATTGCTTTCAAAATTGCGAGTTATAACCTTTTAACAACAATGATGTAACTGTAGCATTCAGTGCAATGATTCTTACGCCATCTTCTTATCACTGGCAAACAAAATCTGAATGCTTTTTGACTTCAACTTCAAAGTAGGAAAGGTATACTTTTCTAATGAAAGGTTTGGAGTTTATTTAATGGTTCTTGATCAGAAATCCTCTAAATATTTAATAACTGCTGTCTCGCCTGTTAACATGAAAATGTCTAGCTGTGAATCGCAAGTTGTTACAATACTTAAATAATGTTTTAAGTGCTTCGAATTAAATTAATCATAAATCGAATAAGGAAAGGGTTATAATTTTACATATAATATACCAATTTAGCACTTTTGACCAGTGAACAGATCAAACGCACTTGAAATTCATCGTATTATTTTCATTCCTGCTTCATAACGATATCGAGGGAACCAATTCTTTCTTTTGTGGGCCTAGTTAAATTCCAGTGTTTATTTTCTTGGATCCTGCGTTGCTGTTCTTTTATAACTAATTTAGCCATTTGAATATCGCTACTAGATTGTAATATTTATTCTTTTTACTATCCGGTTATGTTATCTGTGTTTGTGTTACATGCTGACTTTACCTTCATCTTAATTGTTTCTGTTATTCGTTATGTTCGGGTTTTCTCCTTTCTCCTCTCATTTTGAGGTTTCATTCTAGGTTTATTTTCTATAATTGGTGCTTTGTCTTTTCTTTTATGCCATAGCCGGTGTGAGGCCTTGTTTGGCCAGTTTGTGTAGGCCCATTTAGGGATTTTGTCTATTTCTGTATTTTTACATCGTTATTGTTCCCTCCCCCAATCGGTTAGAATAGACTTCCTGGGTGGGGAAATTTGATTTTCCATTTTGTTTGTTTTTTGTTCTCATCTTTCTTTCCCTTATTGTTATGGAACCATTTGGGAAGTATGGAAACATCTGATGACCTTTACATGTGAATAGCAGATCTTCATCTCGTCCTAGCTGTGGTGCTAAACCAACCTAAGTTAATTGGGTTGTTCTGTTGAATATAGAACTGGTCCGCAAATATAGGGTCAAGTTGTTTATTTCTCCCCCATACCGAGGTTTAGCAAAAGTTTTGATACACTCATTTTTTTATCTTTCGAGAAGTTCCGTCAAAAAACTTAAAGTTCTACTTTTCCAGCACGTGTCATTAAAACGTCTTTTCTATTATATGCAGATGTGTCGAGATTTGAGGTGAAAAGAATCGAGATCTCTGCTTTCCTTTGGGCAGGCAACAACAAGTCCATCATCGCCAAGCTGAGGAGCGTTCTCAGAGTCGCGGAGAGGCTAAAAAACGGGGAAGACCCCAAAGATCGACTTCGTTCAGGCAGAGTTCAAGTTGTCAACCGTTTGGCTGTTAAATAGGTCTCGAAAGCGCTCCTAAGTTTAAAATGACTGCGCTCGCGAAGAAGAATAATATTTCAGTGGCAACGGTGTCTAGGGCCATCAAAGAGGTGGGCGGCAAGAGTTTGAGGTGCGTAGAAAGACTTCTATTCACCAACCGTAGCCGAAAACAACGTCATAAGCGTTGTGGTCGCCTTCTCAACGACTTGAATAGTCATGGCAATCGAATATTTTTTTTCTGATAAAAAAACCGTTCACTCTCGATCTGGTTATAAACAAGCAGAATGATCGTGTAGTATATTTTGCCCAGGATGTCTCAGAGGTCCACTACGTGTTCCCGACTAAGCACTCCGCCTCCGTAAAGATTCTCGCGTTGTGGCTTTGAATGTCGAGAAGATGCCACTGGTGTCTTTTGCGGCCTGGTACAGGCTCATCGCCGTCGATTACAGTGGCATCTTTGCCACCAAAATCCTCCCTTGGATGAGAAAGATGCGAAATAGGCTAACAAAGGCTTTCAGGAGGACGGTGTCTCAGGAGACCGTGTAAGAGTGGTTGGGTTCGAAGGACATTTAGACGCCGCAGTCGCCAGACCTCAATCATAACAACTACACCGTATGTACGCATGTCGAGAACAAGACCTGCAAGTTCCGTCACTTCAACATTGACGATCTGAAGTCCTTCGTCAATTGCGTGTGGGCAAGCATACGGGAGGACTTCGTCTGCAACCTATGCAGGTCTAAGTCTTAAGCGCGTGCTGGCCGCTGAAGGCGGCCACATTAATTAATATTACAAGTTAAAAACAGTTTAATATGTTAAAACAATAAAAATGTGTCTAACTGCATCAGAAATATCATTATGAGCTTTTTTAAGTGTCGTAACGATTGTAACATGACTTTTGCAATATCCTGGATATGCTCTGCGCTTGCTTTGAGAAGTATGTTATGTGGTTTTACCTTTGTTTGAACATGCAGGTCTCTGACACTGACATTTAGTTCTTCTAGTACTTAACATTATATAGTTTTTTCTTGTTTTCGATATAAGGTGTAGTGGTATGCGAAGGTTAATCAATTCTACCCTTCTCAGTAACAAATCAATCCTTTGTTATCCATTGATAAATCTTTCAGTTAGTAGAGTAGCTTGATGCAGGATTAGCTCTATTTATTCTTTCGTTTAAATATGTCAGGTGAAGTTTTCCTGTTATTTTGAGACCCAGTACTTTTCCTTTCAGCCTCTATACATATACTTTTCTATTTTTAAGAATATATTCGACCCTTTGTCTTTGATATTGGCATAACTGTGAATTTTCAGTTTCTTTTAAGCTCGTTGATGTTGCTAATTTCAGCTGCTCTCCTCCTTGCCTGAAATCTTGGATTCTTAAAAGGGTAGACTAATATCTGGTTAATTTCGTCTGCGAATTAGATGTTTTAATTATCAGGATTTGTCGGAGTGGGTTCTGCCTTGAAGATAGAATATAACCTGGGGCCTCAGACAGCCCGCCTGCAGGAGTCCCGTTTCAAATTTAATCACATAGAATTATCTCCAACTTGTTTTTCACTAGAGATTTAATATCCTATATTACATGCCTCTGACTCTTACGTACCTTTTCAAAAGCTTTTCTACATCTTTCAAGACTCCGTTGACGTATTTATTCTCTTCCTTCTATTTAGTGACTTTTTCAGTAATTATTCCAAGGGCAGTTGTCGTATCGCTTTTCTGAATGAACCTGAAAAAGTATTGGTTATAGAATTTATTGTCCTCTAAGTATTTTATAAGTCTTTTTTCTAGTATATTTTCGAATAACTTGCCGGGGAAATGTAATAGCGATAATGGTCTGTAGCAACTAAGGAGATTTTTCTTTTTTCCGGGTTTTAGAACGAGGGCCATTTTGGCCAACCTGAACAGGTCCAGGAAGTGGTCGGTATTTAACTAGGACCCCGGATCCATCTGTTCCTCTCTCTCTGGGTCTGATATTGTTCTTGCGAGAATTTCTGAGACTTATTTTTAAGGTGTTGGTGAAGCATTTCTTCTGTTTCTAGATTGAAGTCTTCATTTTCCTGCAATGAGATTGAGAATACTGACTTCCAGTGCTGTCTAAATTAATTATCTATTTCTTTGGCTTCTTAGATTGTGTTCTTGTTTTCATATTTTCCTCTCATTTTGTTCCTCTGTGGTTTTCATTTAGCTTGGGTTTGCTTCACTTAATTTCTTTATGAGTTAGTTCCAGCTTTTTTCTGTTTCTACCTTATTAGAAATTATATCTTTTCATTTAGTCTCCTTCATTCTGTTTTTCTGAATATTCTTAGTCATTGTACTTATTCATATATATTGTGTGTGTGCGTGTAATTGTTTAGCATAGCGTGTATCTTTTTCCTCTATATAATCAGAAAACAATTCTATTTAAATAATTTTAAATACAAACTAACCTCCTCTTCATGAAGATATGAACAATTCTGAAGGCAATTTCTTCTATATGTAAACTTGTCTCAATCAAAACCTGTGTAGGTTACACTTATTTGAGTCTTATGGTACCAGTTTTAATTAGGATCACTTTCCTATCGACACATCAGCGAATACATAAGAAAAGAAAATGGGACGATCAATATGACACTTATTAGTCGCACTTTATTTATTGAGGCCAACAAAGGCCGTTTTACCAGAGATCGGAGGAGGAAACCACTCCAACCACGTTCATGTTCTCCAAACACTGACTCATGCAAACGAGTTCGCCCCGAGCGGTCGACTTAGTTTCCATGTAGCGTCCCCTTGGAAACGGGTGATTATCATGTTTCTCCCCTCGGTACCGAGAACCTAAGTAATTACTTCGTCTCGATCTCTCACTTCCACCATACTGGTGTTTCCTTTCTTTTCCACTCTCATTATTGAGTGTCTTACGCACATGTTTCAATCTTTCCTCAGGTGTAGATTGCCTAGTTGCAAATTTGACCTGGTTCTGCTTTCAGGTCTTTTTTTCTATAATTTGTCAGAAAAGTCTTTCTTTTTTGTTTTTAATGAGTATATATTTGTGTGTTAGTGGAATATAAAAATAGGTGTATGATGTTTGTCTATTTATTTTAAGATAAAGAAAAGAAAACAAAAGAACATGGTACATCGCTAAAGTTTCTAAAAAAATGGTGGAAGTTCTGAAGTGATAATGTGTGTAAAATATATAGCTCGACTAGACATTTTTTATGTCAGAGACTGGATGGGGAAGTATTTCTCTTTAACTTTCACCAAAGAGTTTCTAAAAAGTGGGTTGAAGCTCGGAAGAAGTAAAATTGCATGTTAGAATAGAATTTGTTATGTCAGAGACTGGGTGGGAAAGTATTTTTATTAAATTTACACTAAAGAGTTTGTTAAAAAGTAAGTTGAAGTTGGGAAGAAGTGAAATTGGGTTTAAGAATAAGTATTTGTTATGTCAGATATTGGGTGTGCAAGTATTTCTCTTGGATTCCACCAAAGAATTACTAAAAAGTAGATTGAATTTCAGAAGTGAAAATATGTGTTCCAATCTATATTAAACGAGAATAGCTTCAAGTGTACCTTCTACCCCTTGTCTCCAATGTCTTGCGATCTTATATAATAAAGGTAGTGGTTTCAGGCAAATCCTAATTTTATAGGTGATTCCAATGATTCACAAGCCCATTTCCATTCTGCCACCGAGCGATAAATAAAAGTGGTTTCAGGCGTACTGGCTTAGAGCCTTCCATATTGAGTAAGCAAACCCGTTGCGCTAAAGTGAGATGATCCAGACGGATCTTTCTAAAATTATTTAACATTGAAACAATGAAACACAATTTTATAATGAGGATTTTCTTCTACAGATGTGTAAACGAAGTGGAAGATAAAAATCGGCTTTGCACCAATGCCGAAATGTCTCCAGCCCTCAAAGAGGTCCGGTCATTGTAAAAATGGTGCTCTGTTAGGCCTGAAGATAGAATCACCTAGCACATTAGTAGAGGACGTTTAATAACAATATGGTGTTCTTGATACTTAAGGCAATGTTCTAGAGTTCCATAATAGAAATCAGACTTTTTTACCAAAACAATTTCAAAGCGGCACAAATATTTTTACAAGAAAAGAAAGGGAACTGGTTTGAAGCTAACAAACTTGCAACACATTAAAGGATAAAAAGAATAAACAAAGAGTAAAAAAACTCAAAATAATGAAAAAGATTGAAGTTAACAAATACTAAGATAAAACACATCGACAAACAGAAATACTTTGGAGGAGTATGGCAAATCATATACTTCGGAAAGGGTTTATACAAAGGCTTCATGCTAAAAGCAAGATTTGAGCTCCATGAGGCGAAGATACTTGAGATTACAAACCCTTTTGGGGAGTAAAGAAATTTCTGTTTTTAGATTCGGGAAAAATAAAATTTCAAACTCTGATGCAAATCTTGAGAGGTGAAATCTGATTTTATTGCTTTCACTTCAGAGGGAGTAGAATTATGCCCTCCAAATTGAAAGGGTGCAAACCTCTCCAATAAAGAGGCTGCGATCATGTTTGCAATAAAGAGGAGTGGTAATGACACAAATAAATAGGGTGTAACCATGGCCCCAATAAAATGGATGAAGTCGTGTCCCCGATAAATTATTGTAACCATGGCCCAAACAAAGAGGGTGAAGTCATGTCCCAAAGAAACAGGACTGATTATGTCCACAATAAAGATAGTTTAATCATGTACCCAATAAAGAAGGATTAATAATGAAAAATAAAATAACATGGTCCAATAAATAGGGTGAAATCGGCTCCCCAATAAATTAGTGTAATCATGGCTCCAACAAAGATTGCAATAGCATGTTCCAAAGAAACATGGGCAATTATATCACCAATGAAGAGGGTGCAATCATGCTCCCAATAAAGCGAGTGAAATCACGTACCTAATAGAGAGGGTAAAATCGCCTTAATAAATAGCCCGCAATCACGGTCCCAATAAATAAGGTGCAATCATATCCCAATAAAGACGCTACAATCATGTCTCCAATAAAAAAAAGAAATTACGTCTCCCCAAATTTGGGTCAGTCATCCTCCCTCAAAAAATTGCGCAGTCATTTTTTAATAATCTTGGTGCAATTAAGCCTCAAATAAAGAGGGTTCAATCATGTTCCCAATAAAAAGGGATCAATCATCTCCCTAATAAAAAGGGATCAATCATGTCTCCAATAAAAAAGGTGAAATCATTTCTCCAATAAAAAGGGTTCAATCATGTCTCCAATAAAAAAGGTTCAATCGTATCCCCAATAAAAAGGGATCAATCATGTCTCGAATAAAAAAGGGTGAAATCATAGCTCCAATAAAAAGGGTGAAATCATTTCTCCAATAAAAAGGGTGAAATCATGTCTCCAACAAAAAGGGTTCAGTCATGTCCCCAATAAAAAGGAATCAATCATTTCTCCAATAAAAAGAGTTCAATCACGTCTCCAATAAAATAGGTGAAGTCATGTCCCCAATAAAATGGATCCATCATGTCTCCAATAAAAAGGGGGAAATCATGTCGTTAATAAAAAGGGGTCAATCATATCCCCAATAAAAACGGATCAATCATTTCTCCAACAAAAAGGGGTTCAATCATGTCACCAATAAAAAGGGTTTAATCATGTCCCCAATAAAAAAGGGATCAATCATGTTCCCAATAAATAGGTGGAAGTCATGTCCCCAATAAAAATTGGTCAATCATGTCCCCAATAAAAAGGGTGAAATCATGTTTCCAATAAAAAGGGTGAAATCATGTTTCCAATAAAAAGGGTGAAATCATGTTTCCAATAAAAAGGGTTCAATCATGTCCCTAATAAAAAGAGAGCAATCATGTCTCCAATAAAAGGGATCAATCATGTCTCCAATAAAAGGGATCAATCATTTCTCTAGTAAAAAGGATGAAATCATGTCTCCAATAAAAAGGGCGAAATCATGTTCCCAATAAAAAGGGATCAATAATGTCCCCAATAAAAAGGATCAATCATGTTTCTAATAAATAGGGATCAATCATGTCCCCAATAAAAGAGATCAATCATGTCTCCAATAAAAAAGGATCAATCATGTCCCCAATAAAAGAGATCAATCATGTCTCCAATAAAAAGGGATCAATCATGTCTCCAATGAAAGGGATCAATCATGACTCCAATAAAAAGGGATCAATTATGTCTTTAATAAAAATGGATCAATCATTTCTCCAATAAAAAACGTGAAATCATTTCTTCAATAAAAATGGATCAATCATGTCCCCAATAATAAGGATCAATCATGTCTCTAATAAAAAGGGGGAAATCATGTCTCCAATAAAAAGGGGGCAATCATGTCTCTAATGAAAAAGGGATCAATCATTTCCTTGATAAAAAGGGATCAATCATGTCTCCAATAAAATTGGTGAAATCATATCTGAAATAAAAAGGGTTCAACCATGTCCCAATAAAAGGGATCAATCATGTCTCCAATAAAAAGGGTGAAATCAGAGTCCCAAAGAAGACAAATCAATCGCAGGTTTTTGGATCTCAGGACTATGACATTCAATGATAGAATGAATCACTCCCGTTTATCATTGTCTTTTAGCTACCGCCAATCATTCATAATTATCTTTCCGTGGATACGTTATTTATTGCGAGGAAACCCGGAAGACACTGATCTGTGAGCGTCATCCAAAAAGGTTCATGGAAAATCAATATAAACCTTAACTTAAGTTTATTTCTTGATCCGGCACAATAAACATTTACAACTGTGTTATGATGATCAGCACTGTTATGATCATCATGACTGTGCCTTGCTGATTATGATTATGTTAAAATGATCACGATTGTTTTATGCTGACCACTGCCATGTTATGATGAACACAACTGGACCATGCTGATCTTGATTATGTTATAATGATCATGATTGCTTTATGCTGACCACTATTGTGATGATGATTCTGACTATATTATGATGATCAGCACTGTTATGATTATCATGACGGGGCCATGCTGATCATGATTTCGTTATTTTAATTATCACTATTGTTTTATGCTGACCATTACTATGTTATGATGATCCCGACTGTTATGATCATCACGACTGAGTTATATATAGGATTTATCCGCCCATAGAATCCACCCTTCGTGTAGCTGTAGGTTTTGTCCTCCCATAGATCAAGCAATTTGTGTATCGGTGTTTTTTCCTTTCATTGATCCGTGTGCTCGAGTGTATCTGTGTGTTCGAGTGTATCGGTGTGTTCGAGTGTTGGCCATGGTGTTAATATACGGGGAATTGTGTCTAATTTGGGGTGACGAAAAAGAGTAAATTCCTGTAAAGGAACAGAGAGCAACGCAACGTCTACAACCTTTTCGAGGACGCGTTTCTCGATCCTTCCAAACCCCGTAATTGCAGAGGACCATCGGATTTGAACTAATTGCCTTTCGCGTGTTAAGCGCCATTTAATAGGGTGATTAAATCGGACATGCACAGAGTCAAGGAACCTATTTAAAAAGCCTGAATAAGGAAAGTAAAAGAAAAGGGAATTCAAGTGATACTAAGTACTAAGTAAAACGCAAATAGGAAAATGTAAAGTGAACACATTTGGGCTTTAGTTTCTGCCAGTTCTCTGCAGATTTCTCTCTTTCCTCCTTTTCACTTTGAATTAAGAAACAACCTCCAAAAATACAAAGGCATAAACTAACGTAGAGTTACGTTGCTTGGGCTTTACCATTCTGATCCTTGTAACATTATTGATGATTGGCTTCCTCTTCCGAATTAAGGAGGGCCTTCCCTCGGTATATCCTGTTCGAGGGGTAAGAGTATGGAAGGAGGGCTTGCGGTAGAGGTAGTGGGAGGAGAAGGATTGAAAGAGGGTGTTTTGGGGGGGAAGAAGGTTTCGGAGGGGTAGGAATAGGAGTAGTGGGAGGAGGAGAGGGATCAACAGTAGAGGAGCGGAGGTGGAGGTGGAGGGGGATAGGGCAGATGTAGTGGGGAGCGCAGGTGGAGTGGAGACAGTTGCAGAAGGAGGGGGATTGGCGAGGAAGAGGGGACGAGAGGAAAAAGGAGAGGAGCGTGTCGGGCCAGGAGCTCTGTATGTGTTGGGTATACAGTACGGTATATACTTGCAAAGTGAGGTGAGTAGAATTGCAGGGTTTTATCATGTTTTATTCGTATAGTAAGGCAAGTAGTTTTTTTCAGAGAAGACGTTTTGCCTAAGTCCATTGGTGACGTGCTGCAACTCATTGAGGGACTTATCATTTAGGTGTGAGTCTCCCCTAGATACCTCCATTGCTATCGTGGAAAGTAAGGCGGCCAGATGTTTCCTGGGGCAGGTGTTATGAGGTAATACTGTTGTGTGTGTGTCTGTTTGTTCTGGTGCGGGAGCATGCAGTGGTGTTGATGTGGGGGTCAGGGTTGTTGTAGGGGCGGGGTGTACCGGGGTAGATGTAGGTGCTGGAGCTGGCCCCGTGCGCTTGTCACGGCAGCGGGTGCGGTGCCCGAGCCTTCGAAACGTAGGGAAACTTTAGATTGACGGCGACGTGGTCGCCGCCACAATTGAGGCACTTCGGGTTGGTAGCAGTGCAACTGGAGTAATGGTGACCCATTACACAGCACCTTGAACAGACAAGATCTGCTTGGTTGGAGTTTGATGTTCAGTTGGGTCTCAATGTTTTGTGGGTGTGCGAGGATGTCACAGACCTTGACACCTCGGTCTAGCAGCGTATTTTTTTGTAAGATCGTTGGCTAGTGTAATGACCCCCCAATTCTTCGTACTGTGGAAATAGAAGTCTTGAATGACTTCCTCACCATACTCAAGCCTGAGGTTGCTCAATGAGTCTGTAGTCATGTTTTTCTTCAGTATACGGACTTGGTACGTTTTTACCTGCGGTGAAGCGACAGGTCAAGGCGTCGCCTTTTTTCCAAAGGAACAAAGTTCAATTGTACCCATTTAGAGCCATGAAATGACCCATATGACCATGGGGCATATGGTTATTCACCCTAGGAGATTTCAAATGTGCCATAGTATTTGGCGCTAGGTAGCGCCATCTAGTGGCAGAAGCCTCATTTAACCATTCAAAGGCACTTGTAATTGATTTGAACCATGGTAAACCATCAATGCAATAACTATTTATCATCTTATCACAAAACTTCGCAGGTCATTGGAGGGACTTTCCCTCTTGTTGTTACCTCAACCGAACTTAGTGTGGTGTTCGAGTTGGTTATGGGCGTCTGTTGTGTGTTCGTGGAATTTGAGTGCGTCTTCAGATCACCTGAAGACGAGTATTTTACCATTGTTAGTTTGTAATATGTTTGGAATGGATGTGTCGTGTGTGTTGGCTTGTTGTAATATGTATTGGGGGTGTGAGTGCGCTTGTTTTCTGTGTGCTGTGTAGTAACTTTAGTTTAGAGCCCATGACTTGGGTTACGATTTGCTTTAACATTTTTGGCGGGAGACTCCCCCTCCCGCCAGTGACCGCCCGCGAAGTGACAACTGTGAGAGATGATATGCATGAGATGGATCTCTGGAAGTGCTCCTCATGGAGTGCAAAAACATGGTGGACTTGATGAAAAGCGGGGACGAATCAACAACCATTGCCTGAGGGTGCCGCCCCTCGGACAGGTTTTGGTTATTTAGAGTTATACTCAGCGTACACAAGGACGAGTGTAAAATCCACTCTGTGGTTCTGGCCGGACCTGGGGGGGGCATGGTGGTTACTCCCGGCAGGTGTAACTCTAGCCTAAATCCAGGATAGTTCTGACTTCGGCTTCCGCAGTGGGTTAATCCTCATAACTCCTTTCCACGAAGCCTGCAATTATGTCTTCTTTCTAAGTGAACGGCATAGTTGCAGCGAGTTTATGAGTGCGGAGTCACATTCACGGAGCGAAGTCGGCGAGCGGGAGAAAAGGAGCGAGGGTATTTAGGCCGTCATGTTCAGTGACGGCCCAAACAAAGAAGTATTAATTTCTTTAGGGAGGGGGAGTGGGCGTCGAATGGGCGACCTGCTCCAGGCTGGATATCAGGTCTGCCTCTTGATCTGGGCACACCTTCGCAGGGATTTATCCCTGGCTTTCCTTTTCTCTTGCCTCCTTATCCGAAGGCAAGGGGAAGAGCAAGTGAATTCGTATTTACGCTCTGAGAATGCAACGACTGATGTGATTGAAATAATAATATTGTTCCTCTATTTTTTCTCATTACTTTTGGGTATCGAGTGACAAAACTTTCGGACCACCCTGCACATAAATACACAACCAAAATGGGATAATGAACCTCTAATACGGTCGTCTTGTTGTTGGTTTTTAGAGGCAAACCAAACAAAGCAAAATATATAGGTCAACATAACAAATGTATTATGTGAAATACTTAAAAGTCATTTTCTGGGTCATTGTTTATCTTACACACGAGATTTATTCGGAATGGATAAAAAAGGACGTTAGGTTCATATATTTGCAAAGCACTCGTGGCCCAGAAAAGACGTCGAGACCCAAGGGCCAATATTTACTAGCGATGAACGACCTACTTTACCCAAATAACGCTTGAGACACCGACTTGAGTTAAAAGCAGCAAATTGACCTGGATTGGCACGGTAGTAAAGTTAAGTTGGCATACACGGGCAAAAGAACACAAATCATTGAAGAAAAAATACAAGGACAAGAGAAGAAGATAAATATCAAGGCATCTAGATTTAATCGTGTAATCCTAAATATACAAGCTGGATAAAGTCGAACCGAAGTATTTATGAATCAAATAATAGAACATTCAGAACCACCATGTTGCACAGACAAATACACCTTAACATTTCCAGAGCATTTTAAGGTTTTTCTCTACACAAGCTCCAATGTTTAAGTGAAACTCCGATAATTCAAGAGTTTGTGCTAAAAAATACAATGGGGGTTATTTTGTTCATAAAGGTGAATCCAAACTTTATAAAGAAGGATTCCTAACACAGGCCCAAAAAAGTAAATTAAAATCCAAATATCTTAAAGGAAAAGTGAGTATTTGTAGTTGAAGTCCCAGTCAAGCAAGATACAATGGATCTATATAATTTTGAAGGCAAACTCGATATAATAAAAAAAAAATGGATTGTGAAATAAAGACTGAACGAGGGACATTTGCCTCGAGTTGGGCGAAGTCAAAATTGTCTGCGTTTTTTTTTTTAATAATTGGTTAGAATTAAAAAAAAAATAGTGAAATGAAATCGTTCGTTTAATAGGTATAAATTAATTATTTTATGGGTCCATAGAATTTTCTTATACTCAAAGCTTCCCCCTAAATCAAAAGTGATTGAATAAATTGATTATTGCCATATTTACGTAAATGCAATCATCTCAGAAGAAAAATTGGGGACCAATTTAAGATATGGCACCTAAATTCGGTCAATTCAAGAATAGTCACCCCGAGCAACCTCATTTTAAGAATAGGCACCGGACCAGTAACCAAGATAAAGTACGTAAAGTCGTTCTACTCAAGAATAGTCCCCTTGCACAAATAAAAGGAGACCATAACCCTCATACGACTCAGAAGGTGAGAGAAAAAAAAAGGATCTTGTAAAAATGAGGCATCTCAAAGTATTTTCGACCCTAATATAACGTAAGCTATGTAACCCAACCAACTCTAGAATAGTTTAGGTTAGGTATTGACCATTTAAGAATAAACCCCTAATTTATGCTATATTTAAGAATAAAAAATCAATTATGAAACCTAAATTCGTTCAATTCAAGAAAAAGCGCTTGAGCAGGAATCACTTTAAGATAAGGCACCTAAATTCGTTAATTTCAAGAATAGGCACCTGACGAAACGTAATTTCAAGAATAGGCACCTAACCAGAAATCGCTTTAAGATAAGCCATCTAAATTCGAAAAATTCAAGAATAGGCACTTGACGCAACATAGTTTCAAGAATATGCACCTGACCAGGAATCACTTTAAGATAAGTCACCTAATTTCGTTCATTTCAAGAATAGGTTCCTGACGCAATGTATTTTAAGAATAAGCAACTGAGCAGGAAGCACTTTGAAATAAGGTACCTGGGGTAACTTAATTTCAAGAATAGGCACCTGACCAGGAATCACTTTAAGATAAGGCACCTAATTCGTGCATTTCAAGAATAGGCACCTGACGCAAAACAAGTTCAAGAATAGTCACTTGACGAGGAATCACTTTAAGATAAGGCACGTAAATTCGTTAATTTCAATAATACGAACCTGACCCAACATAATTTTAGGAATAGGCAACTGACCAGGAAACACTTGGCATCTAAATTCGTCATATTCAAGAATAGGCACCTAACTAGGAATCATTTTAAGAGAAGTTACCTAATTTCATTCATTTCAAAAATAAGCTCCAGACGCTACTTAATTTTGAGAAAAGGCACCTGAAAAGGAATCAGTTTAAGATAGGGCACCTAAATTCTTTCATTTCCAGAATAGGCACCTGACCAGGAATCATTTTAAGATAAGGCACCTACACTCATTCATTTCACGAAGAGGCACCTGAGACAAACCTAAATTGAAGAATAGGCACCTGACCAGGAATCACTTTCAGATAAGGCACCCAAGTTCGTTCCTTTCAAGAATAGGAATCACTTTCAGAAAAAATACCTAAATTCGTCCAATTCAGGAATAGGAACCTAACGAAACGTAATTTCCAACATCGGCGCTTGACCAGGAATCACTTTCAGATAAGGCACTTACATCTGTCCAATTCAACAATAGGCACCTGACTAGGAATTCCTGTAACATAATGAACCTAAATTCGTTCATTTCAAGAATAGGTACCTGTGATAGAACGAGTTGAATCTGTGTTAAATTCAACTCCTATCCCATATTAGTTAAAACCTCGAGGAGGCCCACGTGCATCTTCGATTCGAGGCTTGGAGTCTTATCAACAGCTACCGGACGCCAATGTTTAAACAAGGAGGTTATCGTCCCCCCGTTCGCCCCCATACGCCGACCTCGCCAGATCGAGTTAGGCTTATGAACAGATAAGGCATTTTTCTCCGGCCCAGCTGTGCGTTCCCTCCAAGCTTTCACTCCATTCTCCCCCACGCCAAGGAGATGTCCTGGCTATTTATATGGACTCTTTACCACTAAGATCAGATTGGAGATCCAGATTTTCGTCGCGAAACATCACCACGACCCTCTCTCCCTTTGTGCGCCAAGGGACCTCGACCTCGAGATTCACCATCACTTGTCCAGAAGGAGGACAATATTCCTTGAGTGCCAAAGGTTCGAGCCTTTAGTGACGCCAAGTCCCCAAGGCATCCCCCCCCCCTGTTGTTCAAGGAGAACAACATTAGAACAGCCATTGTTCGTTTTGAGCCCTTCGCCAAGAAACGGTTCTCACCCCCCCTGTTGTTCAAGGAGAACAACATTAGAACAGCCATTGTTCTTGAGCCCGTAGACAAGAGACGGTTCTCATCCCCCCCTTTGTTCAGAAGAGAACAACCTAGAACAGCCATTGTTCGTTTTGAGTCCTTCGCCAAGAAACGGTTCTCATCCCCCCCTGTTGTTCAAGGAGAACAACATTAGAACAGCCATTGTTCGTTTTGAGCCCTTCGCCAAGAAACGGTTCTCACCCCCCCTGTTGTTCAAAGGAGAACAACATTAGAACAGCCATTGTTCTTGAGCCCGTAGACAAGAGACGGTTCTCATCCTCCCCTTTGTTCAGAAGAGAACAACCTAGAACAGCCATTGTTCGTCAAGCCGTTCGTCGAGTAACGGTTCTCCTTTCCAAGACGCCTCGTCAGGATCCTTTTATCCCCCCCCTTCGGCTGGAGCTCGCCAGCGGACCGAATATTCCTTCAAGTACCTTCCACTGCACCCTAATGAAGTTACGTAAGCCAAGCGTCACCTTTTGAGTATTAATCCCTTATTTGTCAATTCTATCCTGTGCTTTAAATGGTTTATCGAACCATCCCATCTCTTTAACTCCATATTTGTTTTACCTTTTTTGATCCCTTAAATCCTTGGATTAGCCCGAGTCTCCACGACCCTTTCCATTCTGTTTGTCAATATTTTCCGTTTTTGTGTTTTGTTTATAGTTATTATTAATAAAACTCTATTTTATTAATGATAGCAATATTATTATCCTTGAGCTCAGTTCCACTTCTTAAGCATTTTGAAGATACATAATACCGGCCGCCAGACAGTAAAACGCACTCTAAAGTTAATTAAGGAAGTTCCCTCAACGAATAGTGTAATATATGGTATCGTCGGGAGTCATTCTACGACATATATATATATATATATATATACTATTTAATTTGGTATCAGGTGTGTAAGGTTTAACGCTATATCTTTGCTAACACTGGTCTCAGTCGAGTAAAGCATAGTGTTATTCGTTATAATAATAGAATATAGTAGTTCCCTTTTGTTTTAACGATTGCTATCCCCTTTTTTTTTGAAACTTAAGAAGCTGGAGTAGCTCAAGGAACGGTTATAATAATTTGTTTGTTTTTTTTTGTGATTTTAGTCAGTGGTTATTTAGATTGAGAAACCAAGTACGAATAGGTCAGTGCCCATATTTAGGTAGGCTAATTCTATAGAGGCATAATTCTTGTTGCAAGGAATTTTAGTTGGTTGACTAGTGCGCCCCCAAGTGCAAAGATGACTCCGTTCGAAATCTTTAAAGCGCAAGGAGAGTCCTGTGGACTTTCCGGAAAAGAACTACCTGAGTACATTCTAGAGGAGCAAAGAAAAGAGGAAGAAAGAGAAATACAAAGAAAAAAGGAAGAAAGAGAAATACAACGAGAAGAAAGAGAAAGAGAGGAACGGATAAGACTAGCTGACCTTCAGATTGAATTAGCTCGGATTAAAGCAGAATTTCAAAGAAAAAAGGTAGAAAAAGAAAGAGAAAGAGAGGAACGGGAAAGAGTAATCCAACGAGAAGAACGAGAAGGAAAAATACAACGTGAAGAACGAGAAAAAGAAATCCAACGAGAAGAAAGAAGGACGGACTCGCGTTCCTTCCCAGGGAAGCTGACAAAGTTTCTGAGCCCCGTAAAACCCCAAAACTTCTTTCCCCAAAACCAACAACGGGACTCCAAACCTCCCGTTAAGACTTCTCCTCCATCTCTCTTCCCGAAGCGACCAACCATATGCTTCACCTGTGGTGTAGAAAACCACATGAGCTGGAATTGCCCCCAAAATTCTAGGCTTAAAAGCGGACCAGCCCACCAAGTTCACCAGATTAATGCAACCCCGGCTCCCCCGGTGGTGCAGACCCAAGCAGAAACTTCTCCCCATCCGTCAGGCCACCAGGTAAATTTTTTTTTTGATAAAAGTTCAGCGGGAACTTTGAAATATGAGGAGGGCAGCGTGGACAGCTGTCGAGTATCGACTCTCGTCAGGGACACAGGATGTACATGCTTCATCGTGTCCGACGAACTCCTCCCAGTGGCCTCTAACCACGAAAAATTTGCGGTGGTACGTGACTACCTTGGGCGGGCGAACAGATTCCCCGTCGCTAGATGTTACCTGCAGTGTCAATATTATAATGGCTGGGCTGAAGTCATTGTAGCACCCATACAATTCTGTTCCGTACTTATAGGACAGAGCCCCCAAGTAAGTTTCGACCCTGTGTTTCAGGCCGCCCTTCCTCAAGGCCGAGATAAGAAAGAAGCCCAGGAGCCCGTCCCCATCAGAACCCCGATACCGTCCGATTTCTCGGAGACCCCTAACCAGGACTTTAGGACGGAAAAAGAGGAATGTGATTCACTAAAACCCTTAGGTGATAAGGCCCCAGACAAGGACACGGAGACTGTCCCTGGACCCCAAGAAAAAAAGAAACCCCAACGCGCCCATGGAGATACCTTCGTAGAACTGGACGAAGCATCGGCGCTTGAAGAGGATTGCCCCGCGGAGTCCCTTAAGGTAATCCAGACAGTGTGCATCCAACCTGATGCCGATTACCCTCCTCATTCCCTACCAGGCGAGTCTTTGGAACCCTCTGACCTGAAAAGTGACGCGCAGCTGACACCACGTCAGAAGAGTCAGATACAAGAACTAATTAAATGGAATCACCATTTACCCGCCCTATTAGCTCTTTTCGAGCAACTGCGTGAAAATGGCCTCACCATTGGCCCCAGCAAATACTATTTTGCTCACGAACCCATTAAATATTCGGGTTTCAAAATAGGACCAAGCCAGTTAGGTCCCCAAGAGAACAAGATTAAGGCAATGGCTGACATGCCCCTCCCGATTACAAAGAAGCCATTAAGATCGATCCTAGGATCAGCTTCTCCCTATCAGCGATTTGTTCCGAATTTCGCTGCAATTTTGGCCCCCCTATGCCCCCTTCAGGAAAAGAATTTCCCCGATCGTTTACGTTGGAATGATGTCGCTGTTTCCCATTTTAATCAGCTCAAAAGTAAGTTCATTTCTGCCCCCATTTTAAAGTTGCCCAACCCGGAAAAATCCTTTGGGGTTAAGACCGACGTGATCAACGAGGGCATTGGAGGTGTACTCCTTCAATACGTGGATGACAGAACGAGTCATCCAGTTTCATATGCTAGTCGTCAATTATTACCACGCGGAAAGAGATATGCCACTAGAGAAAAGATAGCTCTATCAATTATCTGGGTCATAGACAAATTCAAGCTGTACTTGATATGTAAAGATTTTCAAATAGGAACCGACCACCGTCCGTTAGCCTATATTAGGAATTTGAGACACTCAAACGGCCGCATCATGCGCTGGAGTTTACTCTTGCAAGAGTATCAATTTAAAATAAATTATATCAAAGGTTCCGATAACCAGGTCGCTGACGCACTCAGTAGGAATGCGTTACCGAATAGCGTAGAACAATTGTATTCATAGGATTAGTATCTCCATGTAGGTATATACCGTCTTGTACGACTTAAGTTAAGATTCTTTTGTAATATAATTAATTAATGTATATGTCTGAATTTTGTAACGCTCAATGTCTAATTTTTTTGATGTATATATATTTGTTCTTATTAATTTACGTATAAATTATTTTGTCCCGTATGTACTAAGTTTATATCACTTCATTGTTTCATGCCTTTTTTTTTATTAAGTTGTATTAAAGGTTATTTTCCCCTGTAATCTAAAGATCAAAATAATCATGTATTGAGGTAATAATAGTTAGGTGCAGGAAGATACGGTTGGTACAAGAAAACGAGTTCCCTACAACGGAGCTCTATCGTTGTCCCTTCTCTCTTTTTTTTTCGAAGTGACAACTTCCCCTGGAATGGAGGGGTGTGATAGAACGAGTTGAATCTGTGTTAAATTCAACTCCTATCCCATATTAGTTAAAACCTCGAGGAGGCCCACGTGCATCTTCGATTCGAGGCTTGGAGTCTTATCAACAGCTACCGGACGCCAATGTTTAAACAAGGAGGTTATCGTCCCCCCATTCGCCCCCATACGCCGACCTCGCCAGATCGAGTTAGGCTTATGAACAGATAAGGCATTTTTCTCCGGCCCAGCTGTGCGTTCCCTCCAAGCTTTCACTCCATTCTCCCCCACGCCAAGGAGATGTCCTGGCTATTTATATGGACTCTTTACCACTAAGATCAGATTGGAGATCCAGATTTTCGTCGCGAAACATCACCACGACCCTCTCTCCCTTTGTGCGCCAAGGGACCTCGACCTCGAGATTCACCATCACTTGTCCAGAAGGAGGACAATATTCCTTGAGTGCCAAAGGTTCGAGCCTTTAGTGACGCCAAGTCCCCAAGGCATCCCCCCCCCTGTTGTTCAAGGAGAACAACATTAGAACAGCCATTGTTCGTTTTGAGCCCTTCGCCAAGAAACGGTTCTCACCCCCCCTGTTGTTCAAGGAGAACAACATTAGAACAGCCATTGTTCTTGAGCCCGTAGACAAGAGACGGTTCTCATCCCCCCCCTTTGTTCAGAAGAGAACAACCTCGATCAGCTATTGTTCGTTTTGAGCCCTTCGCCAAGAAACGGTTCTCATCCCCCCCTGTTGTTCAAGGAGAACAACATTAGAACAGCCATTGTTCGTTTTGAGCCCTTCGCCAAGAAACGGTTCTCACCCCCCCTGTTGTTCAAAGGAGAACAACATTAGAACAGCCATTGTTCTTGAGCCCGTAGACAAGAGACGGTTCTCATCCTCCCCTTTGTTCAGAAGAGAACAACCTAGAACAGCCATTGTTCGTCAAGCCGTTCGTCGAGTAACGGTTCTCCTTTCCAAGACGCCTCGTCAGGATCCTTTTATCCCCCCCCCCTTCGGCTGGAGCTCGCCAGCGGACCGAATATTCCTTCAAGTACCTTCCACTGCACCCTAATGAAGTTACGTAAGCCAAGCGTCACCTTTTGAGTATTGATCCCTTATTTGTCAATTCTATCCTGTGCTTTAAATGGTTTATCGAACCATCCCATCTCTTTAACTCCATATTTGTTTTACCTTTTTTGATCCCTTAAATCCTTGGATTAGCCCGAGTCTCCACGACCCTTTCCATTCTGTTTGTCAATATTTTCCGTTTTTGTGTTTTGTTTATAGTTATTATTAATAAAACTCTATTTTATTAATGATAGCAATATTATTATCCTTGAGCTCAGTTCCACTTCTTAAGCATTTTGAAGATACATAATACCGGCCGCCAGACAGTAAAACGCACTCTAAAGTTAATTAAGGAAGTTCCCTCAACGAATAGTGTAATATATGGTATCGTCGGGAGTCATTCTACGACAGTACCTGACAAGGAATCACTGTAAGATAGGGCACCAAAACTCGTTCATTTCAAGAAGAGGCACCTGACGGCCACCTAATTTAAATAATATCCACCTGACCAGGAATCATCTTTCAGATAAAGCAACCAAGTTCGTTCATTCCAAGAATAGGCATCTAACGTAACCTAATTTAAAAAATAAGCACCTGCCTAGGAATCACTTTTAGAAAATGCACCTAAATTCGTCCAAATCATGATTAGGCACCTAACGAAAGCTAAATTCAAGCATCGACACCTGACCAGGAATCACTCAGATCATGCACCTAAATCCGTTCAATTCGCCAATAGGCACCTGACTAGGAATCACTTTTAGATGAGGCACCTAAATTCGTCCAATTCAACAATAGGCACCTAACGAAACCTAATTTCAAGGATCGGCACATGAATTCTTCTGATTCAACAATAGGCACCCGACTAAGAATCACTTTCAGATAAGGCATATAAATTCGTTCATTTCAAGACTAGGCAGCGAACTAGGAATCAATTTCAGATAAGCGGCCTAAATTCGTCCAATTCAAGAATAGGCACCTGACCAAATCGAATTTCAAGTATAGGCATGACTAGAAATCAATTTCAGAGAAGGGAACTAAATTCGTCCAATTCAAGAATAGGCACCTGACTAAATCTAATTTCAAGTATAGGCATGACTAGGAGTCAATTTCAGAGAATGTACTAATATTCGTTCATTTCACGAATAGGCATCTTACGAAACTTAGTATCAAGAATAGACACTTTACCAGGAATCCCTCTCATACATGGCAGCTAAATTCGTCCAATTCAAGAATAGGCTTGTGAGGCAACTAAATTTCAAGAATAGGCATGACCACAAATCACTTTCCGATAAGGCACCTAAATTCGTCGAATTCAAGAATAGGCACCTGACGAAACCTAATTTCAAGAATAGGCACCTGAGCAGGAATTACTTTAAGATAGGGCACCTAATTTCGTTCATATCAAGAATAGACACCTGACGTAATCTAATTTCAAGAATAGGCACCTGAATAGGAATCACTTTAAGATTTGGCACCTAAATCCTTTCATTTCAAGAATAGCACCTGACGCAACCTAATTTCAAGAATAGGCACCAAACCAGGAATCACTTTCAGATAAGTCACCTAAATTCGTTCATTTTAAGAATAGGCATTTAACGAAACCTAATTTCGAGAATAGGCACCTGACCAGGAAAAACTTTCAGAAAACGTACCTAAATTCGTCCAGTTCAAAAATATGCAACTGACAAAACCTAATTTAAAGAATCGGCACCTGACCTGGAAGCACTTTCAGATAAGGCACTTAAATTCCTTCAATTCAACATAGACACCTGAATAGGAATCATTTTCAGATAAGGCACCTAAATTAGTCCAATGCAAGAATAGGCACCTGTCTCAACCTAATATCAAGAATAGGCACCTGACCCGGAATCAATTTCAGAAAAGGCACCTAAATTCGTCCATTTAAGGAATAGGCACCTGGCGAAACTTTATTTAAAGAGTCGGCACCTGACCAGGAATCACTTTCAGATAAGTCAATTAAATTCCTCCAATTCAACAATAGGCACCTGAAAAGGAATCACTTTCAAAAAAAGGCACTTAAATTCGTTAATTTCAAGAATAGGCACCCGACGAAACCTAATTTCAAGAATCAGCACATGACTAAACCTAATTTCAAGAATCAGAACCTGAATTCGTCCAATTCAACAGGCACTTAAATTCGTTCATTTCATGAATAGGCACCTGACTAGGAATCACCTTCATATAAGGTACCTAAATTCGTCCAGTTCAAGAATAGGCACCTAACGAAACCTAATTTCAAGAATAGTCATGACTAGAAATCACTTTCACATAAGGTACCTAAATTCGTCCATTTCAATTTAGGCCTCTGACGAAACCTAGTATCAAAAATAGACACCTGAACAGGAATCACTTTCAGATAAAACACATAAATTCGTCCAATTGAAGAATAGGCACGTTATGAAACCTAATTTCAAGAATAGCTATGGCCAGAACTCAATTTCAGATAAGGCACCTAAATTTGACCAATTCAAGAATAGGCACCTGACGAAACCTATTTTTAAAAAAGGCACCTGAGCATGAATCACTATCAGATAGGGCACCTAAATTCGTTCATTTCGAGAATAGGCACCTGACTAGGAGTCACTTTCAGATAAACCACCTAAATTCACCCAATTCAAGAATATGCACCCAACGAAACATAATTTCAAGAATAGGCATGACCAGCAAGCACTTTCAGATTAGCCACCTAAATTCGTCCAATTCAGGAATAAGCACCTGACGAAACCCAATTATAAAAATAGGCACTTGACCATGAATCACTTTCCTATAAAGCACCTAAATTCCTTCATTTCAACAATAGGCACCTGGCTAGAAATCACTTTCAGATAATGCACCTAAATTCGTTCATTTCATGAATAGGCATCTGACGCAACCTAATTTAAAGAATTCGCTCCTGACCAGGAATCATTTTCAGATAAGGCACCTGATTAGGAATCACTTTCAGATAAGGCACCTAAATTCGTTCATTTCAAGAATAGGCATCTGACGAAACCTAGTATCAAGAATAGATACCTGACCAAGAATCACTTTCAGATAAGGTAGCTAAATTCGTCTAATTCAAGAATAGGTACCTGAATTGGAATTACTTTCAGGGAAGGCACCTAAATTTCTCCAATTCAACAATATGCACCTGACTAGGAATCACTTTCAGATAAGTCACCTAAATTCGTTCCTTTCAAGAATAGGCATCTGACTAAACCTAGTATCAAGAATAGACATCTGACCAGAAAGCATTTTCAGATAAGTCACCTAAATTCTTTCAATTCAAGAATATGCACCTGACGAAACCTTACTTCAAGAATAGGCATGACCAGGAATCACCTTCTAGATAATGCAACTAAATTCGTCCAACTCAGGAATAGCCACCTGACGAAACCTAATTATAAAAATAGGCACCTGACTATGAATCACTTTCAGATAAGGCACCTAAATTCATTTATTCAAGAATAGGCACCTGACCATTAATGGCTTTCAGATAAGGCACCTAAATTCGTAAAATTCAACAATAGCACCTGACTAGCAATCCCTTCAGATAGGGCACCTAAATTCTTTAATTTCAAGAATAGGCATCTGCCCAACCTAATTTCAAGAATCGGCATCTGACCAAGAATCACTTTCAGATAAGGCACTTAAATTCGTCCAATTCAACAATAGGCACCTGACTAGGAATCACTTTCAAATAAGGCACCCAAATTCGTCCAATTCAACAATATGCACCTGACTAGGATTCACTTTCAGATAAGTCACCAAAATTCGTTCATTTCAAGAATAGGCATCTGGCGAAACCTAGTATAAAGAATAGACACCCAAACAAGAATCCCTTTTAGATAAGGCACCTAAATTTGTCCAATTCAAGAATATCACCTGACGAATCCTAATTTCAATAATAAGCACCTGACCAGGAATCACTTTCAGAAAAGGCACCTAAATTGGTCCAATTCAAGAATAGGCTTCCAGTTCAACCTCAACTTATGAATAAGCATCATTTATCTGCAATTCAAGCTGAGGCATCTCAGGTGCCTCATCTTTTATTGATCCCAAATTTGAATAAATTGTTTAATTTTATTCATTTAACGGAAGAAATTTATTATATCAGAAAGGAAAAACATGGAAGTTTGGTACAGATCTTACCACCGATCTGCACTTCATTTAAGCCCTTTCATTTGTGACTCTTGGCCTGTTGTTTAACGTAGGATCCGAACTACGGGTATCTAAAGTGGCAGCCACCGTGACCTCGACTCAGATCGGAACTCCATCAGACGACTAATCATACCCGATGTAGTTTAGCTTTGACGTAATCGGCAGCAGTTATGCCACTTTGCTAGGAGGTTACCCCTAATGGAACTATTTATCATTTTTAGTCCATTATTTTTAGTCTATTGTCAAGAGTACTTCTGCGAAGACGCGTCCCACCTACTGTCTGAAATTCCCCCCCCCCCTCTGGGGTCTCGGGAACACACATTTCGTCATATCGGATAAAACCCATGAAATCAAAGTCTCAAAAAATTATTGAGCTCAGTGACAGAATTGTTTGAGAAGTTCGAACACACGACAGGGTTAGCATTTTAACACTAATATTCTTGAAGAGTACGTGGTATCAAATATTCCTTCAAGCTTTATTCTCAACCTGCACTAAGATCAAACGTATTGTTGCTCAAATTAGTCATGTCACCTAAAAAAATGGACAAAGGTGAATTAACAAACTAATTATTTTTTTGTTCGTTAAACCATCGAATTGTTTTGGATGACTTCCGCTAGGCTTTGTAGTCATGTGTTGCTAAGTAAGAATATTTTTTAAAACACTCGTTGCAATACTAAGTTTTTGTGGTAAAATAAAAACTAGTTAAAATGTCTTATATAGTTTACTTATCAGTAAATATACCACAAACAATCCATTGCTCATCAAATAATAATAAATTTAATCATAACTGAACGAAATTCAGCGTAAAGTGTGACATGATTAATTTTGGCAACTGTAAGTGTACACTCGCGAGCGCATACTTTCACACATACGAGTATTATAATGGAGTTCATACAATTGTAACTATCGAGGCCTTTTAAAGAGCACCCCTCCCCCCTCCCCTCTTACATCTGAATCGTGGGTACCGATCTAATTTGTGGGGTCCCGGCGCCAATTGATCATCGTCCCCGATAACCTTTTTAAATTTCGTTCCTCGGATTTGTTTCTTTGGTCCGTTGCTAAGCGACCGCGGTGGCCATTTCCTACCGATCTACCTCTTTGAAATGCAAGGTCCGGCAGGAAATCAATTCCTCGCTTCTCACTTTTTTGATAAGTTATTCCATCATTCCCATATGGGCATTCCATTCTTATCTGTCTCTGTCTGTCTATGTATCGTTGTCTTTTTCACCCCCCCCCCTCCCTTCTTTGTTTTGGGGGAACAATTTTCCTAAACATCCAGGAAGAAGTGAACATAGTTTCCTTTGTTTATTGATTAGAAAATAACGTATGTGAACTAGGAGAGAGACTTTAAAACGAGAGAATGGTACTCGTATAGTTGTAAGAAAGAGAAGTAAAAAGAAGAATCAAGTGAAATCAAATGGAGCATTTTTGAGAGGTTTGAGAATTGTCATAACAAGTCTCGTTATCTTTAAATGGTCTGATCTTCGACCTGGGGGGGGGGGGGGGAGGAATTTGGAACAGGTTAGTTTCTAAGTCGAAGGCTCATGTGAAACTTAGCCACAAATAATCTCCTCTTTTGACCACTCGAGTAGTCAAGCAAAATATGGATTGCCCTTATCGAGGTCTCCCTTGCTCTGGAGTGTCATCTAATGTCTCATTTTCTTGTCTTTATTAGTCTGGTTTTGAGTCTCACGGACTCATCCACATCCAAATTTCTTTTCCATCAACTTAACATCGCTATAAATTTCATCCCAAAGGTTTCCGGAAATCGAATAAACTTTTAGTTAAATATAAAATAGAATCCATTTTCGTTCCTAAATTAAAATTATTAAAATTATTCATTTTCCTGCCTGATTAGGATTTAATTATATATTTTATTGTATTTATTAAATATATATATATATATATATATATATATATATATATATATATATATATATATATATATATATATATATATAAATACGAGGGGCGGCCAATACGTTTTGCGAATCGGTAGAGCAAAACAGAGGAAGGGATATAGCTGTTTGTGGGGGTGTTAGGACAAGTTATGACGAGTCAGGACCTGCAGCCCACGCTCATGTCTCGTCTATTTAAGAAGCAGTAGCTGATAGCAGATCGTCAGTCACAATTTTTTTTAACAATGGAGAAGGTTGAGCACCACGCAGTGATCAAATTTTTGACCAAGAAAGGCAAGAATGCAAAGAGATCCATGAACGCATGGTTGCAGTGTACACCGACACCGCCCCTTCCTATGCAGCCATTGCTCGCGGGAAGAGGGAGTTCCGCCATGGTTGTGAGTCCCTTGAAGATGACCCCCGTCCAGGACGCCCGTCAGACGTGACCAACGAGAACAATGTGGAGAGGATGATCCTCGAAAAGCGACGGGTGAAGGTCGAAGAAATCGAGCGAGAACTTGGAATATCACATGGAAGTGTTATGAACATCATCCACAACAATTTGGCCATGACAAGGTCTCTGCCCGCTGCGTCCCTAGAAACCTCACGCCCCATGATCGACTTCAACGTCGTCAAAGTCCACAAGGCCAGAGTTGCACAAGCTGCCCTGCGCGACTGAGGATTCGAGGAGCTCAACCATCTCCCCTACAGTCCCGCTCGGACCCCTAGCGACTACTTTTTATTCCGCCAGCTCAAGGCTGCACTGCGTGGACGCCGGTTTGGGGACTATGAAGATGTCCAGCTAGCCGTGCAGGAGTTGATTGAACAGCAGTCGGGAGATTTCTGGTTGTCGGGAATTCGAAGCCTCAGGGACAAGTGGCTTAAGTGCATTGAAGCCGAGGGTAGTTATATTGAAAAATAATAAAACACTTTTCCTCATATCTCGTTTCCTTATATCCGAATTGCAAAACTTATTTACCGCCCCTCGTATATATATATTTTGTGTACACGAAAAATCAGCCTTGATCGGGATTCAAACCTGCGACCTCACGCGTGCGAGGAGTTTACACATCTCTCCACCCACACTCGTCTAGTGTAGGTAACATTTAATTTGAAAGTATCCAGGGTAACGCTTAGGTCCTCGTCTGAGATCGGTAAGGCATAATAGCATAGCGGCCGCGCTTCGCACACGTGACGCGCGGGTTCAGTCCTGGTGTGATTAATTTTTCATCATTCGCTAGGCGCTCTATTATGCTTTATTGAATATATATATATATATATATATATATATATATATATATATATATATATATATATATATATATATATATATATCACTTCGTCTGATTTCACCACTTCCTTTGCAATATTCTTTAAAATGTTCTTGGGAGTGATACATAGGTTTTCAGCTCATAGTTTTAATTAAATTTTACCAATGAATTAATTATTGCACGTGAGTGAAGTTTGTTTAAAAATGCATTGTTATTCATAATTAGGGATTCAAATACGGTGGGTGGTTCGTAGCAACAAAGAAGAAAGGCTTATCCATTATCAATTGCCATTGTCTAAGCTTTATCCAATTCTTATGGGCAGATAGATGCCCATTGTCTTCCATGTTTATCCATGTTATAGGCAGATGACCATTGTCTTCAATGCTGTTTAGAAGCCCCGAGTCAGTTTTAAAGAAAGCAGACTGACATATTCGCTTTCAGCTATTACTCAAAATATCAGTGGAGCTCTATTAATAATTGCATCCTTATTTATTCGAGCTCCATTAAAAATATACTACTGTGAAGGTCGTAGCGAACTCAAAGCTACCAGTCCCCACAACCTATCAATGAAAGTTAAAAAAAAAATGGGGTCCCCATCTTCCACTCTATTTTTTTTTTTTTTTACTTATTAAAGAAAAGGTTAAAAAACAATGACGTATCAGCCCAAGAAGTTTTGGAGGGGATAAAAGAAAGTGCAGTTTGAGAAGAGTGAAAGTGTGTGGAAGTTATATAATTAGAGTAGGCTAGTCAGAGTGGTTGAGAGATTGATATCTTGCAACTATCCCTAGTTCTGCTCCCGCCCACTAATCACTTGCAATTAAATGGTAATTTTTCTCGGTTACCCAATGTTGTTTATGGAGGTTTATTGCATTTAATTCTGCAAAGAAAGAATAACTTATCAGAGTCATTAAAACAAACCCATTGAATAAGACATAGCTGAGACCCAAGACTAAAAGGCAATTGCAGTGAACTATGTAAAGGTAGAAAATAAGAGAGTATAAAATGGGCAGAGAGGATTATTCTCACAAAAGAAAGAATTACACGGGAAAAAAACGGCCGGAAGTGGTGAAGCAGATGCAGTCAACCAATTCAACGGTTTCCTTTGCTTATACCATACATACCTATAAAAGGACGATCAGCCCCCATAATAGGCTGCAAAAGTTGCCTTAGGTTCATTGTCGTCAGAATTATTTACATTTCGATTCAGAGAGATAATAAAGAATATGAAGGATAAAGATAATAAATATAATAACTGAATAAAAATGTTTTTTCACAAAATCTGCATCAGTAGAAAGCAATATATACTCTTCAAACTATCTCAAATTAAGATAAAACTCATAGTCTGTATGGTTTTCATAGTAGAGTGTCAACCATAGAGCACTACAGATGGAAGACTAAAAGAACAAGAATCCTCAACTGTGCGCTGGACCTGATTAATGTTCGTTGACATTTCCACTTTGCTCTCAAATTTTGACATTTGAAGAAAATATTTAGCCTGTTCACAGAGGTGGATCTTTACCTACATGGTTAATAGGTTATCAATAAATTAATGTCGTTTGTAGAAGTCGTAAGTGCCAGCGTTGGTTAACAAGGTTTGCTAACCAAAATGTCGCGTGCTCCACTTATTCTGATTTAAGACCTTACGACCTTCAAAACTTTCAATAATTCCCGGACTAACCTTGGGAGGACCTTGGAAATTATATCATTTGAACGAGAATGTAAAACAACAGAAAGGTTTTAAATTTAGTTAGAATCGGCTACAGGGTGACAATGGTATTACAAAACAAAAAAAAAGCAAAACGGGGACCGACCGACGACATAGTGAGATGCAGAGTCACCCGCGATTAGACTCGCACGCGACTAAAAATTTATTAAGGTGATTTGTGATTAAAAAATCCCCGAAGGTAGAGACCGACATACTGCAATTAAATTTGATGCTTTTAAGACGCTTGTATTCTTTAATTATCGACAAGACACTCGTGAAATGTCAAGAATTTTAAATGCCAGTCACGAAACAGTGCCTAAATCTCCTAAAATCATTGTAAAGTCCAAAAAATGTTGGTTGAGTGGCATTTGAAGTTTGAGTATATTCCATCATCTTTATAAGCTCGTAATACCCGAGTGTCATTTCTAGACAGAATTGCGACGGGAGATGATAAGTGTATTAACTGCAAAAATAATGGCTCGATCGCAAACAAACCTCATTCGATGCCCGTAGGCGTGATTTTCAACAGCAAAAGTCTACTTCTCATTTGAGGAGATTTGAAAAGAGATATTCATTATGTGCTACTTGATAATAAGTAAATAGTTGCTCCTAACTTATATGTTCATTAATTGCAACGTTTAGGAGTTTTTTTTATTATGAACTCTTCAATAACAAACAAACAGTTACTAAAATCCTTTATGTTCAACAATTGCAACGTATAGATGAAACTTTTGAACAAAGACAGCTTTTACTGATCAACTAAAGGGTGTCCTCCTTCTCCATAGTAATGAAAGCCCATGTGTGGCACGTTTGACCCAAGAAAAAAAATATTGCGCTTGTCCGACCGCACCTGGAGTGTGCCGTACAATTTTGGAGTCCTTCATTGCGAAAGGACATCGCGAGATTGGAACGCGTACAAGCCAGGGCAACCAAGCTGATTCCCTCTATCCGACATAAAAGTTATAAGGATAGACTAAGGGAATTAGATCTGTTCTCGCTGGAAACCCGTAGACTGCGTGGTCAGCTCATCGAAGTTTTCAAAATACTTCGAGGGCT